>OZ012741.1:400397341-401069854 GCA_963859935.3 Lathyrus sativus | reverse complement strand
GTAGGGTTCTCTGTCGTAAAGCACTTACCATTCAAAACCAAAAACACTTTAATAAGAGAATGAAGTTCTCTTTGTATTGAACTAAAGAGAGAGGACTGAGTGTAGACTTCTTCCTCTCCGAGTGTTAGGATACTCATTATAGTGTGTGTGGTCTCGATACTCGTCTTTCAATACGAAGACGCGACTGTATTCGCCACACCTTTTCATAAAAAACTTTGAGATAACGAATTGGGTATTACCCGCAAGGAGTTACTATTTGAGGACCTATTTCGACCCTAAAAATACTCCCACAAATCAAACGTGATATCTTGCATCGCATGGCGAAAACTAATCTTTTCAAAAAGGATATGTTACGTTCGTTCTATCACAAACAGGTAACTCCTAAGTCTCCAACAAGCGAGAAGCAATACACCTAAACTGCTAGAATGTGCTATGTTAACATCATCCACAAAAAACACCGGTTACTCGTTTCACGAACCACGTTGCTCTAATTTCTCATGCATGTTGAGAATACGTAGGCATAAGGCGGTGATGTCTTGGCGATCACTTTTCTTTCTTTTCCACCCTTTTCCCAAAAGGACATGCTACGTCTGTTCTACCACAAACAGGTAACGCCCAAGTCTCCAACGAGCGAGCAGCAATACACCTAAACTGCTAGAATGCGCACACTAGCATCGTCTACCAGAACTTCCCATTCAACCGTAGTAGGCCAAACTACGGCTGCTCTGATTCTTTACTTCTTTTGAGTAAAGATACGTAGGCACAAGGGCCACAATCCTTGCCGAGCACATTCCCCCCATATCTTTAGTTCCCCAAACTACGTTGACTCTGACTTTCTCATATCTGTTGAGAATACGTAGGCCTAGGACCGTGAAGTCCTACCGAGTCTGTTCTTTCTCTCTTCTTCCCCCGTTACTTCTCTTTCCCCTATTTCTAACCTTTTCTCTTTATCTCTAGGAACACTCATAGAAATCAATAACCCTTTAGCAGATATCATCACATTTCGATAAACAAACGGTTCCCATCGAGTACGATGGATGCGAGGGGTGCTAATACCTTCCCTTTGTATAACCGACTTCCGAACCTGTTCTTGGTTGCGAGACCATCTTATCCGTTCATTTCTTAATGTTTTCTCGATATTTTCCTTTCCCTTCATGGGATAAATAAAGTTTGGTGGCGACTCTTCTGTCTTTCTTCTCGCCTCCCCGTCGTTGCATTTTTCGAGTAGCGACAATATGGATTCAAATATGAGTGGATGTCAGGATGGCCCATTTCAAAATAATGAGAATCCTAATTGGCCATCATCTTATATATAGGCTATGGACACCAATATACCATACACATGTTGTATACCTATTCTCTTCATCTGAAGAGAGTTTAAGGCATTAGGAGTACCGGTTGAGGAAGAACCATAACCCAGCGGGTGTTTATCATTCGTCTCTCTTTACTTTGCGTTTCATGAATGTATAAAGTTGTTGTGTCAATGATTCGTTTATCCAGGTATTCCTAATATCAATTCTTGATAAATTAACATGTTGTATATCCTAGTTTATATATATGCTCATATGGTTTCCGCACTAAAGTAAGATTATAGTTTTAATCTTTGTTATTGAGCATGTTTGTATAATAGTTATTAAATTAATTCTAAAATGTGGTATCAGAATGAGTTCTCAAGTTTTATTTATTAGAATTGATTATTGGTTATAATTTATGTCGGTGTGTGTTTTGTGTCTGAGTCCTTCGGATCTTTGTGAACCCGAATTTGTTAAACTTGGGATTAATTATGCCTATTTTCCCAACAAAATTTTTATCAACTCTAAAATGATGAGTCAAAAATTATAAAAATATTTGATTTGTGTCGTCGGTTATATTGTATGCAAGTTTAATTTAGTTTTGAATGATGGTATGAGATTAAATATTTTATAATTCTTTGTCAAATTTTAGGACATGATTGTACTTTTTTTTCCTTGTTTTGGGTACTTTGATCCACCAAAATCTCATTTGTCACAAAAATCACGTGTTTTAGGTTCAATTGAGTTTGTTTTTCTCATCTGCGTATAAGAATAAGGGACATATTTGATCTTACATAAATTTGATTAAAGCTTGTGGGCGTATTTTATATTGTTGAGGTATAATCGGTTTCTTTTTGTTGATTTAGATATAAAAAATCATATTTGCATTTAGATCAAATTTCAATTTAAATTTGAAATTTGATTTTGGTGATTTTTAAATCAAATGTTTCAGTGTGACTTATTTATAAGGTTGCTATATTATTATACATATATGTTCATTGTTATAGAAAATAAATATTTTTTTATAGAAATAAGACATGAATAATTGTTATATACATCTAATTTGATTATATATATAGAGTTTAAATATTTTAAATATATTTATCTATATATATCTATATATCTATATATATATATATATATATATATATATATATATATATATATATATATATATATATATATATATATATATATATATATATATATATATATATATATATATATATATATATATATATATATATATATTTATCTATATATTCAAAACTATATATATATATATATATATATATATATATATATATATATATATATATATATATATATATATATATATATATATATATATATATATATATATATATATATATATATATATATATATATATATATATATATATATATATATATATATATATATATATATATATTTTAAATATATATAGAGAGTTTTGAATGATGGTATGGGTTTAAATATTTTATGATTCTTTGTCAAATTTTAGGACATGATTGTACTTTTTTTCCTTGTTTTGGATACTTTGATCTACCAAAATCTCATTTGTCACCTAAATCATGCGTTTTAGATTCAATTGAAGCTGTTGTTTTTCAGCTGCTTATAAGAATAAGGGACATATTTGATCTTATATGAATTTGATTAAAGTTTTTGGGCGTACTTTATATTGTTTAGGTATAATCAGTTTCTCTTTGTTGATTTAGATATATAAAATCATATTTGCATTTAGATCAAATTTCAATTTAAATTTGAAATTTGATTTTGGTGATTTTCAAATCAAATGTTTTAGTGTGACTTATTTATAAGGTTGCTATATTATTATGCATATATGTTCATTGTTATAGAAAATAAAGATTGGATTTAGTATGTGTGATTTGTTTTGAAAATATTTTTTTTTATTTGGCAAAAATTTTAATTTGATTTCTATTTGAAATTTGGAATTGATTCATATAGATTTTGCACTTAAAAATTATTTTAAGAAATAAGACATATGAATAATTTTTATATACATCTAATTTGATTATATATATATATATATATATATATATATATATATATATATATATATATATATATATATATATATATATATATATATATATATATATATATATATATATATATATATATATATATATATATATATATATATATATATATATATATATATATATATATATATATATATATATATATATATATATATATATATATATATATATATATATATATATATATATATATATATATATTGTATGACTTTAAATATTTATGATTCTTTGCCAAATTTTAGGACATGATTGTACTTTTTTTTCCTTATTTTGGATAGTTTGATCCACCAAAATCTCATTTGTAACATAAATCATGCGTTTTAGGTTCAATTGAATTTGTTGTTTTTCATCTGCGTATAAGAATAAGTGACATATTTGATCAATTTGATTAAAGTTTGTGGGCGTAGTTTATATTGTTTAGGTATAATCAGTTTCTCTTTGTTGATTTAGATATATAAAATCATATTTGCATTTAGAGCAAATTTCAATTTAAATTTGAAATTTGATTTTGATGATTTTCAAATCAAATGTTTCAGTGTGACTTATTTATAAGATTGCTATATTATTATACATATATGTTCATTGTTATAGAAAATAAATATTGGGTTTAGTATGCGTGATTTGTTTTTAAATTTTTTTTTTATTTGGAAAATTTTTTTAATTTGATTTCTATTTGAAATTTGGAATTAATTCATATAGATTTTACACTTAAAAATTATTTTAAGAAATAAGACATGAATAATTGTTATATACATCTAATTTGATTATATATATATATATATATATATATATATATATATATATATATATATATATATATATATATATATATATATATATATATATATATATATATATATATATAATATATATATATATATATATATATATATATATATATATATATATATATATATATATATATATATATATATATAATCAAATTAGATGTATATAACAATTATTCATGTCTTATTTCTTAAAATAATTTTTAAGTGTAAAATCTATATGAATATATATATATATATATATATATATATATATATATATATATATATATATATATATATATATATATATATATATATATATATATATATATATATATATATATATATATATATATATATATATATATATATATATATATATATATATATATATATATATATATATATATATATATATATATATATATATATATATATATATATATATATATTGTTTGAAAGATCAATTACCTTTATATATATATATTTATTGGAAGATCAATTACCTTTATATAGCACTTAATAGTGAATTTATTGGAAGATCAATTACCAAAGCGACTGAAAATTTGGATTTTAACTTTATTGTTTATTTATAAGCCTATGAAGATTTGTTTCATTTATTTAGTTATTTGAAAACTTTGATTCTAGATTATTTGTTCCTTTATTTAAAAAGCATTGAGTATGTCTGTAAATCAATTTTAGAATGAAATAATTTTTTGCTATATATAAAGATTCAACTTTTATTTGATTTGAAATTGAATATTTGATTTATAGCATGATTATGTTTGAATTTTATAGTTATTAAAATTTCTACAATATTTTTTTTATTTCATGTTATTTATTATTTTCTTGTGCGTTTGTTCTCACATTAAGGGCGGCTAAGTAATCTTATGATTATGAATGTAACACCCCATTTAAATTATTCAGTCGCTTTGGTATTTTCTGTGAGGTGTAGTTGTGTGGTGTCCTTAATTAAGGGTATGAGGTTAGGAGTAAGGGAGAGAAGTGACCTTAATTGGGGTACTGTGGACCTAGATAAAGGAGTAAGTTAATTATGATATCGAGAGCATTATAGTAATTAATATTATTCTAACTATTATTAATAATAATGTTAATGAGATTATCATTATTATTATTATTATTATTATTATTATTATTATTATTATTATTATTATTATTATTATTATTATTATTATTATTATTATTATTATTATTATTATTATTCGTATTAATAATATTATTTGGTGGAATATTATTATTACTCATATTATTACTATTAGTATGAATATTATTATTAGTGGGAGAATAATATTATTATTATTATTATTATTATTATTATTATTATTATTATTATTATTATTATTATTATAGGATTTAAATAATAAAATAAGAAATTAGGGATTAAAAGAAATAGAGAAGTTTGTTTGGGGAAAGAAAATTAGAACACGATAAACTGCTAGAGAAAGGTTTTGGGAGAAAAAGTGAGAAGAAGAACAAGGAGGAAGAGAAGGAGGCTAGGGATGTCAATCCTTCAAGATTCTTCAACGATTGAGCAATTAATCGAGGTAAGGGGGGAGAATGGATTTCAATATGGGTGAATTAACATGAGAGGGTAGTGAGAGGTCCTTTCTCTCATAGGAATTATATGTTTTTGAGAATTCTTGAATCTAATTTTCGTAACTTGACTTGTTCTCAAATTTTCTGTTATTGTTGAATACTGTTTGTATGATGTTTTGTGTATCCGAAACCAGAATTAATACGGAATTCGTGTGAGAAATCCTTGATGCTGTCATAGAATACTAGTGAGTAGTAGATTTGGAAATCTGAACTTTTAGGGATTTAGGCAAATATGTAGAAATGAATGTGTTATATCATTATTAGTACGATGCTCTAAGGTTTCCCTAAGGTTTAGAGATTTGGGTTAATTGTGGGAAATAGGGAGGTAACAATCTGAGGTTATGTCCAAATGGCCAAATGATATGTATCGTTGAATATTAATATAGGAAAAACTTATGGGAAATTGAACATTCGTGAACAGAACCTTGACATTGTTATATGTTTGACTCTGAAGAGGTTAAATATTAGATAGTGAGTAATTTTAATGTCGTAGGGTGTAATTGAAGGAAAAATTGTAATATGTTGTCCCTATAGGAATAGGAATATTCAAATGTGGGTAACTCTGAAGTACTCAGAGCAATTGTAGGAAATAGTGTTTTATGTGTTGCAAATGTTGCCAGATGACATAATAAACCATAGAAGTTGTGTCGTTATTGCCGTATAACCTTAGGAATGTTTTAGTGATGTTTTAGGTGCTTTGAGTAAGTGATTCGCAAGAATAATTGGGTGAATATCAGTTCCGGAGCGTAACAGCGTCTTTCTGTCCGTCACGAATGTTCATGTTTTCGGTCAAAATTGTTTTGGACGTAACTTTGGATCCGTAAGTCCGTTTTGACCCCCGTTCGAAGCGTTGGAAAGCTAATGAATAGAGATATAACATAGGATAGATAATGGAATTGTTTTTCCAATATTTTTATATCAAATTATGTTTGAGAAGTCAATTGTGTATATGTTTTAGTAACGAATCATGGTGTCTTGGTTCAATAATGTCTTGGTGTTTTGATAGATGTGGGCCAAGATGGTCGAATGTGGAAAATCTTGTGCGATTGTGATAATTCCCGAGAGGATTATGGTGAGCGGATGACTCGTTTGGATCAAGATTGATCGTGAATTATGCATGATGTATTACATTGCATAATTGTGTTGACATGCATTTCATATCATTTGTCTTGTGGAGATGGCTAGGTGGGAATCCATGATGGGTGCCTAGTTTCATCCGGACTTCAATGTGGAAGTCATTGTGGAGATAAGTTGTAGTTCAGAGGAACGTATATACGACTTATCCGGATTCCGACGGGAATCGGGTTCTAGTGTGAACCGTATGAGATTGTGTTGGTACCATATGCAGTGTGTTGAGTCAGTGAGTCACATTGCATTATTGTAATTGAATGTGGGCTATGAATGCCAAGTGATTGAGGTGGCATGTGTATGTGCGTTATTTGTGCTTATTTTATGTGTGATGTGTAACTACTCCTTAGCATGTGTATTTCGCCGTTTATTTATTGAATGTAGTTCTCACCCCTTTTTGTTTTTGTGTCTGTGCTCTCTTGGGAGTACAGGTGACCAGGTACCTGAGTAGTGCTTGGAGTGTGTTGCTATTTGATTGAGTCTTAGGAGTCTCTCTGATACGTAAAATGACGGGATTACGTTGTTATTTGACTACTTTATTTGTTTATTATTACGTATCTTCATTTATTGGACTTATGTTGTATGACCTCATGTTGAGGAGAATTATATTGGAGAATTGATTTGTATTCCGCTGCTTAATTGAAAACTAAATAATATTGATTATTTTAATGAAATGAAGTCACTTAGTGTGATATCCCACTGTGTTGGAGAACTCTGATGAATTTCATGAATTGTTTCTATATATTTATTATATTACGCGTACGGGGTAAAATGGAGTGTTACAATGAGGAGTGTGAAAAATCTTACGGATCCGGCCTATATTTTATGTGTAGTGTCTTTTAAGTTTAAGATCTTTTTCCCTTTTAATTTATGAAATTGTCTGGTAATTTTTATTGAGTTGGTTGAAACAACAAATTGCAAAAGTAACGTTTGTTGCGTATATTTGATTCAATTGAAATTACAAAAGATGTAGTATGGAGTTATTCATGTGAGCAGTTGGCCAAAAGGAAGACACTGTTTGGCCAGATAATTACATACATGCGATGGTGAATATGTGGTAGATATTAAGTTTTTTTCCACGTGGATAATAATTGGTGTCAAAGACGCACACTATCTGACAGAACTTTTTACCAATGTTTGATCATGACAGAACTTTTTACCAATGTTTGATCATTACGTTGAGAGCACCACGTGTAGTTAATTCGTGGCAATCAATGATTTTGGTTTAATAATGCATTTGGTATTTTATTTTTGTCTTTTAGTTTATACTTAAATATTTGAATGTCTCTATAATAATTTATTGATATGCCTAATAAAGTCGTGTGAATGTAAACTCATGAAAGTATTGATTGGATTACATTCACACCTATAATGATAAACATGTGACGATTATAAGAATTTATTGTTTATCAATATTAATTGTCAATGTTTGATAATTACAATAAAATACCACTAGCAAATTGATCTTGTTGTCTAAAAACTTGACATGAATGATGCACTTGGTATTTTTGTGAGTATATTTTTTTTGTTCTCTATAAACTAATATAGTTTATATATCTGCAAAATAAGTTAGAAACTCAAATTTTCTCACAATTTAGTATATTTAAAGTGAGACTCGAGTTTAAAAAGTGAGCACACTCCAAATTGCACCGGTCTATGATCTTAAAGATTTGTAATTCAAAGACATTAGAGGTATTATTTAAGATGACATAAATGTTGTCATATCATCTTTGTTTAAATTGTAGTACTTCTAAAACAATAAAGCGAAAGACAAACTCTCATTAGAGTGATGACTTTTCATTAAGATTATTAAGCAAGGAAAATATCAGAAGTGCATTATGAAACTATTTGATCTTACTAAAGCACCATAGTTTCTTCAATTAAATGACTTTGTCAAAAATTTAGCATATGATATTCTCTTTGCACAATTAAGTTTATAACTATTAAAGTTAGAAATTATTCTTTAATAGAATAATTTCATAAAGTGTGCAATAAAAAAAAGATTGAAGCAAGAGAAAATATGATCTAAACTGACAAATGTCCAATGATGTTGAAAGATACATCAATTTAAAGGGGACAAATTTGGTGAAGATTGATTTTTTTTTAAAACTATTTTAGATTGTCATTGTAAGCTTAAATTTGTATTTAAAAAACAATTTGGTGAATGAATAAAGTTTTTTTTAATATGATAACTTCTTCTCTTTTTTTCTTTTTTAATGATGGATTTGATTTGTCTCTTAAACTCAAATATTATTATAGCTAATTCAATCATGACTTGTGACATTATAAAATTGTTGAAAAGCTTGAGAAATATAAACTTTAGTCTCAAATTAAAGAATATTTTGAGACAAATATTTTAATGTGTCTTGAGAATATTTAATTTGGGGGAGAGATATGGTCAAAGAACAAAATTGAATGGGAAATAATTGATTTTAACTCAATTTATATAGTTGCTATTTATATAGAAAATTTGGACCCTCATACAAATATTATTGTTCTTTCTCTCAATTAAATTAAGAAATTCATTCTTGAATATGAAACTCAACATCCTAAAAAAATAAAGCATCCAGTGTCATAAAGAATTGATTAAAAAGAAAAAATTCTATTAGGTAAGATTGCAAGACTCTATTATGATAGTTGTGACACTTGTTACTTGTTATAATTTTGTAGCCTCATAAGACGGATATCAAGTTAGTGTTTTTTAATAGCAACATTAAGAAATACAATATGATGCAATGGAAGAAAATTTTGTGTCAATAGATACAAAATTCATGGTTTGTGAACAAATAAAATTCATTTACGAGTTAATAAAATTGTCTCATTAGTGATAGCACAATATTTAATAAGGTAACTATCTCGTTTGGTTTTAAGATGTCTATTATGAAAAATTATTGGGTTTTACAAGTTTAGTGGGAGTAAGTTTATGTTCCTAGTTTGATGTGTCGATTTTATTTTATTTAATTAGCAATGATATATAATTGTTGTGTGAAACCAAAAAATCTCTAACAAAAATTTAGCAATGAAAGATCTTTGACACATCTTTTATATTAGGCATTTAGATACTTAGAGATTATTCTTAAGGTATCATTCTGTTATCACTATATATATATATATATATATATATATATATATATATATATATATATATATATATATATATATATATATATATATATATATATATATATATATATATATATATATATATATATATATATATATATAATCGTACCTTATTAGAGAGATTGTTGGGCTGCCACGCGTCTGAGCTGTCGAACTGTTGACTTGACGAACAGAGGGGGGAGTGTACCTGAAACACACTCCGATGACAAAGTAAGGGACGAGCAAAGTGAAACAAGTACATAGAGAAAGGAGTAAGAGTTAGATTACCTGATCTTCTAGTTGAAAATGATATTTATAATGAGCCCCCCAACGCAGGACCAACGATTACTATGCGTTGGGTTGGGCTTCCAGGGCCAACGCTGGTAACTGCTAGGGCTGACGTAGTGTCGTGAAGATCAGCACATGGTCTTCGCTCTAGTGTAACTGTTCCGTGCTATCCGGGAGGAGGAGGATCGAATAATCAGGACAAGGATAGTTACCCGATGACGTGTCTTCGCGTAGGAGACACGTTGAGAATGTGGGGGAGGTCCGAGGAGCTTCCCAAGCTGGATGGGTTATGCCCGACCGTGGGGAAGAAGAAAGGAGAGTCAAACATCTATGAGGATCCTGCTCGACTGCCGTTGGTTCGTGCCCGACGGTAGAAGATGTTCTGCCCAATAGGTCTCTGCTCGACGATGAGGTCTTATTGGGCCTTCCAACCTGGTGGGGTTTGGGCCTGCTCGACTATGGGCCAAGCGTCGGTCCAGTCCAAAATAGTAGCCCCCTAAGTCGTTGCTCGTGGTCAAGTAAGCTATGACTTAAGGTTCAAAAAATGTCGAGCATATTGTTATGTCGGGCAGGGGGAAGCCCATGGTCGAGGAGGGGGAAGCTGAAGGGACATGAGGAAGGTTAGGGGTTACCATGTGTCACCCTACAGAGGCTACGAGCTAGGCACTCGAGTGCCTAACGACATTTCGTTTCCCGTGCTAGGACGTATATATACGTGCCCCCCCCCCCCCTTCGTCTTTTCATTCATTCGTTCCTTTTGCTACTGTTCGACCTTCTGGTTTGTCTACCCGATGCCTTCAGTCTTTCTGCTCGACACGACCGCTTTTTTCCGCCAAATCATGTAAGTCTTCGCCTACCTACTAGTGTTTTTAGTATTTTCGGTGGTGCTCCCGGTGGTTCTGCTGGGGACGCCGGGGTGACCGTGGACTTTTCTAGCGAATACGCCAGAGAGCCCTTCAAAACTAGGGTTGTGACTGATTGTCCCCGACCCTTGCGATGAGTGGCCGGGTAGGATCGATGAAAGTTTTAACATCATGAGGGTAGTCGATGAATACCTCGGACAAGAATGATGAATGTGTCGAAGATAAAGATTGTATTCCCTGGGCATATCGGTGGGTCGAGTCACCCTAAAATGGTCTTCTGGGCGCCCAAACCTCCACACCCTTTCACTTGAACTTCGGTGGAAGGGTGGATTTGATTTGGCTGTCGAATTCACCAAGTTCCTCTGCTTTTCAGGTAAATGGACGACCATGAAGAAGAGGGGACGATATGGTATATGTCCTGCAACGAAGAGGGTCGTCAAGATGAGGCCTTCGTGGATCCCCCGGGCAGACCGGTCGGGGAGTGGGTAGGGGACGAACCTCTTAATTATATGTCGCGATTCTTGCTCAAAGATTCTGATGTTTTTGCCGTGATTGAGAATAGAAGGGTCGGGGCTCCCCGTCAGTTTCAAGCATGTCAGCCTCGGGAATTAAACCGTATATGTTCTCGCTATGACGAGGGATGGTTCCCCATGTATGAATTTTCTTTCAAGGAGGCGGGGATGCGTATGCCGTTCAGAGGCTTTCAGCAGGCCGTGTTCGACCACTTAATGCTGGCGCCATCACAGCTTCACCCTAACTCCCTTGCATTTCTTGGGGAATTCGAGGTTGTTTGCAATTATCTCGAGCTCGGGGCCATCATCCTGTTGTTCTTCTGTGTCTTTCACCTGCAACGGTAGACAGCGGCTGGCTGGCATAAATGGGTCTCCCTGAAGCAGCCGACCAGGCTCTTCCAGGCATACACCGACCCGGTATGGGGTTTCAAGGATAGATGGTTCGTGGTTATGCCGACGAGGAATGAGGCCTACAATACAATGTTTCGGAGAGTGGTCACTGTCGTGGACAGCGAATTCGAGGAGAGCTTTGAGTCTAATTTCCCCTTAGAGTGGATGGAGTTGCACTTCTGCTCTAGTACCGAGAGCTTCATCTACTGACCCAATCGCCTGGGCGAGGAGGATATCCTGGCTTTTAAGAATTTGGTCGACTTCGTCAAGCGTCTTCCCCCTCGCAAGTGCGTGACCCCGGATGGGTAGTACATCCACGGTGTCGACGAGGAGATCCTGACTAAGACCCAGTGCATCAATACAAAGGTCCTCCTCGAGTGTCGGACAGAGGACGAGGCTCATCAGTTCTTAGGTAGTGGGAAGCTTCCTCGTTTTTCCTTTGTTCTTTGTGCTCGATAGTGTAAGGAACTGGACGGGTGACCGGGGTGGTTACCTGGTCGGTTACGAAGATGGCCCACGGTCGGGGACCTATCTCCACGGCGTGAATGTCCCGTTGCGAGTTGGGTGTTCTGCCTATCTTGGTACGGTGAAGATGACTCTCGATTGAGGGGTCCCCTTCGAACAGAGCGTTCTTCTCTCACACATAAAGGGAAGGCGCTTGTTATCTCTTTGAGTTTGGGGAGATGCGTTGGTACAATGTCGCACTTTTGTGGTTGCGAGGCATGTCGTCGCGGGTAGTGTTTTACTGTAGTATTTTTTAGCTTCTCACCATTCCATGGTCGAGCTATCTCGTCCCCGTGTAAGTTCTCGAGGTAGTAGGCCCCGTGCACCGTCTTGACCCGGACACGATAAGAGCCTTCCTAGTTAGCGGCGAGTTTTCCCTCGTGTGAGTCTTTCTGGTGTCTCCGTTAGACCAAATTGCCAATCTGGAACTCCCGCTTTATGACCCTGCTGTTGCACCCCGAAATTTGACCAACCGGTTCCCATATCTGGTTTATGTTTTGACGCATTTAGCATTCGCATTCGCATACTGCATGCATTGCAATTTTCTCATTCAGATTGATTTTATTGGGATTGCAGCCCCTGGCGTTTTAGGCAGTTCAGGCCAGTCTGAATAAGCGTATTTTGAGAATTGGTGCTCATTCCCTGTGTTTTCAGGCTATCTTGGTGTCCGGGCTTCGTTATGGTTGTGCAACTGTTCTACAATCGATTTAATCGGTCTCCTGACAATTTTTAGTTTTTTTCTTTTATTTTCTATTTTTTTAATAGGGTTATTTGTTTTTTTAGATAGTAAATAGGTTAGTATTCTGTTTTTAGAATTTAGTAGATATTTTCTTAATAGATTTTAAATAGATATTCTTTTTTTTTAAAGAGATTTAATAGATTTTATTTTTTTTAGATATTAGTTTTATCCTTAAATAGAATAGTTTTTTTAAACAGATATAAATAGATATTACTTTTCTTTTAATAGAATAGATTTTTTTATATAGAATTTGTTGCACCCCAAAATTTGCCCAACCTTTTCTAACCTAGGTTTATGTTTCAATTGCAAGTTATAGTTCTTGCAAGTTACAGGTCATCTGAGGACACTAAAATTTGTCTGTGAAAGTTGTCTGTCATCCAAGCAACTTTTGACCTTCAAGGAGTTTTCAAATGAATTCTTGGCAAACATAAGGGTTGTTCTTCATGATCTCCCCTTTCCAAAAAGGTATGGTATGCCTTCATCTGATTTGTGAAGCTCAAGTTATAGTTTGTGCAAGTCAGGGGTATTTTGGGAAAGTGGAATTATATGTCATTCTTAGCGTATGCCTAAAACTCATACAAGGAAGCTTCAAATGAAAAACTTCACAACATAAAAGTTGTTCAAAATGAAATTTTAAGCCTAGAAAATAGGTCATGGCATGTTGGAAAAGCTTGTAGCAAGAATTGACAAAAGTTGGTGAAAATGACTTAAAAAATGGACATAAGTTAAAAAAGTTCAAATTGAAAATTGGTATGGGCAATCTAAAAATCCAAAATCGGGCATATGATATATCAAATTGAGTCTAAACAAAATTTTAAAGACTTTGGTTCAGCCACAATTTTGATTTGAGGGTTAAAAAATGGACTTGCTTTGTAATTCCATTACTTGCATAATAAGGTACATGTGAGAAACTCAACATAAGGCAAAGGAATCCCTTGTTTTTCACTCATATCACTCCAATTTGTCATGAAAAGAGATTTTAAAAGGTGGTTAAGGGGCTGTTAGTGGATTGAAGTGAGATATCATGAGACATCAAAATACCATATCATGAGAAATTCATGAAGTTTCTAGAATCATCCTAGATTGATCTAGAAGACTCTAGATCTTTCCATGCTCTCCTATATATTGGATTGAGATCATTAAGAGAAGAGGTTGGTGATAGTTGATGTTGAATCCATTTTCTTCATTTGCAAATCATATTGAATCTTCATTTTTCTCTTCACCATTTTTCCATTTCCCCACATTTTTCTACACTTGAAAACTCAAATTTTCAATTCCATTTTTCTCCCACTTTTGGTTCATTCCACCATTGCAAATACATTCCTTATCATTCTTACAATTGATTCAACACTTTTTTGGCCATAATTGATGCATGAACCAAGCTACACAACTCCATTAAAGTGAGCTCCAAGTGAAAAATTGATTTTTTTTGTTTTCCATCAATTCACTCCTTTCTTTCCATCGAAACACCTTCCTCATCAATTATAGGACGTGTCCACATCATTTTCTCAAAGAATTGGTGATCGAGTGAAGCTCCATAAGCCATTTTTCGGAGGTATAAAGAATTCGACATAACTCATGATTTATGAGTCTTTCTTGCATTATTGTTGTTGCATTACATTGCTCTCATCTCCTACATGGATTCTAGTACAAAAAAGATGGGTTTTATGACAATTTTTGGTTCTTGAGTTTTTCTTGAGGTTCCACGTTTTGGGAGTTAGAGAGAGTTTCAAGAAAATCTAAGACCATATTTGGATTCCTTGATTTTTTTCCTTCAAGTTTGACCAAAATTTTGTGCGAAACGGATAATTATTGATGGAGTTATGGTGCTTCAAAGTAGCAAAAAACTCATGTTCATGGAGCTGCGGGTTACTATTCACAAAGTTGAAAAATTTTGATTTGGAGAAGAAGGTGTTAACACCGTCAGATGCATTTCCAAGTCAAGGTTTCTTCCATTCATCCAACGCCTCTCACTGCGCCACGCAATCGGCCACATAAGCCTCATGCCACTTTTATTTATTCATGTTATGTTCTTTTATTTTCCTATTGCCATGTTTCTTTTATTTTTTCTATTTTATATGCTGATTTCAAATAATCATAAAAAATAGGAAAATTAGTCTTTTTGATCCCCATTTTTTTGTGCTGAATCTTTAAGATGTCTAGGATTTAATAAAACTGGAATTATAATTTTACCATTTTTTTACATTTTCTTTGGATTTTTTACATTTGGATCGTCATAAAAAGGCCAATGCTGGTGCTATCATTTTGTTGAATTTCTTTGACCTATCAAAACACAATTTAAATGTCAATCCTTTTGCAGGGATCTCATACACACGTTGAGGTATTGTGATATATTTTTGTGGGAATTTTATTGTACAATTTTAATTGGTTTTGGATGCTTTCTTTAACATGCTCCACTTTAATCTTTCCTTTGGTATACATGAGATATCTTGCAATGTTTCCATCTTATTTGACCATTTATCTTTGGATATTTTTGTGGTATCTCTCACCCCTGGTTTGTGGCTTGATGTAGGGCATTGGAGATTTTTATTTGAATTTTTTAGCCCCTTTTGCTATTCTTCTTATATTTTTGTATTCGGACTTGTAATTTGGACTTCCGAACGGACTTTATTTTTGTTAAGGCTCCAACGGCCGCTTTGCGTTTGCGTGATGAACGCCGTGGCTTATATTTCTTATTTTAGATAGGTTAGAGGTATTGTAAGACCCCTTAGGTGGCTGTTATTTGTATGTGTAGCTTGCCCAATTATCGACTTGTTTGCATGATAGCACGTTGCGATTCCAAATAGTGGATTACGCGTTTCATTCGGAGTTTTCACTCGATTCTTTGCATATGATCACTTGATATTTTCTTATTCCATCCATGAATGGGCTTGAGGTTGAGACGAACCTTCCTCCCTCCTTTGCATTGCATTTACCATTGCTATATTCATGTTCACTTGTATGCGGTTATTACTTGTATTTCCGTTTCTTCCTTTCGTTTTCCTTTCCCGTAGGATTTCCATTCTTCCTTGTTCAAGGGAGGATGTGATAGACATTAGGAGCTAACCCATGTATGATAACATTAGGGTAGATTTTATTCCCTTTTCAACCCTAGGAGTTTTTAGAGTGTCATCTCTTCTTTCTTCAAACAACAGAAAAACATTAATAAAGGTTATAACAGAGATCAATTCATTTCTTCCGTCAAAGGATTTGAACAAACACAAACCTTTTTGCAATAAGAAAACCCTTGTTTAAGGTGATATTTTTCATAAAAGACACTTGAACAGCTTGTGTCGTGCGTAGCCCGAACTACGTTTGCTCTGATCTTTCATGCCGTATGAAAGTACGTAGGCACAAGATGGGATATCTTGGCGAGCAACCTTCCCCACCTTCACCCGTAGTTAGGCGAACTACGTTGACTCTGATTTCTCGTTCCATACGGGAATATGTAGGCATAAAGTGCGATACTTCGAGCGTTTCCTTTCCCTCCTTTGGGATAAATAACGCACGGTGGCGACTCTTCTGTATTGCCGGCGCCGATTTTCGCAGTAGCGACAGCTGGCGACTCTGCTGGGGATTCCAACGGTTCCCTACGCGAGTCAATCCTAGCGCTTGTTTTCCCGTCGTGGGCTTTGTATGGATTTACATTTCTGTATTTACATTTCAGCATTTTATCATCATTATTATTGCTGTATTGTGGGTTTGATGGGGTTCTATGATTGAGAGATAAGCCGGACCTGGGCTTGAGTGCACCTAGAATTAGAGTAGAGATTAGTGGGGGTGTGCATGCTTTGCATGTACTAGCTTCCCGCGAAATCTACGCTCGGACGAGGTCCTTCTGGTTGACTTCCTGTTTCACCCTTTGGGTGCAGTGGGCTGTTGGTTAGTTGGATTGTCGACTCCGGGGACCGATCATTTGGAAGTTGGCTAAGTGAGGCCTCTTCAGGATTTGATGATGCCACTCCTTCTGGGAATCGTATCATCAACCCTGAAAGTCTGTGACACCAACGACCGCATAGGATGCCATACCTTGTGCCAGTTATAGGGACATCTACCTGTGAGAGGGATTTGGGGCATGCAGGTAACTTGACCTTCAGACTACCGGTTTATTTCTCATGAGATACAGGATTGGGGATATATTATGGGCTGTTATCAGGGTCTGTCAGAGACCAGGTGTGGGTTATATTATTGGGTCTATCCGAGACCAGGCTGGAGTTCTTTGTGAGGTCTGTCTGAGACCAGGGTTTGATGAGTATTGGAGGGTCTGTCTGAGACCTGTTCTTAGTGTGACTTGGGCTTCTTATTCAGGGCACTTGATCCCCTGTTGCAGCTGTTTGCATTGCATTGTTTGCATACCCATTTATCATTGCATTTCATTAACGTGTGTCTGTGCTGCAGGTGCATTACATACTTCCCTGTTCTAGTGCTCCGGACTTCTGATTGTTGATATGGGTAGTGTGCGGAAGACAGTTGCGTATAAGCTGCCCACTCCGGATGTGAATTCTATATTGAGTTTGATTGCCCTTGCGGATGATGAGGTTAGGGCTAGCTTCAAGAAGAGTTATACTTTTGCCTTTGAAAGCCTGTTCAATATATGAGTTATTTTCTCTTTTTTGATTGAATTTCAACTTCTTGCAACTTTCGTCACCGCACTGTCACGGTGCTACCCTGTATCAAATGTATTAGCACTAGAATGGGGGAGT
The DNA here is from genome assembly GCA_963859935.3 of Lathyrus sativus. NCBI lineage: Eukaryota > Viridiplantae > Streptophyta > Magnoliopsida > Fabales > Fabaceae > Lathyrus > Lathyrus sativus. The sequence continues at coordinate 401,051,879 of OZ012741.1, read as the reverse complement.
AATATTCCCCAATGCACAGGCACATATTGCATTCTGCATACATACTCATATTTGCATTACAGGTTTGTGATCCGTGTATCTTATCTCCTGCATCCATAGCAGGTATTTTCAGGATTGCAGAAAAGCGGGTCCACCGTTACTCTACCAGAACTAATCACAAGAAGATCATGGACAACGTGCAGAGTGAAATGCAAGAGATGCATGACAGGATGGCCCTGCTCATGCAAACCATGGAGACCATCGCCAAGGGACAAGAGCAGCTGCAGAATCTGGTTCAACCGATAGTCGCACGGGCTGAAAACAACGGGACACCGCATGGTGAAAATATTGCTGCTTCTCCCCGAGTTGAGAATCGTCAAAGTGCTGATGTTATTCCCGTAAACGGTTTGAATGCTGGAGAAACTGGTCCTATAGGTGGAGGTGGGAACACCGGTAATATGAATGCCAATGCAGATACTGCTGGGGTATTTGTGGGTAATGTCAACCAGGGTTTCAATGGGGGCGTTGAGAATGTCAGAATGAATGGTATTAATGGTAACCAGTGCTTCAATGGTGTGAACATGGGGTATGGCAGCATTGCTGGCGCCAAGGCTGGGTTTGGTGGCTATGGTAATCTTGGATATGGAACTGGCGCATACAACGCTCAAGAGATGGGTAATCTGAGGTATGACCCCAGGTATTTCCAAACGGGTCCGGGCCGTGATGCAGATTATGTTGGATACGATGCAGTACCTCGCTGGGAGGATCGTCAGGAGGATGCGTTCTCTGGTCAGAATGAGGGTTATAAAAGAGCTAGGGATGACAACCATCGGATGAGATTGCTAGAAGAGAAAGTGAACGGATTAGCCAGCCAGAATGCTCTTGGGCTGGATATGTCAAATATGGGGCTGGTCCCAGGGTTGAGGGTCCCTCTGAAATTCAAAGCGCCATCTTTTGATAAATATAAAGAGGACACGTGCCCGAGGGTACATGTTCGTTCATTTTACAGGAGGATGTCCGCGTATTTAGACGACGAAAAGATGCTCATGCATTTCTTCCAGGACAGCTTGTCAGGGCCGTCGCTGGAATGGTATATGAGCCTAGAGCCAACACAGATAAAAAGCTGGAAAGAGCTAGAGGAAGCTTTCGTGAAGCATTACCAATACAACAGCGATCTCGCCCCTAACCGGGTTCAGCTGCAAAGCCTCTCTCAGAAGCCCAGTGAAAGCTTCAAAGAATACGCCCAGAGATGGCGTGATTTGGCTGCCAGAGTACAACCTCCTATGGTGGAGCGTGAAATGATGGACTTGTTCGTAGGGACATTCTCAGGAATGTACTATGACCGGCTGCTCAACTTCTCAATGAGTACCTTCTCCGAGTTGATCCTGATGGGGGAACGTATAGAAAACGGGATAAAAATCGATAAGATTCAAGCGGGAGAGTCTGCTTTAGCTGGAAGCAATAAGAAAGCTTTCGGGGGTAGAAAACAGGAAGATGCCAATTCGGTATGTAGCTCTCGGGGAAGAAATAGGGGATGGAGGCAATACCAACCGCAACAAGTTGCAAGTGTGACAATCCCCGCGCAACATTAGCAACAGCCGCAGCAGCAGGGGCAACAACATCCGGCTCAGCGAAGAATTCAGAACGGGAAGCCGAAAAGGGTATTTGATCCACCGCCAGTATCGTACGCTGAGCTTCTTCAGAATTTGTTACGGTTACAGTTGGTCGAGAAAAGAACGATGGCTCCTCCGACAGGGATCCCCCCACCCAGTTATAACGCTAATGAGCATTGTGAATTCCACTCTGGGGCACCCGACCATAATATCCAAAATTGCCACGCTTTCAAGCATAAAGTGCAAGATTTGCTTGATAGCACTGCTATTAATTTTGGTACGGAAGGGCCCAATATTACACAACAACCAATGCCAAACCATGAATAGGCTGGAGTATGGTGGACAAAGAGGAGTTCTATAGTTCGGGTGGGCCGTTAAAAGTAGATCAGAACAGTGACAGGCTGCCTCTAATAACTGATTGTGAAGATAGCTGGTTCAGCACCAGGACAGATGTGAAAGCCCGGTTCTCGGAAGCTGGCATTTTTCTTTGTTTTATCTTGTCATTTCTTTACGTTTGTAGTTTCTTTCCTGTTTAAAATGCAATCTTGTTTGTAAAACTTGTTGTTTCCATTCAATTGATGATAATGAAATAAATATGCATGTTTTTATTAAATCCATTCGTGTTCACTAATTGTTTTTACAAATGTCCAACGCCTGGTTAAGAGGAATCCGGGGAGGATGACGAAAATGAACGACATGCAAAATTCCGATTGTATGCTTTTTGAAACAAAACCTGCTGATGATGTACAAGCATTGTTTCAACTCCCTAAACACCAGAGTTATAAGGAAGATAATCCCTTGTCAACCCCTTTGAGCCTAGTAGTAGGAGTTCTTTCTGAAAACGAAAAACCCTCAATCTTAACCTGGGGCAGGGTAGGTGTTAGCTAATTTGACCGAACGCCCAAATTACGAAAAGGAGTGTCCGTTCGAGGATCAATCACACCTCTAGAGGTCGTGCCTAAAAAGCCGCAATGGTTAAAGCAAGAGTGAAACAGTCACATCATTCTCCAATGAGTCAGGCAACCAGTGTCACACGACTTGTTCGGAAAAAGAAGGAAGCAAAAAAAAAAGAATCAAAAGCCCGCTAAGTCAAATTTCAAAACAAATGACTTAGGCAAAAATGAGGGCATCCCGCTGGACTTAAAAAATCGAAGGAAACTCAAAAGGAGTCAGTCCAGGCAAAAGTTAGGGATAAGAAAAAAAGATGAAAGGAGGACAAAAATAAAAATCCTCAAATGAAATATGAGTCGTGTGACCTCAAGTGTCAAAGACGAAAGGTGAGTGGCTGTCACTCCCAACAATCATAATTTCTCGAACTATCACTCCTATCTTTCAGCCTCTGAGAGGTGAGTGCTAAGGTCGAATTAGCTGGACATAGGATCGGAGAACATCAAGGAGAATGGGTGGGTTAAAATAAACTTGGAGCCTTTATCCTTTCCTTCAAAACCGTGAACCTGACCACGTTATAACCTTCAAAAGTCCTAATTGAAGCAGGTTGTTTCGAAAGCATACTTCGGTAAAGGTCGCGTCGATTCTGACTCCTGAAAGGGTTCCTCTTACCATGTTGGTACTGATGTTGATAAATGTTTTGTGCATTATATGCTAGAAACTGTTTTTCCCTTCTCCCAGTGAACAGATTGGATGTCAAAACTATCATATGTGTTGCATTAATACGTCTTTTACGCAGAACAACTTGTTTTACTTGCGAGTAAGCGCTTGACAGCAGAAAAGTTTCCTACAGTGGAAAGTATGGTCAGGATAGAATGCAGAGCGCCCGAATGCTCCGCAAGCCGGGGCAAGCCATTAAGTGCTCCCCAGTCAGGTCAGCCATTCAAAGTCAGTTACTTTGGGGCAATCAGGTCGAGATTCGGTAAATCTCTCGTAGTTGGAGGTACTGCTCTGGATCAGCTAATCAGGGGCAAAGTCATTGCAATCAGGGGCAGGCCATCTTAAGAGCGCAGAAGTTATTCTTTACTCGAGGGGCATTTGGTGTGAAGTATTTCTTCGAGGTTCAGAATGCCGGAGCATCTTATACCAGACCAACAAGATACAAATTTTCAGATTTCCTTTTGAGGAGTATCCCCACAGAGGTCCCACAGGCTGGGGCATGTCAGAAGCAAAGGGATTGTTCTTCTCAGTATCATCAGAGCTACTCAGAGCTATTCGAGCAGATTCAGTCAATCTTAAAGTGTGGGACGAATGTCGGGAAGTCATGTTACTGTCTTCCGATTCTTCAACCAGAAAAATGTATTGGCAATCACTGTAAGGCCCGTCCGTGTTGGCACGTCAGTTTCAAATCCAATCTTCATTAGTGCGCAGGAAGACTCCGTCTGTTTTCCCCAGAGGAGTCCAATCATACTTGGCACATATGTTATTCCCCAGCGGAGTTGGTTTCACTTTTCCAGCATTTATTTTGGCTGGAATAATTCTGTGATATCCGGTTATCCTCGGCAGAGTTAACTTTGTCTTCAGCATTTATTTTGCTAGAGCGCCTCACTGCATTTGCATGTATCATCATACTTGCATCTAACCCAAATACGTAGCATTTCCATGCTATATGGAAACATTACGTCATTATCGAACATACGTATTCAGAAACATAAACCAGGTTGGTTACCTCGTTGGTTTCAGATGTTTGTTTTCCCCTGCAGATAATTGAGATTATGATTCAGGAAGATGTTCGGATAGTCGGATTTGTGGCGCAAGGTGAGCAGTGATCGTGTTCGTCCTATCATGTGGACCCCTAGAAGAGTTGCTTGGTTGAGTTTCTCTTTTCCCCAACTGAGTCCTTCTCAGGTCGCTGTTATGTCGGCATTACAAGATTTCATAATTCAGATTTTTTGGAGTTATCGCCGTGATTTCCCCAGTAGAGTTTTCTTCCCCATCAGAGTTGCTTGGTTACGCTTCTCTTCTTCCCCAGCGAAGTTTTCTTCAGACTGTTGTCACGTCAGTATTGAAAATCTTGAAATTACTACCTGCCGTCGAAGTAGGTGTTTGACGGCTGTCGTCAGAATTACCCCAATAGAGTTTTCTTCGGATTGTTGTTACAAGAATCTTGTGGATTAAACCTTCGGAGTTATACCCTGGTTGAAGGAGTTATACCCTGGTTGAAGGAGTTATACCCTGGTTGAAGGAGTTATACCCCGGTTGAAGGAGTTATTACCCTGGTTGAAGGAGTTATACCCTGGTTGAAGGAGCTATACCCTGGTTGAAGGAGTTATACCCTGGTTGAAGGAGTTATTACCCTGGTTGAAGGAGTCATACCCTGGTTGAAGGAGTTATACCCTGGTTGAAGGAGTTATACCCTGGTTGAAGGAGTTATTACCCTGGTTGAAGGAGTTATTACCCTGGTTGAAGGAGTTATACCCCGGTTGAAGGAGTTATTACCCTGGTTGAAGGAGATATACCCTGGTTGAAGGAGTTATACCCTGGTTGAGGGAGTTGTTGCCCTGGTTGAAGGAGTTACACCCTGGTTGAAGGAGTTATTACCCTGGTTGAGGGAGTTGTTGCCCTGGTTGAAGGAGTTATACCCTGGTTGAAGGAGTTATTACCCTGGTTGAGGGAGTTGTCTCCCTGGGTGATGGAGTTACACCCTGGTTTGAGGAGTTATTATGCCTTGTTTGAGGCAGTTCGTTATCCTGGTCGATGGAGTTGTTACCTTTTGTCAAAGGAATTATTATCGGTGTTGGCAGAATCATTACCCGTGCTAACGGAGTGGCTCCCTGCGGAATTATTTGTTCAAGTATCTGTGTCGTCGGAGATGTATCCCACAGAGTAACTTGTTCAAGTCACCGGATGCCTGATTCGCGCTTTACGTAGCATTTTGTTTGTTTCTCTACCAACGAAGGTCAAGACTTTTGTGTTTTCGACGTGGTCCTTTGGCTCGATGCATGCTTATTGTAGAAAAATTTGGAATTAATTGTGGATTCAAGGCCTGTGGCGTCACGCAGCTGGTTGAGGACGAAATCAAGTCAGTTCTTATCAGATAATTGATCAGTTGTTGCCGTGACAACCGGATTCGGTTTTCTGAATGATATTTTCCCTAAGCAGTAGTCGTATTAGCAAGTTGATTTTGCGGTTGGAAAATTTCCGGGTTCTTTCGTATTCAACCGTCTCGTACCTCAAATGTCTGAAGGCTGCGCACTCTTCATCCAGTCGGGTCCAAGCCGCTTGAATAGGGGCAGCTGTTGCACCCCAAAATTTGCCCAACCTTTTCTAACCTAGGTTTATGTTTCAATTGCATAGTCATTTGCATTGGCATCATGTACATAGTGTATTCATCTGCATAGCATAGCATAAGCAAGTTATCTTAATCAGGGGGATCAAGTGCCATTCTTGTCTCAAGAGGCATATTCAGAGGGTTTCATTCATATTCAAGACTATTCATGTCATCAGGGAAGAATGTGAGTCTTGAAGAGTTGACAGATCAATCATGGGGTTCTCTCCTATCTTGAGGTTGTTTGGGGATCATCAGAGGGTATATGAGCTATGAGCCAAGAGCATGGAGTGTGCATGGATATCATGGAAAGTCTAGATGATCATTTTGAAGAAGAGCCAAGTCATTGGAATGATTGCAAGAGCCTCAGTTGAAGACAGTCAACTAGGGTTTTATCTAGGTCAATCCTAGGTCAAGGGCTTGATTTGAAAGGCATTAAGGCTCATTTGAAGAATGTGGGATTCATTATTTGATATGTGGATGTGGATGTGGATGTGGTGTTGTGCCAAAGAAAAATCAAAAGGAGTCAAGGAGAAGAGGAGTTACCAAATTAGGGTTTCAGTGTAAAATCCCCTGATTTGGGTCCAACTTCAAAGCAGTGTAACTCAAGATGCAAGCTTCATATGAATTTATGGTCCACATGAAACTTGTATAGTATATTCATAGCTTTAATTTGAGTGGTGGAAATCATCAAGGTGATTTATAGAACTCAAGTTATAGTTCTTGCAAGTTACAGGTCATCTGAGGACACTAAAATTTGTCCGTGAAAGTTGTCTATCATCCAAGCAACGTTTGACCTTCAAGGAGTTTTCAAATGAATTCTTGGCAAACATAAGGGTTGTTCTTCATGATCTCCCCTTTCCAAAAAGGTATGGTATGCCTTCATCTGATTTGTGAAGCTCAAGTTATAGTTTGTGCAAGTCAGGGGTATTTTGGGAAAGTGGAATTATATGTCATTCTTAGCGTATGCCTAAAACTCATACAAGGAAGATTCAAATGAAAAACTTCACAACATAAAAGTTGTTCAAAATGACATTTTAAGCCTAGAAAAGAGGTCATGGCATGTTGGAAAAGCTTGTAGCAAGAATTGACAAAAGTTGGTGAAAATGACTTAAAAAATGGACATAAGTTGAAAAAGTTCAAATTGAAAATTGGTATGGGCAATCTACAAATCCAAAATGGGGCATATGATATATTAAATTGAGTCTAAACAACATTTTAAAGACTTTGGTTCATCCACAATTTTTATTTGAGGGTTAAAAAATGGACTTGCTTTGTAATTCCATTACTTGCATAATAAGGTACATTTGAGAAACTCAACATAAGGCAAAGGAATCCCTTGTTTTTCACTCATATCACTCCAATTTGTCATGAAAAGAGATTTTAAAAGGTGGTTAAGGGGCTGTTAGTGGATTGAAGTGAGATATCATGAGACATCAAAATACCATATCATGAGAAATTCATGAAGTTTCTAGAATCATCCTAGATTGATCTATAAGACTCTAGATCTTTCCATGCTCTCCTATATATTGGATTGAGATCATTAAGAGAAGAGGTTGGTGATAGTTGATGTTGAATCCATTTTCTCCATTTGCAAATCATATTGAATCTTCATTTTTCTCTTCACCATTTTTCCATTTCCCCCACATTTTTCTACACTTGAAAACTCAAATTTTTAATTCCATTTTTCTCCCACTTTTGGTTCATTCCACCATTGCAAATACATTCCTTATCATTCTTACAATTGATTCAACACTTTTTTGGCCATAATTGATGCATGAACCAAGCTACACAACTCCATTAAAGTGAGCTCCAAGTGAAAAATTGATTTTTTTGTTTTCCATCAATTCACTCCTTTCTTTCCATCCAAACACCTTCCTCATCAATTATAGGACGTGTCCACATCATTTTCTCAAAGAATTGGTGATCGAGTGAAGCTCCATAAGCCATTTTTCGGAGGTATAAAGAATTCGACATAACTCATGATTTATGAGTCTTTCTTGCATTATTGTTGTTGCATTACATTGCTCTCATCTCCTACATGGATTCTAGTACAAAAAAGATGGGTTTTATGACAATTTTTGGTTCTTGAGTTTTTCTTGAGGTTCCACGTTTTGGGAGTTAGAGAGAGTTTCAAGAAAATCTAAGACCATATTTGGATTCCTTGATTTTTTTCCTTCAAGTTTGACCAAAATTTTGTGCGAAACGGATAATTATTGATGGAGTTATGGTGCTTCAAAGTAGCAAAAAACTCATGTTCATGGAGCTGCGGGTTACTATTCACAAAGTTGAAAAATTTTGATTTGGAGAAGAAGGTGTTAACACCGTCAGATGCATTTCCAAGTCAAGGTTTCTTCCATTCATCCAACGCCTCTCACTGCGCCACGCAATCGGCCACATAAGCCTCATGCCACTTTTATTTATTCATGTTATGTTCTTTTATTTTCCTATTGCCATGTTTCTTTTATTTTTTCTATTTTATATGCTGATTTCAAATAATCATAAAAAATAGGAAAATTAGTCTTTTTGATCCCCATTTTTTTGTGCTGAATCTTTAAGATGTCTAGGATTTAATAAAACTGGAATTATAATTTTACCATTTTTTTAAATTTTCTTTGGATTTTTTACATTTGGATCGTCATAAAAAGGCCAATGCTGGTGCTATCATTTTGTTGAATTTCTTTGACCTATCAAAACACAATTTAAATGTCAATCCTTTTGCAGGGATCTCATACACACGTTGAGGTATTGTAATATATTTTTGTGGGAATTTTATTGTACCATTTTAATTGGTTTTGGATGCTTTCTTTAACATGCTCCACTTTAATCTTTCCTTTGGTATACATGAGATATCTTGCAATGTTTCCATCTTATTTGACCATTTATCTTTGGATATTTTTGTGGTATCTCTCACCCCTGGTTTGTGGCTTGATGTAGGGCATTGGAGATTTTTATTTGAATTTTTTAGCCCCTTTTGCTATTCTTCTTATATTTTTGTATTCGGACTTGTAATTTGGACTTCCGAACGGACTTTATTTTTGTTAAGGCTCCAACGGCCGCTTTGCGTTTGCGTGATGAACTCCGTGGCTTATATTTCTTATTTTAGATAGGTTAGAGGTATTGTAAGACCCCTTAGGTGGCTGTTATTTGTATGTGTAGCTTGCCCAATTATCGACTTGTTTGCATGATAGCACGTTGCGATTCCAAATAGTGGATTACGCGTTTCATTCGGAGTTTTCACTCGATTCTTTGCATATGATCACTTGATATTTTCTTATTCCATCCATGAATGGGCTTGAGGTTGAGACTAACCTTCCTCCCTCCTTTGCATTGCATTTACCATTGCTATATTCATGTTCACTTGTATGCGGTTATTACTTGTATTTCCGTTTCTTCCTTTCGTTTTCCTTTCCCGTAGGATTTCCATTCTTCCTTGTTCAAGGGAGGATGTGATAGACATTAGGAGCTAACCCATGTATGATAACATTAGGGTAGATTTTATTCCCTTTTCAACCCTAGGAGTTTTTAGAGTGTCATCTCTTCTTTCTTCAAACAACAGAAAAACATTAATAAAGGTTATAACAGAGATCAATTCATTTCTTCCGTCAAAGGATTTGAACAAACACAAACCTTTTTGCAATAAGAAAACCCTTGTTTAAGGTGATATTTTTCATAAAAGACACTTGAACAGCTTGTGTCGTGCGTAGCCCGAACTACGTTTGCTCTGATCTTTCATGCCGTATGAAAGTACGTAGGCACAAGATGGGATATCTTGGCGAGCAACCTTCCCCACCTTCACCCGTAGTTAGGCGAACTACGTTGACTCTGATTTCTCGTTCCATACGGGAATATGTAGGCATAAAGTGCGATACTTCGAGCGTTTCCTTTCCCTCCTTTGGGATAAATAACGCACGGTGGCGACTCTTCTGTATTGCCGGCGCCGATTTTCGCAGTAGCGACAGCTGGCGACTCTGCTGGGGATTCCAACGGTTCCCTACGCGAGTCAATCCTAGCGCTTGTTTTCCCGTCGTGGGCTTTGTATGGATTTACATTTCTGTATTTACATTTCAGCATTTTATCATCATTATTATTGCTGTATTGTGGGTTTGATGGGGTTCTATGATTGAGAGATAAGCTGGACCTGGGCTTGAGTGCACCTAGAATTAGAGTAGAGATTAGTGGGGGTGTGCATGCTTTGCATGTACTAGCTTCCCGCGAAATCTACGCTCGGACGATGTCCTTCTGGTTGACTTCCTGTTTCACCCTTTGGGTGCAGTGGGCTGTTGGTTAGTTGGATTGTCGACTCCGGGGACCGATCATTTGAAAGTTGGCTAAGTGAGGCCTCTTCAGGATTTGATGATGCCACTCCTTCTGGGAATCGTATCATCAACCCTGAAAGTCTGTGACGCCAACGACCGCATAGGATGCCATACCTTGTGCCAGTTATAGGGACATCTACCTGTGAGAGGGATTTGGGGCATGCAGGTAACTTGACCTTCAGACTACCGGTTTATTTCTCATGAGATACAGGATTGGGGATATATTATGGGCTGTTATCAGGGTCTGTCAGAGACCAGGTGTGGGTTATATTATTGGGTCTATCCGAGACCAGGCTGGAGTTCTTTGTGAGGTCTGTCTGAGACCAGGGTTTGATGAGTATTGGAGGGTCTGTCTGAGACCTGTTCTTAGTGTGACTTGGGCTTCTTATTCAGGGCACTTGATCCCCTGTTGCAGCTGTTTGCATTGCATTGTTTGCATACCCATTTATCATTGCATTTCATTAACGTGTGTCTGTGCTGCAGGTGCATTACATACTTCCCTGTTCTAGTGCTCCGGACTTCTGATTGTTGATATGGGTAGTGTGCGGAAGACAGTTGCGTATAAGCTGCCCACTCCGGATGTGAATTCTATATTGAGTTTGATTGCCCTTGCGGATGATGAGGTTAGGGCTAGCTTCAAGAAGAGTTATACTTTTGCCTTTGAAGGCCTGTTCAATATATGAGTTATTTTCTCTTTTGTGATTGAATTTCAACTTCTTGCAACTTTCGTCACCGCACTGTCACGGTGCTACCCTGTATCAAATGTATTAGCACTAGAATGGGGGAGTAATATTCCCCAATGCACAGGCACATATTGCATTCTGCATACATACTCATATTTGCATTACAGGTTTGTGATCCGTGTATCTTATCTCCTGCATCCATAGCAGGTATTTTCAGGATTGCAGAAAAGCGGGTCCACCGTTACTCTACCAGAACTAATCACAAGAAGATCATGGACAACGTGCAGAGTGAAATGCAAGAGATGCATGACAGGATGGCCCTGCTCATGCAAACCATGGAGACCATCGCCAAGGGACAAGAGCAGCTGCAGAATCTGGTTCAACCGATAGTCGCACGGGCTGAAAACAACGGGACACCGCATGGTGAAAATATTGCTGCTTCTCCCCGAGTTGAGAATCGTCAAAGTGCTGATGGTATTCCCGTAAACGGTTTGAATGCTGGAGAAACTGGTCCTATAGGTGGAGGTGGGAACACCGGTAATATGAATGCCAATGCAGATACTGCTGGGGTATTTGTGGGTAATGTCAACTAGGGTTTCAATGGGGGCGTTGAGAATGTCAGAATGAATGGTATTAATGGTAACCAGTGCTTCAATGGTGTGAACATGGGGTATGGCAGCATTGCTGGCGCCAAGGCTGGGTTTGGTGGCTATGGTAATCTTGGATATGGAACTGGCGCATACAACGCTCAAGAGATGGGTAATCTGAGGTATGACCCCAGGTATTTCCAAACGGGTCCGGGCCGTGATGCAGATTATGTTGGATACGATGCAGTACCTCGCTAGGAGGATCGTCAGGAGGATGCGTTCTCTGGTCAGAATGAGGGTTATAAAAGAGCTAGGGATGACAACCATCGGATGAGATTGCTAGAAGAGAAAGTGAACGGATTAGCCAGCCAGAATGCTCTTGGGCTGGATATGTCAAATATGGGGCTGGTCCCAGGGTTGAGGGTCCCTCTGAAATTCAAAGCGCCATCTTTTGATAAATATAAAGAGGACACGTGCCCGAGGGTACATGTTCGTTCATTTTACAGGAGGATGTCCGCGTATTTAGACGACGAAAAGATGCTCATGCATTTCTTCCAGGACAGCTTGTCAGGGCCGTCGCTGGAATGGTATATGAGCCTAGAGCCAACACAGATAAAAAGCTGGAAAGAGCTAGAGGAAGCTTTCGTGAAGCATTACCAATACAACAGCGATCTCGCCCCTAACCGGGTTCAGCTGCAAAGCCTCTCTCAGAAGCCCAGTGAAAGCTTCAAAGAATACGCCCAGAGATGGCGTGATTTGGCTGCCAGAGTACAACCTCCTATGGTGGAGCGTGAAATGATGGACTTGTTCGTAGGGACATTCTCAGGAATGTACTATGACCGGCTGCTCAACTTCTCAATGAGTACCTTCTCCGAGTTGATCCTGATGGGGGAACGTATAGAAAACGGGATAAAAATCGATAAGATTCAAGCGGGAGAGTCTGCTTCAGCTGGAAGCAATAAGAAAGCTTTCGGGGGTAGAAAACAGGAAGATGCCAATTCGGTATGTAGCTCTCGGGGAAGAAATAGGGGAATTTATACATTTAGTTGCTTTTATTGCATTTTAGTTTGTATATCCATGTTGTTGAATTTTGTTTAGCCATTCCCTTTCATATTTTGATGTGATTATTTTTCCCATGGTTAGATTAGAGTACTAGGTTCCCCCTGGAATTTTATCATATTTTTGTGATTTAATTTAGGATAGTTTTGAACCATCAACATTAGGGTGACTAGAATTAGGGTTAAACTTGACATAGGTGCATCATAACACTTAGGTTTTGGGTTTTTAGCTTGAATTAGGAGCTGGGAAATATAGGGTATGTAGGGTAGATGTATAAATCCCCTTAGAATTAATTTTAGGTTTTTAAATAATATACTACTATTTTACTTGATTTTTGTAAATAGTGTGATTGTTTGGTGTGGCCATTATGGGCTTTTGTATTGTTTGCTTGGGGTTGGGCTTTGCTATGGGGTATGGGGCTTGGATTGGGCTTGTGGGGCATGAAAGGACATAAGAGAAGATTGAAGATGGAGATCAAAGTTGGATGCATTACTATTCTTGTGCTTGGAGATGTTTTTGAAGACATAGGAAATAGGAGTAAGCAGAGCCTTAGAATAGACTAAATTCTTTGTACAAGCATGGATAGCTTCTTGTGCTTCCAGTCCTCCCAATGACTAAAAGTCCTTCTAAGATATTCACATCCCTCCTTTGGAGGGATAAGTGGCTTATCTTGGAAGTATAACTTTGAGGGAACCTGTCTCTCATAATGTTAAACACTTATAGGCTTCCTTTGGTTGTCAATAAGCTGTTTAGCATTCAACTTATTCTGTTAAGTGATTCTCTTTTGGAGTGCTTTCCTTGAAGATGGAGCTTACCTAAAGCTTATAGGCCATTGAAGTTTGATGTGTTTCAGAGCTGCTGCTGTAGGAGCTGGTGGGCTGTCAGGGCTGGTTTTGGGGTTTTATTTTTTCTTTGCTGTATTGTTTGTTAATTTTCCCCTTAGGTTTGAAGTGAAGCCGTTTCACTTTGCCTATTGTTTTCCAGGTTCGAGGTTGAGTGGGACTCCCTTGCCTCGCTTGTATTGCTGCATCTCATGCATTTTACTGCTTTACTGTATATTTGTTGTTTCTTTTCCGTTTATCCCCTAGGATCTCTGTTTCTCTCTGCACAAGAGAGAAATATGAAATACATTAGGTGTTAATCCATGCATGACAACATTAGGATAGTTTTGATTCCCATTTTTAAACCCTAGGTTTTAGAGTTCTTTCTCTTCTATCTAAAAAACAATCAAAAATACAATAAGAGGTCAAACATCAATAAAAGACAGTTCTTGCGTAAAAAGACTGAAAACTAATCAAAGTGTCATTTTTGTCCGCTTGGATCCGTAATCAGGAGAAAACCTTTTTCAGAAGGATAAAAGATAAACAGACAAATCTGTGTCTTTCGTAGCCCGAACTGCGTTTGCTCTGATCTTTCATGCTGTATGAAAGTACGTAGGCATAGGATGTTGTATCCTAGCGAGAAACCTTCCCCTCCTTTCCCGTAGGTAGGCAAACTACGTTGACTCTGATTTCTCGTTCCAGACGGGAATACGTAGGCATAAAGTGCGATACTTTGCCGAGTCATTTTATTTTCTTTTAACCCCATACCTGTAGAATAGATAGAATAACAATCCGTACCAGAAAACAAGCGTGGATCCCGTCGAGTACGACGGACGTGAGGGGTGCTAATACCTTCCCCTTACGTAACCGACTCCCGAATCCAGGATTTGGTTGCGATGACCATTCCTTTCCCGTCTTTGCGGTAGGTTTACTTCGAGCGTTTCCTTTCCCTCCGTTGGGATAAATAACGCACGGTGGCGACTCTTCTGTTCAGCCGGCGCCGATTTTCGCAGTAGCAACAGCTGACGACTCTGCTGGGGACTCCAACGGTTCCCTACGTGAGTCAATCCTAGCGCTTGTTTTCCCGTCGTGGGTTTTGTATGGATTTACATTTCTGTCTTTACTTTTCTGCATTTTATTGTCAGCTTTATATTGTTATTGCTGCTGTGGGTATGAGGGGGTTCTATGATTGAGAGATAAGCCGGACCTGGGCTTGAGTGCACCTAGAATTAGAGTGGAAATTAGTGGGCGCGTGCTTGCTTTGCAGGCACTAGTGTCTCATGAAATCCACGCTCGGACGAGGTTCTTCTGGTTGACTTCTTTTTCAACCCTTTGGGTTGAGGGGGTTGTTGGTTAGTTGGATTGTCGACTCCGGGGACCGATCATTTGGAAGTTGGCTAAGTGAGGCTCCTTCAGGACATGATGATGCCACACCTTCTGGGTATCATATCATCAGTCTTGAAAGTCTGTGACGCCAACGACCGCATAGGATGTCGTACCTTGTGTCAGTTATTAGGACACCTACCTGTGAGAGGGGTTGGGCATACAGGTAACTTGACCTCCAGATTACCGGTTTTCTTGATTGAGATTCAGTGGTGTGATATTTGAGGACAGTGTTATTGGGTCTGTCAGAGACCAGGTTGGAGCATCGTGGATGGTCTTGAACAGTTTGTGGGTCTATTTGAGGCCAATATTGTGGATTGGGCTTCTCAGCCAGGGGCACTTGATCCCTTGTTGCATTGTTTGCATATTGCATTGTTTGCATCATCATGTGCATATCATTAACGTATGTCTGTGCTGCAGGTGCATTTTCATACTTCCCGATTCTAGTGCTCCGGACTTCTATATGTTATTATGAGTACTTTGAGGAAGACTGTTGCGTATAAGTTGCCTACTCCTTATGTGACTTCTCTGTTGGGTCTGATTTCCCTAGCTGATGATGATGTGAGGAGAAGTTTTAGAAAGAGTTATGGGAGGCTACTGAGTTTGGTTTGCAGACCAACCGCATATGAGCCGAATGGGTTATACACATTGATGCAGTTATATGATCCCTCCTTGAGATGTTTTATGTCCCAGGACTTCATTTTGGCCCCGACCATGGAGGAGTACGCTGAGTTTCTAGAGTTGCCAGTTCAGAACAGAGTGCCCTTCGTTCACTTTGAGGCTAAGCCTAAGCTGGAAGACTTAGCTGTTCCCTTGCATATGGATCCTGCAGAGCTGTTGTTAACTTCCTGGCATGGAGTTTCGGGGTTTTCTCTTAAGTTCTTGGTTGGCAAAGCTCAAGAATATGCCAAAAGTGGCTACTGGATTATGTTTAACGCTGTTCTTGCTTTGTGCATCTATGGGATTATGCTGTTCCCTAATCTGCCTAAATTCGTTGATTTGGATGCATTCCACGTGTTTGCTGCAGGCAACTCGATGCCTACCTTGATTGGAGATTTCTATCATTCCCTACACTACAAGAACGAAAATAGAAGGGGAAAAAATGTCCATTGTTGTGTACCTTTGTTGAATATGTGGTTTGAGAGCCATCTGCCCAAGAAGGGTCCTTTTGTTGAATCTGCAGATACAGCTGAATGGTCTGAGCGTCTAATGGGACTTTCTTTAGAAGACATTGTATGGTTTGACAAAGACTTGTTGGGGTCAGAGATTATCTTCAGTTGCGTCGGGTTTCCCAATGTTCCTCTAATTGGAAGGAAGGGCTGTATTAATTACAACCCATCTTTGTTGGTTCGACAGTTTGGGTATGCTTTGAAGAGTCCGCCGAAGGAAGAAGAAATACAGGAATCTCTGTATTTCACTGGTGACCTGAGTGGGGAATTATTGGCCAAGCTTCAGCGCGCTTGGAATCATATCTGCAGAAGAGGGAAACCATTACTAGGCAAGAATGACTGTCAAGCCTATATGCCTTACAAGGTGTGGATTCAAGAGAGAGTAAGACAGGTGCAGATGCCTTTTCCAGCAGTATCACGTCCCGTTCCCATTCTAGTTGAGGAACCAACTACTGTGGCTATCGAGGTCTATGAGCAGGTAGTAAAAGAAAAAGAAGACTTGATAAAGATCAATGAAGAGTTAGAGAAGGAATTGGCTCAAATTCGGAGGGAGAAAAACGAGGCTGCGTATTCCTTCCAGCAGCAGACTGAGTTGGTAAGCAGGTTAGGTGCTGAACTGGCAGAAGAGAAAAAGAAGCATGAACGCCTGCGAAAAGACTTCAAAAGCTCTCATGACATGTTAGTGTCCAAGAAGAAGTCACTCGATGCCGCCTACCGAGAAATCTCTTCGTGCAACAGAACGTGGAATGCTACGCTAACCAACAACAAAAAGAGGGAAGACAAATTGAAACAACAAATTTCTGAACTCGAAGATCAGTTGAAGGCTAGCAAGAGAAAGTATGAAGAGGAGGTTATGGTGAGATATGGTCTTCAGAATTCATTGAACAAGGCTGTCGAGCGCAAGAAGGAGGCTGTGTCCCAGAAGCGGAAGTTAGATGACCGCTTTGGAGAAGGGGCATGGGAAGAATCTATTGGTGATTTACGACGTGTTCTCAAGCGAAGAGATCTACTTGTCGAGGGCTTGCTTACTCAACCAAATCATCCCGAGACTAAGAGATTATTAGAGGAGTACCAGGCGTATGGTCGCACTTGACTATCTCATGTATTGATGTGTATGCTTTCTTTGCATTGTGCTGGCCATCACCAGGATTGTTGGTTGAGGTCATGCCTCTTATTGTACGCTCATTAATATTGTATTCCTGATTTGATGGGATTTTCTACAATGTATGAGACATTTTTCTATGATTGGGTTTCGAGCTTCTTATTGCTATCACTGTCACCGCATTGGCACATTAGCACTAGAATTGGGGAGTGATATTCCCTAATGCACAGACACATGTTGCATATGCATACACATTCATATTGCATTTACCAGGTAATTATTGAACTGTATCTCATTTCCTGCATCTCGCCAGGTTTTTCCAGGATTGAAAGTCAACGTCCTCACCGATACTTTACTCGTACCAACTGCAAAAGAGTCATGGACCAGATACAAAACGAGATGCAGGAGATGCGTGAAAAGCTGGCGCTGTTCATGCAGACAATGGAGACAATTGTGAAGGGGCAAGAAAACCTGCAGACTTTGGTGCAGCCATTGCTGGCGAGAAATGCTGGGAATGGAAATGAAGACCACAATTCTGTACGTGTTGACACCATTCATGGGGATGGTACTCCTACGCCTGTAGCTCCACCTGTGGTGAATATACCTGTTGTGAACGTAAATAATGGCGCTGGCGCCGGGAATGGTAATACAGGAATGGGTAATGAGACTATCATTAACAATGTTGGGTTCGGAGACACCAATCTGGGCGGTGATAACCATGGAGGTAATGGCTTTGGTAACAACGGATTCGGCTATAACGACCAGGGGTTTGATTATGTCAACCAGGATGGGAAGTTAGGTTTCAACGCCCAGGGTTTCGGATATGATGGTTTCGGTAATGCTAATCAAGACTATGGCGGATTCGGTAACAGAAATGGTGCTGGAATGATGCCTTTCGGACCTGCCGGGGTCACTCAAGGGTATGGTAACAGAGGACGGGGCCCTATGATGAATCAGACTAGATTTGGTCGTAACAATGGGTATGATGGGTACAGAAATGAGAATGTTAATTGGGTGGAAGACCAACAAGAAGATGCCTTTTCTGGTAGGGGTATGGATGGACCTGTGGATCCTGTTCAGAGGATCAAAATGCTTGAGGAACAAATGAAAGGTGTAGTGAATCAGAATACTTCTGGTTTAGATATGACCACGATGGGATTGGTGCCTGGCCTAAGGGTACCGCCGAAGTTTAAAGCCCCTTCCTTTGATAAATATAAGGGAGACACTTGTCCGAAGGTGCATGTTCGCTCTTACTACAGACGGATGTCCGCTTACTCAAATGATGAAAGAATGCTGATGCATTTCTTTCAGGACAGCTTATCTGGACCCTCGCTTGAGTGGTATATGGGGTTGGAGCCCACTCAAATTAAGACATGGAAGCAACTGGCTGAGGCGTTTCTAACTCATTACAAGTATAACAGTGACCTGGCACCAAACAGGGTCCAGCTGCAAGGCTTGTCACAGAAAACTGGGGAGAGTTTCAAAGAATATGCACAAAGGTGGCACGACATGGCGGCAAGAGTGCATCCTCCTCTAGTGGAGAAGGAGATGAACGATATGTTCATTGGAACATTCACGGGGATATTCTACGAGAAGTTGTTTCCTGTTGCGTTGGGCAGTTTCTCTGATCTGATCTTGATGGGTGAAATGATTGAGAATAGTATTAAGGTGGGAAGGTTCCAAGCTGGGGAGTCTACTTCGTTGGGAGGTAATAGAAAAGCATTTGGTGGTCGACGTCAAGGTGATTCTAGTGCAGTGTTTGGTGGCCGGGGCAGGGGCAGAGGAAGACATCAGCATAATTAGCCGCAGCAGATAGCTAGTGTCACGATTCCGATTCCTCAACAGAGACAACAACAACAACCGCAACAACAACAGCAGCAGCCACAGCAGCAGGGGCAGAATGCTGGCCAAAGAAGATTTCCGAATGCGAAGCCGAAAAGAGTGTTTGAAGCGCCTCCTTCCACGTACGCAAAACTCTTTCAGACACTGTTGGGGCTGAATTTAGTTGAAAAGAGGACCTTGGCACCGCCCACGGGACCAACCCTTCCTTATGGGTATGATGTTAACAAACATTGTGATTTCCATTCCGGGGCACCCGGGCATGACATAGAGGCCTGTCATGCGTTTAAACATAAAGTTCAGGATTTACTGGATAGCAAGGCCATAAATTTTGGACAAGCGGGTCCGAATATAGTACAACAGCCTATGCCCAACCATGGGGCCAATGCTATTTTGACTGAGGAGGATTTGAATCTGGTCATGAATGTTGATGAATTGAAAACACTGTTGTGTGAAGTAAAGATCAGGTTATTGAAAGGAGGTGTGTATCCGGGCTGCGATGAGTTTTGTCTAGAATGTTGGACCCAAGCTGGGGGTTATGCTGAATTGAAGAAGGGTATTCATACCTTGATAGATGAAGGCACGTTGCAATTTGATAGAACGACAGTTGAGAAACATACAGAGGTGTTAGCTGATGAGCAGAGTAATGTTGCTACGGTGACAATTCCACGGAAAACGATAACTATAACAGCGCCAGCCAGGCGGCCGATGATCACTATTACAAAGGCAGGGCTAATCCCTTACGAGAGCACCAAGGCAGTACCATGGACTTATGGGCTGGAAGCATATTGTGATGGGGAGAAAATTGATATCAGTAAACGACCAGCTGGGGTTGTGGACAATGTCGTCGGGACTGGAGGAATGACGAGGAGCGGGAGAATTTTTATATCGCCTGAGGTAGAGGCTGAACGAGTGGCAAAAGGTAAAGGTAAAGCAAATGAGAATGCTCCTGTACAGAGGAATGATAAAGAAACGTCACTGAAAGATGTAGAAGAATTTATGCGTCTTATCCGTAAGAGTGACTATAAAATTGTTGAGCACCTTCAACAAACGCCGTCGAAGATCTCCATATTGTCACCGCTACTGTGTTCCGAAGCCCATAGGAATGCGTTATTGAAAATTCTGGATACGTCGTTCGTACCCCAAGATGTTTCTGTGAATCAGTTGGAGGGGGTGATGGCACACGTGAACGCGGGCCATAGTTTGGGATTTACGGATTTTGATTTGACCCCGAGGGGAAGAGAGCATAATATGGCGTTGCACGTCTCAGTTGAATGCAGGGGCACAGTCATGTCCCATGTGTTGGTAGATACCAGGTCTTCCTTGAATGTGCTGCCGAAGAAAGCAATGATGAAGTTGGATATCAGGGGGATCATTTGTACGCCTAGTGACCTAGTGGTCAGGGCATTTGATGGTACACGGAGGTCAGTTTTTGGATCCATAACTTTGCCTCTGCAAGTGGGGCCGGAGATTTTTGCAACCGAATTCTATATTATGGACATCCAGCCAGCGTATAGCTGTCTTCTTGGACGACCATGGATCCATGGTGCTGGGGCAGTCACATCTACCTTACACCAAAAGCTGAAGTACATGGTGGGGGACAGTGTCGTCACAGTTTGTGGAGAGGAGGATATACTGGTCAGCCATTTGGCGTCGTTCAAGTATGTGGATGTCGAAAGCGAAATCCATGAAACACCCTGTCAAGCCTTTGAGGGGTTGCGCATTAAGGACAAAGTTCCAGGGCCAAGCAAAGCATCAGAGGTGGCAGTGTCGTCGTACAAAGAGGCTCAGGCTCTAGTGAAGACAGGCGAGACTAAGGGCTGGGGCAAGGTTTTGGATATTCCCGTGAAAATGGACCGATATGGACTTGGATATCATCCTTCATCATCAACGCCTACTGCAGGGGCACCCCGTTTCAGAGGACCAATAACAATTACGGCTGGTGGGGTATATCACGAGACCATCAATGCTATTTTAGATTCCGAGGAAGGAGACAGCGACTGCGACATGGACGCCTGGATTCAGCCGAGCGTGCCAGGACAAGGGCTTTGCAATTGGTCTATTCAGGAGACTGTTCCTGTGACAACTAAACAGTAATACTTTGTTTTCTTAATTGTTGAACAATCCGGTGTCCTACCCGGGGCATCGTGATTTTGCTTAGGGCCGCTCTGTTATGTACATTGCACTGTTTAATCGTTAAATAAAAGGCATTTTTTCCATGTACAAATATTGTGATCTCTGTTTTTCCTGTTTTCTTTTTACAATAAAATGGCAACGTGGTTATTTGCTTTGTATGTATTTTGAAGCATTTAACCATTTCCTTGCAGGATTACATTTTCAGATGACATCTATGAACCACCTATGACTCACTTCGACTTTGAGCACCTGGTATTTCAGGCCGAAGAAGAGATTGTCGAAGATGGCGATGTTCCAGAAGAGTTGTCTTGGTTGGTA
This sequence comes from Lathyrus sativus, assembly GCA_963859935.3. Classification (NCBI taxonomy): domain Eukaryota; kingdom Viridiplantae; phylum Streptophyta; class Magnoliopsida; order Fabales; family Fabaceae; genus Lathyrus; species Lathyrus sativus. The sequence continues at coordinate 401,030,655 of OZ012741.1, read as the reverse complement.
AAACAAGAAGAAAGAATCATTCTGCCTCACGAGGAAGTCATTGAGATCGTCAATCTGGGGTCGAAAGGGGTTGAAAGGAACATCTGTATAGGGGTCGCGCTGCAGAGCGACGTCAAGCGAAGAATGGTTGAAATGCTCAAAGAGTACAGTGATATTTTTGCTTGGTCGTATGAGGATATGCCTGGGCTGGATACGGATATGGTTGTGGACCGTCTGCCGCTAAAAGAAGAATGCCCGCCGGTTAAGCAGAAACTCCGAAGAACTAGACCGCACATGGCTGTGAAGATTAAGGAGGAGGTTCAAAAGCAGTGGGATGCTGGTTTCCTAGCTGTTACAAAATATCCTTCATGGGTCGCTAATATTGTGCCAGTGCCAAAGAAAGACGGTAAAGTGAGAATGTGTGTAGACTACCGTGACTTGAACAAAGCGAGCCCGAAAGATGATTTTCCACTTCCTCACATCGATGTGCTGGTCGATAACACCGCTCAATTCTCCGTATTCTCCTTCATGGATGGCTTCTCAGGCTATAATCAGATTAAAATGGCGCCAGAAGACATGGAGAAGACTACCTTCATTACTCCCTGGGGAACATTTTGTTACAAAGTGATGCCCTTCGGATTGAAGAATGCTGGGGCAACGTATCAGCGTGCAATGACGACTCTCTTTCATGACATGATGCATAAAGAGATCGAGGTTTATGTTGATGATATGATCGCCAAATCCCAGACGGAGGAGGAGCATTTGGTGAATCTGCTGAAATTATTCAAGAGGCTTAGGAAGTTCAGGCTGAGACTGAACCCTAACAAGTGAACCTTCGGGGTGAGATCGGGTAAACTACTGGGGTTTATCGAGAGCGAAAAAGGAATAGAGGTTGATCCTGCGAAAATAAAAGCAATACAAGAAATGCCGACGCCTAAAACAGAAAAAAAGGTGTGCGGGTTTTTAGGGAGATTGAACTACATTGCTAGGTTCATCTCCCACCTAACAGCTACGTGTGAGCCATTATTCAAGCTGTTGAAAAAGGACCAGGCTGTGACCTGGAATGAAAATTGTCAAAAGGCGTTCGATAAAATAAAACAGTATTTGCAGGAGCCTCCTATTTTGATACCTCCAGTGGCAGGGAGACCCTTGATTATGTATTTGACGGTTCTTGAGGGGAGTATGGGTTGTGTTTTCGGTCAACATGACGAGACAGGGCGTAAAGAGCATGCGATATACTACCTGAGTAAGAAGTTTACTGACTGTGAGTCTCGATACTCAATGCTCGAAAAAACTTGTTGTGCGCTAGCATGGGCCGCCAAGCGTTTGAGGCAATACATGCTAAATCATACAACCATGCTCATTTCGAAGATGGATCCTATCAAATACGTATTTGAAAAGCAGGCACTATCTGGGAGAATTGCCCGTTGGCAGATGGTTTTGACCGAATATGACATCCAATATGTTTCACAGAAGGCTATAAAAGGGAGCGTGTTATCGGAGTATCTTGCTGAGCAGCCTATTGAGGACTACCAACCGATGAGGTTTGATTTTCCTGACGAGGATATCATGTACCTAAAGATAAAAGATTGGGAGGAACCGCTGCCGGATGAAGGACCAAAGACGGATTCCAAGTAGCAGTTGATATTTGACGGAGCTGTGAATTCCTATGGTAGCGGAATAGGGGCAATCATTAACACTCCTCAGGGGTCGCACATCCCATTTACTGCTCGATTGACCTTTCCGGTTACCAATAATGAAGCCGAATACGAAGCTTGTATTATGGGGCTTGAAGAAGCCATTGATTTGCGAATCAAAAATCTGGATGTATACGGAGACTCAGCTCTGGTGGTGAATCAAATAAAAGGAGAATGGGAGACACGTCAGCCCAATTTGATACCGTACATGAATTATGCAAGGAGATTGCTGCCTTTCTTTGACAAGGTTGAATTGCATCATGTGCCGCGAGCAGAAAATCAAATGGCTGACGCCCTGGCTACATTGGCTTCCATGTATAAAGTTAACTTCTGGAACGAGGCTCCCAGGATTGTTATCTCTCGGCTTGACAGGCCCGCATTCATATTTGCCATTGACGAAGCATCTGATGATAAACCTTGGTATTTTGACATCCAGAATTTCCTGAAGAACAAGGAGTATCCGGCTGGGGCATCCAGTCGTGATCAGAAGACTCTCAGGAGATTGGCTGGTAATTTCTATCTAAATCTGGACGGTGTCCTATACAAAAGGAATCACGACTTGGTGTTGCTACGCTGTGTAGACGAGAAAGAGGCGAGGTTGCTCATGGAGGAAATACATGAGGGTACGTTTGGTACACATGCTGGTGGGCATGCTATGACCAGAAAACTGCTGCGGGCAGGTTATTACTGGCTAACTATGGAAACTGACTGTTTCAAGTCTGCGAAGAGGTGTCATAAGTGCCAGATTTATGCGGATAAGATCCATGTGCCTCCGAGTCCTCTGAACGTGATGTCATCACCGTGGCCATTCTCGATGTGGGGAATTGCTATGATTGGAAAGATTGAGCCGACGGCATCTAACGGACACCGGTTCATTCTGGTAGCAATTGATTATTTTACCAAATGGGTGGAAGCGGCATCATATGCTAAGGTGACCAAACAGGTGGTAGCCAGGTTTATCAAACGAGATATCATTTACAGATATGGAATCCCTGAGCGGATTATTACTGATAACGGTTCGAACTTAAATAACAAGATGATGAAGAAGCTGTGTCAGAATTTTAAGATTGAGCATCACAACTCTTCTCCTTACCGACCCAAGATGAATGGCGCTGTCGAAGCGGCCAATAAGAATATAAAGAAGATTGTTCAGAAGATGGTGGTGACCTATAAGGACTGGCACGAGATGCTACCTTTTGCTTTGCACGGTTATTGTACGACGGTACACACATCAACCGGGGCAACCCCGTTCTTGTTGGTATACGGAATGGAAGCGGTGTTACCACTGGAAGCTGAGATTCCTTCCCTGAGGGTATTACGAGATGTCCAACTTGACGAGGCAGAATGGGTGAAAAACAGGTTGAATCAGCTGAGTTTAATGGATGAGAAGAGGCTAGCTTCTCTAGCATACGGTCAGTTGTACCAGATCCGGATGAAGAAAGCGTATGATAAGAAGATACACCCTCGAAGCTTTCAGACGGGCGACCTTGTGCTGAAGAGGATTCTCCCGCCACAAACGGATCACAGGGGCAAGTGGACCCCTAATTATGAAGGTCCATACGTTGTTAGGAAAGTCTTCTCAGGAGGAGCATTGTTGTTGTCCACCATGGATGGTGAAGACTTTACGTCGCCTGTGAATTCTGACGCAGTTAAAAAATACTTTGTTTAAAATTGACCCGCTGGACAAAAAAAAAAGAGAGTCCAGGCAAAAATGGGGCATCCCGGCGAACCAAAAACAGAATAAAAGGTTCGGGCAAAAGTCAGGGATAAAATTAAAAAGATGTACACCCGCGAAGTCGAAAACCTACACTGGGCGGCTTCGGCAAAAAAGGGTATCCCGGTGAATTGAAAACCCGCAAAGGGGGATTCACGCAAAAGTTAGGGATTTAAAAAAGCAAATAACTGCGGTCCGAATTTGATGTTGCATTGCTTGGTGGTTGGGAGAATACTTTGGGGGTTCGTTTATCAGACACAATCTCTTCTGAAAGTTGAATACCGGGAAAGCGCCAGAGTCAGGCGAGTCATAGGAGGATCAGCTCATGATGTTTGTCTGCACCACGTTGCCGACATATGCGCAAATTTGATTTGTCATTGTATTTATGCTTCCTGTGCATACTTGTATATTTGTTGTACGTAACTTCCTCTTTTCAAGAGTTACATCCAGTGTACAAAACTCTGCCTATTCAGAGGCCTAATCAATAAAACATGTTATTCAGTATTTGATACTTGTTCTTTACTGTTTTGTATGTGAAAAACGCCAATGTTTTGATAAAACTAGTAGTTGCATAACGTTGCTGGCCTTTGCCAATAATTGCTAAAACTTCGAATTGACTGAAAATGATGTCACTGACGCTAACTTGAATAGATTTGATTATAAATAGACTTGTTTTGTCTCGTTTGTGGTGTTGCAGGGTTCTTGCCCATGTGAAGTGGACGATCAGAAAATTGTAGTCCTAACCAGAGTCTCTTGACAAAAGGACTTGATCATTATGTGATGTGGATCCCCACGCAGGTCGCGCTTCATTCCCCGAAGCTGAGATGACACTGTTCCTTACTGAAGAAGGATCAATTTCCCCAGCTAGTCGCAGCTTATCCCCAAAGGATATTCTCCAGCAGGTCAAGATTAATGATCCCCACAGGATGTCTATCCTCAGTCCCGAGTTTGTAAACTGTGGCCAGATGGTTTACTTTCCCCAGCAGGGTCGTTTACCCTTCGCAGAGTTTGATAATTTTAAAGATTGTAAGCTGTACTCAGACAGTGGTGTTTCTCCAAAAGGGTTCCTTATCCTCAGCGGAGTCGTTTAGTTTTCATCGGATTGATAATTCCAGGGTTGTAAACTGTGCCCAGACAGTTATTATCCCCAGCAAGGATGCCCTATCCCCAGTAGGTTTGTTTTATTCTCCCTAGTGGAGTCACTCCCTGTTCCCAGCGGAGTTGGTTAATATTCCCCGAGAGAGTCGTTTCTTCCCCGGCGGAGTTCCCTCTCCCCAACAAGTGTTTTTCTTTCTTCCCCGTGGAAATTGAAGGTTTAAAGCTCTCCCCGGCAGAGTTGGTTGTATGTCCCAGCATACATTGAGATACCCGTTCATTCCCCCCAGCAGAGTGGTATTTGTCCTCAGCAGCCGTTGTTGATGAAGCAAGTTTACCAGAGTTTCCCAGCAGTCTGAACCTGCATGTGCATTTGCATATAGTGTCAAATTTGCATATACCAAAAACGCGTAGCATTTCCATACTATATGGAGCATTACGCCATTGTCAAACATGCGCATTGTGAAACATAAGTCCGGTTGGTTAACCTTTTGCTTGCAGGTGTGTTTCTCCACAGGAGTAGGGAGTTCTAAAAGCCCAGATGTCTTTTTAGACAACCAAGGTCTTGCCGTGAGACATATGGTGATGTGATTCAGTTTATTATCATCACCACAGAGTTGCTGATTGAGGTTTTCTCGTATCCGATCAGCGGACTGTTTTGTCAAGTTTGTTGCTGCAGTAGCATCTCAGGGTTCCATGAATCAAAATTTCAGAAGTGGTCGCTTGTTGTCAGAACGGGTGTCTGTCATTGGTTTTCAGAATATCCCCAGCTATGTTGATAGGGTGTATTCGTGTTGACGAACTGCTTCCTCCGTGTTGACGGAATGTGCGTCCTGATGAGGACAATTTATGCCTATGTTGATAGGATTTCTTCGTGTTGACGAATCGATTTCCCCTGTTGACGGAATATAGAGTCCTGTTGAGGACCAAGATTGATCTCTCCGCGATGACGGAATGTGGAGTCCTGATGAGGACAAGTTTTCTCCGTGTTGACGGAAGTTGGAGTCCTGATGAGGACAAGTTTTATTCCTCCGTGTTGACGGAATGTGCGTCCTGATGAGGACAATTTATGCCTATGTTAGGATGTATTCATGTTGACGAAGTGCTTTCTCCGTGTTGACGGAATGTGCGTCCTGATGAGGACAATTTATGCCTATGTTGATGTATTCGTGTTGACGAATTACTCCATCCGTGTTGACGGAATGTGCGTCCTGATGAGGATAATTTATGCTTATGTGGATAGGATTTTTTCGTGTTGACGAAACGGGAGTTCAGGTATGTACAAGAATGGTATTCCTATGATGATAGGATTTATTCGTGTTGATGAATCTATTTTTTCGTCGTGTTGACGAGATGTGAGTCCCGACATGGACAATTTGTTCCTATGTTGATAGGAGTTCCTTGTGTTGATAAGACGCAAATAAGATGTCATTGCCTATGCTGATAGGATTTCCTTGTGTTGACGAGATGCGGACAACACATCCCCAGCGAAGTCGCCGGGATTTCTCCGTGTTGACGGAATGAGGATTCCTGATGAGGACAAGGTTGATTTCTCCGTGTCGACGAAACGAGGAGTCCTGATGAGGGCAAGTTTTATTCCTATGATGATAGGATTTCTTCGTGATGACGAAGTTGTGGCTTTTCGTGTTGACGAAATTTGAGTACAATCGTGGGTAAGGGTTTTCCTGTGATGATAGGATCTTTACTCGTGTTGACGAATTTGTTTCTCTTCTGGTGTTGACAAGGTTCACTCGACGAATGTCGTTCCCCAAGCAGTGGTGCAGTTTATTTCTGCGTTTGGCAAATTTCAGGGTTTCTTTGGTATTCAACCGTCTCGTACCTCGAATGTTTGAAGACCGTTTGCTCTTCACCCAGTCGAGTCCAAGCCGCTTGAATAGGGGCAGCTGTTGCACCCCGAAATTTGACCAACCGGTTCCCATATCTGGTTTATGTTTCGACGCATTAGCATTCGCATTCGCATACTGCATGCATTGCAATTTTCTCAGTCAGATTGATTTTATTGGGATTGCAGCCCCTGACGTTTTAGGCAGCTCAGGCCAGTCTGAATAAGCGTATTTTGAGAATTGGTGCTCGTTCCCTGTGTTTTCAGGCTATCTCGGTGTCTGGGCTTCGTTATGGTTGCGCAACTGTTCTCCAATCGATTTAATCGGCCTCCTGGCAATTTTTAGTTTTTTTCTTTTATTTTCTATTTTTTTAATAGAGTTATTTGTTTTTTTAGATAGTAAATAGGTTAGTATTCTGTTTTTAGAATTTAGTAGATATTTTCTTAATAGATTTTAAATAGATATTCTTTTTTTTAAAGAGATTTAATAGATTTTATTTTTTTTAGATATTAGTTTTATCCTTAAATAGAATAGTTTTTTTAAATAGATATAAATAGATATTACTTTTCTTTTAATAGAATAGATTTTTTTATATAGAATTTAATGTTTTTTAGATTTTATTAGATTTTAATTGATTTTTCAGATTTAATTGGAATTTTTTTAAATAGATATAGATATTAAATAATCCTTTTCTAGGTTAATTAGGATTAATTTTGTTTTTTAGGATTAATTGGAGCTTTTAATTAGGTTTTTAATTGGAGCTTTTAATTAGGTTTTCCTAAATCCTATGACCTTCAACAGCTGCCAGCAAGAGATACTCCTCATCAACTCTGGAAGTTGGTCTTCATTCTCTAATCTTCAAATGGGCTTCATCATCACAGTCTTCAGCTCAAACCCCAAGTCCCAAACAAACCCAATACCCCACACAGACAAATAATAACCCTAAAGAGGGCACACCACACAGTCAATCCAATACAAGCAATATACTAATAGCAGCAGGGGAATCCTAATATTTTCTAAGGGATCTATTATCTACCCATAACCCCTATAGTCCCATACCCCAAAAATCAAATCAAAATTCCTAAAAGAAATGATCTATCTCACTTATATTCACTTAAAACCCTAATTTTAACCATTCTAATCTCACCTAATCAAATCACCTAAAAAATTAATCCTAAAATTACAAATTAAATCCTATATACAAGTTGAAGTCCTAAGATAATCACCCTAAAAAGAATGGGTCCTAAATTTAAAGGGAACTAATAGAACTAAAATCAACAAAATTATGCACTAAACTAAACTCATTAAAAAGCTATTTACAAGAAAAATGCACAAAAAATACTAAAACAAAATAAAATGCTATTTTTATTATTTATTATTTTTCTTAACAAAATTTTGAATCTACCACAAAAAGAACCAATTAAAAACAAGCTTTTTTCAATTTTATATGGATTTTCTAAGATCAAAGAAAATATAAAAGAAAATAAAAATCAAAAATGAATTAAATGGGGAGGGGGTGTCAGAAGCAACTTCGCCCAGTTATATTGATCATTGGGCCATGAAGTGGGGGCGTGAATAACAAAGGGCGCTAGGCCCAACATGCATCAGAAATTGAATTAAAAATAAAAGGAAAATAAAACGCGAGCGGTGTATTTAGCAACCATTTCAAGTGTTATTTCAATTGGGCTTAGGTTTGGGGGTGGGGATAGCGTTCTGATCCAAGGCCCACGCGTTTCATTTAGTTAAACGCATCGTTTCAGCGCTTTGGGTTCCCTCCGTTTCTTAAATTGAATCTGGACCGTGCGATTGGTGTAAAAAGTCAAGCAATTGAAACGATCTAACGACCATTGTGTCGTCTTCCCCAAATGAAAATTAGGGTTTCAGTTTCACTAGCTCCATGCAAGCATTTTCAAGTCCATCGTGCTCTCTCCATATTCCATGAAATCAAGACTTATAAGAACCAAAATTAATCTACTAACTCCAAGGAATCCAGCCATACCAATATCACTCCCTGAAACCCCCTAGAACTCCAAACCCGATAGGTAGAAACCCCTGATTCACCAACTGCACACTGCAATGGAATCTCACAATTCTTGATTCTAATTGTCCTATCTTGTTCATCATGTCTCACTGATCTCAGCAAGCTATTGTATGTGCATTAAAACTCATTACATAACCTAATCTTGATCATCAAAGAAATTGCACCCTGCCATTGAACCTCATGTAATCCTCTCTAACTTTCAGAAATCAATCACCTATGGTCTCTAATCATGCTTATCCTAACCATTTCATCTAATGCTGCTTAAATAAAGAGCTTCGAAAGCTTTTGCAAACCTGAAAATTGGTGATGGCAAGTGTAGTTACTCTTCAATCTAACGCTTGAGACTTGCCACAAATGATCTTTAATGGATGATAACCTTTCTGTTTGCAAGATCTTGGATGGACAGTGCTTGGATTGTGAGTTTAGATCCAATTTGCTTTTCTTGCAATTTTGAAGCCACACCTTCAAACCTTCATCAATGGCCACTCAAATCAGTATGCACGTGTTCAATATGATCCAGAGAATTGATTTGTGGAGAAGAATGAAATGGAGATGAAGAAAAAAGTGGAGTTTGAGATTGAATTGCAAAAATGGAAGAAATGGTATCTCACTCTTTCTTTTGCACTAACACTCACTAATCACCACCAACAACCACCAACCCTCATCCCATGGGCTTTGCAAACAATATATAAACCAATTTAGAAGTCCCTAGAACCTTCTAGTATGAAGTGGAAGAATGTGGGAATTCTCATGTGATGACATATTGAACCATCTCCTATCATGCTTGCATCCCTTCAAATTTGTGTTAAAATCTCCTTTCATGAGATATTGAGAGTGTATGTGTGAAAAAACAAGCTGATCCCTTCATTATGTTGAGTTTTGCAAGGTTACCTTATTATGCAAGAAAGAACTTTACAAAGCAAGTCCAAAATTTAAGCCCTAACTCAAAAAAGTGGCTGAACCAATGTCTTTAAAATGTTGTTTAGAATCAATTTGGTATATGTTGCGGTGAAAATTTGATATCAAGCTATTAATTAACTTGAACCTTATTTCTTTTACAACCGGTCTTTAATTTATCCAAAGGATAGGTCTAAAGAAAGAAAGAACCTTTTGCGCGATGTGACAACAACGCTTTTAAGAGATTCGGGGATTCGGGGGTTGGTTATATCTAGGGAAGGTATTAGCACCCTAAATATCTGTAGTACTCTACAGGAACCTTTTGTTTAATTACTTGCTAAGTTTGTGAATTGTGCACTAATGGTTTAAGGATTGGGAATTGAGATAAAATAAATAAAAAGGCCTAAGTGGGTTTCTAAGTTTGCTCACAAAGGTATCGCACCTTCTGCCTACGTATCCTGACTAGGATAGAATCAGAGCAATCGTAGTTCACCTCACAAGGGAAAAGAACACTTGATGACGATCAAAGTTCAAAGGGGAACAAACATGACGATGTTTGTGTGGAGTTTAACAAAACTCCCTAAACTAAATTGTAAAAGGGGGAAGTAAGAAATCATGACGATGATTCTTACACAGAGTTGACGAACTCTTTCCTAGGGTTCTAGTTGAAGAACACTCCTAGTATGGGTGGGTTTCTTAGACTTCAAGCAAAGTCTAAAGGCTTCTAGTCTAGGGTTAAGGTGACTTAACAAAGTCAAGGGATAGCAGAGATTTTGGTCCAAGACATTGACAGTCAAGTGGACAGACCTTCCTTTGGAGGACAGTATTATTGGCAACTGGACGAAAGCTAACGAGCTTCGTCGCTTGGGGATAAAAATAAAATACAAACATTATACAAAGCAATTATGGTGACAACCAAAGGAAAAGATTAAGGATGAAAAGCAATGATGGCAATCAAAGCAATTGTTCTGGTACGAGAACCGTGACGACAGTTCGCACCTGGAATACCGTTAACAGACAGATGAGATAAATATAAAAATAATTCAAGGTAAAAATTCTAACATGTTGACAAACATATATAGATATGATAACAATCAATTTTCCTGAGAAAACACAAGAGGAAACCTTCTAAATTTCATCTGCAACCAAATAGGGTTAGTATCGTTGACGCGCGGATCGCGCACAATCAAACGTGGTGAAAAAATAATCAAACATGGAAAATAAAATTATTACATGAAAGTACACATTAAAATAAACACAATGAAAAAAGAACGGGTGAAAAACGATAAAAAATGAGAGAGTTACGAATTTTTGAAGTTTATGTACAAAATAGGAAAAATAATAAAAGGGTTCAACCTCCACCCGGATCGAACCCTGGTCATGATGGTGAAAGGTATAATTGCGCGCATGTTCTTACCGCTGGGGCGGCTGTTACATCCATTGATCAAATGGAAACCATAAATATACATGCTTGGTTTAGTTCCATGGCTGGGCAAAAATACATAATTCACACCAAATACGTTTTATGCCGTATCTCACTAACCGCTTATCGGATCGAGACAAATTTTATATGGATCTTGGGTAGAAAAATGAGAGGAAGAGGATGGTGATGTTAGTTTTTCCAAATTGTTCACCTAGTGAAAAAAAAACGATGACTGGTGTGTGTGTGTGTTTTGAATGCATAATGACATGGAAACATAATCGAAACCAAATACGTTTTATACCGTATCTCACTAACCGCTCATCGGATCGAGGCAAATTTTATATGTAAATTGGGTAGAAAAATGAGAGGAAGAAGATGGTGGTGTTGGTTTTCTAAAATTCACTTTCCTCTTCAAAACCCGATAGGGTACAAAATTGGACATTTAAGCTTGCAAATTGAAATGAACAGCTTGGTATACACAAGTTAAAGGTCAAGTAAAGCCACATACACATCACATATATGATATATGACAGATAGCAAACACAATTGAGGCCAAGGCATGTGTACATATGACTGTTGTATGTAAGTTGCAAAATCACATAACATAAAAATGCATGACAAGGTGACTTTTGGATTCTGAGTGCTTTGAGTGATTCCAATCATTCTAACAGCTTAATCATATCATATTAAGTGTGTGTAAGTGAAAACATTCAAACTGGAACACATATATGAGAACATAGCATTCAAATTGCAAAGTGTGTGCATTATGTGTGTGTGAAGCATGAGATGGTGTAAAACTTTGTGCAGTCAGGTTTTATTGTTTTGGTTCATTTACACATAACACATATGATCATGTGAAGCTGTAGAAACAATGAGATAGCAAGTACAAGCAAGTATGTTCAAGTTGGCATGTGATGATGAGGTATTTTGAACAATTATGCATGAGGATGGACAGATGAAGTTCCAGAGTAGATTTAACCAAATTAATCATTTGTACAGCATAAATACATGATAATGAGATGATATAACCAATAAAATTCCACAGAACACACCTGTCATGTAATTTGTCATAACATTTGCAATTTGTTCACATAATGGTGCATATGAAGAGGTAAATCTTGACATGATGATTTCTAGCATAATATGATCATTCAAACACTTAACATATGTTCAATATGAGGTGTACAAAGTGTTAGTTTTGGCAGAAAACAAGTATAGGCAAAAATCATGTTTTTGGTGCTTTGTGTGTTTTTGAAGCATTTGGAGACTACATGTGAAATTTGAATGCTGTGATTAAATCAACCATATGAGTGCATACACATGTTATTAATGACATTTGAATCATGCTAGAAGGATAAAAAACCATAATTCATGCTTTGTGCAAAAAATGAGAAAGTGAGTGATTAGTGTATTCATGTGCTTATGTCAACATCTGAATTTCAAAACCACACCTCAAATCAGCAAGATAAGCCTATACACATGTTCCAAGTATCCATTGTGATGTGTGTAAGGTGTGTTTTGATGGAAAACAAGTTTTGTGCAAAAATCAAATTGTGTGGCTTGTGTATTTTTGAGTCATTTGAAATGTATGATTCTAAACATGTTATGTTCAAGACAAAGAAAATAGCTCCTGGCATGTAATCACATTTTGATAGCAGCATATGAATATAGCATACAATGAGCATACACATGAGAACACATGATCATACATCCTAGACCAAAACTCTGTACTGTTATGAACCAATACAAACAGAATCCATTACTTTCATTCTTGCAAGGCAGCATGTAATGACATACCAAGTATTCCATATGACCACACACAAACTGATCATCTAGTAAAAATAGCAGGGCATCATGATACAAATGAAAACACACCTAGCAGTAAGAACATAAATCTTGGCACAAATCAATATCAATTAGCAGCACTAATACCAAACATTGCTAGCAGCACACACATGGATGAACTAGCAGTAAACACATGGAATACATTTTGACAGCAACAACAGCAGTACCATATGAAAACCAGTTAGCAGTATATAATGCAAACATAATCTAACAGCACATGAATAAAAACCAACTAACAGCACATCATGTAAATCTAAACTGGAAGTAATAATGAAACACACCAGCAGTGACACAAGTAATCGGCTTGGCAGCAGCAGATTTTATTCAAGATAGCAGGATTAACATGAAATTGGTGTAGTGTTATGATGTTGTTCCAGTTAGCAACAATGTGAAATTAATTGATAGCAGCAGCAAACATATGACAAGGGACAACATTAACATTAAAGTGGAGCATCTAACAATATAAACCACTAGCACCATGTTGGTGAGCCATGACAATTGAAATGTAACTTGCCATATAAAAGCATACCAAATTAAAATGATCTTGACATTAACAATGCATTTAAAATAGAACAAACCACATATGTTTCACAACACCAAATATGATAGCATATTAGAGTTCACAAACTTCCATTCCTCACAGTATTGGTATTGAAATATGCACATGCTTATGTCATATCTAATGTTCATAAAAAAAAAAGGCCACAATTGCTCATGGATTCAAGGCACACTAAAATGCTCAAAAATGCAAAATCATGGGTAAATGATACGAGGACTAATGTATACATTACATACCTGTTATAAATCAGTTGAGCAAACCAAGTGTGTTAAGAAAAAAACTAGAGATGATGACTCCAAGTTCTTGTGTTGACACCTTGCTTCAACCTTAAGTAATAAGCCAAATGCAATGCCAAAATGAGATTGGTGTGCTTCTGATGGCAAGTGAGAGTTTGGACAGTCTCTATATATGGTATTTGAGGTGTTCAAGTGTTCCAAACATCACCAAAGTGCTTGAATCAAAATTTGATGTGTTTTATGGACTTTGGTCAAAGTAAGCTTCAAGGAAAGTTGACTTTTTGATTTATGGCATTTTTTGGTGGTTCAATGGTTGGTACACCTCATATATGTGATTTAGAGGGTGTGTGGATGATAATATGAGAGCTGGAATGTGTAGAACTCAATATGGCATCAAAGTTGCAAATGCTGATTTTTGACAATTTTGACAACTTTGGTGATTTTGCAAATTGTAAGTGAGAGAGAGGTGTGATGAGAGGGCTCCTTTTAGCAGGTTTTCAGAATGGTGTTCCTATCCTAAATGAGGGGTTTGAGGTCCCTATTTATAGAAATATGGAGTGAGGAGCTTGCTATGTAACCTTGCTTCACCATGAAGAAAACTAAGATATTTCCATCCAATTGTCCACTTGCCTTGCTTTTTCTGGTTCTTGGCTGTCTCCCTAACCCAATGGGCAAGTTTTAATGATGTTTTTACTGAGAAAACACAGCCTAGAGGCTTGGTAGAGTGGCTGGAGCAGAATCACTTTCCACCTCATGCTTGGAAAAGGTCAATATTTGCAACTTAGGCAATGAAACCTCAAACTTTAATTCTATGCTATCTCCTTGCTATTTCTTTGATCCAACCTGCTTGAGATGCTTAATATATCAGATAGCATGAGTTTGTCACGTTGAAATTGATCCACTTGAGTGATAGAGGTGCTTTTGCAAAATTGATCAATGTGGGACAAAAGTGACAAAACACCAACTTTGAACACATGTATCTCTCAGCTCATAAATCACTTTGAGATGTTATTGTACAATTTAGAAAGCCCTCACATAGTACTAAAACTTTCATGTTGGCCAGAAATCTTGATTCTATTTGAAACTAGGTGAAAAACCCCCTTGAAGTTGGCTGATTTTAGCTTCTAAAGTGAAAATAACTTAGAAATTTTCTAAGTTATTTTCCCTTCTAGGAATGTTTTTGCTTATATCTCAAAAAGTATGAATTTTCTGGTTGTGGACTAGTATGGGACTTTTGTAGGACTTGTCAAGAGCTTTCAAATGAGACTAGAACCAACTCAATTGGATGTGCGGTTAAGGAGATACGGTTTAGCCCTTTTCAAAACCCTAATTTCCCGATTTCTCGATTACTCTCTCATCTTTGATCCAATGATCATGAAAATTGATATGCAAGTCCATTATGACATAAGGAACAACTTTGATTCACAACTTGGATTCCAATTCTCAAAATTTGAGGAGTTGACTTTTCGGTCAACCGTACGATCGATCGGTGCCGATCGAGTCGCCTGTTGATATTCTGGACATCCTGGGACTTTGACACTTCTTGAATAGTCTTTAATAGCCTATATTAACTTCATGGACCTCACTCCCACCATTAAAACCTTTTCCAACATCAAAGTCAAACCACAGTTGACTTTCCACTAGTTAAAAACCCTAATCGGGCCCTCCTGACTGCACTGTTCTTGATTCCGAAATGATTTCTTCAAATTGACTTCTCTTTTGACTTTGATATTATCTTTGATTTCATTCAATGATTAAATTGGCCCAAATCATTGGTTGATCATTCCTTGATTGTTTTGAATTTGTCGGTGCGAGAACCCTGATTCATCTGTAACTTGACAATAATAAACTTGCACTTGATTTAGGGTTAGATAATGCATGATCATGCTTCTAAAAATGATAATGAGAATCTAAGGGGTCAAAATTTGGGGTACAACAGTTGCCCCTATTTAAATATCTTTACTAGATGGGGAACGAGGGATGACAATCTTCGTTAAATCGCAGTGAAAGGTATTTAAATATAGATAACCGAAAATTTTGTCCCTTAGATCCGATGCCATGCTAAAGGACAAGTTATGATATGCCATGCACTCTAAATGATGCTTTATGATGCTTGAATGCAAACAACATAGGCGCAACGATAATAAAAGAAACAGTAAAACAAATAATGATAAATACACGGACTCGATACTGGGGACTCGTACTGAAAAACTAAATTAACAGTTCAGAGCTGACTGATAGCGTAAGCAGGGAAACTTCACATGGGGAATAGGCAAATCCAATAAAGATGACAATCTTTTTGGAACAGAGGTATTCCACCGGGGAGAAGAATAGGCTTCTACTGGGGAAAAGGATATACTTTTACTAGGGAAATGGAAAATTAATTCCGTCGGGAAAAGAGAAGCAGACTTCACCGGGGAAGCGAAAGACTGGATACAACCTTACTGGGGATGATCAGATGAAGAACTTCCTATAGCGAAGAGTTCAAATGGGATCTTCAGGAATGGACCAGAAACAAGACTAATCACACATGGAGGATACTAGTGACGACTAGATCTCCGAGACTTGACTGGGAACATGGATCACTGGGGATACATCCTCAGTTTCTGTAAATAGTTCACACAATGCTGGTAATCAATAGACTTCCTGGGGAATTGGTAACGACCAGAATTCCAAGCGATGCCAGTGACGACTGGTCTTTTAATGGTGATTGGTGACGACCAAATCAGGGTTCCAATAACGATTGGTTTTAAACAATGCCAGTTACGACTGGATTTTTAATGAAGATGGTGACGACCATACTGGGGAATACCAATGACAATTGGTTGTACAAAAATGCTAGGGATCACTAGATCTTCTAGCTGGAGATTGGTGACAACCAAACTGAAATAGACTCCAAGTAACGATTGGACTCTAGACGATGATACCAGTTACGACTGGGTTTCAAAGGGAAAAATTGGTTAAAACCTCAAGATACCAATGACGATTGGATTTAGGCAGTGCCAGTGACGACTGGACTTCATGGGGAAAGTTAGTGACAACTAACAAGATACCAATAATAATTGGAACCATACCAGTGACGACTGGATTTACCGGGGAAAAGGTTGGTAACGACCAGACCAAAAGGCGCCAATGACAATTGGACTTTTATTTAGTGCCAGTGACGACTGGACTTACTTGGAAACGAAGTGAGTAACAATTTAGACTTTGCGGGGATTAATAGATGGTGACTAACTCGGGGAACAAACGAATCACACTGATCCCACGATGAGGGGTGTATGTAGACTTGAGAAATAAACCCGAAGACCTACTGGGGAATAAAGCCTTCAGGTAAATTTTGCTGAGGTGAATTCAACAGATGTCCAGAAATACTTCGCTGGGGGAGGAACCTTCATATCATCACAAGAAATCCTGAGGGATAATCTTCAATTTTGGTAATCATGCATGGCCAAAGGACTCTTCGTCGCCCAACTTGCTAGCATTTCATTGTAAATTCTGACTGTGTATCAAGACTCCTGCTACCCTGAAGTTTCGGGGAATGTATGATTTTCCTCGAGTCTTCCCACAAGTTAAAACATTTTGTAAGATATTTCCAAGTTATTATTATTTTTTTTTTCAAAAGTCTGGATTTTAATGCTTTCAAAAATGATCGTTGATTAACGAACGGTATTTTGCATAACAAAGAAAATAAGGAACTGATAATTTGCACAAGAAAGAGAGGCTCAAAAAGCTGATTTTATTTAAAGGATGAAATCTTGCCAATGACAATATTCCATGGAAATTTTTACAAGTAAAATGGCAAAAGTGGATAAGGTTACATTGAATCCTGTGACCTAACTATCCCTAAAGACTAGAATTCTCCAAGATCCTTGCTTCTGACGAGAGCTGTTGAGATGAATCTTTGTTGAGTCTGCAGTGTTGATGGCTTTGTCTGATGCAGCGAAACGCCTTTGTCCCTAATTTTTGCCTGGATTGCCCCTTCGGGTTTTCAATCCACCGGGACGCTCATTTTTGCCTAAGCCGCCCTTTCGGGTTTTCAACTTAGCGAGCTTTTTGATTTCTTTTCTCTTTTTTCCTTTCCTTCTCTTTTTCTTTTCTACCCTAACTTTTGCATAAACCGTTCTTTTGGATTTTCCGGTTTATCGGGTACTTTTTAGGCGTAATATTTCCGAACTGCGTCAGAGTTTATCGGGTGTGTAAGTTGTTCTCCGTCCATGGTAGTAAGGATCAGTGAACCTCTAGAGAATACTGTCTTCACAATAAAGGGGCCATCATAATTAGGCATCCACTTCCCTCTTGCGTCTTTGTGAACTGGTAAGATCTTCTTGAGCACAAGTTCTCCTTCGCGGAATTCTCTGACACGGACCTTTTTATCGAATGCCCTCTTGATTCTTTTTTGATACAACTGGCCGTGACACATCGCAGACATGCGCTTTTCATCGATGAGATTCAGCTGATCAAACCTTTCTTTAATCCATTCTGCCTCTTCTAACTTGGTTTCCATGATGACCCTGAGGGATGGTATTTCGACCTCGATGGGAAGAACTGCGTCCATTCCATATACCAGAGAAAAGGGGGTTGCCCCTGTGGAAGTGCGGACGGAGGTTCTGTATCCGTGCAGGGCAAATGGTAACATTTCATGCCAATCTTTGTAGGTTTTAACCATTTTTTGCAAGATCTTTTTGATGTTTTTATTTGCAGCTTCCACAGCTCCATTCATCTTTGGACGGTAAGGGGAAGAGTTGTGGTGTTCGATTTTGAAGTCATCACATAATTCTTTCATAACTTTGTTGTTCAGATTGGTTCCGTTGTCTGTTATAATTCTGCTTGGGATCCCGTAGCGACAAATGATCTCCTTTTTAATGAAACGAGCCACCACTTGACGTGTAACATTGGTGTAGGATGCAGCTTCAACCCATTTTGTGAAATAGTCGATGGCAACCAGAATGAAACGGTGCCCATTTGAAGCTTTTGGCTCAATTGCCCCAATCATGTCAATCCCCCACATAGAGAAAGGCCATGGCGACGACAATACATTCAACAGTGTTGGAGGCACATGCATTTTGTCCGTGTAGACCTGACATTTGTGACACTTTCTGGCGTATTGAATGCAGTCGGTTTCTAAAGTTAACCAGTAGTAACCAGCTCTCAAGATCTTTCTGGACATGGCGTATCCGTTGGCGTGAGTACCAAACATTCCTTCATGAACATCTTTCATTAACAAGCCCGCTTCTCTTTTGTCAACGCATCTGAGTAGTACCATGTCATGATTTCTTTTATAAAGCACACCATTGCTGAGGAAGAATTTGGATGCTAATCGCCTTAGTGTTTTCTTGTCAAGTGACGTAGCATCTGTGGGATATTCTTGCTTCAACAGATAATTCTTTATATCATGATACCAAGGCTTGCCATCGGTTTCTTCTTCAATCATTTGACAGTAAGCAGGTTCTGTCTTGCGTTCAATTTTGATAAGTGTGCCATCATTGACATCTTTAGTTTTCCACATTGAGGCCAGCATGGCTAAGGCGTCGGCGATGTGATTCTCTGCTCTTGGAACATGTTTAAAGGTGATTTCGTCAAAATACTTGATCGTTTCAACGATATAAGCTCTGTAAGGGATCAGGTTTTCATGTCTTGTCTCCCATTCACCCGTGACTTGGTAGATAACCAATGCTGAGTCTCCACTGACTTCGAGATTTTTGATTTGGAGATCAATGGCTGCTTCGAGACCAAGGATACACGCTTCGTATTCAGCAATGTTGTTTGTACAATCAAAGTCTAGTCTGGCTGTAAACGGAGTGTACCCACCTTCAGGATTCATTAAAACTGCACCTACGCCATGTCCGCTATAATTGGAGGAACCGTTGAACATCATTTTCCACCAATTCTCTGTCTGTTGACCTTTGTCAGAACTTGTTTCTTCACAATCTTTTACTAATATGATATCTTCATCCGGAAAATCAAACTTCAGAGGTTCATAATCTTCGACAGGTTGATCTGCGAGATATTCTGATAACACACTGCCTTTGATAGATTTCTGAGCCACATATTGAATATCATATTCTGATAGTAGCATATGCCACCGGGCGAGTCTTCCGGTTTGTGCCGGCTTCTCAAAGATGTACTTTATTGGATCCATTTTCGAGATCAATAAAGTGGTGTGACAAATCATATACTGCCTCAAACGCTTAGCGGCCCATGCTAAAGCACAACAAGTTTTTTCTAGGAGTGAGTATCTGCTTTCGCAATCAGTAAATTTCTTGCTCAGATAATAAATGGCATGTTCTTTCCGTCCAGATTTGTCTTGTTGACCCAGAACGCAACCCATTGAGTTTTCAAGCACTGTCAAATACATAAAGAGAGGCTTTCCCGGAACGGGTGGTATCAAAATTGGAGGTTCTTGGAGATAACCTTTGATTTTATCGAACGCTGTTTGACAATCAGAATTCCATACGACCGTTTGATCCTTTCGTAACAACTTGAAGATCGGTTCATAGGTGGGGGTCATATTGGAAATGAACCTGGATATGTAATTCAACCTTCCAAGGAAGCTTCTAACCTGATTTTCGGTCTGTGGAGCTGGCATGTCTTGAATGGCACGAACTTTGTCTGGATCCACTTCAATCCCCTTGTGGCTGACAATAAAACCGAGTAATTTTCCTGATCTGACTCCGAAAGTGCACTTTGCAGGATTCAACCTCAACTGATATTTCCGGAGTCTTTTGAATAACTTCAACAAATGTTCTAGATGGTTTTCTTCATTTTGAGACTTGGCGATCATGTCATCCACATATACTTCTATTTCTTTGTGCATCATGTCGTGGAACAAAGCCACCATAGCTCTTTGATAAGTTGCGCCTGCGTTTCTCAAACCGAATGGCATAACCTTATAACAATAGGTGCCCCATGGAGTGATGAAGGTTTTCTTTTCCATGTCGTCAGGATCCATTTTGATTTGATTGTAACCAGAGAACCCGTCCATGAAGGAAAACACTGCGAACTGAGCTGTATTATCTACCAAAGTGTCAATATGTGGTAGAGGGAAGTCGTCCTTTGGACTGGCTTTGTTTAAATCTCGATAATCCACACACATCCTTACCTTTCCATCTTTCTTTGGTACAGGAACAATGTTGGCTACCCATTCTGGATACTTGGCCACTGCAAGGAAGCCGGCATCAATCTGCTTTTTTACCTCATCTCTGATTTTAAGAGCCATGTCGGGTCTGGTTCTTCTGAGTTTCTGTTTAACCGGAGGGAATTCAGGTCGGAGTGGTAACTTGTGAACCACTATGTCTGTATCCAAACCAGGCATATCCTGATAAGACCAAGCAAACACATCTACATATTCTCTTAAGAGTTCCTTTAACTGTTGTTTTACCTCTGCCCCTAGGGCTGCCCCAATTTTGACTTCTTTTTTATCTTCTTCGGTACCAAGGTTGATAACTTCTACCTGCTCCTTATGGGGTTGAAGCTCTGCATCCTCTTTTTGGTCCAATCTTACCAGTTCATCAGGAATTTCACAGTCCTCATTCTCGTCTTCAGCTTGGTAAATTGGTGAATCAAGGCCAGGAGGAGATGCGTGGTCACAGGATTCAATGGGGTTATGGTCATCACTGCATGTTTGAAGGGTTTATTTTATTAAAACACACAATCAACAAATGCAACACACACAGAGAAAGAGAAAATTACTTTTATTTTGGTTTTTTGTATTGCCATTTTTCTTTCAAAGTAAAAGCAAAAGACGGTAAATAAACAAACACGAGGATTTTTAACAAAATAGTCCATTCTCATTGATATTTCTTTGAAAGCATGGGGCCCTTACAAAACATTCCTATAGCCTTGGGCACGACTATGGAGATTTTTTAAAAATAACAAAGAAAAACAACAAATTACTTTGACTCGGGAAAAACTACAGGAACTTCGATAGCCTCCCAGTTGTTCAGAGTAGCTTTGTCATGATACACTAGTGCTTCTATGTCTTCACTTTCAAGATTTCCTTCCACGGCGTTAATTTGAAAACCGCCACTGATAAATATTTCTTGAATAGCCTTTGGCCGGCTGTTGTCATGCCTCTGTTCTTCACTTTGAGTTGGTTTGTAACCCAACCCCTGGCGGTTCGTCTTCGGCTTTACTTCAATGACCTCTCCCCATCCTGCGGTAGTGCCTTCTTCAAGCATAACTTTGGCGCCTTGAGCAGATGCGAAAGTTGGATTACTTTTTGCCACCGTCTCCTCTATCATCACTGCGTTTGCTATCTCTAGTGCTTGGAATGATGTCTCTAGCGCATCCTCTTCTGCTTCAATGTACCGGAATGATGAAAGATTACTGACCATTAATTCTTCTTCACCATGAACAATCACCAGCTTATCATTTACCACAAACTTCATTCTTTGGTGTAGGGTAGAAGTTACTGCCCCTGCTTCATGGATCCAGGGACGTCCCAGTAAGCAACTATAAGCTGGATTTATGTCCATCACCTGAAATACAATGTTAAACTCATGGGGTCCCACCAAAATTGGTAATTCTACTTATCCGATGACCGTCCTCCTTGAACCATCAAAAGCTTTTACAATTAACGAGGTTGGTTTCATCTCTGCCCCGGCATAGGCTAGTCTGGCCAGTGATCTCGCGGGTAGTACGTTTAATGAGGATCCTGTGTCGACCAATACTCGTGCCAAAGTATCTTCCTGGCATTTGATGGATATGTGTAGCGCACGGTTGTGATCACGTTTTTCTTTGGGTAACTCGGCGTCGCTGAAGCTTAGAGTATTGCACGCTGTGATGTTAGCTACTACTTGTTGCACCCCAAATTTTGACCCCTTATATCCTCTTCATATCATATGCATTTATTTATCTAACATTAACAAGTTTCAGAGTGTATTTTGTCAAGACACAGATGGAACGGGGCTCCGTACTGATAAAATCGAAGGATTCGAGGATTGGGTAACCATCGCTTTGGGATGAATCATTCATGAAATAAGATCAAGAGTATCATATTGGGCCATGTGTGAGTTCAATTTGAAGTGATCACCCCCAGATGGAGTACAGCGCAGTTCAGGGTACTCGATTAGGGTTTTCGAGCAGGAAAAGTCAACCATAGTTTGACTTTGGATTTAAAGGAAGGTTCAATGATGCAACTTTGGTCCAACAAGTTTATAAGGCTTAGTGAAGTCCCCTCAAAGAGTTTCAAAGTCTTGGAAGCTCCGAAACATGAACAGACAGTTCGGTAATCACCGATCGATTGTACGGTTGACCGAAAAGTCAACCCCCTCAAGTTTTAGGAATTGGACTTCAAGTGGTGAAGCAAAGTTGTTCCTTATGTCATGAGGGACCTACATATCAATTTTCATGATCATCGGATCAAAGACGTGAGAGTAATTGGAAAAACGGGAAATTAGGGTTTCGAAAGGGGCTAAACCCTAACTCCCTAACCGCACACCCGATTGAAGTGGTTCAAAGCTCGTCGGAAAGCCCTTAATAAGTCCTACAAAAGTCCTATACTAGGTCACACTCAGAAAATGCATGGAATTGAAGTTATCATCAAAATCGATTCTTAGTACAAAACACTTAGTAAAATTTTGAAAATCTGGCAGCACTGAAACTTGTTTTTTGCTGACTTTGAAGGACTTTTCAACCAAGATTCACATAGATTTGGAACTTTTGGCAAACATGAATGTTGTAGAGCTACATAAGGGCTTTCCAGAATGTACAAGAACTCCCCAAGAGGAGTTAGGAGCTGAGAGTTATGAAGTGTGAAAGATGGGCCTGTGCACTAGTGTATTAACTTGCTTAAATCCAACATAAACTTGGTTCCCAACCATACACTTCATCTCCAACCATGGATGGACATCTGATATGATAAGTTTAGAGGTTGGCATAGATAAATTCAGAAAGGAATCCAAGCAAGTACAAGATCTTGAGCAAAATCCATTACTTTAATAGAAGAAAGTACAAAAGGTACAACAAGAGAGAGAAGGTTGGGGGGGGCTGCAACATGGAGGCTTGTCCTTTCTCACTATAAGGTCACTTCCTACAACTCATATAGGCTAATTTTTCTTGCATTGAGCCTTGCAACTGGTGTGAAGAGGGCTGCCACAAAGATCTTGCAAGATTTCTCAAAGAAACATCATGAAAATCTCTCCAACATTGGAAGTGACCAAGTTGTCCTCACCCTCATTCCTCCTATAAATAGGGGCATTCTCACCATCTTCAGACCACACCAGAACTACTCACAAGAATCAAGCTTCATAGTTCTCTTTCCCATTCTCCCTTTGTTTGTAAGTGAAAAAAGCTTAAAAACGCCGAAAACCGGCATTTTACAACTTTCATGCCATTTTCATTTCTAGCCTTATCAACACTCTCACAACCATCCACACACCTTCTAAATGATGTATAGAAGGTGTATGACTCATCAAACCATCAAAAAACTCGAAAAATCAAAAAGTCAACTTTCTCCTCACCAAACTTTGACCAAAAGCTATAAAAACCACTAAACTTTGTTCCAAACACTTCCTTAAAGTTTTGATCATACATACACCTCCACCTTATCATTTCTCAGCTGTCCAAACTCCTAGAAATCATTGGAAGAGCGTATTTTGATATTTGGCATCAAAAGTGAGTTGTTACTTAAAGGTGAAGAAAAAGCTCAAGGCAAGAGGTGAAGTGTAAGTCTCTGGTTTTCTCAACTGCTCCAGCTTGTTTGAAAAGATCTCCAAGAGGTAAGTGATCAGTCCCCCTTAACCTTTTGCACCATTATCATATTTTGGCATACTTGTGTGGAATTTAAGTTTGTGGTTTGATTGATGATCTACTTGATATTTGTTGGTTTATAGTAAAACTTAGAGCATGTGATGGATTTGTTCTTATGGTTGAGAGAATGAACCTACTGCCACTGTTAAAATAATGTGAGAACCAAATCCTTTGATGATACACTCATGTGCATATGTGTTCTCAAATCTGTTTTGGTCCAATGTATGTATGTTACTACAATTCTTGCTTTCACAATTAAGAAGAAAAGAAAACTGTTCAGAATGTAAGTTAGGGTTAATGATCATGATAATGTGTTGTTTTGACTAGAGTTGTATCATTACGCTGTTATGAATATTTGGTAGGTCTGTGTCCTTCTTTGTTTTGAAGCAATGAGATAGGCATCATTTTTGAGTAAATCACTAGGTGATGTTTGGTAAGGTAAGTTTGCAATGTTGCTGTCATGAATCCTGTTGTTTGGTTTTGGTTGTGACTGGCTCAAACTTTCATGATAAACCCTAGTGTTTTTTAGCTTCCTTCCTTAATTTGAACCCTCATTTGGAATTATCAAGATTTGGGCTCCTAACAGTTTTGTTGTTTGGAGAGAAAAGTTGGTTGCCTAGACTCTTGCCAACAGTGGTAGACACATTGTTTTGGATTTATACCATCACAAATGTTGATCAAAACTCAAAGAGAAACCATTATTTCTAAAAGCCAACAGCCTAGCATTATCAGTCTTGTGTTTAACAGTTAGGATTTGCATTCCTGTTTCAGTGCTGATTAGCTTTAGGACTCAGAGGGTGAGGTTTCAGTTTGAGTTACCCCTAACTGGCATGGACTGCTGACATAGATTGGTAGCAATTTCAATTACATACCAAGGCAGTTTCTGGAGCTGTGTAGATTTTGGAAATTTCAGTCGATTACACTTTGTCCATGCAGCATCATAACTCAGTTAATGCCAAGGACTGAGTTTGTTGGCTCAGAGGTAATCCCACCATTTCCCTTAGACCCTCAGGGTTGGCAGTTTTTGAGATATCTTGTCTTGCATCAGTATGGTTCACATGCTAGGTTTCTGTTAAAGAAAATACTATCTGTCATGAGAATATGACATAGTTTGAACTTGGTGTTCATAAGCCTGAACCTTTTCTTGGTTTCTGTTCAGTTTAACTTTGATAGGGTTGGTAGTCTATAGAAGGGCCTTAGCTTGTTTGTGTGTCTATTGCCACATGGCTAACATTTGGCTAAGTCAAGTTTTAGGATCAGCTGTGGCTTTTTGCTTGTTCTAAAGTGTTGTTAAAGCTAGTGTAGGCTTAAGAGGGGAGTGTGAGGAGGGTTTGGTCACCACAGTTTTGTCTGAGGTTGCATTAGAATGCTGGTAGGTTCTTGTTGTGACAGGAGAGTCTTTGGTTGATTGATCAGTTGAGTCCAGAGAAGTTGATGTGTCCAATTGCCTCCAGTGTCTGTTATTGCCAACCTTGTAGGACAGCTACCCTTGGCCTCTTAGTAGCAGTTTCTTTGGCTACAATTTTATGGTAGATCATTGTCCCTAACTTGTAAATTTTAGGTTTGTTTTAGTTTGATAATTTGGATTTAGGTTCTTGTGTTACTATACTGCCTTTTTTTTTTGAGTTTGAGGGTTTAAGGCACCTATGCCAGGATTAGAGTCCTAGGCCTGTTATAAGAGTAAGGTCTGCATCCATGTTTATTCTAGACTAAGACTGCCAACTTTCTTTTCAGCCATTGCAAAGGTATTTGGAGGCCTAACCACTTTAGAATCTCATTAGGTTGATAGCTGTTGTAACAAGCTCTTGGTGAGTTAGCTTTCTTCTACATACTACCTTGAGGGTCTGTGAGCATTTCAGATTAGTGGTTATAGGGTTTTTATCCATAGTTGCTACCAGGTTTTACCCTTATCTTTTTTATTTTGTAAGGTGTTGGCAGTCTATAACATGAATGTTGTTACAGGGTTGTATAGTTGGATTTGTTTAAGAACAGTTTCTATTGGTTTAACTGGTTTAGAGGAGTTTGGTTATAGTTGGGGGGCATCATTAAATTCTTGAATAGGAAGCATCCTAGATATTGTTAGGTTAGTTGCTTCTCATTTAGGAACCTGTTCTGGTTCATGTCTGGCTGGGTTCAGTTGGGTGTGTTAGAGTTAGGGCTGTCTTACAGGATCCTTTGCTATGAGTGGCTGTTGTTGATGTAGGAAAGAGATGGAGCTAGTAAACTTTCTCTACTGTTGTATAAAGGCAAAACTGCTAGTCATGATGATTGAGTTTACTATTAAGGTTGTATGTGTGTTTGTCAATTATCTTGTCATGTAGGATTTGAACTGGTCTATTTGTTTTGGATTTTGCAAGATTTCAGTGTTGGTGCCAATTTATTTTGGCATTGTGAGTTTGTTCAACTCATGCTAGTTGGTTTTTAGGTTGTCTTTAGGATAATGCTTGTAGCTTGCTATGTTTTTTTTGTAAAAGAGGTGATATATACTGTTGAAGCAGTTGGTAGGATTTAGGATTGTCATTTACATGTCAAAACTATGTTGGTTGCTACTAAGACAGTATTCTCATTATCTAGGCTTGCTCTTAATAAACCTGCTGTTTGAGTTTAATTGTTGTTTTACTATTACTGTGAGGGTTTGTGCTGAGATGTTGCTGTCAATATCTGTGCATAAAAACTGAGTTTGTTAACTCAAGTGTTAGTTTTGCCAGGTTTTATATGTTTAGGCTTGCTATTGGAACATGTGTTATATTGTAACATTGTCATGGTTATGCTGGCTGTCAGAATTTGATTCTTGTGCTTGTCTGAAGTAATAGCTATCATAAGGGTAATGTTGTGGGCTAATGTCTGCATTATCATGCCAAGCCTTGTTTCTGTTTTAAAGGAAAACAAAACTGTTTTGATGGCTTCTTGTTGATGAGAAAGGATCATGCCTTAGGCATGTCAACCTGCAATTACTGCCTGGATTGGTTTGAGAATTCTAGGTGTATGCTTGTTGTCCAACTCATTTGGAGGTTTGTCAACCTCTGATCTTATCAGGTTGTCTGTTTCTTGTTTAGAGTCCATATAGGTTTAAGTGCACATTTTGCTACCAAAATTATTGTTGAAGAGGAGTTTGTCAACTCATGATTCCTGGCTGTTTTAAAATTTGTTGTTCACACTGAAGTTTGAGTTTGATTTTGTTTTGACAAATTAATAACTACTCTTATGAGCAATATGTGGATTAATATTTGAGGCTGGCATTGTAATGACCAAGATTGGTTTTTGTCATAAGACTGGTGGATTGGCTACTGCCATTAACTTTCTACGCATGGTTGACATTGTTGTGTTGAATTCATTGCTGTCAATTTTGCTTCTCATAGTTAAAGTAATAACTGTTGTGAATAATGTTTGCATTACTTAGTGGCTGCATCTGTGCAGTTTCAAGTTTTTGACCCTGCTTGACTAAGGGAGTTGTAACTTCATAGCAGTTTATGGATTGGAGAGGACCTTGACAGTTTGCACATGTTGAACTTATATTTGCACCTTGTTCGCTTTGTTTTATTTGCCCAGAAAACGCATGAATCAAGCAATATGTATTTACTGGGGTGGCTAAATACACGGATGTATCGCCACCCCAGTGGTTCCTACCTTGCCCATAAGAACGCCTTCAAGCCTTGTGTCCTGGGTTCGAGCCCCAGCGAGGCGCCCTTTTTTTTTTTTAATTCATTTTCTTTTCTCGTTTTGACCATTTTTTCTTCTTTCGCCCATTTTCCTTGCACACGCGTGTATTAGCCTGGTGGACGAGTTGTTTGCTTATGAGAATAAGGGCGTGGGTTCAACCCCCACCCATGCCCCTTTCTTTTTACTTGCTTGATTATTTGCTTATTTATTTTATTCTCACAAAAAAATCAATTAATCTTTCAAATGTTCATAACTTATTTACTTTTTGTCAGATTTAATCCGTTCTTTTTACAACCTTTTCGTTATGATGTCTAATTTATCTTAATAAATTAAATTTTAATATCACCTTTTGTTTGTTTTGACAAACGCTTTGATCTCGCTTGTTAGTAGGGTCGTTCCTAGGTCTTTACCATGCATTTCAATTAGAACTCTTTTCATTACCACGTTCACTCTTATCTGGTGAGATTTATTTTCCTTTATGTCATTTAGCATATTAGGATGTCACTCTACCTTTGGTTGTAACCATATGTTTTCTCTCCGTTTTCGCATTGTTAAGTTTATTTCATTACCTCCTAAATTACGAGGCTAAACTAATTTAACTATGTGATATTGTTATCTAGGCATAGTTGTTACTTCCAATTGTCAGTGGTTTATATGGTTGTTACCTTCATCATAACTTTCAATCCTTGCTAAAGCATGACTTCATCTTCGTTAAGATATGCCAGTTGTAGCACTGCTTGTATTTATCAGTTGAAATCATTCATCTAACTTGAATTACTTGCTCATTATAATGTGCTTACCCCTCGTTGATTGTAATCTTTGTCTTCTATATTCCTCATACTTGAATAACTCATTACCTCTGCCTTTGACTTTGAAAAGGCACCTTGAACTTTAGTTAAAATCAAAACTCATAGGCCATTGGACTTTGCTTAAGTCTAAAAGACCCACCTTTACTAGGAGTGCTCCTCAACTAGAACCCTAGGATAGAGTTGTTAGCTCTATGTAAAGATCATGGATATGATCACTTACTT
Source organism: Lathyrus sativus (assembly GCA_963859935.3). Lineage (NCBI taxonomy): Eukaryota > Viridiplantae > Streptophyta > Magnoliopsida > Fabales > Fabaceae > Lathyrus > Lathyrus sativus. The sequence goes on along the minus strand of OZ012741.1, from coordinate 401,001,885 downwards.
CCCCTTTGAGTGTTACAACATAGACATAGAGAGTTTTGTGAAACTCTACACAAACATTATTATGTTTGTTCCCCTTTGAACCTTGATCGCAATCAAGCGTTCTTCAACCCTAGTGAGGTGAACTACGATTGCTCTGATTCTATCCTAGTTAGGATACGTAGGCAGAGGACGCGATGTCTTTGCGAGCAAACTTAGAAACAATCTTAGGTCTTCATCTATCATAACCTTCACCTTTTTACCCAATACCCAAACCTTAGCAAATATTTAACAAACTTAGCATACAAACAAACAAAAGGTTCCTGTAGAGTACTACAGATGTTTAGGATGTGTGATACCTACCCTATGCATAACCAACCCCCGATCCCCGAATCTCTTAGCGTTGTTGTTACATCGCGCAAAAGGTTCTTTCTTTCTTTAGACCTTTCCTTTGGATAAATTAAAGTCCGGTTGTAAAAAAATTAAGGTTCAAGTTAATTCAATAGCTTGATATCCGATTTTCACCGCAACACTACTGAATCAAATTGCCCAAGCGAAATATCCTTAGTTACGTGTGCTTGTCTCAATACTTTCTGTAATGCTTCCCTGTGAGCTGGAGAATTTATCAAGAGTGATAAGATTGATATTTTTGATGGCGTCTGATGAAGCTGATCTATCACCTTGTAATCACTTCTTCGGATAATCCTCAAAAACTCATCATTTTCTTCTTCTGTGATTGGAGCTTCTTTTTCTTTGATTACCACGGCAGGAATGACTTCTTTTGGAATAGCTACTGATTCTTTTGGCTGATAGATCCGACCGCTGCGGGTTATCTTACTGGTGCCAGCAATGTTCGTCACATCCCTCTGACTATTTGTCTGAACAACTTTCCTTGTTTCTTGGTCCACTACAGTTACATCATACTTCCATGGAACAGCTTTAGTATTATCATAATGGAAAGGTTTCGGCTTTTGAATTATGATGGGTCGAGATTGACCAATAGCAGCTTTGTTAAAAACGGGCCTTGCACCCCTGTTGAATACCGGGATTTTCTCTTTCTTTTTAGACAGATCAAAAACTGGTTCAATCACGGAAACCTCTTCTTTCTTCTCCTTACCGCATACCTGTAAAATTCCTTCATCCATCAGCCCTTGTATATCATTCCGTACCATATCACATTCACTGGTCTTAACATAACATTCTTCGCAATTTTTATGAACATCTTCCAGCAACCCTGCTTTTGTTAATTTATCATGTAATGTCTTCAAAGGAGCCCTGATTCTCGACACATCATTAATTATCTCTTCATCTGACTTTTCAATGGCATTGACCCCTCCATGATTTGGCAGTGGGTTACTTTTGACGTTAGGTGGTACATCATCAAAGGACAAGATTTTCTTCTCCATCAACTCTCTTACCAGATGTTTTAAGGCAAAACAACCTTCTAAGTCATGGCCGGCAGCACCTTCATGGAAAGCACAATGGGCATTTGGGTTATAATGTGGAGATGTGGTATCTGGATTAAGTGGTCTTGTCGTGATCAACCCCTGTTGGACCAAAGATGGATATAACTCAGTGTACGTCATTGGTATTTGTGGAAGTGGAGGTTTTGTTGTTGGCCTCCGGTTCTGGTATTGTTGCCTGGGCTGTGGTACCCTCTGCTGCTGATTTTGTTGAAAGGGCGGAGCGTTGGGCGCTCGTTGATGCCCTTGCTGGTTTTGCTGATACATGGGCGCTGGTCGCCCTGGTTGATAGTTTGAAGTGGAATGGTTGAATGCTGGGGTCACAGCTGCCACATATTGCTGAGGGGCATACTGTACCGGGTACATGGGTCTTTGTTGATGAAACTGTTGAACATAGTTAGGCTGGATTGGCTGGAAGAAACTTTGTTGAGGCGGTTGATACTGCTGATATGGAGGTCTCATGGTACGGATTCTTCTCCCCATTACGGCATTTGTCTCACCTTCTTTCTTCTTGTGAAACCCACTGCTGACCTTCTTAATACTGCTGTTGTTAGAACTGACGGAGCCGCTGGCTACCTTTCCACTTTTCATCCCCAATTCTACCCTTACTCCCACGGCTACAATGTCTGAAAAACTTGCAGACACACTGCTGATCATTTTCTCATAGAATTCTGGTCTCACGGTGTCAACAAACCAGTCTGTCAGTTCCTTCTCACTTAGGGGTGGCTCTACCTGGGATGCTGTTTCTCTCCACCGTTGAGCGTATTCTTTGAATGACTCTGTGCTTTTCTGGGACATGTTCAACAACTGCCTTCGGTCAGGTACCATATCCATATTATATTTGTAATGTTTCATGAATGCATCAGCCAAATCTTGAAAACTGTGGATTCTGGACTGATCTAGACTTAGATACCATTTTGCTGGAGCTCCTTTCAGACTGTCTTGGAAGCAATGGATCATTAACTTGTCGTCTTCGACGTGTGCTGCCATTCTTCTATAATACATGATTAAGTGAGTTCGTGGGCAAGTAGCTCCTGAGTATTGATCGAAATTTGGGATTTTGAATTTTGGTGGTATTACTAGTCCAGATACCAAACACATTTCTCTGGCGTCAGTGCCAAAGGTATCATTTCCTTCCATTGCTCGGATCTTCCTCCCTATCGTTTCAACACTCTCCCTCAACCTCTCATGTGATTCATTTTCCTCTTCATACCCTTCGGGTCCTTCGTATACCGGTGGTGGATTATGAAAGATGGGGCGTGCTTGAACCTGAACTGTAGCTGGAGTGTAGGTGGGAATAACTTGTGGAATCTCACCCCCCAAGGGAATTGTCTGTTGAGTGACTCTCGGTGGTGGCACAAAGCCTGGAGGTAACCCATAGGTTGGCACATTGGCAATAGTAACAGCTGTCGGGATTGGTTCTGCAGTGATTTCAGAGACAACGGTGGCTTGAGTGTCCAACATTGCCCGGATGACTTGCAAGGCTTCTTTGATCTGTCCCATGCCTCCTCGGAGCTCTCCGAGTTCATTGTCGATTCTGTTTACATCCAAGTTCTGCTCTTCCATCCTTAAGCGAGCTTGGGCTCGTGTGTTGTACTGATGGCGAGGTTTCAGTGTGATTCTGTTAACAAGACAGAGGGATGAGACTCGACTCAGGAACACGTATATGCAATGTTTATGAAATGCAGACATGCAAAAATGCAGATTTTAAACATTCAAGGGACTAAAAAGCGTTATTTGCGAATATTATAGCAATAAATAGGAAAAACAGCCAAATCTTCATTGATAATATCTGGAGAGTTTACAACATCAAACGGGAAATGAAAATACAAGCTTCTACAATACACGAAAAACAACAACAATAGATTCTAGATTCTTCTGCTGGATGGTCCTTCATCTTCAGACTGATTCTTTCTTCCGCCCTGACGTACCAATTCTTGAAGTTCTTCTTTCTCTTGCATAGCCTTGAAATACTTATCTCTCCACATTTTCCCTTCTTTCTCAGCTTTTGCCAAGGCGGCCTTCAACTCTTCTACGAGGGTAGGCTTGGGCGAGTCAGGCTCAAAGCGGGTATAGAACATCTTCATTGCTGCTTCTCTTACCCATGATAGGTAAGATTCTGAAACAGTAGCATTGTGGGGGCATAGGGCAGTTACTCCTCTTGTGTGGACATAACGCCAAGCGTACGCGATTCGAGCCCTATAAGCAGGATTCTTCCTTTCCTCCAAGTAAAATTTCCTCAAATAGTCCGGATCTGGTTCATCTTCCATGGGGTGCCCCAACTGTCGATGGGCCAGAATAGGATTATAGCTGATGCACCCATTGACGCTGATAAGCGGTACATTCGGGAAGTCTCCACAGCTTTGGATCATGGAAATTCCTCCATACATAGGATCAAACCATTTAATGTCTGAGTGTTTGAGCAACAACAGCTTTTCCGTCCAGGAGAGTCCATTTTGCTTATCCCAAATGGCTGGAATTTCTGACAAGTGTGAAATAAACCACTTGTGCAGGAGAACGGTGCAACATTCAATTCGTCCAACCCCATAGCGGTTCCTTCGGTGGAGAGTAAAATAAGTGTCGGCCAGCAAGGTGGGTACAGGATTTTTGATCAAGAAAAGATTGATCGCATCTGTGTCCACAAAATCACTAGCAGTTGGGAACAGGAATAGTCCGTAAATAAGCAACACCAGGATGGCTTCAAATGCTTCAGTATTTTGTGACAAGGCATAGCTCTGAGCTTTTTCATATAGGAACATAGCTGAAATTCCGTACAACCCTCCCTTAGCACCCATATGAGATCGTACTTCGTCCAATTCCAAATACGCGGCCTCTGCAACTGCTCTTTCATTAGGAATCCCCTCCCTTCCAGAAAAGGGACTGGGGGTAACGCTCACCCCCATTAGGGCGGAATACTCCTCCAAGGTTGGTAGCAACTGATAATCTGGAAACGTGAAGCAATGATAGGTTGAATCATAGAATTTCACGAGTGCGGATAACATTTCTTCGTACACTTGAACTTCCAGTAATGACAGCATATTCCCATGTCTTCCTCTGAACGCCTCGGGGTCTTCTACCAAACTTACCAGTTTCTTCAGGTTCACTAGTCTCGGTCTTCGGAACACAACCTCTTCTCTCTTTCCAGAATCCATCCTATAATATCTGCAAAATAATCTTTTAGTTCCTTGAATGTTTAAAATAACAAGAATGCAACCCTAAATGTAAAAGTTTTATGGAACTCAATTTTACCAAAATATCCTTTCATTTCACTGATTTTTTCAAAAAGGGTATTACAAAAAGATTTCAGTACATCTTACAAAAAGCCCTAATATTACAACTCAATATGCTCTAAAAATCCTCTTTCTTCTTGATTCTTCTGAGCTCTTCTTCCACCTGTGCTTTCTCAAGGATGAGTTTGTCTACCATAGCCTTCCAAGGAGTTGATTGATGGTTGGAATAAAATGCATCTTCCTGTGCCTTCCTCTTCTTGCTTGCAACTGCTTCCTCTTCCTTCAACTGAATTTGTTTGCGGAGTTCCTCGTTCTCCTCCATAGCCACCTGATATTTGTACTTCCAGGATACCTCAGTCTGCTGTGACTTCCTCAGAGCGATCTTCAACTTCTCTTCCTCAGACATGAAAATCAATGGTTGTTCTTCTATTAATACCATAGGCTTTTGTGGAGGATAAGGCATTTTCAACTGAATGGCCCTCTTTCGTACCCATTGGAGATAAGGTTCAAAAGAGATGCAGCTAGGTCTTCCCAAGTCCTCTTTTCCTTTCCTGTGTATATGCCCCCATGCCTTGAGAATTTCATCTTTTAATTCTGAAACTCCTGTGAAGAAAATACCTTCTACGTGAGCACTGCTGGGTTTGTCTTTCAGCGGATAACCAAGTTGTCGACGAGCAAGCACGGGGTTATAGCTGATTCCCCCATTTGTACCAAGGAGAGGTATATTCCCGAAGCTTCCACAACTATCGATGATTTTGATCCCATCATAACTACGGCTGTACCAGTCAATATCGGGGTGAGTAAGAGCCATAATCTTTTCAGACCACCATCCTTTGCTCCAAAAAGTATGGGCTTTGGGTAGATGAGAAACGAACCATTTATACAACAACGGAACACAACAGACGATCATTCCTCCTTTGTGAAGATTTCTTTGATGAACAGAGTGGTAAGCATCAGCTAGTAGAGTAGGTACTGGATTCTTCTTCAAGAATATTTTGATGGCATTGAGATCCACAAAGTTGTCAAAGCTTGGAAAAAGAAAGATCCCATAAATAAGTAAGGCTAGAATAGCCTCAAAAGCATCCATACTCAAGTGATCGGCATAATACTGAGCCTTCCCAATCAAGAATTTTGCAGTCAGCCCAAAGATTCCTCCTTTAGTAACCATGTTCTTCTGAATGTCTACCAACCCGATACGTGTGGCTTTAGCAATTTCTTCCTTTTTAGGGTCCTTCTCCATGACGGGAAAAGGAGATGCATCAAGGATGGGTAACCCAATCAGACAGGAATACTCTTCAAGTGTTGGCACTAACTGATAATCCGGAAATGTGAAGCAGTGATAAAGTGGATCATAGAACTGGAGTAATGTGGAAAGGAGTCCCGAATCCATTTTCTTCCTTGTTTTCAGTAGAGACAACAAGTTCCCGTACCTGCTTTTGAATCCTTCTACATCTGTGATCAGAGTGCTCAACCTTTCAATCTCATCTATATTAGGGCTTTTGTAAGTGTACTTTATAGTTTTCTTTTTTCCGTTGTCCATGATTTTCCTGATATTTTATAAATAAACGACTCTGAGTTCCATAAAACTTTTATGACATGATGTTTATGGATGCATGAATGCACAAACACAGGTAATCACATATTCACAAATTTACACAAGTAAACAGACAAGGTTTCGGGTTTGGAAAATATGAGCAAGGAGTCAAGGTCTGCCCTCCCCAAAGGTATGTACTAAGGTTTCCATAACTGCAGAACAAGGTTCTAAAAGAGTTCCTGGAGTCCTCGACCCATCTTTCGGATATTATCAATTTCCCAAATACTTGGTGATCGATAATATTCTCAAGAGAGTCTCGTCCAAGTGTAGTATCGCGTATCAACTACTTTGGAATTACTTCCTTATAGTCACCGCACTACATCCTAGTAAAGCCATAGTGGGGGAAAAGGTATCTAAAGGTCCTCAGTGTCATGGGCACCTATGTAGAAAGTAGCATTGTTTTCACGAATACTCGATCAACAATACTAGCTCTCTAAAAGGGCCTCTACTGAGTGGTGATTTTCTCAAGTCAGCTTGGTCGGGAATCAACTCCCTATAAGCCTCCTTGAATATACCACCTTCCTATCATAAGTACGCTTGAGCACGGGTATAGTGCTGTTTCACCATTTCAAGTTTCCCAAACCATCAGAGCACAAATATATACAAGTATTCACAGATAGCAATTAGTTAAACAAAATAGGTTGAACCCTCAAAATAAAAGCAAAAGCAAAGTTCCCCAGTGAAGTCGCCATTTCTGTTGCGGTGAAAATTTGATATCAAGCTATTAATTAACTTGAACCTTATTTCTTTTACAACCGGTCTTTAATTTATCCAAAGGACAGGTCTAAAGAAAGAAAGAACCTTTTGCGCGATGTGACAACAACGCTTTTAAGAGATTCGGGGATTCGGGGGTTGGTTATATCTAGGGAAGGTATTAGCACCCTAAATATCTGTAGTACTCTACAGGAACCTTTTGTTTAATTACTTGCTAAGCTTGTGAATTGTGCACTAATGGTTTAAGGATTGGGAATTGAGATAAAATAAATAAAAAGGCCTAAGTGGTTTTCTAAGTTTGCTCACAAAGGTATCGCACCTTCTGCCTACGTATCCTGACTAGGATAGAATCAGAGCAATCGTAGTTCACCTCACAAGGGAAAAGAACACTTGATGACGATCAAAGTTCAAAGGGGAACAAACATGACGATGTTTGTGTGGAGTTTGACAAAACTCCCTAAACTAAATTGTAAAAGGGGGAAGTAAGAAATCATGACGATGATTCTTACACAGAGTTGACGAACTCTTTCCTAGGGTTCTAGTTGAAGAACACTCCTAGTATGGGTGGGTTTCTTAGACTTCAAGCAAAGTCTAAAGGCTTCTAGTCTAGGGTTAAGGTGACTTAACAAAGTCAAGGGATAGCAGAGATTTTGGTCCAAGACATTGACAGTCAAGTGGACAGACCTTCCTTTGGAGGACAGTATTATTGGCAACTGGACGAAAGCTAACGAGCTTCGTCGCTTGGGGATAAAAATAAAATACAAACATTATACAAAGCAATTATGGTGACAACCAAAGGAAAAGATTAAGGATGAAAAGCAATGATGGCAATCAAAGCAATTGTTCTGGTACGAGAACCGTGACGACAGTTCGCACCTGGAATACCGTTAACAGACAGATGAGATAAATATAAAAATAATTCAAGGTAAAAATTCTAACATGTTGACAAACATATATAGATATGATAACAATCAATTTTCCTGAGAAAACACAAGAGGAAACCTTCTAAATTTCATCTGCAACCAAATAGGGTTAGTATCGTTGACGCGCGGATCGCGCACAATCAAACGTGGTGAAAAAATAATCAAACATGGAAAATAAAATTATTACATGAAAGTACACATTAAAATAAACACAATGAAAAAAGAACGGGTGAAAAACGATAAAAAATGAGAGAGTTACGAATTTTTGAAGTTTATGTACAAAATAGGAAAAATAATAAAAGGGTTCGACCTCCACCCGGATCGAACCCTGGTCATGATGGTGAAAGGTATAATTGCGCGCATGTTCTTACCGCTGGGGCGGCTGTTACATCCATTGATCAAATGGAAACCATAAATATACATGCTTGGTTTAGTTCCATGGCTGGGCAAAAATACATAATTCACACCAAATACGTTTTATGCCGTATCTCACTAACCGCTTATCGGATCGAGACAAATTTTATATGGATCTTGGGTAGAAAAATGAGAGGAAGAGGATGGTGATGTTAGTTTTTCCAAATTGTTCACCTAGTGAAAAAAAAACGATGACTGGTGTGTGTGTGTGTGTTTTGAATGCATAATGACATGGAAACATAATCGAAACCAAATACGTTTTATACCGTATCTCACTAACCGCTCATCGGATCGAGGCAAATTTTATATGTAAATTGGGTAGAAAAATGAGAGGAAGAAGATGGTGGTGTTGGTTTTCTGAAATTCACTTTCCTCTTCAAAACCCGATAGGGTACAAAATTGGACATTTAAGCTTGCAAATTGAAATGAACAGCTTGGTATACACAAGTTAAAGGTCAAGTAAAGCCACATACACATCACATATATGATATATGACAGATAGCAAACACAATTGAGGCCAAGGCATGTGTACATATGACTGTTGTATGTAAGTTGCAAAATCACATAACATAAAAATGCATGACAAGGTGACTTTTGGATTCTGAGTGCTTTGAGTGATTCCAATCATTCTAACAGCTTAATCATATCATATTAAGTGTGTGTAAGTGAAAACATTCAAACTGGAACACATATATGAGAACATAGCATTCAAATTGCAAAGTGTGTGCATTATGTGTGTGTGAAGCATGAGATGGTGTAAAACTTTGTGCAGTCAGGTTTTATTGTTTTGGTTCATTTACACATAACACATATGATCATGTGAAGCTGTAGAAACAATGAGATAGCAAGTACAAGCAAGTATGTTCAAGTTGGCATGTGATGATGAGGTATTTTGAACAATTATGCATGAGGATGGACAGATGAAGTTCCAGAGTAGATTTAACCAAATTAATCATTTGTACAGCATAAATACATGATAATGAGATGATATAACCAATAAAATTCCACAGAACACACCTGTCATGTAATTTGTCATAACATTTGCAATTTGTTCACATAATGGTGCATATGAAGAGGTAAATCTTGACATGATGATTTCTAGCATAATATGATCATTCAAACACTTAACATATGTTCAATATGAGGTGTACAAAGTGTTAGTTTTGGCAGAAAACAAGTATAGGCAAAAATCATGTTTTTGGTGCTTTGTGTGTTTTTGAAGCATTTGGAGACTACATGTGAAATTTGAATGCTGTGATTAAATCAACCATATGAGTGCATACACATGTTATTAATGACATTTGAATCATGCTAGAAGGATAAAAAACCATAATTCATGCTTTGTGCAAAAAATGAGAAAGTGAGTGATTAGTGTATTCATGTGCTTATGTCAACATGTGAATTTCAAAACCACACCTCAAATCAGCAAGATAAGCCTATACACATGTTCCAAGTATCCATTGTGATGTGTGTAAGGTGTGTTTTGATGGAAAACAAGTTTTGTGCAAAAATCAAATTGTGTGGCTTGTGTATTTTTGAGTCATTTGAAATGTATGATTCTAAACATGTTATGTTCAAGACAAAGAAAATAGCTCCTGGCATGTAATCACATTTTGATAGCAGCATATGAATATAGCATACAATGAGCATACACATGAGAACACATGATCATACATCCTAGACCAAAACTCTGTACTGTTATGAACCAATACAAACAGAATCCATTACTTTCATTCTTGCAAGGCAGCATGTAATGACATACCAAGTATTCCATATGACCACACACAAACTGATCATCTAGTAAAAATAGCAGGGCATCATGATACAAATGAAAACACACCTAGCAGTAAGAACATAAATCTTGGCACAAATCAATATCAATTAGCAGCACTAATACCAAACATTGCTAGCAGCACACACATGGATGAACCAGCAGTAAACACATGGAATACATTTTGACAGCAACAACAGCAGTACCATATGAAAACCAGTTAGCAGTATATAATGCAAACATAATCTAACAGCACATGAATAAAAACCAACTAACAACACATCATGTAAATCTAAACTGGCAGTAATAATGAAATACACCAGCAGTGACACAAGTAATCGGCTTGGCAGCAGCAGATTTTATTCAAGATAGCAGGATTAACATGAAATTGGTGTAGTGTTATGATGCTGTTCCAGTTAGCAACAATGTGAAATTAATTGATAGCAGCAGCAAACATATGACAAGGGACAGCATTAACATTAAAGTGGAGCATCTAACAATATAAACCACTAGCACCATGTTGGTGAGCCATGACAATTGAAATGTAACTTGCCATATAAAAGCATACCAAATTAAAATGATCTTGACATTAACAATGCATTTAAAATAGAACAAACCACATATGTTTCACAACACCAAATATGATAGCATATTAGAGTTCACAAACTTCCATTCCTCACAGTATTGGTATTGAAATATGCACATGCTTATGTCATATCTAGTGTTCATAAAAAAAAAAAGACCACAATTGCTCATGGATTCAAGGCACACTAAAATGCTCAAAAATGCAAAATCATGGGTAAATGATACGAGGACTAATGTATACATTACATACCTGTTATAAATCAGTTGAGCAAACCAAGTGTGTTAAGAAAAAAACTAGAGATGATGACTCCAAGTTCTTGTGTTGACACCTTGCTTCAACCTTAAGTAATAAGCCAAATGCAATGCCAAAATGAGATTGGTGTGCTTCTGATGGCAAGTGAGAGTTTGGACAGTCTCTATATATGGTATTTGAGGTGTTCAAGTGTTCCAAACATCACCAAAGTGCTTGAATCAAAATTTGATGTGTTTTATGGACTTTGGTCAAAGTAAGCTTCAAGGAAAGTTGACTTTTTGATTTATGGCATTTTTTGGTGGTTCAATGGTTGGTACACCTCATATATGTGATTTAGAGGGTGTGTGGATGATAATATGAGAGCTGGAATGTGTAGAACTCAATATGGCATCAAAGTTGCAAATGCTGATTTTTGACAATTTTGACAACTTTGGTGATTTTGCAAATTGTAAGTGAGAGAGAGGTGTGATGAGAGGGCTCCTTTTAGCAGGTTTTCAGAATGGTGTTCCTATCCTAAATGAGGGGTTTGAGGTCCCTATTTATAGAAATATGGAGTGAGGAGCTTGCTATGTAACCTTGCTTCACCATGAAGAAAACTAAGATATTTCCATCCAATTGTCCACTTGCCTTGCTTTTTCTGGTTCTTGGCTGTCTCCCTAACCCAATGGGCAAGTTTTAATGATGTTTTTACTGAGAAAACACAGCCTAGAGGCTTGGTAGAGTGGCTGGAGCAGAATCACTTTCCACCTCATGCTTGGAAAAGGTCAATATTTGCAACTTAGGCAATGAAACCTCAAACTTTAATTCTATGCTATCTCCTTGCTATTTCTTTGATCCAACCTGCTTGAGATGCTTAATATATCAGATAGCATGAGTTTGTCACGTTGAAATTGATCCACTTGAGTGATAGAGGTGCTTTTGCAAAATTGATCAATGTGGGACAAAAGTGACAAAACACCAACTTTGAACACATGTATCTCTCAGCTCATAAATCACTTTGAGATGTTATTGTACAATTTAGAAAGCCCTCACATAGTACTAAAACTTTCATGTTGGCCAGAAATCTTGATTCTATTTGAAACTAGGTGAAAAACCCCCTTGAAGTTGGCTGATTTTAGCTTCTAAAGTGAAAATAACTTAGAAATTTTCTAAGTTATTTTCCCTTCTAGGAATGTTTTTGCTTATATCTCAAAAAGTATGAATTTTCTGGTTGTGGACTAGTATGGGACTTTTGTAGGACTTGTCAAGAGCTTTCAAATGAGACTAGAACCAACTCAATTGGATGTGCGGTTAAGGAGATACGGTTTAGCCCTTTTCAAAACCCTAATTTCCCGATTTCTCGATTACTCTCTCATCTTTGATCCAATGATCATGAAAATTGATATGCAAGTCCATTATGACATAAGGAACAACTTTGATTCACAACTTGGATTCCAATTCTCAAAATTTGAGGAGTTGACTTTTCGGTCAACCGTACGATCGATCGGTGCCGATCGAGTCGCCTGTTGATATTCTGGACATCCTGGGACTTTGACACTTCTTGAATAGTCTTTAATAGCCTATATTAACTTCATGTACCTCACTCCCACCATTAAAACCTTTTCCAACATCAAAGTCAAACCACAGTTGACTTTCCACTAGTTAAAAACCCTAATCGGGCCCTCCTGACTGCACTGTTCTTGATTCTGAAATGATTTCTTCAAATTGACTTCTCTTTTGACTTTGATATTATCTTTGATTTCATTCAATGATTAAATTGGCCCAAATCATTGGTTGATCATTCCTTGATTGTTTTGAATTTGTCGGTGCGAGAACCCTGATTCATCTGTAACTTGACAATAATAAACTTGCACTTGATTTAGGGTTAGATAATGCATGATCATGCTTCTAAAAATGATAATGAGAATCTAAGGGGTCAAAATTTGGGGTACAACAGTATATTACATGACCCATTTTGGATTTGTAGATCTCTCAAACCACTTTCCAACTTGAACTTTTTCAAGTTATATGCCTTTTTAAAGTCATTTTCCACCAACTTTTATCAAGTCTTGTTCTATGCATTTCCAAACTTCCATGACCTCTTTTCTAGACTTAAAATGACATTTTGAGCAACTTTGATGTTGGGAAGTTTTTCATTCGAAGCTTCCTTGTATGAGTTTTAGGCATAGGCTTGAAATGACCTGTAATTCTCAAATGACCAAAATACCCTTTGCTTGCCAAGACCATAAGTAGAGTTCCACAAATCATATGAAGGCATACCATACCTTTATAGAAATCTAAGACAATAAGGAACAACTCTCATGTTGGCCAGAAATCCATTTGAAATCTCCTTGAAGGTCAAAAGTTGCTTGGAAGACAGACAACTTTCACAGACAAATTTCAGTGCCCCAAGATGACCTGTAACTTGCAAGAGCTATAACTTGAGTTCTATAAATCATCTTGATGACCTACACCACTCAAATTAAAGCTATGAAGATACTCTACAAGTTTCATGTGGACCATAAATTCATACGAAGCTTGCATCTTGAGTAACACTACTTTGAAGCTTGACCTAAATCAGGGGATTTTACACTGAAACCCTAATTTGGTAACTCCTCTTCTCCTTGACTCCTCTTGATTTTTATTTAGCACAACATCATATCCATATCCATATAGCAAATAATGAATCCCACATTCTTCAAATGATTCTTGATGCCTTTCAAAACACTTCTTTGACCTAGGGTTGACCTAGTGTTGACCCAGATAAAACCCTAGTTGACTGACTTCAACTGTGGCTCTTGCAATCATTCCAATGACTTGGTTACTCCTCAAAAATGATCATCTAGGCTCTTCATAACATCCATACACACCTCATGCTCTTGGCTCATGGCTCACACTTCTTCTGATGATTCCCAAACAACCTCAAGATAGGAGAGAACTCACTGATCAGCCTGTCAGCTCTTCAAAGCTCAAATTCTTCCCTGATGACCTGAGTAGTCTTGAATATGAATGAAACCCTTGAATAAGAATAGCACTTGATCCCCTGATTAAGATAGCTTGCCTATGCTATGCAATGCAGATGAATACACTATGTACATGATGACAATGCAAATGATTATGCAACTGAAACATAAACCTAGGTTAGAAAAGGTTGGACAAATTTTGGGGTGCAACACCGTTCGTCCAGATTCATCCTATTTCTCAGACTTTCAAGAACCTTCAACGAAGATCTTCAACGAAGATCTTCAACGAGCATCATCAATCTTCAACCAGTTTTCCAGATTTTCGTCCGGTTTACAAAATCTCCGTCAACGTCGTGGATCTTCAAGCGTCGATAAGGAACTCTCCAGAAGTTGATCCTCCAATTTCTTCAAGCGCAATTCCGGATTCTTCATCACCTTCGTCACACCTCCAGGTTTGTCGTCGATCTTGGTAAATCTAGCAGTTGTTGTTGTTTAATGGTAGAACTAGGTTTTGTATGGCTGAGAGGAATTTACGGAGATTGATATTAGGGAACTTAGTTTGAGATGGAGATTAGAGAGAGTTAGTTTGAGGGAGAAAGTTTAAACGGAGAGGATTTGTGAGGGAGATTATGAGAGAGAGACGGAGACTGAGGGAAGTTTGAGAGGGTAAGGCGATTTGCGCCGTTAGGGTTGTGAGGACGATGAACAGTGGTGAGGGAGAGGTAGAGGAGTTAGGGTTTTGTTTGGCTAATGCTGAGATTGGATTGAACTCGAGCTTAGGCTCATTAGGGGATTGCTAATCCATCCCCCATGGTTTCCCAGGCGCGCCCCCTCTCCCCTTGTGTTTTCATTTTGGGCCTTAGGCCATTTGCTATTCGCCCCCCCCCCCCCCCCGGTTTGGGGCCCAAGCATAATTAACACAGCGAACCGTTGCTATTCGCCCCCCCGGTTGCATTTCCCTTGGGTTTTTTAATGTTTTTTGAAGTAGTATGGGCCTAGTGCGTTTTGCTGACTGCACCCCCCCCCTGAGCTCAATGTACTTATGCATTGCAAATAGTTACTTTTTGCCACACATGTTTTTTAATTTTGTTTGATTTTCATGTTATTTTATGTTTGCATATAGTTTACTCAAAAAATCATAATAAATTCAAAAATAGTCATTTTTACATGGAATTTTTTTCCTCATTCTCATTAATGTCTCAAGAAAATTATCAAAAAATAAAATTAGTATTTTAATCAGTTTTCTATTTTTGGTGAATTTATACATTTAGTTGCTTTTATTGCATTTTAGTTTGTATATCCATGTTGTTGAATTTTGTTTAGCCATTCCCTTTCATATTTTGATGTAATTATTTTTCCTATGGTTAGATTAGAGTATTAGGTTCCCCCTGGAATTTTATCACATTTTTGTGATTTAATTTAGGATAGTTTTGAACCATCAACATTAGGGTGACTAGAATTAGGGTTAAACTTGACATAGGTGCATCATAACACTTAGGTTTTAGGTTGTTAGCTTGAATTAGGAGCTGGGAAATATAGGGTATGTAGGGTAGATGTATAAATCCCCTTAGAATTAATTTTAGGTTTTCAAATAATATACTACTATTTTACTTGATTTTTGTAAATAGTGTGATTGTTTGGTGTGGCCATTATGGGCTTTTGTATTGTTTGCTTGGGGTTGGGCTTTGCTATGGGGTATGGGGCTTGGATTGGGCTTGTGGTGCATGAAAGGACATAAGAGAAGATTGAAGATGGAGATCAAAGTTGGATGCATGACTATTCTTGTGCTTGAAGATGTTTTTGAAGACATAGGAAATAGGAGTAAGCAAAGCCTTAGAATAGACTAAATTCTTTGTACAAGCATGGATAGCTTCTTGTGCTTCCAGTCCTCCCAATGACTAAAAGTCCTTCTAAGATATTCACATTCCTCCTTTGGAGGGATAAGTGGCTTATCTTGAAAGTAGAACTTTGAGGGAACCTGTCTCTCATAATGTTAAACACTTATAGGCTTCCTTTGATTGTCAATAAGCTGTTTAGCATTCAACTTATTCTGTTAAGTGATTCTCTTCTGGAGTGCTTGCCTTGAAGATGGAGCTTACCTAAAGCTTAGAGGCCATTGAAGTTTGATCTAGGGGTTCACTTGAAGATGTTACTGTTTTGCTGTTAATCAATGTCAGAGTTTGATGTGTTTCAGAGCTGCTGCTGTAGGAGCTGGTGGGCTGTCAGGGCTGGTTTTGGGGTTTTATTTTTTTCTTTGCTGTATTGTTTGTTAATTTTCTCCTTATGTTTGAAGTGAAGCCGTTTCACTTTGCCTATTGTTTTCCAGGTTTGAGGTTGAGTGGGACTCCCTTGCCTCGCTTGTATTGTTGCATCTCATGCATTTTACTGCTTTACTGTATATTTGTTGTTTCTTTTCCGTTTATCCCCTAGGATCTCTGTTTCTCTCTGTGCAAGAGAGAAATATGACAGACATTAGGTGTTAATCCATGCATGAAAACATTAGGATAGTTTTGATTCCCATTTTTAAACCCTAGGTTTTAGAGTTCTTTCTCTTCTATCTCAAAAACAATCAAAAATACAATAAGAGGTCAAACATCAATAAAAGACAGTTCTTGCGTAAAAAGACTGAAAACCAATCAAACTGTCATTTTTGTCCGCTTGGACCCGTAATCAGGAGAAAACCTTTTTCAGAAGGATAAAAGATAAACAGACAAATTTGTGTCTTCCGTAGCCCGAACTACGTTTGCTCTGATCTTTCATGCTGTATGAAAGTACGTAGGCATAGGATGCTGTATCCTAGCGAGCAACCTTCCCCTCCTTTCCCGTAGGTAGGCGAACTATGTTGACTCTGATTTCTCGTTCCAGACGATAATACGTAGGCATAAAGTGCGATACTTTGCCGAGTCATTTTATTTTCTTTTAACCCCAGACCTATAGAATAGATAGAATAACAATCCGTACCAGAAAACAAGCGTGGATCCCGTTGAGTACGACGGACGTGAGGGGTGCTAATACCTTCCCCTTGCGTAACCGACTCCCGAATCCAAGATTTGGTTGCGATGACCATTCCTTTCCCGTCTTTGCGGTAGGTTTACTTCGAGCGTTTCCTTTCCCTCCGTTGGGATAAATAACGCACGGTGGCGACTCTTCTGTTCAGCCGGTGCCGATTTTCGCAGTAGCGACACCTGCTATCATAGCGAAGGGCAATTTTCTGTTTCAGCGTGGCTTCCCAGAGAGATGCCCCCGACCGTATTTCCTCGATTAGGTTGAGCTTGTCTCTGAGGGCCTCGTCGTTGGGTTCCTCCTCGAGGGGGGATTGATTTCTTCTGGACGATTCCCTTATTTCTACCGGGATTACCGCCTCGGTTCTGTATGTCAGCCAAAAGGGGGTCTCCCCAGTGGTCGAGTGAGGGCGTCATTCTGTACGCCTAGAGTATATTGTGGAGCTCCTTGACCCACCTCTTCTTGGCTTCCCCGATTCGGGGCTTTAGGCCCCTCAGAATGACTCTATTCGCGGTCTCCGCTTGGACGTTTGTTTGCGGGTGCTCGACTGACGTGAAGTGCTGCTTTGTTCCGAGCTTGGTCACAAAGTCTTGAAAGTTTTTATCAGTGAATTGTGTACTGTTGTCGGTCACGATGGCCATGGGAACACCAAACCTGGCGAGGATGTTCCTCTTGTAAAAGCGGAGTATGTTGTGCACCATAATTTTGGCGAGGGCTTCAGCCTCGAACCATTTGGTAAAATAATCGACGCCGGCTATCAGGTACTTATTCTAATAAGAGCCTATGGTGAACTGGCCGAGGATATCCATCCCCCACCAAGCGAACGGCTAGGGGGAAGAGAGGGACTTGAGCTTGCTCGGGGGGCGAGGTGCATGTCCCCGTGCCGCTGGCACCTGTCGCACCTCTTCATGTGTTCCTTCACGTCTTACTGCATCGTCGGCCAATAGTATCCAACCCGCAAGGCCTTCCTCGCCAAGGACCATCCTTCCAAGTGCTGCGCGTTGATGCCCCCATCGACCTTTTGCAGGATGGTTGGGGTCTTGTCTTTGTCTACGCATTTGAGGAGAGGGATCAGGAAGCCTCTCCGGTATAGCCTTCCTTCGAGCAGCACGTAGGAGCAAGCTCGACGTTTGACCGTGTTGGCCTCTTTAGCATCATCGGGGAGGCGCCCCATGCTAAGGTAAGTGTGTATCGGGGTCATCCAATAGTCATTGTCCCCGATGGCGTTGACGTTAAGCATCATTTTCGCCTTTTCCTTACTTGGCTGCGCGAGGAACTCCTGGACAACGGATTTGTTCCCGCCCTTCTTCTTTGTGCTTGCCAACTTTGAGAGGATGTCTGCCTGTGTGTTTTACTCGCGGGAAACGTATTGCACCTTGGCGGAGTCGAAACTCTTCATGCGGTCCCTTATAAGGGACAAGTATTTGGCCAGGTTGTCGTTCTTCGCTTGGTATTTACCTCGGACTTGGGAGGCGACCAACTGGGATTCCGTGAAGATTTTTATCTCCTTGGCTCTGAGGTCTTCTGCCAAGCGGAGTCCGGCTAAGAAGGCTTTGTATCCGGCCTGATTATTCATCGTCGGGAAGGCGAGGGTCAGGGATACTTCCATGACCGTGCCTTCCTCATTTTCTAGGATGATGCCTGCGCCGCTCCCCGATGAGCTCGAAGCGCCATCGACGAAGATGGTCCACTTGTGGGCTCCGGGGGTTGGCTCCGTGGTGGGTGTCATCTCGGTGATGAAATCAGCCAGTACTTGGGCTTTGAGCGATTTCCTTCCTTCGTAGATGATGTCGAACTCGGAGAGCTCTAGTGACCACTTCAACATGCGCCCCGCCATGTCGGGCCTGCCAAGTAACTATTTGATCGGCTTCTCGGTTCTGACTACGATGGTATGGGCCAGGAAGTAGTGTCGGAGTCTCTTGGCCGTGTTGATGAGGGCCAAGGCGACTTTTTCAATCTGCTGATACCTCATTTCGGGGCCGTGGAGGTCCTTACTCGTGAAGTAGATCAGCTTCTGCCTGTCAGAGGTTTCTCGGATTAGTACGACGCTCACGACCTCGGTGGAGACGACCTGGTATAGGTAGAGGGTTTCCCTGATGTCAGGTCTCGTTGAGACAGGTGGCTCCGACAAGACGCGTTTGAGGTGGAGGAGGGCCTGCTTGCACTCCTCCGTCCATTCGAATGTGACCTCCTTCCTTAGCAGTTTGAAAAATGGGAGGGCATGTTGTGCGGATTTGGCGACAAAGCGGGATAATGAAGCGTGCATCCCGTTCAGGGACTGTATCGACTTCTTTGTGCTCAGCGTTGCAATCTCGGAGAAGGCCCAACATTTGTCCGAGTTCGCCTTGATCCCTCATTTGGTTAGGTAGAACCCGAGGAACTTCCCCACGCGTACCCTGAAGGTGTACTTCTCCGGGTTAACCCGCATCCTGAACTTCCTCGCTATTTCGAAGACCTTCTTGAGGTGGGTCATATGGTCGACCTCAGTGCGTGATTTGATGATCATGTCGTCCATGTAGACTTCGAGCATGTCGCCAATCTCTCCCGGGAAGACCTTGTTCATCATCCGTTGATAGGTGGCACCGACGTTCTTTAGGCCAAAGGGCATTTGTTGTAGTAATAGTTGTCCGACTCGGTCATGAAGGCCGTGCTCTGTTTTTCGACCTCAACCATGGGGATCTGGTTGTATCCCGAGTAGGCATCCATGAAGGACAGTAATTTAAAGCCCACCAAGTTGTCGACGAGTTTGTCGATATTGGGGAGGGGATATGCGTCCTTGGGACATGCCCGGTTGAGATCGGTGTAATCAACGCACATTCTCCATTTGAATTTTTAACGAGTACAATGTCGGACATCCAGGTTGAATACTTGGCTTCCGAAATAAAATTCGCCATTAGGAAGTCTTTAACAGCTTTTTCAGCCGCCGCCGATTTTTTGGGGGACTACCTACGTCTATGTTATACTATGGCCTTCGCGGTTGAGTTGATGGAGAGATGGTGGCAGGTGACCTCGGGGTCAAGGATGGGCATCTCGACGGCGCTCCAGGCAAAGAGGTCGGCGTTCTTACGGAGGCAGGCCTTCAGCTGCTTCCTCGCCAGGTCGGGCAATCCTGCTCCAATCTTCACGCTCCTGGCTGCATCTTCGTCAAGGACTACTATCTTGAAGTCCCTGTCTATAATGGGGTGAGTTAGGTGGAAGGGATGCCCGTTGACCGTTGGAGGAGCATGCTCGGCTTCGTGCTCATGGTCTTGTTCATCGGGGAAGCGGCAGTCGAGGTCTACGGTGTCGACGTGGTCCTTTGGTCTGCTCTCCTGGACGGGGGGAGGCTTGGTCATTTTAGTAGAGGGACCGATTATGCTGAGGCCCTTCATTGCTGTCTCGAAACACCTCTGGGCTGCTTCTATGTCCCCGTTGAGGGTGACGACGGCTCCCAGCCAGGTATAGTAATTCATCTTTGGGTGGACTGTCGATGGCATCGCGGTGAGCTCTGCCAATGTCGTCCTGCTTAAGATGCATTTGTACAGGGATGAACACCCGAAGACCAGGAAGCGGACGTTGATTACCCTAGTTGTTTCCTGTGCCCCAAAAGTGACCTTGAGCTCCACGTATCCCTACGGTCTCGTCGTCGTCCCATTGAACCCTTGGAGGTCGGAGCCAACATAGGGGGTCAGGTTGGTCTCGTTGAGCTGTAGCGTGGAGAATAGGTGGGTATACATGATATCCACCAAGCTCCCTCCATCGACTAGAGTACAGCGGACGCCAACGTTTTCCATTTGTGCCCGGATCAGTAGGGGAATGGCGGAATTGGGGGCTCCTCCGAGCAGCTCTTTAAGATAGTACGTGATCGGGTTAGACCGACTGTGGAATTTGTCGAGCGTGCTCATTTTTCCAGAGCTATTTCTCATCAGCTCGTCAAACTTCCTCTTTATGGACCCGATGGAGAGCTTGTTCGGGGCCCCGCCTGAGATGACCATCACTGTGACGAAGTATCCCACAGGCTGATGGGGCATATTGGTTCTTCGGGCATCTGGTGCCCGGTAGGGAGACTGTGTTCTCTCAGGGAGAACCAGTCTTCAGGCCAACTGATGTTGAGGGCCACCTACAGCCCGGATTCGTTGGA
Source organism: Lathyrus sativus (assembly GCA_963859935.3). Lineage (NCBI taxonomy): Eukaryota > Viridiplantae > Streptophyta > Magnoliopsida > Fabales > Fabaceae > Lathyrus > Lathyrus sativus. Next base: position 400,980,897 of record OZ012741.1, on the reverse strand, counting down.
GGGAGGAGGGATGTCCTCGACCCTTTTGGCCTCGTGGGCCTCCTGTCGAGGGGTGTCTCCTCCCCTGGTGTATCTCTTTAAGTGTTCATCCTTGATGAATATTTCGATTGTGTCCTTCAGGTGGATGCAATCCTCGGCGACGTGCATGTGGTCGCAGTAGAAGCAGAAGTATTTGGACTTGTCCATGTTGGCCTTGAGGGGTGCCGGTTTGGGAAAGCGGACACCTCCCTGGACGAACTTCGAGTTGGCACACTCAGCCAGGATGCGCTCACAGGAAGCGACTAGAGATGTGTATTCGGAGAAGCGGCCTGCAGGGCCTTTCTACTCTCGGGTGCGATCATCTCGTCGTCGATCTCCCCCTCGCCGGGGGGGGGGGGGGAGCTCCCTCTTCTTGGTACTCGTGAGGGGTTTCAAGGTTACGGGTGTCCCGAGCAGAATTAGCAGCCTCGGTCTCCTCGTACCGGATGTAGTGGCGGGCTTTCTCGAGGAAGCCTCGCAGGGTGATTGGTCGGTGGATCGCCATGACCTCATAGAATTTGGAGCCGCGACATAGGCCCTGCTCCACGAGGTAACGCTTTATATCGTCTAAAGTCATTACCTGGACCGCCTCCCTCGTGAATCTCTCGATGTATTTCCTGAGAGGTTCGTTTGGGGCTTGGATGATTGCGCCCAGGGCGGCCTCCGTCTTCGGATGGCATCGGGACACTGTGAATTGTTGCGAGAAGAGATCCTTCAGGATCCTCCACGATGTGATGGACTCAGGTTCCAAGCTTTTGTACCAAGCCATGGCTCCCTTCCTTAACATCGTCGGGAAGAGCCTACACTTGATGGCTCCTCGGACGTTCCGGTAGTCGAGCATAGCCTTAATATCTTCCAGGTGGTCGTCTGGGTCTGAGGTACCATCCTACATGGAGAGTACGAATGGCTTCTCCATCCTGTGGGGGATGGGGGTTACCATGATCTCCCGTGAAAGGGGCTCCTGTAATCGTCCTCGTCACTATGGACTAGAGAGCACAGGGGTGAAGGATTGTGCCGAGGGGCTTGATTACGTCCCCTCGACCTCTTGCTCGGGGCTTCCAGTTTGTTCGCTCTTGGGACCGGGGAATGCCTCTCCTTCCGAGGAGGTGATCAACGCGCTTTTTAGAGGCTACCGGCTGGGGCCTCTCCAGCTGTAGCCGGGGGCTCTGTTGACGGGGAGAGGGGCTTCGGGTGTCCTTGTGTTGATTTCTCCACGGGGGAGAGCGAGATGAGGTATCTTGTTCCAGCATGCCGATGCGCTCGTTCTGTTGGAACAACATCAGATTGATTTGGTTGATGACTGCGAAGAGGGCAGTCATCGTTGAGTCCGCTCTGGCTGGCATAGGAACGGGCTGGAAAACAGTCGGGCCCCTTGCTCGAGGTGCGACATAATGTGTCGCGTCCTCAGACGAAGGGGAGGCGGTTCGACCGTCCCTCACGTCACCCTCACGGGTGTGGGATGGCCCAGCCTGGTCATTGCTGTTGGTGATTGAGGCGAAAGCGGAATTGTGGACAGCATCATCGTGATGTGGGCTAGTCATGATCTCGCAAGTTGAAGTTGGGAGCTTTGTTCTTCTGCTCGGAGGAACGAGGAAGCTTTATGTTCCCACAGACAGCGCCATTGATTGTACCTAATCAGAGAGATTGCTGGGCTGCCACGCGTCTGAACTGTTGAACTGTTGACTTGACGGACAAAGGGGGTGCGTACCTGAAACACACTCGGATGCTAAAGTAAGGGACGAGCATAGTGAAACAAATAAAGAGAGAAAGGAGTAAGAGTTAGATTAACTGACCCTCTATTGGAATAGGGTATTTATAATGAGCCCCCAGCGCAGGACCAACGATTACTATGCGTTGGGCTGGGTTGCTAGGCCCAACGCTGGTAACTCATAGGGATGACGTGGCGTCGTGAAGACCAGCATGTGGTCTTCGCCTTAGTGTAATTGTTCCGTGCTATCCGGGAGGAGGAGGACCGAATAATCAGGACATGGATAGTTACCTGATGACGTGTCTCCACATAGGAGACACGTTGAGAACGTGGGGGAGGTCCGAGGAGCATCTTGAGTTGGATGGGTTCTGCCCGACCGTGGGGCAGAAGAAAGGCGAGTCGAACAGCTATGAGGATCCTGCTCGAATGCCATTGGTTCGTCCCCGACAGGAGAAGATGTTCTACCCGACGATGAGGTTATTAGGCCGTCCAACCTGGTGGGGTTTGGGTCTGCTCGACTATGGGCCAAGCGTCGGTCCAGTCCAGAACAATATATATATATATATATATATATATATATATATATATATATATATATATATATATATATATATATATATATATATATATATATATATATATATATATATATATATATATATATATATATATATATATATATATATATATATATATATATATATATATATATATATATATATATATATATATATATATATATATATATATATATAAAGTTGAAAATAAAACTGACATGAAAGACAATAAATTAGGGTAGGTCTCAATTATCAAGGAGACTATTAAGTCTCAATTATTTTCTAAAATAAAAGAATCTGGAAATTTAGAAAATTAAGTTTTTTGTACTTTTTTTAATTTTTGGGAATCTTATGTATATGCATCTGAAATATGTGTATATATAATGAGATCATTTGGTAGATATGAAAATTCAAAATTTGAATTGTTGAAATGAAGCAACCATAAGAATTGTTATAGAGAACAAAAGAACTTGTGCTCACATATTGGATATCGAATAATTTGGAGATCATCTGTATGTTCGACTTTGATCCTTTTGGATGTCTATATATAATGGGCATCCTAACTCAGGAAATGACTACAAGTATTTATTTCACTTGGTTGCATATAGTAAAAGGTTTTGAAAGACAACTCGAGCTATATTGTGACATAAGTTAGTTGGATAATGTTTTCAACAACTGTTTTATAAAGTTCATTGACTTATAAGTTGTTGTTGTTGAAGGATACAACATATAGGTAGAAATTTTATGTTAACTGACTTACTAATCAAAGACTTGACATATAAGGTATTTCATATGATTGTTGTCACTGACGATGTCCTAGATTAACGGGACTCACTCATTCTTTATGTTTTATAATATTGTTTTGATATTGATACAAACTTTATGTTAATATTATCTGCGAAAATAAAGTTTATGAGGTTATTATTGTTATAGCCATTTCTGAATCATTTATGTAAATATTGAATTTGCAAACTTCAGTTTGATCTCAATAAAGGATTCAGTTAGACCAATTGAAAATAGGTATGCTTCAGAGATCACATTACATGAAATTTCTATGCCACTCATCCATATCAATCTATGTCATCAATTACATTTATTTGGTGGTCGTCGGGGTTCCATCACGTTATACATCTGTGACAATAGTCCTGGTGGTCCCATTATTGATGTATGAGGTGGACCAAATTGTAAAGTTGTAATCTAAAGATAAATAGCATTCAGATGCGCGCCTAAAGAATTGTAATATAATTATTAAAAATATATTGCCCAAGTGGAAGATTGTTGGAATATTTTATAATTTAAATATTATTTAATTATTATATTCCAATAATTATTATATGGACATATATATTTTGATTATATTAGTTATTTATCGAAATTAAGAGCCTTAATTGATTTAGTGGTCAAATAAATTTAAAAGGCTAATTATATTTATATTTAGTAATTAATTAATTAATTAATTAATTGAATATGGACTCAAATATGAGTGGATGGTAAGATGATCCATTTCAGAATAATGGGAATCCTAATTGGCCATCGCCCTATATATAGGCTATGGTCCCCAATTGTTTACCGTGAAAATTGGTAAACAACCACTGGTCTTTAAATATTGGTTAACTTACAGGATCAACCATTGAATCCTAGGACATGTCTTAATGATCTTTAAATTAAAGTTTTGGAAACAATGAACACTTCGACAACATTCATGGTTAGAAATAGTATATTTCAACAAAATAAAAGAAATAGCATTGCAGAAGAGTAATCAAAAGTGTAGTAAATTGCGTTAGAAATAACGTGTGCAAATAAACAAAAATAAATTTATGGGCGAAAAGGATAAACTAAATTTGATTAAAAAAATTGTAAGACAATGATGTTTTATCAAACGTACATTTCTCAACAAATCTTTTCTCTACACACTGGATACTTTGAGTAATTTGAGTGACTTCTACAAACTTGACCACACACCAAATCCTATCACTAAGACCTCTTATTTATATTGAATCGAAAAACCGTCTATAACGGTCTTTCTCCTAAATCAAGACAAGTGGTGCTCGACATGTCTTCATTTCTTTATTGTGTTCCACGTGTCTTTTCTTGAAACCAGATAAGAACAAAGTTCTCTCCTTTATTCAAATTTAAAACTTCAAATCAAAAATACCATTATTGGCATTTCCGTCGAAAACACCATCAGTAGTGTTTCTGTCGAACTACATTTGTAAACTTAGAAAATTTTCCTAAGTCCAACTAACCTTTCCCCCTTGCACAAGGGAGATTTCGACTATACTTCCATAATTGCATTGTTCTGTCGAAGCTCATCATAACTTCAAAGAAATTACAATTTCCCTATTTATTTCATAAATCCAAACTAAGCGTCAAAATTACGAGCCAACAAATTTCCCCCCAAAAATGTCATTTTCGACATCACATGAAGAAAAAGGCATTTTTTGACAATATATTTCGACACCATGAGCAATTCGACATCATGAACTGTTCATATCCCTCAGCACAATTATGACGCCAGAGTCATCATGACACCTTTTTTAAAATGTCTCCTCAATCCCACTTACGAATCTTTTATAATCATCATGTCTCCTAGATCCTATGAGATAGTGGGATAGGCATGCAAATGCCATCGTTCCATTGTAGGTTCCCAAGCAGACACGCGTCTCACTCACTTCTCAACCATAAATGCTACTTTATGACCCACTTCCACTTTAGCCCCTATAAATAGCTCAAACTTCCTTCTTTTTCACTTTTTCACCTCTATGCATTTCAAACACTCTTCAACTTTCTCATCTCCTCTACTTCAGAAAACCCATTTTTCCCAAATCTCAATCTTTTAACAATAATGGCGTCTTCAACCAAAGCCGTCAAAGAATCTTCCAAGCACGTGAAGGATTCCAAAAAGCCCTAAAGTTTTCCCTTTGACACGATCCCTGGTCCAACCATGGTGGGGAATCAACAGTTCATCCCAGAACCTCTTACTGAAGAAAAACGCAGGATCTACAAATCCCAGGTATTGATCCCCATTATTGTAACTAGTAGGCCTTATGCTTTGTTAGGACCCCTATCTGATCCCAATGTTGACCCTAGTAAACTTAGGGAATTTTTCTGACTTACCATAAGTATAAACCCATTGTTCATGCTAGGAAACATAAGCCTAGTAATGAAGACCCTAATCCTGCTAATCAAAGTAACCCTCAGACGGAGGAAGATATCGACCTTAGATACATGAATAATGGCTTTAGAGTCTTTCGATCTAGCCCTTCGTTTAAGGATCCTGTTGCACCACAAAATTTGTCCATCCTTTTTCTAACTTTAACTGGCTTTTGCTTCGCATTTCGTCTGCATATCATTTAGGTCGATCATTTCTCGCATATTGTTCATGTTACCATCCGTAATGGATTTATCGGGATTACAGCCGCTTTGTTCGCGTTTTGGACAATTTAGACCAGTTCAAGTGATGAGATTTATTTCAGAATCGAGCGAAAGTTGTTATATTTCTAGTGCTTCAGTCTGTGCTGGTAATTTTGGTTGCGTTTCAGTGTTCGCCCTTTTTCCGTTTATTTCGTGGCATTATGTGATTTATTTTTGCTTTAATTTCTTTTTATAGTTTAAATTAACCTTTTTAAAAAAAATAGAATTTCAATATAGATTTTTATTAGAATTAGAAAATAGTTTTAAATTGAATTGTTAAAATAGATTTTTATTTGTTTAGAAAATAGACTTAGATTTTTAGATTAAGAATTAGAATTTAAATTTTATTTAGAAATAGAATTTTTTTCTTAAAAATAGAACATTGATTAGATTTTCATTAGTTTTAGAATTATTTAATTTCAATTAGAACTAAAAATTAGTTTTTAAAATAGTTTTAGAATTTTAAGTGGATTTTAGAATAGAATTTAGTTCATAATATTTTAATTAGGATTTAAGTTTAGAAATAGATTTAATTATTATTATTCTTAGTTAGAGTTAATTAGTTTAATTAGAATTGTTATTAGGAATTAGTTTTAATTAGATTACATTATTAATAGTTATTACCAGATAGAATTAGCTTTTAATTGTTAGTTAATTAGAGTTAGAATTTAGTTTAGAGTTTTTTTTAAGACTAGTATAGGTTATTAACGGAGGATTAAATAAAAATAGTACATGTTTTAGAATTAATTGAAATAGGATAAGAAAATCAGCAGCAGGTGCCACGTGTCAGATTCTAGGTATATATGGTCCTATTCATTTTCTTCTTCAATGGATGGAGAACCCTAGCTACCTCCCAAAATACTGTTCACTCATCTTCAACCTTAGAAAAACCCTAAAAACAGTGCCGCCGGTAACCTAACCATCAAACACAAATCCATCCATCTTCTCCATTCTTCCTCCAAACAACAACCCATTTTCGAAACCTTCATTTTTACCATCTCTCTCTTCTTCTTTCAGCGAACCACCATCACCTTCAAACCCATACGACCACTTCGTCACCTCCATCCAAAAATCCATCAACATCCATCCGAAAATCCATCAACCTCCATCCACGAACCTCAAGCTTCAGTTTTAAATCCAACCGTCCGCCCTTATTCCTCAACAAAAACCCATCAAACCCATTTTTCTTCGACAAACTTAAACCACAACTCCATTTCTCCGAGCTTCCACTCCAAACCTCCATTCAACACTTTCTGAAACCTTCTACCAAACCCATTCGAAACCACCCATCAACTTTCGGAAACCCATTTCCAACTACCCTTCTTTGCATCATCTTCTTCAAACCGCCATGAACCCATAACCCGGAAACAACCCTCACAAGCATTCCAATCTCAGTCAAATCGAAACCCTCCATCATTAACCCCTTCGTCTCCTTCACGAATCCATTGGCGAAACCCCTTAAACTCAACACCGCAAATCCGCGAAACCCTTTACAAATCAAACCAAGATAAATGAAAGCAGAGATTGAGATTGAAATGATGGAGACAGAGGCAAGAGATTACACGGATGAAGGTCGTGGGTTTCGGTATTATCATTCATCGCCAGTGTCTTGTTCGCATTTGATTGTCATTTTTGCGTATCAGCTTTTGTCTGGAGAATGCTACGTGGCTTCGCGTTGGGGTTGTGGTTATTTCGCCTTCTGTTTTGATGTTGAGGGTCTCTTTGACCTCTTCTTTTGTGTGCAACCGTGTCTTCTTCTGATGGATGGGTGATGGGCCCTCAAGGGCCAAATGATCCCCTCTTATTGATCACACCCACTCTTTTCTTTTAAAAATTGTAATATATTTTTATATATTTTAGTTTGTAAAAAATTGTTAATATATTTTGTTTCATCAATTAATTTTTGAGAGTTTTTATGATATTTACATATATTAGTTTTTAAATATAGTTTTTAGCTTTTCATATATTTTCTATTTAGTTTTTAGTTTAATATATTATTTTCTTAATTTTGGTTTGTTAGAAGTCTAAATATTTCATTAAATTAGTTTTGTAAGAAATTGTTAATATATTTTTCTCTAAAGTTAGATTTTAATGCTTTTTATTTTCTATTGAGGATTTATTTTCATATTTCCTCTTTTGGGTCGATGAAGAGACTTCTAAGTTTTTCTGTCAAATTATTGATGAAAAACGATAGACCCGAGACCAAGTTTTCATTTCGTTCTCATTTTTTACTTTTATTCGTTTTCATCGCTTTTGGGTCGATGATGAGACTTCCGTAAACCGTTATTAGTCAAATTATTGATAAGTAATATTGGATCCGAGACCACCCTCTTTCTCTCCTCATTTCGATTTTATTTTAATTCTTTTGATTGATGAAGTCTTGTTTTCGTAAGCGTCAGATTATCGAAGTCGATAACCTTCTCGATTTCAGATCTACGGAAAATGACCATTTGGGTCATTTTCTTTACTTTGGGATCGCGATAGGCTACCTTTGATTAATCGACATAATGTTTGCGAATAAGATGAGATCCCACTTTTTGGTCCATGCAACACGACTAAATCAGAGAATGATCCTCAATATCATTTCTCTATCTTGTCCTTAGCACGGATATCAATTACGCAACCTCCTATAGTTCGACTTCTCTCATAAGTCGAGCTATGAAGGTTTAGCGTCACATTGGTCCCGATTCGATTCACTTAACACTTTTGAACCTTAATTCAAACCCATAACCGCGATGAGTATTGTGAGTTCCAAGCGTTAGATACGTAGGAAGTGATAAGTGGGGGGTCTCTTCTCACATTGTCTAAAGTGTTTAGCGTATACCCTTTGGGCAATATGCAACGCATTGTCTCCTATGTCTTAGGATTTTGCATAGTGCGCATCACACACCGATCCGGTTCCCTTCCGTTTAGGCATTCTAGGCCCAGGACCTTTTTCTCTCGCATTCGTGCGATCAAGACCCTTTTTTTTCTCTTGCATTCGTGCTATCGAGACCTCGTTTTTCGTAATTGTCGAACTACGGCTGCTCTGATTCCTCATTCCCTAATGAAGATACGTAGGCACGATGATCTCTATCCTTGACGAGCACACTAACAACTAACTTCCCCTTTTCTCTTGCCCTCGTGCAATCGAGACTAACCTGTAACTCAAACCTTTTCATCCCTCAGGATTGTTTCAAACCTCACCCAAAAAGAGTACGTTACTTTTCCGTTCTACCGCAAACAGGCATCGTCCCTAACTGCTGGAATGGAGATTTAACGTCACTCGCAAAAATACTTAACCAACCTTGTCCCGTAGTTTCCCGAACTACGTTTGCTCTGATTTCTCATACCAGATGATGATACGTAGGCACAAAACAGCGATGTCTTGGTGAGCAACCTCCCCCCATCACCCATAATTTCTCGAACTACGTTGACTCTAACTTTCCCATTGCACGAGGAAATACGTAGGCATAGGGCGGCGATGTCCTATCGAGTCTGTTCTTTCCGTTCACCCCCCATTTAGAAGTAGCTTTTTTAGATAGTTTTCGCCCATAGATTAGACAACAAGTATGGATCCCGTTGAGTACAACGGACGTGAGGGGTGCTCATACCTTCCTCTTGCGTAACGGACTCCCGAACCCAAGATTTGGTTGTGATGACCTTGTCTTTCCCTTTCTTTTAGGTTTTCTCCAATCGTTTCCTTTCCCTCTTTTTGGGATAAATAACGTTCGATGGCGACTCTTCTGTCAGTTTGCCGGCCCTTTTTTCCGTTGTTGCGACAGCTGGCGACTCTGCTGGGAAGCCTATTTCCCTATGTGATTCGATCCTAGCGTTTGTTTGCTTGTTTATGGGTTTGTGTATTTGTGTGTTGTATTTTGTATTTTGTTGTATTTACTTTCTCCGCACTTTATTATTGTTATTATTCTATTGCTCTGTTGTTTAGTGGGTGTTCTATTGAGAGATAAGCCCAATATCGAGGCTTGACTACATACCTAGCATTAGTGTGGAGAGTAGTGAGGGCTTGCATGTTTGGCGTGCAATAGTCCTCATGAAATTCGCGTCGAGACGAGGTTTTCTTTGAAGACATCCTATCCTGTGCGTTTTGGACAGTTGAGGGGATGTTGGATCTGAAAACTAACGACTCTGGAGACCGATTATTCTGGTATACTCTTCAGAGCAGAATTATCCAGTCAGCAGCACAACAATTATTCAGAGCTTTGTGGGAGTTTTGAGCCCATGTTTTGTTGCATTAGCATTTTGCATTGCATTTGCATCTCATTCTTGCATATCCATCCTCGGCCCGGAACAGAGAGCTTACCCATCTTTTGTCTAACCCGCAGTTGATTTCCCAACACTCGAATTAGACTTGAATTATTTTTTGGAAGGATCATGAACTCAGGAGAGTAGAACTCGATTGTTACAAGGGCAGAGTTTGAATTGATGAAGAATCAGTTGGATCAGCTCATGGAGGCCATGACATCTATGACTAGGGGAGAGGCCAATATTTAGAGGACTCTGGTGAACAATGTTGCTAAAGCTCAGCCTATGCAGATTCCTGTTGGAGATCAAGAGCATACTATTGTTCGAGATAAAGATTCATCTTCTCTCAATGATATAGACTATCAGAGCTTCACATTCTCTGTGCCAGATTCCTAGGGGGCTGTTCCGAAGATTAATCCTAAGGGTTCACAGACTATTGAGTTTATGAGAAGATATTCTTAGTTGGAGGAAAAGCTTGATGCCCTAATGGGTCAGGATACTCTTAACCTGAATGCTTCGAGCATGTGTTTGGTACCAGGCCTTGTGATGCCTCCAAGTTTAAGATTCCGAATTTTGAGAAGTACAAAGGGGATAGTTGTCCGAAGCGGCGTTTGGTGATGTTTTGCAGAAGAATGACCTCATATGTCCATAATGACAAGCTTATGATTCACTGTTTCCAGGACAGTCTGAGTGGGGCATCATTGAGTTGGTACATGCAGTTGGAGAGTGGTTGCATCCGATCATGGTCAGATTTAGCCAACACCTTTGTGAAGCAATACAATTACAATCTCGACATGACTCCCAGTCGTATGCAATTGCAAGAATTATCTCAAGCAGACAATGAATCCTTCAGAGGGTATGTTCAGAGATGGAAAGAATTAGATGCTCGGTGTCTAACCACCACTTCCAGACAGAGAATTGGTTGACATGTTCATGGATACTTTACAAGGTCCATACTTCGATAAGATGATTGGTAGTGAGGCGTTAAACTTTTCTGACTTGATGATAAGGGGGAACGTGTCGAGATCAAAATCAAGAGTGGAAATATTTGAGACACCTCAAATATATCACTTTATGAAAGTGAATCAGTTGTTAGTTCTCAAGAAGATTGAGAGAAAGAAAGTGATTCTATCGCGAAATCTCCAATACCTCAGATTCAGTTTTCAGACATTTCGAGTGTTCAGAATCAGCAACCTGTTGGGTCTGTGTATCAGATATCTGTTCCCCTCCAGAATCAGCAGTCATACTGTCATCAGCCGCGTCAGCATGCTCGACAGAGACCTTGGAGGCCAGAGAAGCATTTCACTCGGTTGCCAATGTCATACAGTCAGATGTTGCCAGATTTGATCAGAGGTGGGTTGATAGTGCCGAAGGAGATTAATCCAGTGATTCCTCCATATCCGCCAGGTTTTGATGTCAATGCCCGCTATGATGCTGGGGCACATAGGCATTCAACCAAATACTGTAAGGTGCTTAAAAGCAAGATTCAGACTCTGCTTGACTCCAATAGGTTTTCAGTCACGCCTCAGGGTATCCAGATTAACAATCCTCCTTCATCCAGTCATGTGGGTTCAGCAGTTAATGTTTAGAAGAGTATCAGACAGACTTCGACGAGCAATTCTGAAGATGGCTGGCCCAGTAGAAAATCAAGATTGGAAAGCCCAGTTCCCCAAAGATGACGGTCTTTTATATCATGCCACTTCTTTGCATTTGTAGTTTATTTTCTGTCAAAGTATGAACTTATCTGTAGAACTTATTTGTTTTCAATTGATAATGATGATGAAATGATTATGCAAGTTTTGATTAAATCCATTCGTGTTCACTCAATACTTTTTATTGATGTCAAATGCTTGTTTAAGCGGAATCCGAGGGAGGATGACGAAGTTGAAAGACACAAAACTTTCTATTGTATACTTTTGAATAAAACCTCTGCTAATGATGTACATGCATTGTTTTAAATTCCTAAACACCGGAGATATAAGAAAGATAATCCCTTGTCAACCCCTTCGAGCCTAGTAGTAGGAGTTTCTTTCTGAAAATGAAAATACCCTCAATCTTAACCTGGGGCAGGGTAGGTGTCAATTAATTTGACCGAGCATCTAAATTGCAAATGAAGTGTTTCCGTTCTAGGATCAATCACACCTGTAGAGGTCATACCTCAAAAATCCTACAATGGTTATCCCTCGCCAACCAAGGAGTGAGATAGTCACAATTCTTTCAAACAAGTCAAACAAGCCAGTGTCACACGACGTTCCTAAAAGAAAAAGAAAAAAATAGAAGAAAAAATAAGAAGCCCGATAAGTCGATAACTTGAAAACAAGTGGATTAGGCAAAAATTAGGGCATCCCGCTGGACTTCGAAATCAAAAGATATATTCAAAAGAGTCAGTCCAGGCAAAACTAGGGAAATCAAAAAAAATGATGAAGAACAAGTCGTTTGACTCTAGACACAAAAGACAAAAGGGGTAACTGTCACTCCGAAAACCTTGTGGGTTCCTTAACTATCACTCCTACCATTCGACAAACCTTTTGAAGGTGAGCGCTTGTGCCAAGTTAGCTGAACATAGGATTGGAGATCATCACTGAGAAGGGGTGGGTACAAATCATACTTTGAGCCTAATATCCTTTGTTTCAATAACCGTGAACCAGGCCACGATTCAACCCTTGAAAGACCTAATTGAGGCAGGGTTTATTCTGAAAGCATACTATCGCAAGGTTGCGCAAACTAACTCCTCACATATTTGCTACTCATCAGCATCGGTGTCATTATCCTTTTTATATCTTTCACATCAATCAAGTTAGCACAATGTTTGGACTAAATGGTCCATTCGTCTCACTATCACGACACTTATTAAATGACATTTCTTTCAAAATTTTCATGAGCATCGCATTAAAATTACCATTCGTGAATAAACAATTTTAATTGCAGATCAGTAGTTGAAATGGAGGAAATTCCAACAGGGAGCAATCAAACAGGACTAGATCATTCAACAGTCTGGATCTGGGGCATCGACATATGAAGAGTTTAAAATCGGTCAGTCTGAGACAAATCCCCAAGCATCGGTTGATTATGGGGAAAATCATTCAATAAATGGTTGATCAGAAGTGAATCATCTCGAGAGTCTACCAATCAGGGGGCAGGTCACTTGGAGATTCTGTTGATTTGAGGGAAGATCCTCCAGTATTTAGTCAGGACAAGTTAAGTCGCTTCAACGCTCATTCAGGGGAAGCTACTTCAAGAGTACATTTAAGCCAATCATTATGATAGTTGGTTAATCAAGGATGAATCCTTTCATGGTACAGATTTCGGGGCAAGCCGTCTCGAGGTAATCTCATGGCAAGCTTTTCTTTTCAAGATGAACTTTCCCGAGGATCAGATAGGGGCAAGTTGAACTACACTGGGGCAAGCTACTCGAGCAAAGTCATTTTCATCGGCAACTGTTGAGTTCAAGTTGAATGTCGGGGAATCATGCCATCACCTCATCAAATTACCTGAACCTTCTAAAAATGCCTCTCTGTCGTTGGACTTTTCATCCCATAACCTGAACCTTTTACTTGTCAGAACATCGTAACCCAAAATCACTTCCAAAGTCCAGTTCTCGTCTAGAAAACGTTAACCAGTTCTCGTCTGGTCAACCCTTCATTAAATAACAGTCCCCATCTGGTATATGTCGGCTTTTAAAACTGGTTCCCGTCTGGTCACCCATTCTTTACCCTACTGTTTAACCAGTCCTCGTATGGCAAACCACATTTTAGTTCCCGTCTGATACCAAACCACAAATCAGTTCCTGTCTGATACCAAACCACAAAGTCAGTTCCCTTCTGACAACTTAACCTTTTTGCCACCAGTTCTCGTCTAGTAGTCTACCTTTTAAATACCAGTTCTCGTCTGGTAATTCCCCTTTAAAATCCACTTTTTATGGTAACCATAAAAATTCCAATCACCATAAACTTGGTCCCATCCCATACCAAGAAGCCCAACTGTACTCCCATTAGATCCCATGCTATCACATTCCCCGACATGAGGCTCGATTGATCTCACTTCTCCATAGTAGAGATTTTGTATCTCCACAGGGTGATAATGTCGTTGAATCGGGAGTATCTCGCCAACAGTAATGTGCATTTATCCCCAGCATGATAAGATTGGAATTATTCCCCAGTCGTGGGGCAAGTTCAGTGTTGTTCCCTCATAGATTCTATGTCATTGACTCATTTCCCCAAGGAGAAATTAAGACTGATTCCTTCGACGAGTATTTCGGAAGTGGTAGACGTCCGCAGCAGAATCTAGTGGTTATTGGCTTTCTTCAGAGCGAGATTTTGGGATAACTTCCCAATGAATGTTATTTCTCAATCCCCGGTAAAGTGGAATTATTCCCAGCAGGTTAGATTTATCCCCAGAAGATTTCTATTTTCGGAAGGCTGTTCAGGGCGTTTTCCCCAGCACGAGTTTGTTTGCCATTTATTTCCGCACCTTTTTGCGGTGGTGTTCCTTTAGATTTGCATTTTGCATAGGATCCTCCGAAACGCGTAGCATTTCTATTTCGTATGGAGCATTACGCCATATTCAAACATATGCATACGAAGCATAAAGCCCGGTTGTTACCTTTTGTCGCCAGACATCCTTCCAGCAGTGTCGCGGTGAAAATTGGATACCAAACTATTAATTAGTTTGAATCTTTAATTCATTTTTTGCAACCGAACTTTGATTTGTCCAAAGGAAGGGATAAAGATCGAAATTCCCACAATGCAATGCAAATGCAAGCTAGAGAGTTATAGGTTCGGGGGTTGGTTAAACTTAGGGAAGGTACTAGCATCCTAAGTTTCTGTAGTACTCTACAGGAACCTCTTGTTTTATGTTTGTTTATTGCTAAGTGTTTATCTGCCTAATGGTTGAAATACCTAAGGGTTTATTTCTAAGTATACTCGATAAGATATTGCATCTTATGCCTACATATCCTTACGGGAGTGGAATCAGAGTATCTGTAGTTCCCCTAAAGGGTTTGAGGAGATCTTTGACTGTGGTCAAAGTTCCTACGGGTTTGGGGTAGTTGGTTGATTGGTTTTATGAGAAGGGGTGCTTTATCATTTTAAGGGAGATGTAACCGCCACAAGTTGTAGGAAAATAGTCTTTGCATCGTCTTAAGAGAAGGGCTCAAGTACTCGGATTGTATGACGAGTATGCCTTTATTTCTCTTAAGGCAAAGTCCCTACGGCTTGATTGTATTGTTGTGGGGTGGAGATTCTATCTCACCTAAGATGATTGACATCTTTCTCTAATGTGTTTGAATTTTGAATGTTGAGTTGTTGAATGTTTGAATATTGTTGTAGTATTGATTTGAGTTTGTATTGTTTTGGGTTGTATTGTTTTCCTATGTTGTATGATAAAGGTCCTTCCTATGGGGTAGGTTTTATCTTAAGATCGACTTGAATGGGATCAAGGATCAAGGGGAATATGATGCAAATGATGTGCACTACACACGATTGTTGAACCATGTGTAGGTTTTTCCTTTGGACGGATGCGATGTAATAATGTAAATGACGGAAATGTAAATGCAATAAATAAATTGCGGAAATGTAAAGCCATACACACGCATGAAAGCGCTGAGTGCAGGTGAATGTGTCGTGAGCGTGCACGATTGATTGGATTTTATGCTGTGAGTTGTTTTTAATGAGAAATTATATTATTAGATTAAGTGAATTTGATTTTTAAGAACTTATTGATTATTTTAAGAATATTAATTTTCCGTGAAAAAGGAGGAATATGTGAGATTTTTTTTTTAATTGTAAAAGGAAAGTTATTAATAAAGTTAAATTTAATTAAGAGAAAGGTTTTAATAAAAACAAGTTAATTATAAAATAGTTTGAGTTTTTTTTATTAGTTTTCCTGGATAAAGTTATTTTTAAAATATAACATGGTTTTTTAAATAGATAAAATTGATGAAGAGGCTAGATTTCAGAAAAAAGGGTTTGCTATCTGTAAAAGAAATTTGTTATTACTATAGGATAAATAGTGAAATGAAAACTTATTATCGTAATGTTTTTAATTTATTAAAAGGTTCTTATTTATTTAAAAGGTGGTTATTGTGAGAAGGGTTAATAATTATAGAATGGTTTTATAAATAGAAATGGTTATCATGTGTTAAATAAAATATTTTAAATATGTAATAGTTTTGAAATAGATAAAAACTGAATAAGTAAATAGATTTAAATTAGATGAGATAGTTTTTATTATTATAGAAATGTTTATTATTCCAATTAATAAAATGGCTGATTAGAGATTAATTAAAAGATTAGTATTATTTTCTTTTAAAACTAATTAATTAAAAGGGTTAGCTTAGGGGGGTTAATTAAAATAATTAATTAAGTTAACAAAAAAGCTGATTAACTGCAGGTTACTGGTTTAATTAGGGATTAGGATGCAGGGCGTTGGACCCGGTGTGGTGAGGGTGCAGGCTTATGGTGGTCGTGTGAAGCGTGGACCGTGGGATTTAGATCCATTGGAGATCTATAGGGGGGGTGTGTGGTGCATGGTATTACCATGGGTGCGTGTACGCATGATTACAAAATGAAAAAAAATGAAAAAAAACAACATGGAAAAGAACCCTAATCCCAGAATTCCCCAATTTGCTCTCTCTGTCTTCTTTCTCGCTCTTCCCTTTCGCCCTTTTCCTCTTCAATCGTTAGATTTCTCTTTTACTCTCTCTCGCTATCTCTTCTCTCCGTCCGCTTCTTTTTCAAAACCTGAAACATAAACAATCCATCACAGATTTCAATAAATTTTGACATAAATAAACAGTTTTACCGCGAGTTCTGGGTAGCGGAGGTTCGTGATCACAAGGCCGCTGTTATGTGGGCGGTGATGGTTCGGGATGGTCGCGAGCGGTTAATTTCCAGCGACGGTGAGTGGAAAGAGGATGTGGAAGCGGAGAGGGTTTGGTCGGTTGTTTTTTTGATGGAGTTTGTTGAAAGGTTTCGTGGCAACGGTGAATGGAGGTGGTAGATTCACGGTGCCGGCAAAGGAAGAGATAAGTTTTTTTCTCTCTCTTTCGTATTTTTAGGGTTTTTTATTTAGGGATTTTTGCGTGTTTCTGAGAACGGTTGTCTGATTTCTCCCCTCCTTTACGTATGAATGTTGCTCTCTCTTTATAGTATGAATTTCTCAAACGCATTGAAACAAATTTGAAAACCTTCCATCTTCGGTTGATTTTTGTTTGTGATATCTTGTTAATGTTTAATGTGATTCCCCTTTCCATCTCATCCTGTCTGATCTTGATTTAATGTTTTCGATTCTTGACGTAGGTTGATGGAGACTCCCCCTGATCTCGTGAGTTAATACACTTTATTGTCCTTCCCAAATCAACAAGGCATGTTTGTGTCAATTTGGTAAGTTATTGATTCTGTTTCAATTTTGTATTGGAATAGTATTGGTGTCATTATTTCCTTTTTGAACCTCGCGTTCTTTTCCCGTTTGAAAACTCACTATGCTTCTCTTCCTCTTGACCTCAGGTTATTACTGCCTATATTCCTTCGTGAAGGACAAGTTCGTCAATGTTGGGTTCTTCTGAAATCTCAACTAGGAGTTGGCTAGCTCAATCGTCCTATGACAAACAATCTCGCGACATTTCTATGTTTACCCGCAGGTTTGAGGGGTTAGCTCGGAAAGGACTTGTTGCGTTCCTTGGTACTCTTCAAGATTTGAGCAATCCTCAAGTTGTGCAGGTATGGTTCTTGATGCCTCGTAGTGGAGGGCCTGATTCTGTAGGGATAGATGCGTTTGACTTCAATAGCGAGCTATTTAGAAGTTCCTCTCTAGTTTCTTCTCTTGATTTCTTGATAAATTGCAAATGTCACAGCCGCAGTGTATTCTCGGTGGTTCTTATTTTATGAATTTCCTGGTTTGGTATGACTGCATTAGGACCTGTTCTTTAGGAAAGAATGTGATCCTGGTTCCTTTCCTGATTTGGTTTAACTCTGTTGATTGTATTGGAAGGTAGCACATGCTTTGATTCGATATGCTCCTTTCTAACCGAAGCGTGTTGTTGTGTTCGTCACCCTTAATTGTCTTCTATCCTTTCCATGTCCATTGGTTTTGAATTATGCCTGCTCTCGCGGGTTTGTACCGTACTAACGCTTTGTCTCAATGTGCTTGTTGCAGCTTGGGCCTGGTGAACTGGTGCTTGCTAAAATGTGCTAATGTGTTGATGCGGAAGTACTGATGTGATGTGCTGATGCTACCTGTAGATGATGTTGTTGCTGGTGATACATTTGCAGCTGGTGTTGTTATTGTTGCGCAATTGCGGTTGCATTTGATGATTGTGAAACCGGCGGCTCCATTTTATGTCCTTCCAATTTTAACTCAGTGGTAGGCATCAAACCCACAGTTGGTCTCACTAGTAGAGCAGGTGTAGTTCCAATTAGTCCAAGGCAAGACACTATTAGGTAAGCCGATATACCGTCTATCTCCATCTCTATTTCAACAAATCCATGGAATGCATTATCTTGAAGCTGAAATTAGAAGTAAGTTAATCTAATTTTACAGAGAAATTAGAGAGATGACTGATTTTGTATGTGGGCTTGGTTGCAGGCTGCTGAAATGGTGCATGACGCAAGCAGTCCTCCATTTTCATTCATCATTTTCACCGCCGGTCGCCATTTTGATAAGTCATGCCAAACTGAACTTCAACACGGCAATGAAGGTGGTTTAATAAATGTTGCTTCTGTTGCATAAGGGGAAGAATTTGCTGTCGAGGCTGGTTGAACTTCTGTTGTGGCATAGCATTTCTACTGTTGTAGTAATTGGTCCATATTTTTGACGGAGCTGAAACCTTTCTCCTTTAGATACTCCATGAATGGCAGCACATGTTTGTAGGTTATCTCTCGCAGAATCCTCAAATGACAGCTGGTTTATATGGTCTGAATATTTGATCTGTCTTTCTGAACTCTTTACCAGGAATAGTACCCTCGTTGGGAGATGCACGGGAGCGTTTGTGGCGGAGATTCAAGGTACCAGTTGAACTTTCAACATGTACTTACTTGATGATTATGACCGTACACGTTTGATCTTATGTCGACTTGTTATTGTCTGGTTCATAGTGTCATGCATTGTGTCAATGGATTAATCAACATTGCAAATTCCTTTTTTTCTTTTTGCAGGGATGAGTGTATTCCGTAGAATCATCGCGATGGCCATTGGGATAAGTCTTCTAAAATCAAGTGGAATAACAGAGGTAACCTGCATATCAACGTCTTTTGATGCTGCACGTAAAACAGTTGGAATTTAGACCAATGCTTGGCTTACTTAATTAATTTATTGTATTAGTATGAAGTTTTTGCTTATTGTGTCGTTATTTGCAGGAGCTGCCATAACATGTGCCGTGAAGAATGATGCCTATGCTGGCACAATGAAGCAAAACTATGTCACCATTTATTGATGCTTTTGCGCCTTAGACAAGCCTGCGACCACCCTCAGCTTGTTAAGCAGTACAATTCAACTACTCTGTGGAAATCTTCGGTTGAGACGGCCATGAAGCTTCTTCGAGAAAAACAACTATTTTTTGGAAATGTTAGAGGCTTCCTCGGATATCTGCGGTATTTGCAACGATGCGCCTGAAGATGCTGTTGTTTATGATCCTGTTTTCTGTAACTAGTGTATCTGCGAACACCTAACCGGCGAGGACAATCAGTGCCCTGCTACAAACTGTAAAACTCGGTTTAGCGGTATTGCGATCTTTTGCCTGGTTACTCTAGTTATGAGGTCGAGGATTCTGAACCTTGTTCTCAGACTAAGCCATGTAATTCTTCAAAAATAAAAGCTGCACTTGAGGTGTTGTAGTCATTGTTCTAAGCCACGACGCCGTACTTCCCAAGAAAATTGCATGCGGAGCACTTCTAAGGAAAGTACTGATTGCAGCTCCACTTCTGCTGCCAGTGGAAAATTATTTTAGTAATGTTCCCCAAAAGGAAACTATGCTAACGGAGAAAAGCTCTGACAGTGCAAAATGGCTCTCTAGGGGAGAAAGCTAATGCAACCAAGCCTGCGAGTAACAATAGCAGCTTGCTCGTCGAGTACCGCAGGGAGTGCAATTGTTGGGTGAAGTCCACATAAATTCCAACGCCCCAATGATGACAATAATGTTCAAAGCATGTCCTCTTTACCTCTTTGGTTCCTATGTAGTATGAACATAGCCATTTAGATTAATGTTACTGTGAATAAGAAATTCTAGCTTGTAATCCTTGAGGAACTGAACTTCAAATTGTATGTCCTTTTTGAAACATGAATTGTTAAGTTATGTAACCTCGCTAGCTTGAAGTAAATGAATAAGAGTTTATTATTTGAAACTTGTATCCACAATAATCCAAGAACTTCGTATTGCGACTTCAAACTTGTAATCTTAGTGTGGCATAAAATTCTTCCAAACCTTCGCTTTCAAAAGAATCTTCCAAAACTTCTCTTGAAGTGTGGATGTAAAGAAGATATATTTAGCATGCTGTCGTGACAACGTTTCTTGTGTCTTGTAAATTTCGAAATCTCAAAGATAAACCTCAAATGTTCCCCAAAATGACTTGGCCCTAAACCGTGTCCTGGGAGATTTCACATGAAATTCTTCTTGCCACAAAACCAAAAAAACCAGGCCCAAATGACTAGGCCTATCCCCAAAGAAAATCCATTTCTCTTAATGAGTACGTATCGATGCGTTCAAGGGATACCGACAAAAACTCCAGACTCAATCCGAATCAAGCCTAGATGACCCTGTCTTTGAAATTGTTAGAAAGAATGATGGTCCACTTAAAATGACTGCATACGCACAAATTGGTTAGCCTTAAAAAACATAAATATTAAAATAAAGTTAAATAACAATAGAAAACGTGCAAAAAGAGGTGGGATCTTATGGTCAAAAATTAGGGTGCGACAGATGCCCCTATTTAAGTTACTTATATCCGGAGATATGGAGATTGAAATCTCCGTCTCGATGAGATAGGAGGGACTTAAATACAAACATTGCACGAATTTTTGGCCCTAAGAGTCCACTGGATGCAAATGATATGCAATGATATGAGAATGCAAGACGAAAGGTCCTGTGGAGAAATGGCGCCACAGGGGAGAAACTAAACACGACACACGGGAAGGACAGTCTCAACAAAACGAAGCTCCACGGGGAAAGATTGACAATCACAAAGTGTTTGTAAATATGTTGTGAAGAACTTGGAAGAGAAAACCACTTAAAGGACCTGCTGCACAGGTCAAATGTAGTTTGTTTGAGATATCAACTGGAGAAGTCTATTGTCGAGACATGTAACTGTAATTGAGGATACTTTTGCCAAAGTATTTGCTGTAAAAAAACTGTGAGAAATCTACTGTCGAGATTCTGTGTTGAAGCCTGTTGGAGAAATACTTCTGACGAAGTCTTTTGGAAATCTACTGCCGAGATTAACCAGGAACTGTAAGATGTCTACCTACTGCCGAGGTCTTTTGGGAATCTATTGCCGAGATTAACCAGGAACTATAATAGAACTACCTACTGCTGAGGTCTTCTGGGAATCTACTGCCTAGATTAACCAGGAACTATAATAGAACTACCTACTGCCGAGGTCTTCTGGGAATCTACTACCGAGATTAACCAGGAACTGTAATAGAACTACCTACTGCCGAGGTCTTCTGGGAATCTACTGCCGAAATTAACCAGGAACTGTAAGATGTTCGAATGATTTTCGTTGTAGACTGTAGTTTGTCGTTATAGACTGTAGTTTGTCATTCGTTGTAGAACTTGCAGGTTGTAAACTGTAAATATAGTTCGTTGTAGAACCCTGTAGATGTAGTTCGTTGTAGACCCTGTAGATGTAGTTCGTTGTAGAACCCTGTAGATGTAGTTTGTAAATGTGAAGCTTCACCGGGGATCTTCGAAAGAGATGTGAACCGGTTGAATTGTAATGTATGTCTTCTTAAATAAAGAGAGACTATTGTGATAAACTTCTTCGACTTCTCTGGGGAGATGTTACTTGACGGAAGTAAACTCGTGTGATGAACTTGCTGGGGAATAAATTCCTGGGGAGTACCTTTGTTGTTGTAAAAGTGTGTGAATTCTCAAATGAAGAGAAATGTCTGTAACTGTCTTCTCTGTTGAATCAATAATGTCGAAGGACCCACCGAGGGTAACTGAACTGTCTTGTGAAAACTGTCGTTTGTCGTTTTGAACAAGATCCTGATCAAAACGAGTTGCTCAAATAAAGAGATTGTTGTAGATGTTTGAGAAAAATTTGTTGAAGAAATGTTTGTCTTCATGAATACTCTTCCTGGGGAATAGGGTGCAAAATAAATGCACACTTAATCCATATTCAAAGGTTGGAGACGTCCATGATGTGATTGCCAAAAGACCGAAGTTCGATTCAGGAAGTAGCCAAAAAGAAACTGTCAAGCAAGACTTGACCATTGAGGTGTGAACTCAAATGGAATTGTACTAAAATAACCATCTTCCATGAGGATTGAACTCCATGGAGAAAAATGAAACATTGTTCTTTTTCTACCTCGGTCGACAAATCTGATTGGAGGGATAGGACGTACCCAAACACCTAGGGATAACTACAGCCAAAGCGACAGAATAAAATAGACACAAAGAATGCAAACAAATGCATATGCCATGCTGTCTACTTATATGCTATGTGTATGCCTATGCTGACGAGACAAACAGAAAGAGGTGATCGGAGATGAAATAAACATCTCGGGATAAACATCTCGACCAATCTTCGAAGATGGAAGTACCACTGGGGATAGACGGAGAACCAGATATAGGATCCCAATCCTGCTTCAAAGCTTCAAAAACTTCAATTGGGGGAGTAGAGAAACACTCCACTCGGGGATATAACAACTTGATCTTGCTGAAGAGATTGTTGAGATGAATCAAAGCCATTCTGAGGTTTCGAAGGGGATAAAATAAATATCCATTTCAGTGGGGAAACCTGGATAACATAGTTGCTGAATATGTCGTAGAAACTTTACGGGGATGAAATAAACATCTGCGTCGCTTCAAATTTTCAAATGCCCCAAGTCTATGGTTTAAGAAACAAGATTTTACAAAAAACTTGATGTCCAAATGCCCCACTATTTTCAAACTCTCTAGAGATTCGCCGAATCTCGACGTAACTGCCCCTGATTGGCGGTATAACCGAGTCTTCCAATTTGTGCTTTAGATGAAAGCCAAACTCGTACGGATCAAACTTCTTGAAAAATAAATTGCCCCAGGTGCGCAAGGTCTTCTAGTTCATCAAAGTCCGTTTGTAATCTTTCTAAGATGTCAAGCGCATTTAGCAAGTCAGAAATGTTAATTTTGAAACAGGTAATGCAACACGTTTGTCTTGAAGTTTTTTTTTTTAAAAGAGATATCGCAATAACTTGTGATCGAAACCACTAGTTAGGATATAAATTAACATTATTTATAAAGCCGGTTTAATTTGAGCATAGCTCAAGGAGTCAGGAAACAATATCTCATCGGGTATGCTTTCGAACTAAACCTTACTTCAATTAGGACTTTGAGGGTCATATATGGGCTTAGTTTATGACTTGTAAATCGGAGGAATAAAGGGTTAGTATATTTGTGCCCACCCAATTTTTGAAAGATGTTTATTTTTTGATGATACCCTGCCCCAGGCTAAAAACGAGGTTTCGGTTTAGGAGAAAAACAAATCTTTTCTCGAGGCTTAAAAAAAGAGGGTTTAACTATGTTGGTGTTTAGATGGTTGAAATAATTCCTTACAACATCAGTAGGGTTCTTATTCGAAGTATACAACAAGGGATCATGTGTTTTACTTCATCATCCTCCTTTCAATTCTTCACCAAAGTGAGAAAAATTGGGTAAAAGTCGGTGTTATAAATTATTTTGAAAAAAACAATTTGAGTGAAAACGAATGGATTTCTTCAAGACAAACACTTATTGCATTACTTATTCAAAATAACAAATTCTTACATGCCGAAAATACTTTCAATCAAAGAAATGAAAGCATAAAAGGAAAATTAAGCGAAAAGCCGGACAAGCCCTTCTTTATTATGCTTTGAAATGGAGATGCGTGGTCTTCTAATAACCTTGGATCATGGTCTCGGAGGATGAGCCATGTTGGGGTTAGGATTAGAACCCTCAAAGGATAAGATTCCGCTCTTAACCAAATCTTGAACGTCTGCTTCAAACTATAACATCTCTCAATGTTGTGGCCAGGAGCACCTTGATGATATGGGCAAAATTTGCCAACTTTGTACCAATACGGGAGTTTCTCAGGTACTTTAGGTGGAGCTTTTGTTTGGATGTGACCTCTCTGAATCAAAACTGGAAACAGGTCAGCATATTTCACAGGGATGGGATCAAACCAATGAATTACCTCTCTTGGAGTATCCAGAGGCATCCTATGATACCTTCTTCGAAGCCATCGATTTTGTGGTTGATCTGGAGAAGTCAACTTCTGCTTAGGAGGTGGTTGTTGTTCACGCTGAGCGGGCGTTGCGTACTGGTGTTGAGGATGGGGTCCCGGAGCTATGAATTCTCTGGAAGGTCCACTGTCATCTTCATTGTCTGGGGCTATACCCAAGTTTTGATGGTATTGCTTCATAAAAGTAACAGCTAAGTCTTCCCAAGACTGAATGTGGTTACTTTGCAGCTTCATGTACCACGTCAAGGATGTCCCACATAAACTTTCTTGAAAGCAGTGAATCAATAGCTTGTCGTTGTCAATATAAGCAGTCATCTTTCGACAAAACATTGTCAAGTGGTATTTTGGACAGCCGATACCCTTGTAAACTTCAAAGACAGGCCTCTTGAACTTTAGAGGAATAATCACACCTGGAACTAAACATAGTTCATGAGCACCAAGACCTGATGCGGTAGCTCCTCTCATCATCTTTACTTGTTCTTGGAGACCACGAAGTTCTTTCTCCATTGCTATGAATCTAGGATCATCCACTCCTTTCTCAGTAGGAATGTTTTGGGGGTCAACCAACAGGTTGTCTTGCAAAGGTTGACGTTGCACAGGGATATCCAGTTGCTGCACAAAGTGGTCGGAGGAATAGTCGAACGTCGAATCAGTCCTTACTTTGAAGCTAGTCATGCGATCCATATCTTTCGTTCTCTTTGCTTATCCTTCAATAGTACTTCGAGTTTCGTCAGATGGTCGAGACGTTGGCTGACGAGACAAAGACAGAAAGACGGATGAGGACGCAACGGAGAGGAGATACATGCACATGCTAAAAAATGCAAAATGCAGATGCAGGATGAGTAGGACTTCATGGGATTCCTCTATTTATGGGAATTGTGGTAAAAGGAAACGCTTTATTAAATCGGAACGGATTACATAAATATTCTTTTAAAAAGTCCCAAATAAAAGCTAAATAAAAGCTAGTAAAGACACTAAAGAAGTTTTGAATTATGTTGTTTGAGCAGCTCCTCCAACTGAGCCTTCTCACGGGTGAGATTTTCCACAATCAACTTCCAGACGGTGCATTGAGAGTCGGAGGAAAATAAATCCTCCAACACCTTCCTTCTCTTGTAGGGGAGTAGTTCTTCATCCTTCAATTGTAATTGCTCTTGAAGTTTAACATTCTGCTCCTGAAGTTCATTCTCCTTTGTCTGGAATTCTTTCTTCTATTTTTGAAATTCCTTTTCTCGTTCTTGAGATTCCTTCTTCTGTTCCTGAAGCTCACTAATCTCTGCAACAGCAACTTGATATTTGTTTTTCCATACCTCTGACTCATGTTGCGATTCCCTTAAGGCAACCTCCAACTTCTCAGCATCAGACATAAAAACATAGACAGACTCTCTCTTTGGAGGCATAGGGTCTTGACGAGAATAAGGCATCCTCAGCTTGATTGCCTTGTCTCTTACCCACTGGAGATATGGTTCTAAAGATACACAATTAGGCCTCCCTAGGCTGCTCTTCCCCTTCTTTTACACACTACGCCATGCATCCAAAACCTTTCCTCGAAGCTCCACATCATTGAGGAAGAAAATACTCTTTACATGGGAACTTTTGGGAGGTCCCTTCAACGGGTATCCCAACTGTCGACGAGCTAAAACAGGATTGTAGCTGATTCCTCCATCAAAACTGAGCAATGGTACATTACCAAAGTTACCACAACTATCAATGATTAATAACCCATCATATACTCGATTGTACCAATCAATGTCAGAATGGGTCAATGCCATAACCCTAGGAGACCAAAGTTCTTTGCCAACATTTGTAAAAGAGCTAGTCTTTGGCAAGTGCGAAATAAACCACTTGTAAAGTAAGGGTACACAACGGGTAATCATCCCTCCACCACGAAGGTTTCGGAGATGTATAGAGTGATATGTATTACCCAACAAAGTCGGCACTGGGTTGTTCTTCATAAAGATCTTAAATGCTTTGAGATCAATGAAACCTTCAAAACTTGAAAATAGAAATATCCCATAAACAAGTAAGGCGAAAATTGCCTCGAACTGAGCCTTGTTCGAATGGTTAGCATAAAATAAAGCTTTCTCAACTAGGAAACCTGTCTTTAAACCAAGAATTTCATCCTTAGTAACCATGTTGGCCTTGACGTCAGCTACCTTTAAATGAAGGGCCTTAGCAATATCTTTCTCATCAGGGTCCTTTTCTAAGAAGGGAAAAGGAGATTCTTCCAGAATAGGTAGACCCACCAAAAAGGAGTACTCTTCCAATGTAGGTAACAACTGAAAATCTGGGAAAGTGAAACAATGATAAAGAGGATCATAAAACTGTAGTAGAGTGGCAAGAAGTCCTTCATTCACTGTGCGACCCAATAAAGATATCAGCTTCCCATATTTTTTCTTGAATTCCTCTTGATCTTTGATAAAGCCCCACAAGTTCTTTAGGTCGTCCAATTTGGGACTTTTAAAAGTATATTTCACAGTACGTCTTTCATTTGAAGTCATAGTGACCTACAATGTTCATAAATGAAAGTGAATCCCATGAAGTCCAATGCAGAATGATGTTATATGAATGCAGTAAACACAAGTATTTCACATAAGGACACAAAGATAAACAAGCAAAGGGGATCCCTAGGTTTGCAACGAGCATGGAGCCAAGGTATACCCGTTCCCAAGGGTTATGGACTAAAGGTTCGATTGTACCTGCAGGACAGGGTTCTAAAGGGACTCAAAATCATAAGTCCATCTTTCGGGTATTATCAGTTTCCCAATTACTCGGGGATTAATAATATTCTCAAGAGAACTTATTTTGAGTGTAGCTTCGCATAGCACTATTTCGGAAGTACTCCCTCATAGTCTCGCACTACATCCTAATAAAGCCCAAAGTAGGGTTAAGGTAACTACGGTTCTCAATGTCATAGGCTCCAAGGTCGAAAATAGCAAGTGTCTTCACGATTACTCGTTCAACAGTACTATCTCGAGAGGGCCTCAATTGAGCGGGATTCTCGATTTAACTTAGTCGGGATTCAACTCCCTATAAGCCTCCTCGACTATATCACCATCCTATCTTAATTTCTCTCAAAGTTCGGGTGTAGAACCTTATCTCAACTCTCAAGGACAATAATCCCAAAAGAATGAACACACGAGAAAATAAACATTTAGGCAGGTAAGCAGATATATAAAGCAATAAACAAGATAAAGAGATAGGGAAACCCACTAAGGAGTCCCCAGTGAAGTCGCCATTTCTGTCGCGGTGAAAATTGGATACCAAACTATTAATTAGTTTGAATCTTTAATTCATTTTTTGCAACTGAACTTTGATTTGTCCAAAGGAAGGGATAAAGATCGAAATTCCCACAATGCAATCCAAATGCAAGCTAGAGAGTTATAGGTTCGGGGGTTGGTTAAACTTAGGGAAGGTACTAGCATCCTAAGTTTCTGTAGTACTCTACAGGAACCTCTTGTTTTATGTTTGTTTATTGCTAAGTGTTTATCTGCCTAATGGTTGAAAGACCTAAGGGTTTATTTCTAAGTATACTCGATAAGATATCGCATCTTATGCCTACATATCCTTACGGGTGTGGAATCAGAGTATCTGTAGTTCCCCTAAAGGGTTTGAGGAGATCTTTGACTATGGTCAAAGTTCCTACGGGTTTAGGGTAGTTGGTTGATTGATTTTAGGAGAAGGGGTGCTTTATCATTTTAAGGGAGATGTAACCGCCACAAGTTGTAGGAAAATAGTCTTTGCATCTTCTTAAGAGAATGGCTCAAGTACTCGGATTGTATGACGAGTATGCCTTTATTTCTCTTAAGGCAAAGTCCCTACGGCTTGATTGTATTGTTGTGGGGTGGAGATTCCATCTCATCCAAGATGATTGACATCTTTCTCTAATGTGTTTGAATTTTGAATGTTGAGTTGTTGAATGTTTGAATATTGTTGTAGTATTGATTTGAGTTTGTATTGTTTTGGGTTGTAATGTTTTCCTATGTTGTAAGATAAAGGTCCTTCCTATGGGGTAGGTTTTATCTTAAGATCAACTTGAATGGGATCAAGGATCAAGGGGAATATGATGCAAATGATGTGCACTACACACAATTGTTGAACCATGTGTAGGTTTTTCCTTTGGACGGATACGATGTAATAATGTAAATGACGGAAATGTAAATGCAATAAATAAATTGCGGAAATGTAAAGCCATACACACGCATGAAAGCGCTGAGTGCAGGTGAATGTGTCGTGAGCGTGCACGATTGATTGGATTTTATGCCGTGAGTTGTTTTTAATGAGAAATTATATTATTAGATTAAGTGAATTTGATTTTTAAGAACTTATTGATTATTTTAAGAAGATTAATTTTCCGAGAAAAAGGAGGAATATGTGAGATTTGTTTTTTAATTGTAAAAGGGAAGTTATTAATAAAGTTAAATTTAATTAAGAGAAAGATTTTAATAAAAACAAGTTAATTATAAAATAGTTTGAGTTTTTTTTATTAGTTTTCCTGGATAAAGTTATTTTTAAAATATAACATGGTTTTTTAAATAGATAAAATTGATGAAGAGGATAGATTTCAGAACAAAGGGTTTGCTATCTGTAAAAGAAATTTGTTATTACTATAGGATAAATAGTGAAATGAAAACTTATTATCGTAATTTTTTTAATTTATTAAAAGGTTCTTATTTATTTAAAAGGTGGTTATTGTGAGAAGGGTTAATAATTATAGAATGGTTTTATAAATAGAAATGGTTATCATGTGTTAAATAAAAATATTTTAAATATGTAATAGTTTTGAAATAGATAAAAACTGAATAAGTAAATAGATTTAAATTAGATGAGATAGTTTTTATTATTATAGAAATGTTTATTATTCCAATTAATAAAATGGCTGATTAGAGATTAATTAAAAGATTAGTATTATTTTCTTTTAAAACTAATTAATTAAAAGGGTTAGCTTAAAGGGGTTAATTAAAATAACTAATTAAGTTAACAAAAAACCTGATTAACTGCAAGTTAGTGGTTTAATTAGGGATTAGGATGCAGGGCGTTGGACCCGGTGTGGTGAGGGTGCAGGCTTATGGTGGTCGTGTGAAGCGTGGACCGTGGGATTTAGATCCATTGGAGATCTAAAGGGGTGTGTGTGTGGTGCATGGTATTACCATGGGTGCGTGTACGCATGATTACAAAATAAAAAAAAACGAAAAAAAACAACATGGAAAGGAACCCTAATCCCAGAATTCCCCAATTTGCTCTCTCTGTCTTCTTTCTCGCTCTTCCCTTTCCCCCTTTTCCTCTTCAATCGTTGGCTTTCTCTTTTACTCTCTCTCACTATCTCTTCTCTTCGTCCGCTTCTTTTTCAAAACCTGAAATACAAACAACCCATCACAAATTTCAATAAATTTTGACATAAATAAACAGTTTTACCGCGAGTTCTGGGTAGCGGAGGTTCGTGATCGCAAGGCCGCTGTTATGTGGGCGGTGATGGTTCGGGATGGTCGCGAGCGGTTAATTTCCGGCGACGGTGAGTGGAAAGAGGATGTGGAAGCGGAGAGGGTTTGGTCGGTGGTTTTTTTGATGGAGTTTGTTGAAAGGTTTCGTGGCAACGGTGAATGGAGGTGGTGGATTCACGGTGCCGACAAAGGAAGAGATAAGTTTTTTTCTCTCTCTTTCGTATTTTTAGGGTTTTTTATTTAGGGATTTTTGCGTGTTTCTGAGAACGGTTGTCTGATTTCTCCCCTCCTTTGTGTATGAATGTTGCTCTCTCTTTATAGTATGAATTTCTCAAACGCATTGAAACAAATTTGAAAACCTTCCATCTTCGGTTGATTTTTGTTTGTGATATCCTGTTAATGTTTAATGTGATTCCCCTTTCCATCTCATCCTGTCTGATCTTGATTTAATGTTTTCGATTCTTGACGTAGGTTGATGGAGACTCCCCCTGATCTCGTGAGTTAATACACTTTATTGTCCTTCCCAAATCAGCAAGGCATGTTTCTGTCAATTTGGTAAGTTATTGATTCTGTTTCAATTTTGTATTGGAATAGTATTGGTGTCATTATTTCCTTTTTGAACCTCGCGTTCTTTTCCCGTTTGAAAACTCACTATGCTTCTCTTCCTCTTGACCTCAGGTTATTGCTGCCTATATTCCTTCGTGAAGGACAAGTTCGTCAATGTTGGGTTCTTCTGAAATCTCAACTAGGAGTTGGCTAGCTCAATCGTCCTATGACAAACAATCTCACGACATTTCTAGGTTTACCCGCAGGTTTGAGGGGTTAGCTCAGAAAGGACTTGTTGCGTTCCTTGGTACTCTTCAAGATTTGAGCAATCCTCAAGTTGTGCAGGTATGGTTCTTGATGCCTCGTAGTGGAGGGCCTGATTCTGTAGGGATAGATGCGTTTGACTTCAATAGCGAGCTATTTAGAAGTTCCTCTCTAGTTTCTTCTCTTGATTTCTTGATAAATTGCAAATGTCACAACCACGGTTTATTCTCGGTGGTTCTTATTTTATGAATTTCCTGGTTTGGTATGACTGCATTAGGACATGTTCTTTAGGAAAGAATGTGATCCTGGTTCCTTTCCTGATTTGGTTTAACTCTGTTGATTGTATTGGAAGGTAGCACATGCTTTGATTCGATATGTTCCTTTCTAACCGAAGCGTGTGGTTGTGTCCGTCACCCTTAATTGTCTTCTATCCTTTCCATGTCCATTGGTTTTGAATTATGCCTGCTCTTGCGGGTTTGTGCCGTACTAACGCTTTGTCTCAATGTGCTTGTTGCAGCTTGGGCCTGGTGAACTGGTGCTTGCTGAAATGTGCTAATGTGCTGATGCGGAAGTACTGATGTGATATGCTGATGCTACCTGTAGATGATGTTGTTGCTGCTAATACATTTGCAGCTGGTGTTGTTATTGTTGCGCAATTGCGGTTGCATTTGATGATTGTGAAACCGGCGACTCCATTTTATGTTCTTCCAATTTTAACTCAGTGGTAGGCATCAAACCCACAGTTGGTCTCACTAGTAGAGCAGGTGTAGTTCCAATTAGTCCAAGGCAAGACACTGTTGGGTAAGCCAATATACCGTCTATCTCCATCTCTATTTCAACAAATCCATGGAATGCATTATCTTGAAGCTGAAATTAGAAGTAAGTTAATCTAATTTTACAGAGAAATTAGAGAGATGACTGATTTTGTATGTGGGCTTGGTTGCAGGCTGCTGAAATGGTGCATGACGCAAGCAGTCCTCCATTTTCATTCATCATTTTCACCGCCGGTCGCCATTTTGATAAGTCATGCCAAACTGAACTTCAACACGACAATGAGGGTGGTTTAATAAATGTTGCTTCTGCTGCATAAGGGGAAGAATTTGCTGTCGAGGCTGGTTGAACTTCTGTTGTGGCATAGCATTTCTACTATTGTAGTAATTGGTCCATATTTTTGACAGAGCTGAAACCTTTCTCCTTTAGATACTCCATGAATGGCAGCACATGTTTGTAGGTTATCTCTCGCAGAATCCTCAAATGACAGCTAGTTTATATGGTCTGAATATTTGATCTGTCTTTCTGAACTCTTTACCAGGAATAGTACCCTCGTTGGGAGATTCACGGGAGCGTTTGTGGCGGAGATTCAAGGTACCAGTTGAACTTTCAACATGTACTTACTTGATGATTCTGACCGTACACGTTTGATCTTATGTCGACTTGTTATTGTCTGGTTCATAGTGTCATGCATTGTGTCAATGGATTAATCAACATTGCAAATTCATTTTTTCTTTTTGCAGGGATGAGTGTATTCCGTAGAATCATCGCGATGGCCATTGGGATAAGTCTTCTAAAATCAATTGGAATAACAGAGGTAACCTGCATATCAACGTCTTTTGATGCTGCACATAAAACAGTTGGAATTTAGACCAATGCTTGGCTTACTTAATTAATTTATTGTATTAGTATGAAGTCTTTGCTTAGTGTGTCGTGATTTGTAGGAGCTGCCATAACATGTACCGTGAAGAATGATGCATATGCTGGTACAATGAAGCAAAACTATGTCACCATTTATTGATGCTTTTGTGCCTTAGACAAGCCTGCGACCACCCTCAGCTTGTTAAGCAGTACAATTCAACTACTCTGTGGAAATCTTCGGTTGAGACGGCCATGAAGCTTCTTCGGGAAAAACAACTATTTTTTGGAAATGTTAGAGGCTTCCTCGGATATCTGCGGTATTTGCAACGATGCGCCTGAAGATGCTGTTGTTTGTGATCCTGTTTTCTGTAACCAGTGTATCTGCGAACACCTAACCGGCGAGGACAATCAGTGCCCTGCTACAAACTGTAAAACTCGGTTTAGTGGTATTGTGATCTTTTGCCTGGTTACTCTGGTTCTGAGGTCGAGGATTCTGAACCTTGTTCTCAGACTAAGCCATGTAATTCTTCAAAAATAAAAGTTGCACTTGAGGTGTTGTAGTCATTGTTCTAAGCCACGACGCCGTACTTCCCAAGAAAATTGTATGCGGAGTACTTCTAAGGAAAGTACTGATTGCAGCTCCACTTCTGTTGCCAGTGGAAAATTATTTTAGTAATGTTCCCCAAAAGGAAACTATGCTAACGGAGAAAAGCTCTGACAGTGCAAAATGGCTCTCTAGGGGAGAAAGCTAATGCAACCAAGCCTGCGAGTAACAATAACAGCTTGCTCGTCGAGTACCGCAGGGAGTGCAATTGTTGGGTGAAGTCCACATAAATTTCAACGCCCCAATGATGACAATAATGTTCAAAGCATGTCCTCTTTACCTCTTTGGTTCCTATGTAGTATGAACATAGCCATTTAGATTAATGTTACTGTGAATAAGAAATTCTAGCTTGTAATCCTTGAGGAACTGAACTTCAAATTGTATGTCCTTTTTGAAACATGAATTGTTAAGTTATGTAACCTCGCTAGCTTGAAGTAAATGAATAAGAGTTTATTATTTGAAACTTGTATCCACAATAATCCAAGAACTTCGTATTGCGACTTCAAACTTGTAATCTTAGTGTGGCATAAAATTCTTCCAAACCTTCGCTTTCAAAAGAATCTTACAAAACTTCTCTTGAAGTGGGGATGTAAAGAAGATATATTTAGCATGCTGTCGTGACAACGTTTCTTGTGTCTTGTAAATTTCGAAATCTCAAAGATAAACCTCAAATGTTCCCCAAAATGACTTTTCCCTAAACCGTGTCCTGGGAGATTTCACATGAAATTCTTCTTGCCACAAAACCAAAAAAACCAGGCCCAAATGACTAGGACTATCCCCAAAGAAAATCCATTTCTCTTCATGAGTACGTATCGAAGCTTTCAAGGGATACCGACAAAAACTCCAGACTCAATCCGAATCAAGCCTAGATGACCCTGTCTTTGAAATTGTTAGAAAGAATGATGGTCCACTTAAAATGACTGCATACGCACAAATTGATTAGCCTTAAAAAACATAAATATTAAAATAAAGTTAAATAACAATAGAAAACGCGCAAAAAAAGGTGGGATCTTATGGTCAAAAATTAGGGTGCGACAAGCAGATAACGACATAATTCATGAGCCTTTGTGGTACTAGACCCTAGTGAGAATCACCG
Organism: Lathyrus sativus; assembly: GCA_963859935.3. Lineage (NCBI taxonomy): Eukaryota > Viridiplantae > Streptophyta > Magnoliopsida > Fabales > Fabaceae > Lathyrus > Lathyrus sativus. The sequence continues at coordinate 400,946,967 of OZ012741.1, read as the reverse complement.
GTGGATGTTTTCATCTTATCTTTTACTCTCCAACAGAGTTTGCTTGTTTAAATCTCTCTTTCCCCGACGGAGTTCCCTTTTCCAGGTTGTAAATCGATTGATTCTACTTCCTGCTTATCCCAATTGTTTTTCCAACTTTGTGTTGAGACTGTCTAAATTATTTTAGCAGTTTTTCTTTTTGGCTGAGCGTCGAGCCTGCTGGTTAGCAGATGTTTGTTTCTTCCCGACTGAGTGTCGAGCCTGCAGGTCAGCAGATGTTTGTTTTTCCGACTGAGTGTCGAGTCTGCTGGTTATCAGATGTTTGTTTCTTGTCGACTGAGTGTCGAGCCTGTTGGTTAGCAGATGTTTTTCTTTTTCCGACTTAGTGTCGAGCCTTTTGTTTAACAGTTGTTTTTCCGACTTTACGTCGATGCTGTCTAACTTATTCTGTTGAGCAGCTTTTCTTGTTCTGACCGTGTGTCGAGGCTTTCTAACCTGTGGTTAGAAGTTGGTTTCCTATCACTTTCAGATACATTTCCCTGGTGATTCTGTTGCACCCCAAATTTTGACCCCTTAGATCTTCATCATCATTTTAGGATCATATTCATTTGATTATCTAACCTTAACCTATTTCAAGTTTGTCTTTGTCAAGATACAGATGAATCAGGGTTTCCTACAGTCAAGAATCGAGGTTTCGATAGTTTGATCAGTCAATGTCTTGGATTAATTCTCCGTGAAACAGGTCTCTACACTATCAAGGATACTACATTGGGTTAAGTATGAGTCCAATTTGAGGTTGTCACCCAAAGATCAAGAATAATGCAGTCCAGGATCCCCGATTAGAGTTTTTGATCAAGAATAGTCAACTGTGGTTTGACTTTTGATTTAAAAGGTGTTCCAATGATGGAACCATGGTCCATGAAGCTCATATGACTCAGTGAAGTCTACTCAAGAAGTTTCAAGACCTCAAAAGACCCAGAACGCCAACAGTCGATCTGGTAGTTATCGATTGATCGATTCGGTTGACCAAATAGTCAACTCTTTAACCATAAGGAATTTGACCTCAAAGTGTGAAGCACATATGTTCCTAAAAACATATTACACCTATCCATGAAGTTTCATGACCATTGTATCAAGGATTAAGGAGTAATCGAAAAATTCGGGAATTAGGGTTTTGAAAGGGGCAAGACCATAACTTCCTAACCACACATCCAAATGAGATGGTTCAAAGCTTGTTGGAAAGGTATTGGCAAGCCCTACAAAAGTCTCACAGTGTTCCATTCGCAAAAAATGCATAGATTTGGAGTTATGGTCAAAGTCACTCAAGACACCTCATATTTAGGATGTATTAGCTGTCTATAATCTCAAATCACAGCTAGAAGTACATTTGCTCCAACTTTCCATAAGGTTGCTTTCTTTCTTCAAGAGGAAGTAACTCTCACAAGATTGCTCAAACGGAAAAATCTCTGGTTTTCTTAGCTGCTAGCTTGCTTTTTGGAGATCCACAAGAGGTAGGTGACCTCTGACTCTTGCTTTTTTCTCATATATGCATGATCCAAAACTGTTGAATATGAGTTGCATATACTTGCTGTCATGAACTTATGAAACATTTTAGTGCATTTGATCATTATTGTTTAGCATTGTTATGTTAAGGTTACATTTGTTGTTAAGAATTTGGCTTTCATGATAAAACTTATGTGTGGTGCTAGCTTGAAGTTTGAAAACTGTCATTTGAAACATTGACTTGATATTGTTATGTCAAGCCTACAACATGTTCTTGATAAAATTGCAAGCTGTTCTGTTAGTGTTTCAGGTATTGTTTGTAGAACTGTGAACTCTTGTTAGAATTAATAAGTATTATTGAAACATGTGATGCTTCATGGATCAACATTGTTATGATTTGGTCCTGTTAAGAGTTATTTTGAGTTTGTCAACTCATAGGAGCTGTTATCATGTCTGATTTGATTTTTAGCAATGGTATGTCAATATGTTGCTTTTATTGAGATGATTCATCTAGTGATGTTGGAGCATATGTTGATTCAAGATGACCAACACTGTCTTATTAATGTACTTTGCTGCCAATTTATTTTGAAGTCATGAGTTTGTCAACTCATGGTCAATTATTGTTTTAGAGTTTGCTTCTCATAACTGTGGCTTATAGTGAAATGGAAGTTGCCTCATCATGTAGTTTCTATTTAGTTTGAGTGAATTGGACATTGTGATGTTCCAAGTTACAGTTGTGTTGTCATTGGTTTTGAGGTTGAGTTTGTTCAACTCATGGCAGATGGACTTTATCATTAGGACATATTATGCATCAGAGTGTGCTAATTCATGATGACAGTTTTCAAGCAGTCAAGGTAGGGTCTAGTTCAATGCTTAGAAGATTCCTTTGTGTGTATATTGTTGGTATAGCTTGCTGTCATGTGTGTCCAGTTGAGACCGTGACAAGACTAGGTTTCAAACATTGACAACATAGTGATTAAATGCTTAGCTCTTCATTCAGTACACTGTCCAGTTTTTGTGGAGAGGAAAACCAACTCAGTTTTCCATCAGAACTTTGTTTAAGTTCCATACTTTGGCTGATGCCCGATGTAGAGGATTACCATGTTTGGGATCTGTTTTACTTTGCTCTCATGGAAAACCTCTTGGTATTAATTGTTGCATTGGTATGTATTTGGGTGCATGGCTGTAGGATGTTTTTTGATTAAGTGGTTACTTTGATTGTGCACTGTCAGTTTTTATCTTAAAGCTTATTAACTTTGTTATCATTAAATTTTGTTTTAACCATTACATTTTATATGTGGGAATTCATGGTCTATCACAACATGGTTTGATAGAAGGTTGTTTATCCTAAGACATTTGTTTTTGCTTAGATATAATCCATTTAAAGCAACATGTCACTAACACAATTTGATAATCATAGTCTAGACCACAACTGGGATTTGACAACCTTTTTGAAATTCACAATCCCCAAATTAACAGTTGATCAAGGAGTTTGTTGGAATTCAGTTTCAGTTTTTTGTGTGTGAAACCTTTGACAATTTGATCTTTGTTTGGCTCAATGTTTTGGTCATTTTTAAACTATGTTCAATTCATGATTCATTGCAACTCACATACCAAATTTTTCTTTGATGCTATTAGAATAATGTTCCTTTTAGAACTTATCGTAGATCATATTTGGGATGTGCTCAAACCATTACATGTCTTTAAATGCATCAGTTTTGATCATTAAAACTCAAAATGCATTTCAAAGCTTCCAATTGCATAAGCATTCGAGTTTTTATGTGTGTGGATTATTTGAAAATTTGGTTGGCCCCATCATGATCCTCATGAAAAAGCAAGCATGTTTGACTTTAATTTTGTGAAAATTGATAAAGAATTGAAAGAGTTTGAATGAAATTGTTTTCATGATTGTTTCCACTTGACTTGCCTTGCCAATGCCCATAATATGCACCTTGTTAGGTAGATATGCAACTGGGTGGCTTGATACAATGGATGTATCGCCACCCAGTGGTTATTGCCTTGCCTTTAAGAACTTGCCATGCCTTGTAAACCCGTGTTCGACCCTCAGCGAGGGCATTTTTGCTCAATTTCTATGGTTTTTTTCATGATTTTACCATTTCTTATTCTCTTTCCACCCATTTATCACACGCGTGAAGTGGTTGAGTTGGTGTTATTTTGGGTCTATGACCCCAAGGTCTTGATTTCAAGCCTTGGGTGATACATTTCTTTATTTTTGGCAACTTCTTTATTTGATTTTATTTAATTTTATTTAAATTTCAAATTACCATAACTTCTCCATTTTTAATCATTTTTGAATGATTCTTTTTTATAAATTCTTGTTTTAATGTATATTTTCATATAATGTTTAAAGAATTCTAAAATTCTTATTTTAGAAACACTTTGCATTATGAGAAAATTGTAATTCACTTTAGGGTTTTCACCCTCCTATCTCCCATTCTTCATTTCAAACTTGGATTTCCTACTCTTTGAATTTTATTTGAAATTGATATGAGCCATGGCTTTTTAGCTTCCTTGTGAATTTGAGTTTGAATTCCAACTTTTGCTTGTAAGCATTTGAGTGATTCATTTCTAGAACTTTTGGAATCCCTTTAAAGTTCTGAACTTCTTACATTGTTGTGACATTTTTTGATTGCCCATGCTTGATTGTTATCAAATGTATGATGTTTGCTTATGTGGTTACATCTGACATCCTTTGATCCACAACATGCCTACCTCAAGTTGTAACTTGTTTGCATTTGTTTATTGGTTGTTACCATCATTTTTGTTAAAATACACCCTTATCTTTGTCAAGATATGTCTTTGGTTTTCACCTCTTGTGCTTAAGTCTTGTAAGAACCCCTTCATGATATTGTGATATCCTTGTACCTTATTTTGGTTGTAACCATTTATCTTGATTAAAATCATTACTTGATATTGTCATATGCTCGCATTATTCTTCATTGTAACCATATCTCTTGTATTCATCATGTTTGAATGTTTATGCTTTGTTAAGTTATTCCCCCAAATGATGGAACTCTTTAGTTCTCATCCAAGTTGCTGAAGGTGAGATAATACTTAGAAGGGGGGGTTGAATAAGTATGAAGATTAAAACTTAGAAATAAAAAACTCAAGTATTTTTATCCTGGTTCGTTGAACTCAACTACTCGAGTCCACCCTTCCTAGAGTGATTTGCCTTTCTTAATCAAGGACTTAGTCTACTATTTAATCAACTGATTACAATAGTATGCACTTAGAACAACTGTTCAAAGTCTTCTCAAGAACTACTGATCCTAACTGGATCTTCTTAAGGTTTACAATCAAATGTAATACAAATACAAGTGTTTAAGAATGCTTCTATAAAGCTTTATCACAACTGTGATTTTTCACTTAACTATTTAGAAAAAAGAAAATAATTCTTAGAAAGAATATGAAAATAGTATGAGAGCTTGAATGTTGATTTCTTTTTAATAATACGTCAACTGAAGAAATTGGTGAAGTCTTTCTTTTATAGGCAGCTGATGCAAGGTGAGCTTCACGTTGAGAAGAGTGTCCAAAAGGTCTGAGCCTTTTTGTCTTCACATCAAGTGACCTTTCCTAGAAAAAGAAAGCACAGAAAAATCCTTTTTGTCTGTGTTCTTGTGTCTAGCATAAATGAGGAAAGAGACGTTTGGTTCACTCCAACGGATATAAACTTTGAATAATTCTTCTTCAGTTCTCAGCAAATTCATCAGAGTCTAAATAGATCAGAGCCTTCTGATGGTGATCAGAGTTTTGCTTAATCAGAGTCTTCTGCAGCAGGTGTGCTTTTAGCGTGTTTAAGATCAGAGCATATTTGAGACAGAACTTCAGTACTGGCAGCTTTAGTACTTTCAGAATCTTCTGTAGAAACTATGCTTTGAAAAACTCTTCATACAGAATTCTTCTTTGGTTCAGATGCTTCTGACTTGCTTCAGATTCTTCTGGAGCTTCTGCTTCAGATCCTTCTGGAGCTTTTGCTTCAGATCCTTCTGGAGCTTCTGCTTCAGAATCTTCTGGAGGCTACACTCAGGATCTTCTGTTGGCAGCAATCAGAATCTTCTAATGGATGCATCTGGCGCTTCAGAGTCTAGCTAATTTCTTATGTTCAATTCTGATTTGTTTCTGGAGTGTTAATTTCTTTACTATCTGCAGTAAAAATTCTCAAGCAAATTTTAGAGTATATAATTCTTAAATACAAAATTTCATACTAGTTATCATCAAAACATAGAGATATTATTAAGAACCAATCTGTGTTCTAACAATCTCCCCCTTTTTCATGATGACAAAAACATCAGAAATTTTTTTTAATTGAAAATATGATAATTATAACTCCCCCTGAGATGATGAATCTCCCCCTGAATTAATTGCAAATAAGGAATAGAAACTTCCCTTTTTGTCTTGAGTAATTTTCAGAGTTAGATCTTGATTGTTCTTTTAACATTCGATAGTCAGAGTGTCTTGCAGATTTCAGAGTCAGAGTTTGATAATTGTCAAGTGATCTGAGAGTCTCAGAGTTTCTTTTACAGATCCGTGATCTCAGAGGAGGACTGTTCTTGCTTTGACATCCACTTAGCCATTGTTTCATTCTTCTGATCCTGTTTTGACATCCACTCTGTCATGTCTTCAGACTTTTTATCCTGTTTGGCCATCCAAGACTTGATCTCTGATTGACCAGCTTCCAAAGCAGCAATTTTATCCTCAAAATCTGGATGTTCTTTCTTAATCTTAGATGAAGAGGGTTGATCATTTTCCGGATCTTGAACATAATCAATTTCCATAGGATCTGTAGAGCTTGGAGCATTAGAGCCAGAAGGAAGTTCTACCAGAGTCATGGCCAAAGGATTGTCTTCAAATGCAGATTCAGTAGTTTCTTTTGATGATGGAGGAGCATCTATAAGAAGTAAAGGTCTAGATCTCTTGACAGTCCAGAACAGACTTCTTGCAGCTTCAGCAAATCTGAGCTTCGCATCATCAGAACATATATTCTTCAGATTTGATGCTACAGAGTTGAATCTGTTGCTGAATCCATTCCAGATGACATCAGATTCTTGTGCATCCATTGTTGCTAAACACTTCTTCTGTACAGTACCTAAATACAGCTGTATTTCTTGCAAAAAAGATTGAAATAAATGATCAACATTAAGTCTAGGTTTGGGATGTAACAGAGTTTCCAATGTTATTGGTTTTGGTTGGGGAGTAGGTGGAAAGATGGATTTCTGAATGGAGATCAGAGGAGGAGGGTAGTATGGTATGAAAGGAATTTCAGGGGCTTTGGGTTTGGATCTGTTTAAAGCATTTAACAGATTTGGTTTTGCTCTGGTGTGATAAGAAACCATATCAAAGGGTTTATTTGAGTAAGGTTGGAAAGCAGATTTTGCAGGTTCATCAGAAGCAGCAGTTTTATCAGATGAAACAGGTGTAGCTGAAGTAACAGCTTTGGCAGATTTAGCAGAATATGATATTGTTACTAATGAACCTACATCTGACATAGATTGAGTATAGGTGAGAAGCACAAATGGTAGGGTGATTGTAAGTTTGGGATTCAAGGGAGTGATAGGGTCAGATGGTTCAACTCTGTCATAGAAGTCTTTGAGTTTGAAACCATAGGAAAGATTGTGAAACAGGGATGAGAGTTGTGCACATGAAATAGATGATCTTGGGTTAGATGTTGGGTTGGGATTTGGAATGAGGATTTCAGATGCTGGATTAGGTGTGGGATAGGATCTGGAATAGGAACTTTAGATGATACAGGGGGTTCTGGTTGGTTTACATCAGAGTCTCTGTGAGAAGGAGAGATTAAAAAATATGGATGAATGTCAGATTCTAAGGAGTTTGATGAAGTGGTTGGAGTGCAAGAAGTAGAAGACACTTGAAAAACAGTTTTCAGAGGTGTAACATCAAGAACTTCTGTCTCAGGGATGTTGGTTGATTCTGAGGGATTTTCAGAAGGTTTTGGTGGGGGTTCTGAGGTGGGTGGATCAAATGAAATTTTTACTGGTTTAGATGAAACTGGAACAGAGTCAGTGGGTTCAGATGTTTTGGATGGTGGATTATCTGATTGTGGTTGTTTCTCTTGTTGTTGTGTTTGAGGTTCAGATGATTTTGGTGGTTGATGTTCAGAGTCTTTTTCTTGTAGAGGTTCAGATGATTTTTCTGGTTGTTTTTCTTGAGGTTGGTGTTGTTGTTCAGATGGCTGTTGTTGTGCAGATGGTTTTGTTGTTTGTTGTTGTTTTGTGGGTTGTTTTTCTGATGGTTGTTTGTGTGGTACAGATGGTTTGGTTGGAACCTCTGGTTGTGGAGTCTGAATTTTTTGTTTTGTTGTTGTTGGTTGTGGTACAGAGGGTTGTTGTACAGGTGATATGGAAATTGGATTAGAAGATTTTTATGGAGATGGAGTAGAAACATGAGGTGGAACAGTAACAGATTTATTTTGTGTAGAGGGTGGTTTTGGAATAGACTTAACATTAGAATCATTTATAACAATAGGATTTGCAGAAGATATAGAAGTTTTAGTACCTTTAATCTTGATTCTTTTTGCTGGTACAAAAGGAGTGTCTCCAGATTCTTTCCTCTTTAGCAGCTTCTGTGCCTTCTCAGCAATCTTGGTCTTCTTCTGAATAGGTGCAGCTTTTGCTTCTGGTTGAGTCCTCTTTCTTGGTGGTTCTTCTTCTTCTTCTGCAACAGGCAATGGTTGTCTTGCTCTCTTTATAATGTCTGCAGGAATAGGCTTTCCTTCTTTCATGCACTCATCAATATACATTACAACAATTTCCCTTGGTTCTTCAGCATAGAACAGAGGGTAATCATCTATAGGAGTTCTCTTCTGACTCAGTTCAGAAATGTTCAGCTTCTTGGGAGCTGTTGTGAGTTCATCTACTATTTTAAGTCTCTGAAGACTTTTGGCATTCAAAGGCTTTCCCAAAATAAATTCCAATTCCTCTATGACTCCAGCAGCGTACAAAGCAGTTACAAGTTCATTCTCAGTTAGAAGATCTGAGATTAACCTTCCAAAAGGAATCCAGGTTCTGATCTTCTGACCTTTTTCTTTCACATATTCTCTAGAGGCATTTATATGATTCCAAAGATGCATAAAGAGATTATATGGAAGATCTACCTTGGTGCTCTGACTGAGGCAATACATAAAGTAGAGTTGTTCATTATTGACATAATCTGGAGAGTTTGTTGACTTCCTGTGATGAATGCATCCCATGAAGATCTTAGCCCAGATCTTGTAGTCAGGCTTCAGATCCTTGAACTTATTAGAAGCTTGTCCAGCAGTCATCACTTCTTCATACACTTCATCCATATCAACACGCCCAGCTGGCAAGTGTGATACTCCATCTGTTTCCTTATAGCCAATGAGTTTTCTAATCAGATCTTCTGTTATGATAATCTCTTTGCCCAGAACAGAAGATAAAATAATCTTGGGATATACATAAGCATGGATCTAGAACTCTTTCACAAGAAGGGGGTAAACTGGTCCAAAAAGTCTATCAAAATACTTCACCCATCCTTGAGCATCTATAATGGAGCGAAATTCAAACCCATTCTCAGCAAGTGAATCAAATTCCACCATTGATTCACACAGAACTTCCAGCTTTTCAACAGGTGTTAGCAATGTTCTTTTTGGTGGAGAATAAGGAGTTACGCCCATGTTAGCAGAGGTAACTGCAGCCATTGTAGATTGAAATTGTGCAGCAGTTGATGATGAAGTTGCCATTGAAGATGGTTTTGTCACACGTTTAGGGGTTTTATGCAGAGAGAAGAGAAGATGGAAATGCATAAAATGTCTGAGATGTGAAAAGTGTGAATGTGGAGAGAAGAGATGTATTTATACTAAAACACATAGGCATACAAACAGTCAGAATTTGGCACGTTTGAACAAAGCATTAATGAAAAAGAATAAAATCATTTCAAGCATTTATTGCTTCTGACAATTTGGGGGGAAAATCAAGATTTTCACTATTCAAACTTCACCTCAAACGTCTCTTCAGTAGTGTACACGCCACCTTTGCAGATTTGGAGTGACACGTGTTTGCTTGCATGTGTTCTGAGTTCTCTTGAGAAATGAAACGTTAACCAACGTTCAGATCCTCTAAGGATTGTTAGTTCAGAGTTTCAAAAAAAAAAAATTAAAGAAAATAAATAATCAATCAGAAGAAATACTTCAGAGCATTAGGCATTTTTGCATCTGTAAAATTTTCTTTTGACAAATATCATTCTGGACAAAAATCCATACCAATATTTTTCAGAATAAATTTGAATCTATCTTCAACAAGGGGTTTTGTAAAAATATCTGCCCATTGATGATCTGTATCAACAAAGGCTAAATTCATGATTCCCTTCTGAACATAGTCTCTGATGAAATGATGCTTAATTTCTATATGTTTTTCCTTAGAGTGTAAAATGGGGTTTTTAGACAAACATATAGCAGAAGTATTATCACAGAAGATAGAAATGTTACTTTCAAATATCTGATAATCTTCTAGTTGACTTTTCATCCAGAGCATCTGCGTGCTACATCCAGCAGCAGCAATATATTCTGCCTCTGTGGTTGAAAGTGCAATTGTGGGTTGCTTCTTGCTGTACCAAGAGATTAGATTTCTTCCTAGAAATTGACAACTTCCAGAAGTACTTTTCCTTTCCACTCTGTCTCCAGCGTAGTCAGCATCACAGAATCCAACTAATTTGAAATCATCAGATTTTCTGTAACACAAACCCATATTAGAAGTACCTTTCAGATACCTTAGAATCCTCTTGACAGCTGTCAAGTGTGATTCTCTAGGATTTGATTGGAATCTAGCACACAAGCATACACTGAACAATATGTCAGGTCTAGAAGCAGTTAAGTAAAGAAGAGATCCTATCATACCTCTGTAGAGCTTCTGATCTACTTTCTTACTTACCTCTTCCTTGCCAAGTGAGCTAGTTGGATGCATGGGAGTCTTTGCCAGCTTACTATCAGTCATGTTAAATTTATTCAGAAGTTCTTTAACATATTTGGTTTGATGTATGTAAGTGCACTCTGGAGTTTGATTGACTTGGATTCCTAGAAAGAATCTCAGTTCTCCCATCATGCTCATTTCAAATTCTGCCTGCATACATGTAGCAAACTCCTTTCCCAGCATAGTATTGGTAGATCCAAATATTATATCATCCACATAAATTTGACAAATTAGAAGATCTTTCTTAATTGATTTACAAAAGAGTGTTGTGTCCACTTTGCCTCTGATGAAATTTTTCTCCAGAAGAAAATTGCTCAATCTCTCATTCCAAGCTCTGGGAGCTTGTTTTAAACCATATAGAGATTTCTTTAATTTGAAAACATGATCTGGAAATTTTTCATTTTCAAAACCAGGAGGTTGGTGGACATAAACTTCTTCTTCTATAATACCATTTAGAAAGGAACTTTTAACATCCATCTGATACAAAGTGATGTTATTTTGTGCAGCAAATGAAATAAGAAGGCGTATAGATTCTAACCTTGCCACTGGAGCATAAGTTTCAGTGTAATCAATACCTTCTTATTGACTGTAACCTTGAGCAACAAGCCTTGCCTTCTTTCTTTCAACTTCTCCTTTCTCATTTAGCTTATTTCTGAAGACCCATTTTGTTCCAATTATATTGAATCCTTGTGGTCTTTGAACTAAATCCCACACATCATTTCTGATGAATTGATTTAACTCTTCTTGCATGGCAATAATCCAATCATTGTCTTGCAGAGCTTCATCTACAGAAGATGGTTCAATTTCTAACACCAGTCCAAATAATGATGCTTCAGATGATCTTAGAAAGGATCTTGTTCTGATGGGATCATCCTTCTTTCCAATAATGACATTCTCTGGATGAGAAGCTTTAATTCTGGATGATGATCCTCTAACAGTTGATTCTTCAGAAATGTTTAGATTGTTTATCTGAGAAGTTAAAGGAATAGCATCTGACATTGCTTCTGGTTTCTTCACTTAAGCTTTGTCTGCCTCTGGGACTTCAGATTCTGTAAAGACTACTTCTCTATCTGCAGAGTTTTCAGACTGCTTTGCCTTTTTATTGCCAAGCTTATCATCAAATCTAACATGAATAGATTCTTCCACAATCTGTGTCTCAGTGTTGTATACTCTGTAGCCTTTAGAGCGTTCAGAATATCCAAGCATGAAACACTTCTGTGCTTTGGAATCAAACTTGTTCAGATTTTCTTTAGTATTTAACATATAACAAATACATCCAAAAGGATGAAAATATGAAATGTTGGGCTTTCTGTTCTTCCACAGTTCATATGGAGTCTTCTCCAGAAGAAGTCTTACAGACACTCTGTTCTGAATGTAACAGGCTGTGTTGATTGCTTCTGCCCAAAAGTGTTTTGCCAGATTTGTCTCATTGATCATGGTTCTGGCCATTTCTTGCAGAGTTCTGTTTTTCCTCTCTACAACCCCATTTTGTTGTGGAGTTCTAGGACAGGAAAAATCATGAGCAATGCCATTTTCATTAAAATATTTTTCAAAATATTTATTTTCAAATTCACCACCATGATCACTTCTGACTTTTATGATTTTGAAATCTTTTTCATTCTGGACTTGCTTGCAGAAGTCAAAGAACACAGAATGTGACTCATCCTTGTGTTTTAAGAACTTTATCCATGTCCATCTATTATAGTCATCAACAATGACTAATCCATACTTCTTGCCTCTGATGGATGCAGTTTTCACTGGTCCAAACAGATCAATATGAAGTAATTCTAGTGGTCAAGAAGTAGAAACAACATTTTTTTATTTAAAAGATGATTTTGAAAACTTCCCTTTTTGGCATGCTTCACAAAGAGCATATGAGGTGAACTTTAGATTAGGAAGTCCTTTGACAAGATTAAGTTTATTAATCTGAGATATACGTCTCATATTAATATGCCCCAATCTTCTGTGCCAGACCCATTGCTCTTCATTAACAGACAAGAGGCATTTAACATTCTGAACTTTAAGTTCTTAAAGATTTATTTTATAAATGTTGTTTTTCCTCTTACCACTAAATAGGATAGAGCCATCCTTTTGACTAATAGCTTTATAACATTTTTTATTAAAGGTAATATCATAACCATTGTCACTTAATTGACTTATGGACAATAAGTTATGCTTAACCCTTCAACAAGTAAAGCATTAGTAATAGAGGGAAGTTTACCATTTCCAATGGTGCCAGATCCAATGATCTTGCCCTTTTGGTTCCCTCCAAATTTCACATCACCTCCAGATCTAAGCTCCAGGCTTTGGAACATATACTTTTCTCCTGTCATGTGTCGTGAGCATCCAGAGTCCAGGTACCATGATTGGTGTCCTGACCTTGCTGCTAAATTTAAAGTGAGAATATAAAGGAGTTTTCTTGATGATAATCTTATCAACAGGTTTTGGATTTAAATCCTTTCCAGGGGAGGATTCATATCCAATTCCTTTTCTGTTATTTCTGCTAACCCCGTAGATCATAGAAGCCATTTTTCTTATGTCTATGCTTTTAGCAAGAAACTTCTGAAAGCTATAATCATATTTTTCCAAAATATTTTTGCATTCAGATTCAGTTTCAGAATCAGAGTTTTGTTGAGCTAATTCAGAATCATTTTTCAATTTTAAGTTCTTTTCATTTAGCTCAGCTACTTCTGATTTGAGAATATTATTCTCAGATACAAGATTGCTTTGACGCTTCTTGTATTTGAGCTTAATATTGTTATAGATTTTTAGAACTTCTGATAACACTTTGATAAGTTCTTCTTTATTAAGTTTAGCCATTACCTCTTCAGCGTCAGAGTCAGATTCAGAGTCAGATTCAGATCCTGAAGTTCCTTCCTCCTGATCTTCTATGTCTGCCATCAAAGCTACATTGGCACATTCCTCTTCTGACTCAGATTCAGATTCAGATGTATCTGAATCATCCCAGGTGGTCATCAGAACCTTTTTCTTCTTTTCAAATTTTCTTTTAGACTTTTCTTTCAGCACCTTTGGACATTCATTTTTGTAATGTCCAGGTTCTTTACATTCATAACATACAACCTCCTTTTTGCCAGATCTTCTGTGTCCAGAAGATTCTTTTCTTTGGTCAGGTTTCCTGAAGTTTTTGAACTTCTTTCCTTTATGCTTCCAGAGTGTGTATATTCTTCTGGACAACATGGGTAGTTCATCTTCATCTTCAGATGAGGATTCTTCAGAACTTTCCTCTATTACCTGCAATGCTTTAGCAGATTTATTAGATTTTAAAGTAACAGATTTACCTTTCTTTTGAGGTTCATCTTCCTCAAGTTCTATTTCATGACTTCTTAGTGAACTGATCAATTCCTCCACGGAGATCTTGTTCAGATCTTTAGCCATCTTCAGCGCTGTCACCATAGGTCTCCATCTGGTGGGTAAGCTTCTGATGATCTTTTTCACATGATCAGCAGTAGAGTATCCTTTGTCCAGAACCTTTAGTCCAACTGTAAGTATTTGAAATCTGGAGAACATAGCTTCAACAGATTCAGAGTCTTCCATCTTGAAGGCTTCATACATCTGGATCAGAGCCAGAGCTTTTGTTTCCTTGACTTGAGAGTTTCCCTCATGAGTCATCTTTAAGGATTCAAACATATCAAATGCAGTTTCCCTGTTTGTAATTTTTTCATACTCAGTGTGGGATATTGCATTCAACAATATTGTTTTGGCCTTGTGATGATTTCTAAATTCTTTCTTCTGAGCATCTGTCATAGATTTTCTGTCTATCTTCTTGCCATTCCCATCAGTGGGATAAACATATCCATCTATGACCAGATCCCATAAATCAGCATCATATCCAAGGAAGAAACTTTCAATTCTGTCTTTCCAATAATCAAATTTCTTCCCATCAAACATAGGGGGTTTGGTGCTGATTTTGTCCCTTTCTTCATATTTGTTGTTAATGTTAGACATTGTATTATCAGCCATAGTAACAACCAAATATATATCAAAGTATTTCTCTCAGGATCTTTACTGTCACTGTTAAGTGGTAGCAGATGTAACACCCACTTCCCAAATTAAATAAAATATAAACATTATAAATAAACATCAGAGTTTTCACCAAAATAGTGGGATATCACATCACCAAATTTTTATAAAAATACTTTATTAATTATTCTCAAAAATAATACAGCGGAAAACATTATTCCAACATTCTCGGCCATCCGCCAAATTTCATAAAATCTTTATTATTATAATTCACAAAAAAAGTGATACGTCACAGGATTACAACAAGTTTGACATAAAACAATTAAAACACCCATATCCTGTGTTACGTATCAGAGCATCCTAGACTCAACTGGCACACCACCATCCAAGCTATCTAAGTACCTGGATTATCTGTACTTCCGGAGAAGCACAGACACAACAACAACCAAGGGGTGAGAAAACATGATCAAAAATATATTGGTAATGTAATACATGTAAACAAGGTAGTAAAACACACCAACACACCAATATTCACCCCAACAACTCCATATAACGAACCTACTGTTAAAATTACAATATAACATATTATAATGCAAATATGCAACTCAACACCATGCATGCGGTACCGACTCATTGGTTCATTCAATCGAACCTGGATAGATCACTTACGCTCCTCCTGAGACATGATCTATCCCCCACCATTCTCCACAAAGGAGTACGGATGAATCACTTACGCTCCTCCTGAGACATGATTCATCCCACCAAAACACCATGATATGCACACACCAATGCATAACTATCATAATTAGGCACTCAAAGTACACACGATCCTCCTGATCATATCATCATACATCAATGCATATATGTACAGATATAACATACACCAACACCGTATAGATCAATCAGATAGTAAACAACTTCATACTATAACACCAGATATAACCACATCCCAACACTCGGGAACGCACGATCCTACTGATCACTACATATATATACATTAACTAATTGTTCACCAACAATATCAAGGAAAACGAGTACCATCACTAAGTAAACAAGTTCATACTTTATCACCAAGATATAAACACGTCCCACCACTCGGGAATACACGATTCTACTGATCACTACACCATGATCCGCATGATTCATACACCAACTAATTATCCATTTAAATAATTAGTAACGGAAATCACATACTATCACCGAGTACTCACTCTATAACACTCAATCATCTCCCCTATAATCAACAAAGTCCAAGGGCACTACACTCTTAGCGCACACAGCATAACAACATAGAAAAACCACATTCTGCTACGCTCGCTACACCCTCGCTAGGCGAGCTCCCAGCGAATGCTCGCTACCTGTTCGCTTAGCGAACCTCCTCGCAAATGACAGCAGTGGCTACTGTAATGATTCGCTATCCAACTCGCCACAGCGAATACCCAGCGAATACTCGCTACCTGTTCGCTTAGTGAACCTCCTCGCAAAGGGAAACAGAACCTACATGACTCACTCGCTACCTCACTCGCTAGGCGAGCACCTAGCGAACGCTCGCTGCCTTCTCGCTAAGCGAAGTGCTAGCGAGTTGCCTGCGACTTCTCAAGTTCTCACAGTTCAGAATTCTCACTCTTCTCCGATTCAAACCTATTCTATAACATCCACTTCCTATACTATCCGTATTACGACCAATGCATATTAGGCTTATCAATCTTTCTATAATTCTACTCCAGATCAACATTACGGCACACTACCGGCACTTTAGAGTTACTCTGAACCTTACTCAAACCAAACCAACACCAACAGTCAATCAACAATGGCAACATCAAACATCCGTACATCATCATATACATATTATTCCAAAGTCATCACTTAAACAATCTATCGACACATCAAAAAGGTCACACAGAACTTCCCTAAAACCGTAAACCCAACATATACGTCAAATTAACCAAAAACAACAATTCACCAACCATCAACATATTTCAATCCATCAACATCAACATAACTCAACAATCAATAGCATGTCAATATAAAACTTCATCAACGATACATTCCTACGGGGTTAAGGAATCCCCACTACCCTATACATGTATATACCATTCCCAATCAAGTTTCTCCCCCCTTACCTTGTTAATCGGTTGATCGATGAAATTCTTCCTGGATTTGGTCTCTTGGCCTCCTCTTTTCTTTCCGTTCTTCGTTCCCTTTTTCCTTCGTTCTTCTCACTTCTCTCGTTCTTTCCTCTTCTCTCTTTCTATCGCTATTTCTCTCTTCCCTCTTTCTATCGTGTTATTTTCTCTAATACTTCCCCCCATCCCTTCATATTCTATTTTCCTTTTTATTTCCTATCCCAATAATAATAATAACTAATAAAAATAATATAATAATAATAATAATAATAACTAATAAAAATAACATAATAATAATAATAATAATAATAATAATAATAATAATAATAATAATAATAATAATAATAATAATAATAATAATAATAATAATATTATTATTATTATTATCACACCAATTTTCCACGATCTATGGTAATCCCTTTTCTCTCTATTCCAACTTTTCTAATATCTCCTTGCTACCCCTTCATATTTCCTTCCTCACGGTTTCTATCATGACTTTTCATATTTCCATTCTAACTTTCCAATAACCCTTCCACCTCTTATTTTACTTATTTCAACCACTAATATTCCCAATAATAATTCTAATATAATAATTATAATAATCATTATAATAATAATAATAATAATAATAATAATAATATAATATAATACTATTATAATATTATAGTAATATTCAACATAATAATAATAATAATAGTAATACACCCAACAATAATTATAATTATAATAATAATAATACTAATGATAATAATAACAATTATATTAATACTAATAATAAAATAATATGAATAATAATAATCTTAATATTAATAATACTAATATAATATTACTAATATTAATAATACTAATCATAATAATACTAATAATAATAATAATAATAATAATAATAATAATATTATTATCTCACTAAAATAATAATAATAATAATAATAATAATAATAATAGTAATAATATTATTATCTCACCAAAATAATAATAATATTAATAATACTAATAATTATAATAATATATAATAATAATAATAATACCCCACCAATATTACTATTATTCATTATATTATCATATTCACACCAAAAATCATAATAATATAATAACTACATTAATAATAATATTATATTCTCCATATTAATAATATTACTACAAATATTAATAATAATCATAAATATAATAATAATAATAATAATAATAATAATAATAATAATAATAATAATAATAATAATAATAATAATAATAATAATAATAATAATAATAATAATAATAATAATACCACCACCACCAATATTACTATTATTTCTTATATTATTATAAACTCACCAAATTACCACCAATGATCCTCCCATCTCAGGGACACCCACCAAACATCATCAAATACACCCTACCAAAGGGCACATCAACATATAATATTTAAAATAATAATAAAATGACTAAATAATTAAAATGGGTGTTACAACTCTCCCCCACTTTAATTATTTTCGTCCTCGAAAATTACCTGATGGAAATAATTTCGGATACGCTCCCCGCATCCTTTATTCCAATTCTCAGGTCACACTGCCTTCTGCAGCACCTCCCCATACTACTTTCACCAAAGATATCTCCTCCCTTCGGAGTTGTTCCTCGCTCGCCAAAACGAACTAACAATGCCTTAACAATCGGAATATTTTTCACTTGTACATCATCCACCTGGTTCAATGTACTTTCTCGACTAAGACACATGAAACATATCATGCCAATTCACAGCGACAATGGAAAAACAGTCTAACATGTTACTCCTCTCATGCCTCCGCTGCGCCACTCTGATACAACTACAGAACACGTGCGAACTTCTGAGATTTCGAAGCTCGACCAACACCAGTCACCGGCGTGACCCTCAAAATACATATTGCCTCGGATCCTCTCGATCTTCTCAGCCATCTCAAGCATAATCTTCAAGTCTGAGTACAACACTCTCACTCGATTTATTTCAACACAGGAGAGTCCTACACTCCCTATCTCACCAAGCCACATATAGTGCCATTCCGACACTAGGATGGTAACCGTTATTATAGGTAACTCAATCAACGATAATTAATCATCCCACGCTCCACCTTGATCCGACACCCAAGCTCTCACCAATTCTCTACAGACTCAATAGTCCTCTCTGACTGACCATCAGTTTGCGGATGATAGGTCGAACTCAGCTTCAACTTAGTACCCGAAGCTTCCTGTAAGCCCCTCCAAAATCTCAATATAAACCTCAAATTTCCATCTGACACAATATTCGTCAGTATCTCATCCAACTTCACCACTTTCTCAATATGCATCTCGTATATCCTCAACACGGAATAGTTAATCCACTCCTAACAATTCAAATTAAAATTATGTCTTTACAAATTCTTTGGAAATCTCAACACCAATTTCGTGAAAATACTACCTGATTTCCACTCTGGAATATTTAACGACTGCATCAGACTCAACAGTCTCTGATGTTCACTCTTCGAATTCCTACAATTCTAACCAGCATATTCCACCTCAACTACTCCTCCCCTTATCCATGGTCTCCCAAACAATCTACTCAAATTCGGTTACTTCTTCATAGCACCGGGACAGATACTCCATCTACCTCAATGTATTTCTTCACGAGTACTCCTACTCCCCTCAACAACATCTGGTACACATACCCTATCATAACACATCATGGTACTATTTGCACAAACCCGACAATCCACTCTTCGACTCTAATTTATCAACTTTAACTAATTCACTACTCAGCCCAGGTTTCTGACTTTCTCGATTCTGCTCAAGGATATCACTAGTCAGATCTTAATAATAAAAGCTTAACTCCATAAGAAGTCTCCTTACTCACAAAACTCATATTATGAAATTGCTCAATTAGTTCTAACTCTTTTCACCATCATCTTCGGTATATGCAAATATTTCTAACTCACTGCATCATCTACCATGTTCGCTTTACCCGAATGGTAATTCAACTCGAAGTCGTACTCTTTTCGAAGTCCCAATTATTTCCTATGCCTCATATTCGTCTTATTCAAATTAAACAAACACCTTAAACTCTTAAGATCACCAAACATCTCCGATCTCAGTCTGAACTTTTGAAGACTCCGACTCCGGTACAATCACAATAGTAACCAACTCTAAATCACTGGTCGGATGATTTCTCTTATACACTTCAAGTTGCCTTTTGCATAATTGAAACTCGCTGAAGTTGTCTTTAACAAATCCCCTAATTATATCAACAAGCATCACAAACACCACAATTAGTTCTATCGGATTCGGCAGAACTTTCCTTACGGAAGTATATCACCGCTCTTTTTCCAACACTGATAACTCCAGTTCCTTATGCTCAACATAATCCTCTATACTCTTCGAATACCTTAAAATATCATTTATTAACATAACCATTGCCTTATATAAATAATTAAAGAAGATCCCATGCCAAGTGGACAAACAAGTTGTGAGTTATAGTGGGAACACATACCGTACCGCCCGTCCTTACCACAACATTCAAACACACTTAATCAATAAATAGATTAAATCTATGTCAATAATTCACCATCTCATAGATAATTTGAATAGCTTTCCAACGCTTCGAACCGCGCGTCATTCCGAGTTACGGTTCTCCCGTTACGGCAAAAACACCAGAATAACATTTTCTGCCCAAGACCCCTTCGCCAGGCGAACACCGCAGCGAATATGGACGTTCGCCAGTATGCTCGCCAGACGAACATGACAGTCCCAAAATCCTCTTTTCGACCCTTACCCGACTTCCGAGTGTCCGATTTCGATTCCGTAAAAAGCTGCGATCTCGGAATTTAACGTACAACAACAATTTTATACTTAGGAAGCCATTCAACACATTTTAAATCTATGGATAATTTAAAACTCAATTACTTCCAATCTCAACAGCAGATCTTTGAGCCTCCTAATACGATAGAACTTTTGACCTTCGTCCCATCCACCACAAGAACTCTACTCGAGATCACATGACCAAGGGACTCACATCCCTCGATCAATTGTTCCATCAAATCATTAACTCTTGGAAGCGAACACCTATCCTTGATAGTCACCCTGTTCACTTATCTATAGTTCACCCAAAGCTTCACAAAACCTTCTATCTGTCTAACCAACAAAATTGGTGCACATTACGGTAGCACACTCAAACAAAAGAACCTCTCTCCTAGAAGGTCTTCAAGTTGACTCTTCAACTTCTTCAATCCCAACGAAAACACACCATATGGAGTCACTAATATCGGACTCGTTCCAACAACAAAGTCAACGTGTGAGCTTTACTTCACACTCCGATAGTAAATCACCTACCTCATCCGAAAACCTCCGGCAATCGCAATTAATTGACAAATCCCAATTTTTCTCACTTTCCTTCTCATTCCAAGTTTCAGTCAAAATAGACACTTCAACACCGTCTTACGCCAAATTCCTCAAAATAATCCCTTAAGCACTTAGCTTAACTCAAGACTATACACTGCTCACGCCACCCAAGCTTGCAAGATACGTCTATCCCATCCAACACAATCCCGTCCACTATTAACAAGAGATTAAGGGTGATCAGTTCCTCAATTTGTTAATAGACAGCCGAAATCATGATGGGGTACAAACCATCTTTACCAAACTATAATATCACTCCTCAACACACTAAGCCACCACACTGTAGCTTTTCGGAGAAATACAACTTCTCCCCCACTGGAATCATTCCACTTCTACCAATGAAGTTAACCAACAACATGTACCGACAGTGTTTTTACACACATGTCGCATACCAGGAAACAATAACACTAGACAACATTGGCCGGACGGACCGACCTGCTCTGATACCAATTGTAACACCCACTTCCCAAATTAAATAAAATATAAACATTATAAATAAACATCAGAGTTTTCACCAAAATAGTGGGATATCACATCACCAAATTTTTATAAAAATACTTTATTAATTATTCTCAAAAATAATACAGCGGAAAACATTATTCCAACATTCTCGGCCATCCGCCAAATTTCATAAAATCTTTATTATTATAATTCACAAAAAAAGTGATACGTCACAGGATTACAACAAGTTTGACATAAAACAATTAAAACACCCATATCCCGTGTTACGTATCAGAGCATCCTAGACTCGACTGGCACACCACCATCCAAGCTATCTAAGTACCTGGATTATCTGTACTTCCGGAGAAGCACAGACACAACAACAACCAAGGGGTGAGAAAACATGATCAAAAATATATTGGTAATGTAATGCATGTAAACAAGGTAGTAAAACACACCAACACACCAATATTCACCCCAACAACTCCATATAACGAACCTACTGTTAAAATTACAATATAACATATTATAATGCAAATATGCAACTCAACACCATGCATGCGGTACCGACTCATTGGTTCATTCAATCAAACCTGGATAGATCACTTACGCTCCTCCTGAGACATGATCTATCCCCCACCATTCTCCACAAAGGAGTACGGATGAATCACTTACGCTCCTCCTGAGACATGATTCATCCCACCAAAACACCATGATATGCACACACCAATGCATAACTATCATAATTAGGCACTCAAAGTACACATGATCCTCCTGATCATATCATCATACATCAATGCATATATGTACAGATATAACATACACCAACACCGTATAGATCAATCAGTTCAGAATTCTCAAGTTCTCACAGTTCAGAATTCTCACTCTTCTCCGATTCAAGCCTATTCTATAACATCCACTTCCTATACTATCCGTATTACGACCAATGCATATTAGGCTTATCAATCTTCCTATAATTCTACTCCAGATCAACATTACGGCACACTACCGGCACTTTAGAGTTACTCTGAACCTTACTCAAACCAAACCAACACCAACAGTCAATCAACAATGGCAACATCAAACATCCGTACATCATCATATACATATTATTCCAAAGTCATCACTTAAACAATCTAACCTATACGTCAAATTAACCAAAAACAACAATTCACCAACCATCAACATATTTCAATCTATCAACATCAACATAACTCAACAATCAATAGCATGTCAATATAAAACTTCATCAACGATACATTCCTACGGGGTTAAGGAATCCCCACTACCCTATACATGTATATACCATTCCCAATCAAGTTTCTCCCCCCTTACCTTGTTAATCGGTTGATCGATGAAATTCTTCCTGGATTTGGTCTCTTGGCCTCCTCTTTTCTTTCCGTTCTTCGTTCCCTTTTTCCTTCGTTCTTCTCACTTCTCTCGTTCTTTCCTCTTCTCTCTTTCTATCGCTATTTCTCTCTTCCCTCTTTCTATCGTGTTATTTTCTCTAATACTTCCTCCCATCCCTTCATATTCTATTTTCCTTTTTATTTCCTATCCCAATAATAATAATAACTAATAAAAATAATATAATAATAATAATAATAATAATAACTAATAAAAATAACATAATAATAATAATAATAATAATAATAATAATAATAATAATAATATTATTATTATTATTATTATCACACCAATTTTCCACGATCTATGGTAATCCCTTTTCTCTCTATTCCAACTTTTCTAATATCTCCTTGCTACCCCTTCATATTTCCTTCCTCACGGTTTCTATCATGACTTTTCATATTTCCATTCTAACTTCCCAATAACCCTTCCACCTCTTATTTTACTTATTTCAACCACTAATATTCCCAATAATAATTCTAATATAATAATTATAATAATCATTATAATAATAATAATAATAATAATATAATATAATACTAGTATAATATTATAGTAATATTCAACATAATAATAATAATAGTAATACACCCAACAATAATTATAATTATAATAATAATAATACTAATGATAATAATAACAATTATATTAATACTAATAATAAAATAATATGAATAATAATAATCTTAATATTAATAATACTAATATAATATTACTAATATTAATAATACTAATCATAATAATACTATTAATAATAATAATAATAATAATAATAATAATAATAATAATATTATTATTATCTCACCAAAATAATAATAATAATAATAATAATAGTAATAATATTATTATCTCACCAAAATAATAATAATATTAATAATACTAATAATTATAATAATATATAATAATAATAATAATACCCCACCAATATTACTATTATTCATTATATTATCATATTCACACCAAAAATCATAATAAGATAATAACTACATTAATAATAATATTATATTCTCCATATTAATAATATTACTATAAATATTAATAATAATCATAAATATAATAATAATAATAATAATAATAATAATAATAATAATAATAATAATAATAATAATAATAATACCACCACCAATATTACTATTATTTCTTATATTATTATAAACTCACCAAATTACCACCAATGATCCTCCCATCTCAGGGACACCCACCAAACATCATCAAATACACCCTACCAAAGGGCACATCAACATATAATATTTAAAATAATAATAAAATGACTAAATAATTAAAATGGGTGTTACAGCAGACACAAAACCGAAGCTCTGATGCCAACTGAAGGTGAGATAATACTTAGAAGGGGGGTTGAATAAGTATGAAGATTAAAACTTAGAAATAAAAAACTCAAGTATTTTTATCCTGGTTCGTTGAACTCAACTACTCCAGTTCACCCTTCCTAGAGTGATTTCCCTTTCTCAATCAAGGACTTAATCCACTATTTAATCAACTAATTACAATAGTAAGCACTTAGAACAACTGTTCAAAGTCTTCTCAAGAACTATTGATCCTAACTGGATCTTCTTAAGGTTTACAATCAAATGTAATACAAATACAAGTGTTTAAGAATGCTTCTAAAAAGCTTTATCACAACTGTGATTTTTCACTTAACTATTTAGAACAAAGAAAAGAATTCTTAGAAAGAATATGAAAATAGTATGAAAGCTTGAATGTTGATTTCTTTTCAATAATACGTCAACTGAAGAAATTGGTGAAGTCTTGCTTTTATAGGCAGCTGATGCAAGGTGAGCTTCACGTTGAGAAGAGTGTCCAAAAGGTCTGAGCCTTTTTGTCTTCACATCAAGTGACCTTTCCTAGAAAAAGAAAGCACAGAAAAATCCTTTTTGTCTGTGTTCTTGTGTCTAGCATAAATGAGGAAAGAGATGTTTGGTTCACTCCAACGGATATAAACTTTGAATAATTCTTCTTCAGTTTTCAGCAAATTCATCAGAGTCTAAATAGATCAGAGCCTTCTGATGGTGATCAGAGTTTTGCTGAATCAGAGTCTTCTGCAGCAGGTGTGCTTTTAGCGTGTTTAAGATCAGAGCATATTTGAGACAGAACTTCAGTACTGGCAGCTTTAGTACTTTCAGAATCCTCTGTAGAAACTATGCTTTGAAAAACACTTCATACAGAATTCTTCTTTGGTTCAGATGCTTCTGACTTGCTTCAGATCCTTCTGGAGCTTCTGCTTCAGATCCTTCTGGAGCTTCTGCTTCAGAATCTTCTAGAGGCTACGCTCAGGATCTTCTGTTGGCAGCAATCAAAATCTTCTAATGGATGCATCTAGCGCTTCAGAGTCTAGCTAATTTCTTATGTTCAATTCTGATTTGCTTCTGGAGTGTTAATTTCTTTACTATCTCCAGTAAAAATTCTCAAGAAAATTTTAGAGTATATAATTCTTAAATACAAAATTTCATACTAGTTATCATCAAAACATAGATATATTATTAAGAACCAATCTGTGTTCTAACAGTTGCCTCCTTTTTTCCATTCCAAAGGAAAGTCCCTCTATTGACCTTTGGGTCATAGATAGCTCTTTAACCTCATAGGTCTGGATAGAACCTTCCTCATTCCTTTTGGTCTGGATAGAACCAATTGAACTTACCCTTCATAGGCCTGGATAGAGCCTTCTTCCTCCTTTTGTTTTGGATAGAACCAATTGGTCCTCGAACTACGGTCGCTCTGATTTCTCATTGGATAATGAGAATACATAGGCACAAGATGCGATATCTTGACGAGCAACCCTCCTTTTTGTCTGGATAGAACCGTATCGTATGTCGGCATCAGAGTTGGTAGAATTGAAGAAGCAATTGAATGACTTGTTGGACAAGAGATTTGTAAGGCCAAGTATTTCCCCTTGGGGTGCTCCGGTATTGTTGGTAAAGAAGAAGGATGGGAGTATGCGGTTATGCATTGATTATCGATAATTGAACAACTTGACAATTAAGAGCAAGTATCCGCTTCCAAGGATCGATGATTTGGTGGACCAATTGGTTGGTGCGCATGTTTTTAGCAAGATTGATTTGAGATCGGGATATCACCATATTCGTGTGAAAGGAGAGAATATTCAAAAGACGGACTTTAGGACACGGTATGGCCATTCCGAATATTTTGTGATGCCATTCGGGGTTTTTAATGCGCCGGGTGTGTTTATGGAATACATGAATCGTATTTTTCATGAACAGTTAGATCGTTTTGTGGTTGTGTTTATCGACGATATTTTGATTTACTCTAAGTCTCAAGAGGAGCATGAAGAGAATTTGAGGATTGTGTTACAAATTTTTAAAGAGAAACAATTGTATGCTAAGTTGTCGAAATGTGAATTTTGGTTGTCGGAAGTAAGTTTTCTTGGACATGTTATTTCTGGTAGTGGTATTAGTGTTGATCCATCCAAGATTGATGCGGTGATGCAATGGGAGGCTCCTAGATCGGTTACGGAGATTCAAAGTTGTTTGGGCTTGGCGGGTTATTATCAGAGGTTTATTGAGGGATTTTTGAAGTTGGCACTTCCGTTAACGCAATTGACTTGTAAAGGAAAGGCTTTCATTTGGGATATTAATTGTGAAAAGAGTTTCATTGAGCTAAAAAGAAGGTTGACGACGACGCCGGTCTTGATTTTTCCGAATCCAACAAAACCATTTATGGTTTATTGTGATGCTTCTTTGACAGGTTTAGGTGGTGTTTTGATGCAAGATGGAAAATTTGTGGCTTATGCTTCAAGAAAATTGAGAGTGCATGAAAAGAATGATCCTACACATGACTTGGAGTTAGCGTCCGTGGTGTTTGTTTTGAAAATTTGGAGGCACTATCTTTATGGTGCAAGATTTGAAGTTTTTAGTGATCACAAGAGCTTGAAATATTTATTTGATCAAAAAGAATTGAACATGAGACAAAGAAGGTGGTTAAAAATTTTGAAGGATTATGATTTTGGTTTGAATTACCATCCGGGTAAGGCAAACATGGTGGCCGATGCTTTGAGTCGGAAGTTGTTACATATGTCCGCATTGATGATGAGAGAATGGGAACTTTTGGAGAATTTTAGAGACTTGAGTTTAGTTTGTGAAATGACGCCGAGAAGTGTGAGACTTGGTATGCTACATGTTACGAATGATTTTCTTGCAACCGTATGTGAAAAGAAAAAGTTGGATTTGAAGTTCGTTGATTTAATGATGAATGAGAATGAGGATTTCAAGGTTGATAACTTCGGAGTTTTGAGATTCTGTGGTCGTATTTGTATTCCCGATGATGCGGTGTTGAAAAAGATGATATTGGAAGAAGGACACCGAAGTAACTTAAGTATTCATCCGGGAGCGAATAAAATATATTAAGATTTGAAGAAAATCTTTTGGTGGTCCGGATTAAAGAGGGATGTAGCTTAATTTGTGTATGCATGCTTAACTTGTCAAAAGTCTAAGGTGGAACATCAAAAGCCTAGTGGATCGATGCAACCGTTGGACATTCCAGAGTGGAAATGGGATAGTATATCGATGGATTTTGTTACGGGATTGCCGAATACGCAAAGTGGTCATCATTCTATTTGGGTAATCGTGGAAAGACTTACTAAATCTGCTCACTTCATTCCAATTGATATTAGTTATCCTTTGGAGAAGTTAGCTGAGATTTATGTTCTTGTGGTTGTGAAGTTACAGATAGAGATCCTAGATTTACATTGAGGTTTTGGGAGAGTTTACAAAAGGCTTTGGGTTCTAAGCTAAGATTGAGTTCGGCTTATCATCCGCAAACGGATGGTCAAACCGAGAGGACAATTCAATCGTTGGAGGATTTATTGCGTGCTTGTGTGCTCGAGCAAGGTGGTGTTTGGGATAGTTATTTGGCGTTAATTGAGTTCACCTACAATAACAGTTTTCATTCAAGTATAAGTATGGCACCATTTGAGGCTTTGTATGGTCGGAGATGTCGAACACCTTTGTGTTGGCATGAAACGACAGAGAAAGTGAAGTTTATTCGGGAAAAGATGAAAGCTTCTCAAAGTAGACAAAAGAACTATCATGACAAGAGAAGGAAAGATCTTGAGTTTCAAGAAGGAGACCATGTGTTTTTTAGAGTTACATCGGTTACGGGTGTGGGTCGTGCTTTGAAGTCAAAGAAGTTGACTTCTCGTTTTATTGGTCCGTATCAGATTACCACACGAGTTGGTGTTGTGGCTTACCGTGTGGTGCTGCCTCCGAATCTTTCGAATTTGCATGATGTATTCCATATTTTGCAACTTCAGAAGTATGTTCCGGATCCATCACATGTTATTCCTATGGATGAGGTTGAAGTGAGAGATAACCTTACGGTTGAAGCTTTACCGATTAGGATTTTGGACCGTAAAGTTAAGAAGCTAAGAGGCAAGGATATTGAGCTTGTGAAAATAGCGTGGGGAGGCGCTTCGGAAGGAAATATGACTTGGGAACTAGAGAGTGGGATGCGAGAGTCGTATCCGGAGTTGTTTGAATTAGGTAATATTTTCGAGGACAAAAATTTCTAAAGTGGGGGAAAGTTGTAATGCCCCGATTCTGATTTCCCATTTTTGTTGAGTCTTTTATTTTATTTGGGTGATTATTATTTTATTTGTGGAATTGGTGTGTTAATATGTTATGTTTGCATATTGTTTTATTTTATCGTTTTTGTGAGTTTTCGGAGAAATTAGGTTGGAGGGTATTTTAGATATTTCTTAATTAATGTTAAGTTAGAAAAAAATTTTGTGAGAAAATGAATTATTAGATATTTTGAGAGAAAAAGTAATAGAAAAGAAATAGAATAGAAAGATATAAGAGGAAAAAAAAAGGAGAGAAAAGAGAAAGAGAAGAAAGAGAAGAGAAAGAAAGAAGAAAAGAGAAGAAAAGAGAGAAAGTTTGGAAAATCGTCAAGAACACTTCTAGGAATCAATTTGATCAGGTAAGCGTGTGAAATATTGTTATCTTATCATTGTGTAGGATTATGTATGGTTTTGTTTGGATTGTTTTGGTTGTTTTTCCACATATTTCCATTTTAGGTTGAATTGATAAAATCGATAGAAACCGATGTTTTCACGGTTATAATTCGAAATAAATTGCGTAGTTTAGTTGATAAATGTTAGACCGTGACTATTGAAACTTATTTGATTGAATTCGGGTGATTTCATAATTTTTGACATTTTTGGATAATTGAGGGTTTGAGATTTGAGTGGAAATCGGACGTCGTAGAAATCGTGTTTAATGGTTCTAATTCACTGCTATATGTTAGGTGAGTATGAGTATGTGTTTGTTTTGAAGAAAAGGATTGAATCGGTCGGATTTTCAGGCAAAAATGCAAAATCCCGTAGCAGTTTTTAGGCAAAATTCTAGTTTTTTGGAAAACTTCGAAAATTCATATCTTTTGATCCGTAAGTCGGTTTTAGTCCCCGTTCGAAGTGTTGAAAAGCTAAAGAGATGTTCTTTCTAGGAAAAATGGTTTTGATGTCAGTGTATGATCCAATTATAGCAGAAAATTCGAAACGTGTCATTTTGTCAACTTTTACCGTCGTGAATGTGTGCATTTGATGTGTTATCATACTGTATGTTTTCGATATATAACATGTAGCTTATATGCTGTTATATGAATGTTGTGGGTATCCGTATGACGTGAATCCTAGATTGTGGAATATATTATGAATGTATATAGATTGTATGTGATAGAATGAGATGAATGCATGAATATATTGTAAATATGTATGCATTTCAAGAGTGTCTTGAGTCATTTTGTATGTGAAGCATAATGATGTACATTCTTGTGTTGTGCGATTCTAATGAGAATCCGTTGTAACGTCGTGTGCCTATGTGAGGTGTGAGCGATGATTACAAACGATTGTGTGCCTAGGTGAGGTGTGAGCAATCATATTGTGTGCATATGTGAGGTGTGAGCAATCCACAAACATTGTGTGCCTATGTGAGGTGTGAGCAATGGGTGAACATTGTAGGCCCGACGGGGAGTTACATTGGTAACGAGCGAGTTGTGATGAATTGTGATGTATATGAGTGAGTTGTGATGAATTGTGGTGAGAATGTAGAATATGTGTAACATTATGCTAAGATATATAATTATATGCATTGTTGTTATGATAATATTTCTCACCCTTTTGCTGTTTTATGATGCTCTATGAGGCATTGCAGAGTAGCTATGCTGGTGGTATTTTTGTGAAGCGTGTCTTCATTCTTTTGGTCGGTCGACTCTGATATGCAGCACCGGATAGCTAGGATGTACATGATTCTTTTGTGATACATTTGTATATGTATCTTGTTGATGAATGTTTATGTAAACATGACTTATGTTGTTGAATCATACTGGATGATATATATATGTTTGATGTTATCAATGTTTAGATTTTCCGCTTTTATTCTAAATTTTGAGATGTGGGTGTAAGGACTAAGTTCCTCTATTGCAAAGTTACTCCACTATTGCATATCTTTTGTTGAGAAGATGTTGTATGTTTTAATTTCAAGCGTAACGTGACGCGCCTCTTTTATACTATGTTTATAATTATACTCTGACGAAATTTTTAATATGTGACTAAATGATTATGTGAATAGTTAGGGGTATAAAAAGGGGGTGTTACACGTGAAGCTGTGGACCTTTAGATTACATTTTACCCCCACTTTAGCCTTATTAGGACGTAGTGCGACGACTATGAGGGAGTAGTCCCGAAGTAGTTGATACGCGATACTACACTTGGACAAGACTCTCTTGAGAATATTATCGACTATCGAGTGATTTGGGAAATTGATATTATCCGAAAGATGGGTTGTTGACTCCGGGAATCTCTTAGAACCCTGTTCTGCAGGTATGAAAATCCATAGTACACACCTTTTGGGATGGGTAGACCATAGCTCCATGTTCGTGTTCTCTAACCTAGGATTTTGTCTGTATGCATATGTGAATCTTTGCTTACATGTATTTGTGCATTCTTGCATTCATGAGCATCATATCATAAAGTTTCATGGAACTCAGACTTTTGTTTGTAAACATCAAGGTCGTTATGGACGGTAAAAGGAAGAAAACTGTAAAGTACACTTACAAGAGTCTTAACTTGGATGACCTAAGGAGGTTGAGCACTTTGGCGACAGATCTAGAGGGATTCAAGAGAAGATATGGGAAATTGTTTTCATTATTGAAGATGAAGATGGATAATGGACTCCTCTCCATGCTTCTCCAATTCTATGATCCAATCTACCATTGTTTCACTTTTCCCGATTATCAACTAGTACCCACACTAGAGGAATACTCTTATTTGGTTAGATTGCCCATTCTTGACGAGTCTCCTTTTCCAATCATGGAGAAAGACCTTAAGGAGCAGGATATTGCCAAGGCTACACGTTTGGGGTTTGTTGATATTCAAAACAACATGACTATAAAAGGAGGAGTTTTTGGCTTAACTGCAAAGTTCTTGGTCGGGAAAGCCCAATACTATGCTGATCATTTGAGCATGGATGCATTCGAGGCTATCCTTACCTTGTTCATTTATGGTATCTTTTTGTTCCCTAGCTTCGAAAATTTTATGGACCTAAATGCCATCAAAATCTTCTTGAAAAGGAACCCTGTGCCTACTTTGCTAGCAGATGCCTATCATTATGTTCATCTGAGGAATTTTCACAATGGAGGGATGATCACTTGTTGTGCTCCTTTATTATACAAGTGGTTTATTTCACACTTGCCTAAAGCTAACACTTTTTGGGATCCGAAGGAAGGTTGGTGGTCACAGAAGATCATGGCTCTCACTCACTCCGACAATGATTGGTACAATCGTGACTATGATGGAGTAATGATCATTGATAGTTGTGGAGATTTTGGTAACGTACCTCTTCTTGGTACTAATGGAGGAATTAGTTACAACCCAGTTCTCGCTCGTCGACAGTTAGGATATCCTTTGAAGGACAAGCCCAACAGTGTTCATGTGGAAAGTATTTTCTTCAAGGAAGAGAAGAATGGTCAGGACCTGAAAGGAAAGATCCTAAAATCTTAGAGTCATTTGCATAAGAAAGGGAAGAAAGACCTAGGAAAACCTAATTGTGTCTCTTTGGAACCATATCTCCAATGGGTCCGAAAGAAAGCCATCGCATTGAAGATGCCTTATTCTCAGCAAGAACCCATGGTTTTGAAGGAGGAGCACACCTTGATCTTCATGTTTGAGGAGGAGAAGCTGAGAATTGCTTTGAGTAAAGCGCGACAAACAGAAGACGCTTGGAAGCACAAGTATCAAGTGGTTGTTGAAGAAAATGCAAAACTTCATAAACAACTACAATTGAAGAATGAAGAAGTACTCTCTTGTAAGAAGAGGAAAGCGCAAGAGGATTTATTTTCTTCTAGTCCTCAGTCGAATCCGTGGAAGTTGATTATGGATAAGCTCATTCTCGAGAAGGCCCAGATGGAAGAAGAGATCAAGAAGCTCAACATGAGGCTACTAGGAGAACCTCCTTGGGACTTTTGTTAGTTTTTATTTAGCTTTCTGTTTAAGACTCTTGTAAGAAGTACCGATATTTTGTAATTCAATCTTATTGAGCAATGAAGTTAAGCCTATGACGCTTTTTGATGTTTGCAAATATCTGAGTTCCATGACACTTTATGAATTTGCATTCGCATTCCCATTCACATTTTCTAACCATTCAAGTAAATTCAAATTTTTCTTTGCAGACAACAACATGGTAAGACGAAGCGCGCTCCCATTCCCAGATTTGAAGTTGGACAACCTCAAGATCCTGGTAGGCCTTGTTAGGAATCCTGCCGCACTCATCGCAAAATATGGAGATCTTCTGTCGTTACTTAACTCTCAAATTGATGGATGCATGTTGCATGCCCTCGTTGAGTTTTATGATCCGGTATACCATTGCTTTATCTTCCCGGATTTCCAATTACTTCCAACCATAGAAGAATATTATGATTATCTGAAGATTCCGCTAACCATCAAGGCTCCTTGTGAGAAACCGAGAAGAAGAGACTTAGCCAAAGCATTACATCTTAGGCCGGAAGAATTACCTACCATGAGAGAAAAAGGAGGCTTCTATGGAATGGAGGCAAGGCCATTAATGGAAATGGCTGAATTTCACTATGAGACTAGAAATTTGGGTGTTTTCGAGGCAATCTTGGCATTCTTGATATACGGTTTGTATCTCTTTCCAAGCTATAATGAGTTCATCAATGATGAGGCTATTCGTCTCTTCATTATCAAAAATCCTGTGAGTGAAATACTAGCAGACACTTACGTTGTCATCCACCGCCATACATTATATGATCTCAGACCATTCTCATGTTGTACCGCATTGCTCAGCAGATGGTTCACTTACCATTTGCCCAAAACCCACGTTCTCTAGAACCTCTATAGCAAGGACGCATGGATTGAAAAGTTAATCACTCTCAACCATTATGATATCACTTGATGCGATCCCAGGCTCGGTGGTATAGCCATAATCCATAGTTGTGGGGACTTCCCCAACGTATCCCTCATTGGAACAAGAGGTGTTATCAACTACAACCCAATTCTTTCTCAACGCCAGCATAGGTATCCAACCGGGCCGGAGCCCGAGCTAGAATTGCTAAGACCCTGCTTTTGTGAAACAGGTAGCAACCGAGATTTAGAAGCCCGAGCCAGCTATGCTTGGAGGCATCCTCACATCTAAGGGATGACCGCAGTAGAGAGTATAGGTTGTTTTACTACTAGAGCTTATCTACTTTGGTCAAAGGAGATAGCTTTGACAATGTTTTACACTCATGATTATGAGATAACAATCGATTCAAAACTCCCTGTGATTAAGGAAGAATTGAAGTATGCCTTGATCAAAACTCAGCACAAAAATGAAGACCTATGGGAGATCATTCGCCAGTATCAAGCTCGCACCGAAGCTCAAGAAGGAGAAGGATCATCTTGTTAGAATGATCAACGTTTCACTATTTCATGTTTTCCCTAAAAAGGATTGTAATCCTATGTTGCATTTACTTTTGTTGCTTTGATTGTAAGAAAGGTCTTGCTTTTTCGCAAGAGCCATCCATTGTAACAACTTTCAAATTATCAATGAAAAAATTGCTTTTTAAAGCATGTCGTTACGTGTTGTTCCAATTTTTTTGTTTGTAAACGAAATTTGTTTTTCCTTGAATGGTTTGTGCATTTGCAGTTGCATCTCATCTTGCATTGGTCTTACATTCAAGTTCCACAACTCATCCTTTTTTCTTGTTCGTCAGAGAGGGAGAAGAGAGGGAAGTCACGCTGAATTCGCACAGATACAACACTCGGGCTCAATCTCAGCGAAAGATGGCGGACAATGATCAAAGAATTGACCAGATAGATAAAGATATTGAGGAGATTAAGGACAATGTTAGCCAGATCATGGAAGTCCTTAATATAATCAGAGCTAAGATGGACACGCAAGCTACATTGGTCTCCGAAGTCACTACAGCAGTAACAAGTCTCCCAACAACTCTAGTTACTACTGCGGAATTCCCATTCGGTATATCTAGGGACTTTTTGCCACCAGTCAACAATCTGCAGTCTTCCGGTTTTCAGCCACTATTTGATTCAACGACAATGAACCCTATATTCACTCAAGTAGGTGCACCAACTCAGGTCCGACCTACTTTTAACCACCAGCAACCCATCTTCGACATACCCGAAGGTTCTGAGGCCGAGGATAAGAAACATGAAAAGTTGAGAGTGGAAATTGTTATTATGGCCAAGAGGATGAGAGACATTGAAGGAAGTAACGTCTTTGGGTCAGATGCCAAAGACATGTGCATGGTTTCCGGATTGGTGTTCCCACAAAAATTCAAAATGTCTGTGTTTGATAAATACGAGGGAACTACCTGTCCCAAAGTACACCTGATAATGTATTGCAGGCGGATGGCTCCGCACATTGAGAACGACAAATTATTGGTGCACTGCTTCCAAGACAGTCTCAAGGGAGCATCGGCCAAATGGTACTTAAGCTTAGACCAAGCAAAAATCTAGGGTTTCCAAGACCTGCCATATGCTTTCATCCAACAATACAAGTATAATATGGATCTGGCTCCAGATCATCGTCAACTTCTTAGTATGACGTAAAAAAGCACTGAATCCTTCAAAAATATGCGCAAAGATGGCGTGGAACTGCTGCTCAGGTCGAGCCACCCTCACTGAAAAAGAGCTCGCAGACTGGTTCATAGACACGGTCAGGCCAGAGTTCTATGAAAGACTGATCAACAGCTTTACTTCCAACTTCTCCGACATTTTCGCAGTAGGGGTCAAGGTTGAAGCCGGTTTGAAAAGTGGAAAGATAATAACCTCAAACGCTAATCCTAGCACCAAGATTGCCAAGAAGATAGCTAACAACACCTAGAAGGATGTTTCGCGCTCCAACACCTAGTTCGTGAACTGATTGAAAAGCAGATCTTGTCTTTTGAAGACAACCACCCAAATGTGAAGAATACCCCCTACCAAGTAATGGTGGAGTAAACGCTATCACTAAGGAAGGAGAAGGGTCGGAAAAAAAGATTGTTACTACTGTTGAAGAAATCAAGCTGTCGTTGGTAGAATTACACAAACGCCTTGCTCAAGCTTGGGACCTCAAAACGTCTCATGAGAATTGCGAGCAGTGCATGCTGAATCCACAAGGTTGTGACCTTGTACAGAAGGATGTTCGAGCATTACTTGATCAAGGAATGTTGGAAATCAGTCACAGAAAGAAGAAAGAGGATATATTGGTAATTGAACCCGTGTTCAATATGCCAGCAGAACCTAGTCTGAGGGTCGTATTCAGAAACACAAACAACAATAATACGAATGGAAACAAAAACGTCCGGCCTATATTCTGCGATGATGCGCCACCCAGATTTAGGAGGGATCAGTCTAGATTCAAGCCAAGGAGAGGATTCAGACCTCATCCTAGAGCCATAACACCAAAAGAAGACTATTCATAGTGTGAAAGTATCTTCAAGGAAAGAAGACAAGAAAAAGTTGCCAACATTGTCGGAGGTAGCAGAATGACCCGAAGTGGTCGCATGTATCAACCTCGAACACATCCTGCCGCCCCTCAACCAATATTTCCCATTCCCAAAGTTGTTGTCGCTGCTCCTAAGGAAGCCGTTCAGAAGGAAACAATTGCTAAGGAACCTACCAACAAAGGGAAAGAGCCTCTTAAAGACGATGAGGAGGAGTTCCTAAGAATTATCCTTCGAAGTGACTACTGAGTGGTATATGAACTAAATCAAACACCGTCTAAGATCTCCATTACGTCACTGCTATTAAGCTCTCCAGCACACCGTCAGACGTTGCTGAAAATCCTGACACAAGCTCATGTGACTAAGGACATCACAATGGGGCAGTTCGACTCTGTTGTGATAAACATCACGGCCTGTAATACTTTGATCATTGATGACAACGACTTGACAATTGAATAACGCAAGCACAATCGTGCTCTGCATGTGTCAATCAAATGTGAAGAAGACACGTCGTCTAGGGTGCTTGTTGTCGCTACTGCGAAAATCAGCGCCGGCTGAACAGAAGAGTCGCCACCGTGCGTTATTTATCCCAACGGGGGGAAAGGAAACGCTCGAAGTAAACCTACTGCAAAGACGGGAAAGGAATGGTCATCGCAACCAAATCCTGGATTCGGGAGTCGGTTACGCAAGGGGAAGGTATTAGCACCCCTCACGTCCGTCGTACTCGACGGGATCCACGCTGGTTTTCTAGTACGGATTGTTATTCTATCTACTCTACAGGTCTGGGGTTAAAAGAAAATAAAATGACTCGGCAAAGTATCGCACTTTATGCCTACGTATTCCCGTCTGGAACGAGAAATCAGAGTCAACGTAGTTCGCCTACCTACTGGAAAGGAGGGGAAGGTTGCTCGCTAGGATATCGCATCCTATGCCTACGTACTTTCATACAACATGAAAGATCAGAGCAAACGTAGTTCGGGCTACGTACGACACAAGTCTGTCTTGATTGTTTTTATCCTTCTGAAAAAGGTTTTTCTGATTATGGGTCCAAGCGGACAAAAATGACGTTTTTGATTGGTTTACAGTCTTTTACGCAAGAACTGTTTTTATTGATGTTTATCCTTTTATTGTGTTTTTCTGATTGTTTAGAGATGAGAAGAGACAGCAACTCTAAAACCTATGGTTAAAATGGGAATCAAAATCTACCCTAATGTTGTCATGCATGGATGAGAACCTAATGTCTGTCATATTTCTCTCTTGCGCAGAGAGAAACAGAGATCCTAAGGGGATAAACGGAAAAACAACAATATCTATACAGTAAAGCAGTAAAATGCATGAATGCAGCAGTACAAGCGAGGCAAGGGAGTCCCACTCAACCTCGAACCTAGAAAACAATGGGCAAAGTGAAACAACTTCACTTCAACCTCCAGGGGAAACTTAACAAACAATACAATCAAGAAATTCAAACAATACATCCACAGCTCTAAACAGCACCAGCAGCTCTAAACAGCAAAACCTGACAGCATAAGCTCCTTCTTCTATCAGTCTTCAAGGCAAGGGACTTCATCCTCAATATTCAAAGCTTCTTCAAAGCAAGCTCTCCTAGATGAGTAATAGTTCACAAGATGATTTGGGATGCTAAACAGTCAGTTAACCACCAAAGGTGGCATACAGACTGTTAACAAAATACAGACTGTTTCTCTCAAAAGTTCTATCTCCTAGATACTGCCACTAATCCTTCCAAAGGAAGGAGGTGAATATCAAAGAGAGACTTTGAATCACAGAGAAGAATGGAGGCAACAAAAGCCATCCATGTTTATGAACCAAATTTCTACTCTAAAGCTCTACCTAGCTCCTAGGTCCTATGATCTTCAATCAATCTTCAAGCAAGCCTAGCATCTTCATCAACTTTGAACTTGATCTTCAACTCTTTGTCTTCAATATGCTTCATCATCAAGATCTTCAAGCCAAGCCCACACCCCAAGCAAGCCCAATAAGGCCATACAAACAAAATAAACCCCAAAAGGGCACACCAAACAAGCATACAATTGCAAAATATACTAAAAATAATAATATAGTAGGGAAAATTCTAATATTATTTCTAGGGGATCTATTAAACCTACCCTTAATACCCATATATGCCCCATAGCCTAACTTATCCTAAAAAACCCAAAAGAAATTGTTTTAATGCACCTAAGTTGTGGTTTAACCTAATTTTATACAACCTAATAGAATCTAATCAAAACTATCCTAAAATCATCACAAAAATATGGAATTAATCCAGGGGGAACCTAAAACATATATCTAACTAACCAAAAAAGATTGACTTAAAAATCTAAAGGGAACTACCTAAACTAAAATCTACAAATTAAGGTACCAACATAAAAGCATTAAAGAGCAATTAAAAGTGAAAATATGCAAAAAATATAAAAATGAAATAAAATGGCAATTTTGTGATTTTATATTTTTCTTGACAAAAAATGGAAAGTGGAGAAAAAATTCCCAAGCAAAAATATTCTTTTTTCATTTTATTATGGATTTTTAAAATGTGAGAAAATTTGGAGGAAGAATAATATGAGAATCATGAAATGGGGTGTAAACAGAAACAATAAGCAGTTTATTTCATATTTGGGCCCAGCTGGGGGGTGTGGAAAGAAAAGCGTCTGGGCCCAGTTTATTTCAGAAAACAAATAAAAAAACATTCAGAAAAAGAGGAAATGAGCGGTGCGAATAGAAGCTAAATTCAGTTCAAATTCAATTGGGCCTGATGGGGGGGTGGCGATGGAAAATTTTGCTCAAAGCCCAGAACGCGTTTTAATGAAACGCTGAGTTTCATGGCTCAGCTTCCCTCCACAATTCGCTTTAATCTGCGCCGTTATATCGTCCCTTTAGTCAACCAGTCATGCGCTCATCCTGTGGCTAAAACTTCGTCTTCAACCTTGGGTAGCTTAGGGTTTCAGAAAAACCATGAACACACATGCCATGCACAGAACTTCCAGCTACATGTTCTCCTTCGTTTCTCCATCAAAATCAAAAATATAAAAACCAATCTTGATCTATTTTCCAAGATGAACACAACCACGGTCTTAGTTTCCATTGAAACGCTCTATATATTCCAACCCGAATGTGAATCCATCCTAAACTCAAAATATGATCAATCTTGCACTTCAACCAAACTCAATTTTCTCTATATCAAAGTGATCCTCATGTTCCATGGATTAAACTCAGCCATTAAACTAGCATGGAAACTCACTAAATCACTCATTCTAGCTCCATCAAGAATCGACCTCCATTAATGGAACTCCACCAATTGCTCCCAAATTCATCAAAAATGACCACCTAATTGTCTCTAACAAGTCTATGCTAATAATTTACCCTAGCCATGCCTAGATTATGGTGTAGAACAGAAATTGCAAACCTGGTTCTTGGATATGGTAGGTGATGAAACTCTTCAAATCAAGCCTTGTAACTCTTCAAGAATGCTCCTTGGAGGCTGAATCTTCTTCTGTTTGCAAAAGGAATGGCTGGAATTGCTTGTACTTCAAGATCCAATGTAATTTGCTTTCTTGCAATTTCAATATGAAAACCTTCAAATCTTCATCAATGGAGCCTCACTCTAGCATGAACACACTCAGAAATGCTTATGGAGAAGATTTGTGAAGAAAAATGGAATGGCAATGAAGAAAAATGTGAAGTTTGAATATGATTTGCAATGGAGCAAAATGGATCTCAATCTCTCTTCTCTACCACAATCAACACCAACCTTGCACCAATGCAAGTCACACTCATTATATAGAGAGGTTTAGAAAAGTCTAGAACCCTCTAGAATCATCTAGGATCTTCCCATGAGAATTTGATCTTTTCATCCAATGGTATTTTGAATTTCACTTCTCCTTATATGGTATCTCATGCAATATGCCTTGTAATATTGGTAACAGAATTGAATTTCTCCTTACATGATATTTTGGATGAGATACAATGCACATCTTCCTTGTTTATTGAGTTATTTTGAGTTTTGGTTTGGTGCCCTATTATGCAAGCAAGACTTTTACAAAGCAACCCTATGATGCAAGCCTCAAATCAAAATTGTGGCTGAACCATTGTTCTTAGAATGTCATTTGGAGTCAAAATGACCTATTATATGACATGGTTTGGACTTGTAGCTTGGGATTTATGATTTTCAACTTCACTTGAATTAACTTATGCCTCATTTTTAGGCCATTTTTATCACTTTTTGATATGAGCCTTTTCAACATCTCATGACCTCCTTAATAGACTTAAAACATCATTCTAAGCAACTTTGATGTTGAAGATTTTTCCATTTGAAGCCTGGAAGTAGGAGATATGGCCTTATGCTTGAAATGACCTATAACCTCCAAATGACCAAAATGCCCTTGGCTTGTCAAGATCATAAGTAGAGCTCCACAAATCAGATTGAGGCATACCATACCTTTCTAGAAAGCTAAGATCATGGGTAACAACTTTCATGTTGGCCAAAAATCCAATTGAAAATTCATTAAGGGGCAAAAGTTGCTTGGAAGTCAAGTAACTTTCACAGACAAATTTCAGATGCCTCTGAGGACCTGTAACTTGCAAGAACCATAACTTGAGTTCTATAAATCTCCTTGATTCCTTCCACCACTCAAATTAAAGGTCTTGATATAATATACAAGTCTCATGTTGGCCAAGGATCTATTTGAGACTTGCATTTTGAATTACTTTGCTTGGAAGTTTGACCTAAACCAGGGGATTTTACACAGAAACCCTAATTCAGAAACTTCTCTTCTTCTTGATTTCTTTTGATTTATCCTTGGCAAAACACCACATCTATATCCACATATCAAAT
The DNA here is from genome assembly GCA_963859935.3 of Lathyrus sativus. Taxonomy (NCBI): domain Eukaryota; kingdom Viridiplantae; phylum Streptophyta; class Magnoliopsida; order Fabales; family Fabaceae; genus Lathyrus; species Lathyrus sativus. The sequence continues at coordinate 400,906,369 of OZ012741.1, read as the reverse complement.
GATGCATCCCACATCCTCCAAATAGGCTTTGATGCCCTTCAATCAAGCATTTGACTTAGGGTTGACCCAGGGTTGACCCAGATGACACCCTAGTTGACTGTCTTCCACTGTAGCTCTTGTAACCATACCAATGACTTGTCGTACTTTCAAAAGGACCCTCTAGGTCTTCCATTACCTCAATTCATAACCCATAACTTCTCTGATGATCTTCACATACCCTCAAGATAGGAGAGAAACCCACTGCTTGGCCTTTAAACTTCCCAGAGCTTCAATTTCTTTCTTGGTGATTTGAATAGGCTTGAATCTTGATAAGAGCCTCTTGAATACATTCCTTGAGATGAAAGATAGCACTTGATCCCTTGTCAGATGACTTGTTATGCTATGCTATGCAAATGATTTGACTATGTACATGACTTTTTATGCAAATGACAATGCAATTGAAACATAAACCAAGTGAAGTAGGTTGAACAAATTTTAGGGTGCAACACTTGTCGATACAGGATCCGCACTTAATGTGATGCCAAAGAGAACATTAGCTAAGCTAGCACATCAGGGTGCTGATATGAGACCTACATCTCTTGTGGTGAAGGCGTTTAATGGTTCTAGAAGGGTTGTGATATGAGAGGTTAACCTACCTACCATGATAGGTCCACAAATCTTTAAGATCACTTTTCAGGTGATGGATATCAACCCAGTTTACAGCTGTCTATTAGGGAGGCCCTGGATACATACAGTGGGCGCTGTAACCTCCACCCTTCATCAGAAAATGAAGTTCATTGTTGATAACCAACTGGTTATTATTCATGTAGAGGAAGATATAATGGTGAGCAACCTGTCTTCTTTCCGATACATTGAAGCAGATGAAGATTTAGTTGAAACAGCTTTCCAAGCGCGAGAGATAGCCCATGCTGTTCTAGTTGACGAGTCGGCTATAACTCGTGGTCCATCCTTCACTTCTGTTCAAAGTATCAAGGCTACACTGAAAACAGGACTCCCATTGGGATGGGGAGAAGTTATCAAAGTCAATGCTCGAGAAAAAAAACGACCGAAAGGGGTTGGGTTACAAACCAACTCTCGAAGATGAGCCAGAAGAGAGCGTCATGAGGAAAAAGTCCTTGAGAGAGATTTTTACTAGTGGCGGACTACAAATAAATTCTATTATCTCCGAAGAGGAAGATTGTGATCTTGACGGTCTGATAATTCAAGGAGGAGCAGCTCTGCATAATTCGGAGGCTATGGAAATTCCTATCTTTTTACCATTAGAGTAGTCCATTTTTCTTGTTAGCTTTATGTTTTCTTTAAAAATTCATGGTCTTGCCCGAGGCCTGTAAATTATTTTGTAGGGCCACTTTGCAAATTTGAAAAATCTATGAATGAAAAGTGTTTTTGTTAAAACTCTTGTTTATTTTCTGCTTATCATTTTCACTCTTTTTTGTTAAAAGGAAAAATGGCAACTTTTCGTGAAAACATAAAAACAACCCTTCATCTGCATGTGTGTGTGTGTGTGTGTGTGATCATTCCTAAAAATATAAAAACATACAGAACACCTCTACTACCCACAGAATCCCCTGATCTTTCGGTTCCTTTTACTAGTGGTTCATCTATCTTCCAAGCCGAAGAAGAGAGTGATGAAGACTTAGAGATCCCAGAAGAATTGAAGAGGATGACTGAATATGAAGATGCTTATCTAAAGTCGTACAAAGATCGAATTGAGGTCATCAACGTAGGGTCTGAAGAAGAGAGAAGAGAAGTCAAGATTGGAGCATCGTTGGGGCCAGAAGTCAAAAGCAGGCTGATAGCACTCCTCAGAGACTATGTTGACATATTCGCTTGGTCTTATAAAGATATGTCAGGGTTGGACGCCGACATTGTTATGCACAAGCTCCCCCTAAAGCCAGAATGTCCTCCAGTCAAGCAGAAACTTCGCAAATTAAGACCAGACATGGATCTTAAGATCCAAGATGAAGTCAAGAAACAGATCGAGGCAGGCTTTTTAGCAGCATCCAAATATTCGGAATGGGTGGCCAACATCGTGCCAGTTCCAAAGAAAGATGGAAAAGTCAGAATGTGCGTCGACTATAGGGATCTAAACAAAGCTAGTCCGAAGGAAGATTTCCCTCTACCACATATCGACACCTTGGTGGACAATACAACTAGTTTCACAGTGTTCTCATTCATGGATGGGTTTTCTGGTTATAATCAGATAAAGATGGATCAAGCTGACATGGAGAAGACAACTTTCATTACACCCTGGGGTACCTATTGTTATAAGGTCATGCCTTTTGGTTTGAAGAATGCAGAAGCAACATATCAGAGGGCCATGGTCACACTTTTCCACGATATGATGCACAAAGAGATTGAAGTATATGTGGACGACATGATCACAAAGTCTCTAAGCGAGGAAGATCATTTGGATCATCTATTAAAGCTATTCGAGAGACTCCGAAAGTACCAGTTAAGGCTAAATCCAGCTAAATGCCCCTTTGGGGTTCGCTCAGGAAAATTAATTGGTTTCATCGTTAGTAAACATGGAATTGAAATGGATCCTGATAAGGCCAGAGCAATCCAAGAGATGCCTGCTCCTAAAACAGAGAAACAGGTCAGAGGTTTCCTTGGACGTTTGAATTACATCTCCAAGTTCATCTCCAACCTAACTGCTACTTGCATACCTATCTTCAAGTTGTTACGAAAAGATCATACGGTGGTGTGGAATGAAAATTGCCAGTCAGAATTTGAAAAAATCAAGCAGTATTTACAAGAGCCTCCGATATTGATTCCTCCAGTGCCTGGAAAACCATTGTTCATGTACATGACAATATTAGAAGATTCAATGGGTTGCGTCTTGGGACAAACTGATGAGTTAGGCAAGAAAGAGCACGCAATTTATTATCTAAGTAAGAAGTTCACAGAATGCGAAAGTCGCTACTCCCCGCTAGAAAAAGCATGTTGTACTTTAGCATGAGTTGTCAAGCGTCTAAGACAGTATATGATCTGCCATACTACCATGCTGATTTCTAATATGGACCCAATAAAGTGCAGCTTTGAAAAACCAGCTCAAACTGGAAGGTTGGCCAGATGGCATATGCTCTTGTAAGAGTATGATATCCAATATATTGCTCAAAAGTCCATCAAAGGCAGTGTCTTGTCAGAACACCTTGCACAACATCCCGTGGAAGATTATCAGCCACTCAAGTTTGAGTTCCCTGATGAAGATGTGATGTACCTTCAACGCATGAAACCAGAGCCTAGTCCTGAAAAAGGTCCTGAGCCTGGATCCCGGTGGGAAATGATGTTCGATGGAGCGTCAAACAAAAATGGACATGGTATTGGAGCCGTTTTGAAAAATCCAACCGGAGGGTATACTGCCGTCACAACCCGACTTTGTTTCTCATGTACTAATAACATAGCCGAGTACGAAGCCTATATCCTAGGGTTGGAAGCTGCCATTGATCTCCGTATCAAAATCCTGGAAGTAATCGTTTATTCAGCTTTGGTGATCTATCAACTCAAAGAAGAATGGGAAACTTGAGATGAAAAGTTGATCCCTTACAAATCTCACATCCTAGAGATGGCCGAATATTTTGACGAAATTACATTCAAGCATGTATCAAGAGAAGAGAATCATATTGTTGATGCTTTAGTTATGATGGAATCAATATAGAAGGTCCAGTTTGTTAACGAAGCACCTTTAATCCGCATTGAAAGAAGAACAGTACCAGCATATGTTATGACAGTAGAAGAAGAGTCTGATGAGAAACCTTGGTTCCACGACATCAAGAATTTTCTTCAACATCAGATATATCCAGCTGACGCATCCAGGATTGACAAAAGAGCCATACGAAGATTGTCATCTAAGTTCTTCATCAACAATGGCATCCTTTACAAGAGAAACCATGACATGGTTCTACTCAGATGCGTCGTTGAAAAAGAAGCAAGTCTCATCATGACTGAAGTGCATGAAGGAGCATTCGGTACTCATGCCAATGGCCACACCATGGCAAAGAAGATTTTAAGAGCTGGATATTTCTAGTTGACTTTAGAAACAGATTGCATCTTCTTTGCTCGAAAGTCCCTCCACATCCTCTCAATGTGATGACATCGCCATGGCCATTCGTAATGTGGGGCATAGACATGATTGGGGCAATAGAACCGAAAGCTTCCAACGGCCATCGTTTCGTCCTCATTGCTACTGATTACTTCACCAAATGGGTAGAAGCAGCGTCGTATGCGAACGTAACAAAACAAGTGGTGGCCCATCTCACCAAAAAGGAAATCATCTGCCAGTATGGTATCCCTGACCAGATCATCACCGACAATTGGTTAAATCTGAACAACAAAACAATGAAGGAACTTTGTGATGACTTCAAGATCAAGCATCACAATTCGTATCCTTACAGACCTAACATGAATGGTGCAGTTGAGGCTGCAAACAAGAATATCAAGAAGATAATATAGAAGATGGTTGTAACTTACAAAGGTTGGCATGAGATGTTGCCATTTGCTTTACATGGATACCGAACATCAGTGCAAACTCCAACAGGGGCAACCCCCTTTTCCTTGGTGTATGGGATGGACGTTGTGCTACCCATCGAGGTCAAGATACCTTCTTTGAAGATCTTAATGGAAGTAGAGCTCAAAGAAGACGAATGGATAAAAAAAAGGTTCGATCCATTGAACCTCATCGATGAGAAAAGGATAACGGCCATGTGTCATAGCCAGATCTATCAACAAAGTATGATAAGAGCGTTCGACAAGAAAGTTCGTCTCGAAGAGTATAAGGAAGGAGATTTGGTGCTCATAAAAATTCTACCAACACAGAAGGACATGCGCGGCAAGTGGATGCCCAATTATGATGGACCTTTCATTATGAAGAATGTCTTCTCCAGAGGATCTCTAATTCTTGAGACCATGGATGACGAACAACTCAAGTACCCTGTCAACTCATATGCAGTGAGAAAGTATTACGCCTAAAATGGAAAGCCTAGAAAGGTGATTCAAGCACTTCAGCAAGACGAAAGTCTGAAGATTAAAGCCAACAAACGCAGGGGAAAAGTCTCGTGTGACGTGTTAAAAGAAAATGAATGTCTGTCATGCTCATCAGAAGCAACAAAGCATATGGACTGCTAGTTAGTAGGGTCAGATCATTATTGGATTCTGTAACCCCTTTTGTTGTCATTTTTTCAAATGTATTTTTGTTCCCGAGACTTTACCCTTTGTAAAGTTCTCGTCTATTAATGAAATCATATTTTGGTCCAATCATTGTTATGATCTTCTATTTTTGTTATGCAATTTCACTTATTTGTTAATAAAGATTTTTTTCGAAAAGCAAAGTGTTTTGAAAAACTTAAATTTTGTTTTAAAGAGAACTGATTTGACAAAGCATATTGAAACGCTCTAGAGGTAACCTGACAATATTACACAGCTCTCAGAACCGTAAAAGCTTGTTGTCGCCTCCAACCAAAGGATATGCGTCCTACAGTAGTTCCCGCTCTTAAGCCAGGATTTCTCCTCTGCAGGTTTGCAAGAGTATTGATTTATTTTGCAAGATTGTTATCTACCCCAAAAGGAAGCGCCACCTAAATTGAAACATTTGAGACTCAGTGTGATGGGTTCCCTCTTTGTTTTCCTTGTTTTGATCTTTCCTTCTCCCTCGTGGGTCGGTCTGCATTTTACATGCAACATCATATCAACATACACATTTGTTTGCATTTTCTTTGGGTTCTGTTTGTTTGGTTGTTGCCTTTGAGATCCTTTGGTCATTACCACGCTCTTTGATCTGTTTGTCACAGTTTTCACGTGGCGGTTGTTATCCCAATGTTATCGGTGATCCTGGGATTACTAGTTCTTCCCTAGGAAGCTAGTTGTAACTAGCAATATCTGAGTTACCAAGATGGTTAGTTGTTACTAATGTTTTCCCCTGATTTGGTTGTCACCAATAAAGTCTAGTGGGCACTAGCATTGTTTACACCCAATTGCAATTGGTACCTTGGTTTGGTCGTCCCCAATCATTCTGAACCCAGTAGTCACTGGTTCTATTTAAAATCAATCATTATTGGAACCCCTTTTGATTCGGTTATTACCAATCTTTGTTGAAATCTAGTAGTTACTAGTATTACTTTAAATCCCATGGTTATTGGTATTTAAAATTGGTTGCTACCAATTTTCCTCGTGTAAATCCAGTAATTACTGTTGTTGCCTAAATCCAATGGTTATTGGTATTTGATTTAGTTGTTACTAATTTCCTCAGAAAGTCTAGTGATTACTAGCATTGTCAAAACCAGTTGTTATTGGTATACCTTTGATTTGGGTTGTCACCAGTTTGTCTAAATCCAATAGTTATTGGCGTCGCTTAAGTCTGTTTGTTATTGGCACTTTGAGTTGGTTATTACCAATTTTCCCATTAAAGCCCAGTAGTTACAGGCACCTTTTAACCCGATTGTTATAGGTACTTTGATCTGGTTGTCACCAAACCCTTTGAAAATCCAGTAATTACTTTTGTTGCCTAAATCCAATGGTTATTGTTATCCTTCGACTCGGTCATTACTGATTCCCCAGTTAAGTCTAGTGATTACTAGCATTGTCACAACCGATTGTTATTGGTGTATTTTTGATTCGGTTGTCACCAGTCTTTCTAAGTCCAATGGTTACTAGCATTGCTTGAAAGCTAATCGTTATTGGTACCGTGAGTTGGTTGTTACCAACTTCCCCAGCTAAAGTCCTTATTTTACCAATGTTGTTTGGAAATCCCAATTGTTATTGGAACTTTGGTTTGGTCGTCACCATCGCCTCCAAGAAGTCTAGTAGTCACTAGCATCTCTTGAACTGTTTGTTAAATCTGGTTGACACCAGTATCCCCAGCGAAGCCTTTGCTTTCCCTAGTCGAGTCTCGAAGATCTAGTGGATACTAGCATCCCCGGTGCGTCTGGTCTTGTTTTTAGTCTTTTCCTGAAGATCCCGTTTGAACTCTTCGTTATAGGAGATTCCTCATTTTGGCTTATCCCCAGTGAGGATTGTGTCTCTGGTCTTTCGCTTCCCCGGTGGAAATTTGCCTTCTTCCCCTGTGGAGTGTGTTCCCTTTCCCCCAGTGAAGATTTGTCTTCCTCGGTGAAGTTTGTGTCCCTGTGTGGAAGATTCCCCTTGAAGTAGCATCATTAGTCATGTATGAACTATTTCTATGTTATGCCCTGGATCTTTCCCGAGTGTGTCGGGTCCCTTGAGAGTAGTTACTCGTCGTATTGCCGTTCTTTTATTTTTGCTCGTGTGTCTGCATTTGTCTTGCACTCAAGCATCATAAAGAACATTTATAACTCATTGCATTTCAGAATTTGTCCATTTGCATACCATCCGATCTAAGGGACAAAATTTTTGGTTTGTTATATTTAAATACCTTTCACTACGATTCTATGAGGATTATCATCTCTCATTGCAATCTGGTGAAGATATTTAACTAGGGGCAACTGTTGCACCTCAAATTTTGACCCCTTAGATCTTCATAATCATTTTAGGATCATATTCATTTGATTATCTAACCTTAACCTATTTCAAGTTTGTCTTTGTCAAGATACAGATGAATCAGGGTTCTGTATAGTCAAGAATCGAGGTTTCCATGGTTTGATCATTCAATGTCTTGGATTGATTCTCCTTTAAACAATTCTCTACACTATCAAGATACTACATTGGTTTAAGTATGATTCCAATTTGAGGTTGTCACCCAAAGATCAAAAACAGTGCAGTCCAGGATCCCCAATTAGGGTTTCTGATCAGGAAAAGTCAACTGTGGTTTTAATTTTGATTTAAAAGGTTTTCCAATGATGGAATCATGGTCCATGAAGCTCATATGGCTTAGTGAAGTTTACTCAAGAAGTTTCAAGACCTCAAAATACCCAGAACGCCAACAGTCAATCCGGTAGTTATCGATCGATCTATTCGGTTGACCGAAAAGTCAACTCTTTAACCATAAGGAATTTGACCTCAAAGTGTGAAGCAAATATGTTCCTAATAACATATTACACCTATCCATGAAGTTTCATGACCATTGGATCAAGGATTGAGGAGTAATAAAAAAAGTCAGGAATTAGGGTTTTGAAAGGGGAAAGACCATAACTTCCTAACCACACATCCAAATGAGATGGTTCAAAGCTTATTGGAAAGGTATTGAAAAGCCCTACAAAAGTATCACAGTGGTCCATTTGCAGAAAATGCATAGATTTGGAGTTATGGTCAAAGTCATCACAAGAGGGAGAAAACACTTAAAAAATTCTAAGTTTCTGGCCTTTTTAGGGATGTTTTCAACCAACTTTGAGAGGTTTTTTGACCTAGTTACACTTGGAATCTGAACATTCAGTAAACAAGAAAGTCGTAAAGCTCCATGAGGGATTTCTAAAAAGTACTAGAACTCCTCCTTGGCCCTTGTGAGCTGAGAGTTTCGAATTGAGCTAGTTGGGGTCCAAACACTTGAACGCACCATTTCAACTTTATCACAAATCCACTTGCCAACCACTTAAACCTTTCTCAGCCATTTAATAAAGCCTTGATCTGATAATTAGAGAGTTTGATGAGTACAAATGCAAAAGAACTGAAGGATTTGACAAGGCTTTGCAAGTTGCCATTATTATATTAAAAAAACAAAGAGGAAAGAGAAACTTTTTATGAGAACTTGCAGCTTCAGCCTCCCTACTCCCTAGTCTCACTTCCATGTCCTTCATACCACTTGATTTATGCATCACATTGAGCCAAGGACCTGAATACACACCTGCACCAAATCTTGGACAGGTTTTTTTCCCAAAAATCCCCCTCCAAGACCAAAATCCAAATCTGCCCCAACACCTCTCATGGCCTATAAATAGAGGCTTCCTTCCACTCTTTTAGATACACTAGAGCTATCCAAAAAATCGTAAACACATATCTCTCATTCTTGCTCTCATTGCTTGTAAGTGAAGGGATTTCTCAAAAAACCACAAAAGTGTCACTTTGCATTTTCCACACCAGTCTTTGTTCCAAACACAAAACCACTTCAAAGACCATACACACACCCTTAAAGGGAAGAATCTCTGGTTTTCTTGGCTGCTAGCTTGCTTTTTGGAGATCTACAAGAGGTATGTGACCTCTGACGCTTGCTTTTTTCTCATATATGCATGATCCAAAACTGTTGAATATGAGTTGCATATACTTGCTGTCATGAACTTGTGAAACATTTTAGTGCATTTGATCATTATTGTTTAGCATTGTTATGTGTAGGTTACATTTGTTGTTAAGAATTTGGCTTTCATGATAAAACTTGTGTGTGGTGCTAGCTTGAAGTTTAAAAACTGTCATTTGAAACATTGACTTGATATTGTTATGTCAAGCCTACAAAATGTTCTTGATAAAATTGCAAATTATTCTGTTAGTGTTTGAGGTATTGTTTGTAGAATTGTGAATTCTTGTTAGAATGAACAAGTATTATTGAAACATGTGATGCTTCATGGATCAACATTGTTATGCTTTGGTCCTGTTAAGAGTTATTTTGAGTTTGTCAACTCATAGGAGATGTTATCATGTTTGATTTGATTTTTAGCAATGGTATGTCAATATGTTGCTTTTATTGAGATGATTCATCTAGTGCTGTTGGAGCATAAGTTGATTCAAGATGATCAACACTGTCTTATTAATGTACTTCGCTGCCAGTTTATTTTGAAGTCATGAGTTTGTTAACTCATGGTCTATTGTTATTGTAGAGTTTGCTTCTAATAATTGTGGCCTGTTAGTGAAATGGCAGGTGCCTCATCATGTAGTTTCTGTTTAGTTTGAGTGAACTGGAAATTGTAATGATCCAAGTTACAATTGTGCTGTCATTGGTTTTGAGGTTGAGTTTGTTCAACTCATGGCAGTTGGACTTTATCATTAGGACATATTATGCATCAGAGTGTGCTAATTCATGATGACATCTTTCAAGCCGTCTAGTTAGGGTCTAGTTCAGTACTTAGAAGATTCCTTTGTATGTATATTGTCGGTTTAGCTTATTGTCATGTGTGTCCAGTTGAGAACATGACAAGACTAGGTTTCAAACATTGACAACATAGTGATTAAATGCTTGGCTCTTCATTCAGTACACTGTCCAATTTTTGTGGAGAGGGAAACAACCTCAGATTTCCATCAAAACTTTGTTTAAGTTCCATACTTTGGCTGATGCCCGATGTAGAGGATTACCATGTTTGGGATCTGTTTTACTTTGCTGTCATGGAAAACCTCTTGGTATTAATTGTTGCATTGGTATGTATTTGGGTGCATGGCTGTAGGATGTTTTTTGATTAAGTGGTTAATTTGATTGTGCACTGCCAGATTTTATCTTAAAGTTTGTTAACTTTGTTATCATTAACTTTTGTTTTAACCATTCTATTTTATATGTGTAAATTCATGGTCTATCACAACATGGTTTGATAGAAGGTTGTTTATCCTAAGACATTTGTTTTTGCTTAGATATAATCCATTTCAAGCAACATGTCACTAACACAATTTGATAATCATAGTCTGGACCACAACTGAGATTTGACAGCCTTTTTGATATTCACAATCCCCAAATTAGCAGTTGATCAAGGAGTTTGTTGGAATTCAGTTTCAGTTTTTTGTGTGTGAAACCTTTGACAATTTGATCTTTGTTTGGCTTAATGTTTTGGTCATTTTTAAACTATTTTCAGTTCATGATTCATTGCAACTCACATACCAACTTTTGCTTTGATGCTATTAGAACAATGTTCCTTTTAGAACTTATCCTAGATCATATTTGGGATGTGCTCAAACCATTACATGTCTTTAAATGCATCAGTTTTGATCATTAAAACTCAAAATGCATTTCAAAGCTTCCAATTGCATAAGTATTTGAGTTTTTGTGTGTGTGGATTATTTGAAAATTTGGTTGGCACCATCATGATCCTCATGAAAAAACAAGCATGTTTGACTTTAATTTTGTGAAAAATGATTAAGAATTGAAAGAGTTTGAATGAACTTGTTTTCATGATTGTTTCCACTTGACTTGCCTTGCCAATGCCCAGAATATGCGACTTGTTAGGTATATATGCAACTGGGGTGGCTTGATACAATGGATATATCGCCACCCCAGTGGTTATTGCCTTGCCTTTAAGAACATGCCATGCCTTGTAAACCCGTGTTCGACCCTCAGCGAGGGCTTTTTTGCTTAATTTCTATGGTTTTTTCATGATTTTACCATTTCTTCTTGTCTTTCCACCCATTTATCACACACGTGAAGTGGTTGAGTTGGTGTTGTTTTGGGTCTATGACCCCAAGGTCTTAAGTTCAAGCCTTGGGTGATACATTTCTTTATTTTTGGCAACTTGTTTATTTGATTTGATTTAATTTTATTTAAATTTCAAATTACCATAACTTCTCCATTTTTAATCATTTTTGAATGGTTCTTTTTTCTAAATTCTTATTTTAATGTATATTTTCATATAATGTTTAAATCATTCTAAAATTATTATTTTAGAAACACTTTGCATTATGAGAAAATTGTAATTTATTTTAGGGTTTTCACCCTCCTATCTCCCATTCTTCATTTCAAACTTGGATTTCCTTCCCTTTTAGTTTTATTTGAAATTGATATGAGCCTTGGATTGTTAGCTTCCTTGTGAATTTGAGTTTGAATTCCAACTTTTGCTTGTAAGCATTTGAGTGATTCATTTCTGGAACTTTTGGAATCCCCATGAAGTTTTGAACTTCTTACATTGTTGTGACATTGTTTCATTGCCCATGCTTAATTGTTATCAAATGTATGATGTTTACTTATGTGGTTACATATGACATCCTTTGATCCACAACATGTCTACCTCAAGTTGTAACTTGTTTGCATTTGTTTATTGGTTGTTACCATCATCTTTGTTAAAATACACCCTTATTTTTGTCAAGATATGTCTTTGGTTTTCACCTCTTGTGCTTAAGTCTTGTAAGAACCCCTTCATGATATTGTGATATCCTTGTACCTTATTTTGGTTGTAATCATTTATCTTGATTGAAATCATTACATGATATTGTCATATGCTCGCATTATTCTTGGTTGTAACCATATCTCTTGTATTCATCATGTTTGAATGTTTATGCTTTGTTAAGTTATTCCCCCAAGTGATGGAACTCTTTAGTTCTCATCCAAGTTGCCTCCTCTTCTGCCTTCCAAAGGAAAGTCCCTTTGTTGACCTTTGGGTCATAGATAGATCTTTAACTTCATAGGTCTGGATAGAACCTTCCTCCTTCCTTTTGGTCTGGATAGAACCAATTGGACTTACCCTTCATAGGCCTTGATAGAGCCTTCTTCCTCCTTTTGGTCTGGATAGAACCAATTGGTCCCTGAACTACGACCGCTCTGATTTCTCATTGGATAATGAGAATACGTAGGCACAAGATGCGATATCTTGACGAGCAACCCTCCTTTTGGTATGGATAGAACCAATCAACCTTTCAACCTTCCCCTCCTTTTGGTCTGGATAGAACCAATTGGACTTACCCTTTAGGCCTGGATAGAGCCTTTTCCCACCTTTTGGTTTGGATAGAACCAATTGGTCTTGCAACATAGAGTTAGGTAGAGTTTGGTTAACTCTATGTAAGAATCATGGTGATGATTACTTACTCCCCTTTCTTGTGTGTTCAATTTAGATTAAAGAGTTTTGTTAAACTCTGCACAAGCATTACTATGTTTGTTCCCCTAGAGTCTTGACCATAGTCAAGTACTTTTTAATCTTCGGTGAGGTGAACTACGATTGCTCTGATTCCTAGTTAGGATACGTAGGCACTGGATGCGATATCTTTGTGAGAAAACTTAGAAAATATCCTTAGGTCTTTTCCCTAAACTTGTACCCGAATCCCAAACCATAGTAAATATTTAGCAAGTATAACATACAAATATACAACATTTTCCTGTAGAGTGCTACAGATGTTTAGGATTTAAAATACCTACCCTAGGCATAACCAACCCCCGATCCCCGAATCTTTTAGCGTTGTTGTTACATTGCGCAAAGGGTTTTTCTTTCTTTAACCTTTCCTTTGGATAAATTAAAGTCCAGTTATGAATTTTGAGAATTAAGATTCAAGTTAATCAATAACTTGGTATCACGATTCTCACGACAATAGAAATGGCAACTTCACTGGGGAAATATTTAAACTTGAGGGTTTAGCCTATTTTGTTTGATTGCATGCCAGATTTGTGAATATTTGCTTAACATGTATATTTGTCAATATATTTGTTTGTGTGTTGGATATTGGGTGCTTTGAGTGGTGAGGAAGTCCTATACCCAGACTCGAGTGCACTTATTATATGATGGTGGTATATTCAAGAAGGCTTATAGGGAGTTGATTCCTGACCAATCTAACTTGAGAAACCACCACTCAGTGGAGGCCCTCTTGAGAGTAGTTTTGTTGAATGAGTACTCGTGAAAACATTGCTACTTTCAACCTAGGAGCCCGTGACATTATGGACCTTTAAATTACATTTTACACCACTTTGGCCTTATTAGGACATAGTGCGATGGCTATGAGGGAGTAGTCCCGAAGTAGTTGATACGCGATACTACACTTGGACGAGACTCTCTTGAGAATATTGTCGAATATCGAGTGATTTGGGAAATTGAAATTATCCGAAAGATGGGTTGTTGACTCTGGGAACCTCTTAGAACCCTGTTCTGCATGTATGAGAATCCATAGTACACACCTTTTAGGATGGGTAGACCATAGCTCCATGCTCGTGTTCTCTAACCTAGGATTTTGGCTGTAAGAAAGGTCTTGCTTTTTAGCAAGAGCCATCCACTGTAACATTTTTCGAATTATAAAGGAAAAAATCGCTTTTTAAAGCACGTCGTTACGTGTTGTTCCAATTTTTTTGTTTGTAAACGAAATTTTTTTCCCTTGAATGGTTTGTGCATTTGCATTTGCATCTCATCTTGGATTGGTCTTTCATTCGAGTTCTGTAGCTCATCCTTTGTTCTTGTTCGTCAGAGAGGGAGAAGAGAGGGATGTCACGCTGAATTCGCACAGATACAACACTCAGGCTCAATCTCAACGAAAGATGTAACGCCCCGATTTTGATTATTCCCATTTTTGTTGAGTCTTTTGGTTTAATTGGGTGATTATTATTTTAAATTGTGGAATTTATGTGTTAATATGTTATGTTTGCATATTATTCTATTTTACCGATTTTGAGAGTTTTGGGGGAAAATAGATTGGAGGGTATTTTAGACATTTAGTATTTAATGTTAAGTTGGATATTTTGTGAGAAAATGGATTTAATGGATATTTTGAGAGAAATGGAATAGAAAGAAATATAAGTGGGAAGAGGAGAGAAAAGAGATAGAAATAGAAAGAAGAGAAAAAAAAGAGCAAGAAAGAGGAAGAAGAGAGAAGTGGAGAAAGAAGAAAACTTGGAGAATTATCAAGAACAACATCTAGGCTTCGATTTAATTGGGTAAGGGTGTGAAATCTTATTATCTTATCAATGTTTATGATTATGTATGTGCATGTTTGGATTCATTGGAGGTTTCCCATCTTTTTCCATTCTAGGGCATAAATGGATTTAATCGGTAGAATCGATATTTTAACGGATAAAATCTGGAATAAATGGTGTAGATTAGTCGAGAAATGTTAGGCTAAGACTATTGGAATTCGTTGGAATTGAATCGGTTGATTTGGTGATGATTTGATGATTTTGGACAGTTGGGGTTTTGAACATCGCAGACGTTCGCTAGCACCTTCACTAGGCGAGCAGGTCGCGAGTATTCGCTGTAGCGAGCTAGTAGCGAATGGTCACAGACTTGGACAGAATGGAATTGACCCTCTTCGCTGGTAGCGAGCGAGGTAGCGAGGGGTTCACTAGGCGAAGCCCCAGCAAGTAGGTAGCGAAGCCTTACAATAGCTTCTGTTTGCCTTCGCGAGCTTGTTCATTAGGCGAACAGGTAGCGAGTGCTCACTAGGAACTCGCTAGACGAGCGAGCTAGCGAGTGTGACAGCATTTTCATTTCCTTGTGTTTCCATCCAATGTTGATTGTTTGGTTCGATTGTGTTTAATCCTTATCGGAAATGAATAGTTTGTGTGTTATTGTGTGATATGTTGTGGGTAGCCGTATGGCGTGAATCCTAGATTATGGAATCTATTGTGAAATATGGCCTTTTGTCATATATATGTGCATTGTTTAAATTGATTAAAAATGCATGGTGATTGTGATGGAGTTTGTTGCCGTTTGGCATGATGTTGTGAATGCATGTTGATTGTATGTGATAATATGAGAAGAATTCATGAAAACATTATGAATATGTATGCATTTCAAGAAGTGTATGGAGTCATTTTGCATGTGAAGCATCATGATATACATTCTTGTGCTGATTGATTCCGTGTAGAATCTACTGAATGATTGTGTGCCCATGTGGGGCGTGAGCAATCCATAAACATTGTATGCCCATGTGGGGTGTGAGAAATGGGTGAACATCGTGTGCCCATGTGGGGTGTGAGCGATGGTTCCAATAAGTTCCTGAGTGAACTTGAGATGATTGAGTCGGTACTGCATGTGCATCTGCATAGAGTCGTGAGTCAGTCTCTATGAGTTGCATTTATCATCATTATAATTATGATTGGTGAATAAACATAATTGTAAATGTTTATGTGAAAATGATGTGAATTGTAGAAGCATGATTGATGAATATGCTTGGTGATTATCCATATTTGTTTATATATACATTATGGTGTATATGGTGAGTTATGATGAATTGTGGTGAGAAATGTGGAATATGTGTATTCTATGCTTGCGTGTATATAGATATATAATTATATGCATTGATTATTATGATAATATTTCTCACCCTTCTGTTGTTTTATGATGCTCTATGATGCATTGCAGAGTATGATTGCTGGAGGTCTTTTTGTGAAACGTGTCTTCATCTTTTGGTCGGTTGGCTCTGATATGTAGCACTGGGTAGCTAGGGTTTATAGAATTCTTTTGTGATACATTGTATATGTATCTTGATGATGGAATGTTTATGAAAACATGTTGAATATGGTTGAATCAAACTGGTTGACATATATATGATCATATGTTTTGATGTTATTCAATGTTTAGATTTTCCACTTTTATTTTAAATATTGAAATGTGGGTGTAAGGACTAAGTTCCTATGTTGCAAGTTACCCCATTGTTGCATATCAATTGTTGAGCAGGTGTTGGATGTTTTAATTTCATGTATAATGTGACATGCCTCTTTTATACCATGTTTTAATTATACTCTGATGGAAATTTTTAATATGTGCCTAAATGATTTAATTGATTATTTGGGGGTATAGAAAGGGGGTGTTACATTAAGTGGTATCAGAGCCAGTGTTGAGTCAGTTGTGTCTGTCTCGTTGTTGTGTTGGTTAAACGGTTGTTTTGAAGGTGAGAAAATACTTAGAAGGGGGGGTTGAATAAGGATTTAGAAAATATTATGGCAATAAAAACACAAAGATTTTTATCCTGGTTCGTTGAACTCAACTAATCCAGTCCGCCCTATCTAGAGTGATTTGCCTTTCTCCACAAGGACTTAATCCACTATAATCAAACTAATTACAATATCAAACACTAAGAGCGACTGTTTTAGTCTTCTCAAGAACTACTAACCACAACTTGGTCTTCTCAAGGAACTTTTACAATCAAATGTAAACTAAACAAGTGTTTGAAATGCTTCTAAGAAAGCTATATCACAATTGTGATTTACACTTAAGTTTAAGAACGTATGAAACTATTCAATCAAAGAATAATAATTTGTATGAGAGCTTTGAGAGAGTTTTCAATGAATTTGCAAAACACGTCAATGTTCGTCTATATTCATCAACTAAATAAAGTTGTTGAAGGCTTGCTTTTATAGGCACAGAAGTCCAAGACGTTGCAAGCTTGAAGACCGTGTACTACAAAGTAGTTGTAGCCTTTTGTCTTCACATGACTTATCCTTTCCCAGAATTAGAACTTTCAGAGAAATCCTTTTTTCCTATGTTCTTGTGTCTAGCATAAAAGAGGAAAGAGTTGTTTGGCCTAACCAACGGATATAACTTTGAATAATCTTCTTTAACAAGTTTCTATCTCACAGCAATTAATCATCAGAGCCTTGAGTGATCAGAGTCTTGATGTTCTCAGAGTTTGATGTATCAGAGTATTGCAGCAAGTGTGCTTCAGTGTGAGTAATGGTCAGAGCAGAGTTTGGAGATCAGATCCTTAGTACTTGTAGCAAACAGTACTATCAGAGTCTTTTGAAAAACAATGCCTGAAACTCTTCATACAAAATCTTCAGTCTATGCTTCAGATGCTTCTGTAGCTTTTGCTTTAGAGTCTTGCGTAGTTCAATGTTCATATTTAATTTTTGCTTTCAGAAGGATATTAAATTTAATATCTGCAACAAAAATACTTGAACAAATTTAGAGTATATAATTTCTTAATACAAAATTTCATAAGTGTTATCATCAAAACATAGAGATATAACTAAGAACCAATCTGTGTTCTAACATCTCCCCCTTTTTGATGATGATAAAAACATAGGAAATTTTGTTCAATAAAGAGATAAAATTATAACTCCCCCTGAGATTATGAATCTCCGCCTGAATTGAATACTAAGAAAGAATAGAACTTCCCTTTTTTCATGAGTATTCTTTTCAGAATCAGAGCCTAAATGTCCAAAATTAGAGCTTGATTTGGGTGAACGTTTCAGAATCAAAGCCTGATTGGTTAAAAATTGATCTAGGGATCTCAGAGTTTCTTTAAATATTTTTGTCAGATTTATCATTATAGTTCTGAAAGACTAAAAAATTCATGTTAGTTATGATTTGATATGTCTGAATTCCATTCAGGTAAAGTTTATTTGAACAGTCAGAATTTCATTTTCTCCCCTTTTTTGTCATAATCAAAAAGAAAACTTTTAAAGACAAATAAAAGGAAACAGAGAGAAAAGATATAATCATATAGAGAAAACATTCATATTCATTCATTCATTCAAATAGTCAAATAGAACAGACAAAACATCAGATGAGAAATACAAAACAAGTGCTCAAACATCAGATAAAGAAAACATAAATCTAGGATTGTTTGGAGAGAAGCATCTTCAGAAGGTGAGTGATCTCAGAAGAAGATTCTTCTTGCTTTGACATCCATTTCTCAATGTTGTCAGTCTTCTGATCTTGCCTTGCCATCCAGGACTTTATCTCAGATTGACCAGCTTCCAGCACAACAATCTTATCTTCTAAGTATGGGTTCTCTTTCTTAATCTCAGAAGAAGTAGACGAAGCATATTCTGATGCATGAGTAGGAGCAGAGTCAATATCCATCGCAGTTGCAGAGTCTGGGGCCACAGATTCAGATGATTTGTCCACAATCATCAGAGCTAAAGGATTGTCTTCTAGAATGACTTCAGAAGCAAATCCTTCAATAGTTTATGTAGCAGACGCTCCAGAATATGAAGGAGCATCCTCAAGAAGCAATGTAGGAGATCTGGTTACATTCCAAAGCATTGTTCTGGTAGTCTTAGCAAATTTGATTTTCGCATCATCAGAGCAGACACTCTTCAGATTTGAAGCAACAATGTTGAATCTGGAAATGAAGCTGTTTTCTTGACACGCTTGACCTTCACAGACGAAGCTTCTCCAGAAGCTTTTCTCTTCATCATCTTCTGTGGTTTTTCAGCAGTTTTCTGTTTCTTCTGATTAGCAGCTTCTTCCACCTCTAACTGTCTTCTTTTCTTCATATTCTCCTCATAAACATCTGGGATTGGTTCTCTTGCACGTAGCAAAATATCAGCAGGTACAGGTGTTCCATCTGCCTTGCACATCTGAATGTACGTAAGAATTGCGTCTCTTGGTTCCTCAGCACCAAAAATAGGAAAGTCTTTTATTGGAATCCTCTTTTGACTGACTTCAGCAATATTCAGCTTAGTAGGAGCAGTTGTAAGTTCATTCACAACTCTCAGCCTTTGGAGACTCTTCCCATTCAAAGGTTTTCCTATAATTGAAGCAAGTTCTTCTTTCACTTCAGCTTCATGCAGAGAAGCTACCAGACCATTCTCAGTCAGAATGTCTGAGATTAATCTTCCAAAAGGGATCCAAGTTCTGATCATCTGACCCTTAGTCTTGGCAGATTCTCTGGATGCATTAATGTGATTCCACAGATGCATGAAAAGAATGTGTGGCAGATCCACTTTGGTACTCTGACTCAAGCAGTACATGAAGTAAATTTGTTCATTGTTAACATAGTCAGGAGAGTTTGTGGATTTTCTATGGTTTATACAGCCCCGAAAAATCTTGGCCCAGATCTTGTATTCAGGTTTCAGATCTTTGAACTTGTTGGAAGCTTGTCCAGATGAAATTACTTCAGCATAAGCTACATCCATGTCAACACGCCCAGTTGGCAGATGAGAAACTCTATCAGTTTCTTCATACCCAATGAGTTTTCTGATAAAATCTTCAGTTAGAATAATTTCTTTTCCCAGAACTGAAGAGATTATGAACTTGGGGTAGACAGATGCGTGAATCCAGAATTCGTTCACTAAATATGGATAAACTGGTCCAAACAATCTATCAGAGTATTTCACCCAGCCTTGAGCATCAATGATAGGACGCAATTCAAAACCATTATCAGCCAAGGAGTCAAATTCCACCATTGATTCACATAAGACTTCAAGCTTATCAACTGGTGTTAAAAGCGTTCTCACTGGTTCCTTAAAAGGGATAGCACCCATGTTTGATGAAGAAATAACAGCCATTGAAGATTAGAACTGATCTAAGGTTGAATATGAAGTAGCCATTGATGAAGATGTTGAAGGTTTAGGGTTACGAGCAGATTTGGGTTTTGGGTTAAGATGAAGGCAAAAGAACAAGTAGAAATGCATATAAGTGTTTGTGAAAGTGAAAAGTGTGAAATGTTAAGATTTGTGGAATTTATAGAAGAAATTTAGGGCAGACAAAAGGTCACACGTTCAGCATGTACACAATTAGCATTTAATGGCATTTAATAAAAAGAAATTAATCATTTCAAACAATTTATGATTCTGACAATTGGGGGGAAAACCAAGAAACCAACTATTCAAACGTTACCTCAAACGTCTGTTCAGTATTGCGCACTCCATCTTTTCAGATTCTGAGTTACACGTGTTTGCTTGCATGTGCTTCTAAAAACCTCTTTGAGAAATGAAACGTTAGCCAACGTTCAGATCCTTTGAGACTTGGTTAGTTCAGATACACACAGAAATAATAATTCAAGCAATTAAATAAAAAACAGATGAAATACTTCAGAGTTTTAAACATTTTGCATCTGAGAAAGTTGCTTCTGATAAATATTATTCTGGACAAAATTCCATACCAATATTTTTCAGAATAAACTTAAACCTATCTTCAGCAAGGGGTTTTGTGAAAATATCAGCCCATTGATGATCTGTATCAACAAAGTCTAATTTTATAATACCCTTCTAAACATAGTCTCTGATGAAGTGATGTTTAATTTCTATATGCTTAGCCTTAGAGTGTAAAATAGGGCTTTTAGAGAAGCATATAGCAGAAGTATTATCACAGAATATAGAAATATTACTCTCAAGGATCTAATAGTCTTCTAGCTGACTTTTCATCCAGAGCATATGTGTGCTACATCCAGCAGCAGCAATATATTCTACTTATGTGGTTGATAGAGCAATTGTAGGTTGTTTCTTGTTGTACCAGGAGATTAAATTTCTTCCCAGAAATTCACAACTTCCAGAAGTACTTTTTCTTTCAACTTTGTCTCCAGCGTAATCAGCATCACAGAATCCAACTAGTCTAAATTCATCAGATTTTCTATAACACAAACCCACATTAGAAGTACCTTTCAGATACCTTAGAATCCTCTTAACAGCTGTTAAGTGTGATTAGCTAGGATCTGATTGGAATCTTGCACACAAGCATACACTGAATAAAATGTCAGGTCTTGAAGCAGTTAAGTATAAAAGAGATCCAATCATACCTCTGTAGAGTTTCTGATCTACTTTCTTACTTACCTCTTCCTTACCAAGAGTGCTTGTTGGATACATAGGAGTCTTTGCCATCTTACTATCAGTCATATTGAACTTCTTCAGAAGCTCTTTTACATATTTAGTCTGATGAAAGTAAGTGCAATCTAGAGTTTGGTTGACTTGAATTCCCAGAAAGAATCTCAATTCTCCCATCATGCTCATCTCAAATTCAGCCTGCATACATTGAGCAAACTCCTTTCCCAGCATAACATTGGTAGATCCAAATATAATATCATCTACATATATTTGACAAATTAACAGATCTTTCTTAAATGTTTTACAGAAGAGAGTTGTGTCCACTTTGCCTCTGATAAAATTTTTCTCCAGAAGAAAATTACTTAATCTCTCATACCAAGCTCTGGGAGCTTGTTTTAAACCATAAAGAGATTTCTTAAGTTTAAAAACATGTTTTGGAAATTTATCACTTTCAAAACCAGGAGGTTGGTGAACATAAACTTCCTCTTCTATAATCCCATTTAAGAATGCACTCTTAACATCCATCTGATATAGAGTGATGTTATTTTGTGCAGCAAAAGAAATGAGTAAACGAATAGACTCTAACCTGGCCACAGGAGCATAAGTCTCTGTGTAATCAATTCCTTCTTGCTGGCTATAACCTTGAGCAACAAGCCTTGCTTTGTTTCTTTCAACTTCTCCTTTTTCATTCAACTTGTTTCTGAAGACCCATTTAGTTCCAATTATATTGAATCCTTTTGGTCTTGGAACCAAATCCCAAACGTCATTTCTTGTAAATTGATTGAGCTCTTCTTGCATGGAAATTATCCAGTCATTGTCTTACAGAGCTTCATCTACAGAAGTTGGTTCAATAACTGACACCAAACCAAATAATGACGCTTCAGATGATCTGAGGTAGGATCTTGTTCTTATAGGGTAATCCTTCTTTCCAATGATCACATCCTCTGGGTGAGAAGCCTTGATTCTAGAAGATGATCCTCTAACATTTGATTCTTCAGAAATATTCAAGTTGTTCATTTGAGAAGCTAAAGGAGTTGCATCTGGTGTTGCTTCTGGCTCTTTCACTTGAACCTTTTCTGCCTCTAAGCCTTCAGAGTCTATGAGAATTACTTTTCTATCTGCAGAAATTTCAAACTGCTTTGGCTTTTAAATGCCTAGATTATCATCAAATCTAACATGTATAGATTCCTCCACAATCTGTGTTTCAGTATTGTATACTCTGTAGCATTTAGAGCATTCAGAATACCCAAGCATGAAACACTTCTGTGCTTTAGAATCAAACTTGTTTAGATTCTCTTTAGTGTTCAACATATAACATATACATCCAAAAGGATGAAAATAAGAAATGTTGGGCTTTCTGTTCCTCCACAATTCATAGGGAGTCTTTTCCAGAAGAGGTCTTACAGACACTCTATTCTGAATATAACAAGATGTGTTTATTGCTTCTGCCCAAAAATGCTTTGCCAGATTATTCTCGTTGATCATGGTTCTGGCCATTTCTTGCAATGTTCTGTTTTTCCTCTCTACAACTCCATTCTGTTGTGGAGTTATAGGGCAGGAAAAATCATGAGCAATGCCATTTTCATTAAAATATTTTTCAAAATATTTGTTTTCAAATTCGCCACCATGATCACTTCAGACTTTAACAATTTTAAAATCTTTTTCATTCTGGACTTGTTTGCAGAAGTCAAAGAACACAGAATGTGACTCATCCTTGTGTTTTAGGAATTTCACCCACGTCCATCTGCTATAGTCATCCACAATGACTAATCCATACTTCTTGCCTATGATGGATGCAGTTTTCACTGGTCCAAACAGATCAATGTGAAGTAACTCTAATGGTCTTGAAGTTGAAACAACATTCTTAGTTTTAAAAGAAGATTTTGAAAATATTCCTTTTTGACATGCTTCACAAAGAGCATCTGAGTTGAACTTCAACTTAGGAAGTCCTTTGACCAAATTGAGTTTATTAATCTGAGATATACGTCTCATATTAATATGCCCTAATCTTCTGTGCCAGGCCCATTGCTCATCATTAATAGACATAAGGCATTTTACGTTCTGAACCTTAAGTTCTGAAAGATTGATTTTATAAATGTTGTTCTTCCTCTTTCCATTAAATAGGATTGAGCCATCCTTCTGACTAACAGCTTTGCAACATTTTTTATTAAAGATTATGTCATAACCATTGTCACTTAATTGACTTATGGAAAATAGATTATGCTTTAATCCTTCTACAAGTAAAACATTAGATATAGAGGGAAGGTTACCATTGCCAATAGTACCAGAGCCAATAATCTTGCCCTTCTGATTCCCTTCAAACTTCACGTCTCCTCCAGATTTAAGCTCCAGGTTTTGGAACATAAACCTTTCTCCCGTCATATGACGTGAGCAGCCAGAGTCCAGGTACCATGACTGGCGTCTTGACTTTGCTGCTAAATACATCTGCAACAGGTATTATCTTATCCTTGGGTACCTGGGTCTTTTTTGGTCCTTTTGGGTTAGTTTCCTTAAAAGTTTGTCTGAACTTCTGTCTTTTTACAACAGGTTTGTTCTGACTAACTTTTGGTTTAAACACAGGAACGTTCTGATCAGAACGTGTGTGTTTAATATCATTCAGATGACCAAACTTAAAATGAGAGTATAAGGGAGTCTTCTTAATGATAAGTTTATCAACAGGCATTGCATTTAAATCCTTTCCAGAGGAAGATTCATATCCAATTCCTTTCTTGTTGTTTCTGCTAACTCCATAGATCATTGAAGCCATCTTGCTTCTATCTATGCTTTTAGCCAGAAACTTCTGAAAACTGTAGTCATATTCTTCTAAAATATTTTTGCATTTTGACTTAGTTTCAGATTCAGAGTCTTGTTGAGTTTTTTCAAAATTGTTTTTCATTTTCAAATTGTTTTCTTTGAGCTCAGCAACTTCTGACTTTAACAGACTATTCTCAAATTTAAGATTGCATTTAAGCTTCTTGCATTTGAGCTTAATCTGGTTATATTTTTTCAGGACTTCTGATAAAACCTTAATAATTTCTTCCCTAGAGAGATCAGAAAGTACCTCTTCTGAGTCAGATTCAGAATCAGAGTCAGATCCAGATGATCCTTCATCCTGATCTTCTACTCCAGCCATCAGTGCCATGTTGTCACATTCTTCTTCTAACTCTGATGAAGATTCAGATGCATCTGAATCATCCCATGTAGCCATCAGAACTTTCTTTTTATGCTCAGGCTTTCTTCTTGGCTTCTCCTTCTAAAGCTTTGGGCATTCATTTTTTTAGTGCCCAGGTTCCTTGCATTCATAGCAAACAACCTCCTTCTTTCCAGATCTTTTGTATCCAGAGGACTCTTTGCATTGATCTGGCTTCTTGAAGTTCTTGAACTTCCTCTGTTTATGCTTCCTAGTGAGTTAGTAGTTAGTCATTAGAGAAAATGATCAACGACGGTTAATTCTTGCACTTAGACCAAGGTTAATGAAAAATCATTAGAGGATTGATAGAATCAAAGCCTCCTAACAATAAGTTTCATAGGTAGAGGACTTAAGACAAGCAACCAATCATACTTGGACTTTCAAACTTAAGTTTGAGCCACGAATGATCACTTTCCGATTACGGGACAATTTAGCGCTATGTTAAGCAATCATAATCAGGTTTATGTAGAAACCACGACTATCTGAGGCCGGTCAATAACAATGTTAGTGCTAATGCATGCTAGAGAAGTGATATGTAGATCACTCTCCAAAAGCAATGTCGCACGAAAAGAAAATAGGTAACGATGTCATCTTCATCAAGAACTTGAAACAAGTTCAAACGATATCGAAGATTTTCATCGATCAAAAGTAAAAGAGAAGAGGAGAGGGAATGCCAAATTAAATTACAAGTTCAAGATCATTCCATCTTTAAGTTCATCCACTTATCATGGTGGATTAAAGCACTAAACATATCATTAACTCAAAGCACCTAAAATGAATTGAACAATTCACTTTAAAGATAGATTTGAATTGATGAATTTTTATCCAACATCATCTACATCCTAAGTCCAATGAATTTAAAGAGGAAAGTGACCTTTAAAAGTGAATTTCGTGGCCAAAACCAAAAGGAAATGAAAGAAGAAGAGGTGGGAACCAAAATAGTCCCAAAATAAAGCCAAAAACTCAAAAATATCACTGAGTAACCGGTTACCCTATATAAGGTAACCAGTTACTCTACTAACAATAGCGAAAAAAAACAGCAAAAACAACAGCAAAACAAGATCAAAACGTGGCAAAAACTTGGTCAATCATTTCTACAAACACCTCATGATCAAGGGTGTAATTGAGTACGAAAATTCAAGTAAAATAACAACAGTTAATCACCAATAGAATAAGATATGCAAGATCCAAAGATCAAGCAACAATGATCAATAATGGATCACATTATGAAGGATGTATAAAGAGCAACAATGGTGGATCAAGAAATTACCACTCCAAATCTGAAAATTCTTCAAATCAACTCCACAAACCCCACTTCAAAGCTTTGATCTACTAGAATTGAGGATGAAAAATTGAATGGATGAAGGTTTAGCTCAAAGATTAGTAGGTTCTAATGATGAACTTACTAATCTTCCAAAAGGAGGAAGAGCTTTGGTGAATTTGGTAATTGGAGAAAAATTGAAAGTCAAGAAAGAGTTTGACAAGGTGATTTTGGCTATCAAAAGCTTGAGAAATGAGAGAAATGAGGCCTCTATTTATAGGATTTAGGCTTGGAAAATTTGGTGGATTGGAATTTGGTTTAGAAACAAAATTAGGCTTGGAATTTAAATTTGGAGGGAAATTCAAGATCAACGGGTGATTAGTGAAGGTGTATGGTGGAAATTAATTATAATTATGTAGGAGATTTAAAATGAAGTGATCTAGAATATTCTCATGTTGCAATATTTTAATTTTGTGCCAAAAATGCTGCAGAATTTGAATTTGCCCAATTTTCACAAAATTCGCACAGAGTAATCGGTTACTCTATATCAGGTAATCGGTTACTACAGGCAAAAATGTTGAAAGTTGCCTTTTTGATGTGTTGTCTTAGCTCTGGCTCGATTCTTTTTGCTTGTCAAAGAAGGCATGGAAATAAACACATGAACCTTGGAGTATCTTGAATATAAGTCAATCAAAACTTAGAAGGCTCTTGATCAGATGATTTTGAATTGTTTGCAGATCAACTTTGACATTTTTCAAATGAAATTCATTCGAGCTGAGGGACTGATATTTGACATCTTTGCTCCAAATTCTTCCTGAAAAAGTATGTAAAGGAAAAACAAACACTTTTTTGATTTTAATCAATGGTTAGTAAACGTAAACATAAAGAAATATCAAACAAACAAGAAAACAAAGGTGCCCGGTGATCGCTCAAGAACAAACCTACAGAGGAAGGAAAAAGAGAACCAAAGCCCGCGATCTTGTTTGTGGGATGAGATGCAAATGACATGTGGGATTTTAGGGGTAAAAAATTAGGGTATTACAGGTACCAACCAAAATTTGGGATAACCAACAGACATAAGATACCAACCAAAAGTTGGGATGGCAAAAGATGACAAACAAAAGTTAGAACTATGGCTACTAACCATAAGTTAGAATTACCGGATAGAGTACCAACCAAAAGTTAGGATAAAAGGAAACTAACCAAAAGCTAGGATCACCAGATCATCGACCAAAGGTGAACACACAGATGAAGACTACCAACCAAAATTTGGGATGATCGACAAGAATATACCAACCAAAAGTTGGGATAAAGACTACTAACCAAAAGTTAGAATCACCGGAACGTCGACCGAAGGCGAACACACAGATGAAGACTACCAACCAAAATTTGGGATGATCAACAAGAATATACCAACCAAAAGTTGGGATAAAGGCTACTAACCAAAAGTTAGAATCACTAGAACACCGACTGAAGGCGAACACACAGATGAATACTACCAACCAAAAGTTGGGATGATGACTTCACAGGGGAGAATACCAACCAAAAGTTGGGATAAAAGCTGGAGACTACCAACAAAAATTTAGGATAAAAGCTAGAGACTACCAACCAAAAGTTGGGATGATCGACAAAAAGGGTACTAACCAAAAGTTAGTATAACCACAAGGGACACCAACCAAAAGTTGGGATACGACCCACAAAAGATACCAACCAAAAGTTGGGATACAACGAGGATTACCAACCAAAATTTGGTATGAAACAGGGATTACCAACCAACAGTTGAGATAACGACGAGGATATACAGGAAGTAAAATCAACCGACTTACGATCTGAAAAGAGGACTCCGCTGGGGGAAAGAGAAGTTTAAACAAACAAAGTATGTCGTGGAATTGCAAGTAAGATGAACACATCTATCAATGATTTTCTGCTAGGGATAAAGTAACACAAGATCTCCTAAATTATGCTATTATCTGTTGGAGAAACGTCTGACAACAATGATATCGGACCTGACTTATGCTTCGAATGCATATGTTTGAATATGGCGTAATGATCCATATGAAATGGAAATGTTACACATTTGGGAGGATGCAATACAAAAATGAAAATGATATACAAAAGAAAACTCCACTGGGAGAAGTGCCAAGAAGATCAGAAAATAAACTATGTTGAGGAAGACACACTGAATGGTCTTCCTGAATATAACCTCTGCTGAAAACTCCACTCTGTTGGGAATTATGAGTAATGTCTGTTGGGAGATCATCCCAAGAATCTGATTCTGAAACATGCCAATGATCATTAAACTTTGAATCTGTCAGGGATATCAACCACCGCTGATTTATCTGTTGAAGGAATCAACACCAAACTCTTCTTGGGGGAGAGAAGTCAAGGATATCAATCCTACTGGGGAATAATACTGAGTTTACCCTGCTGGTGGGGAATATCTTTCAACCCTACCCTGCAGAGATAAGTGTACATCGTTGTTGGCAAAAATACTTTTGATCTAACAACATGACTCTGTGGGAAAGACAAAATCTCCGCTGTAGGAAAACAAATAATAAGTCTCCTGCTGAACAGCTGCTTATTTTCATATCAACACCATTCTGTTTGGGGTATTCAACCTTTGAACACTCATTGGGGAGTATAAACCAAACTGGCTGAGGAACAACCTTCTGAACTCCTGCTAGGGGAGACATGATTCACCATGTACTACTAATACTGTTAGAACTTCACTGTTGCGAAAAAAGCTCTACTGAGGAGAGGATCATGTTATCTTGCAAACAAACAATAAGCAATAGGATAATCTAAATGAAAAATGGCTACCTCAGTTACCATTCATGACACCCATTGTTCAAGTAAATTCATTGTTTTCAATATGCTCTGTAAAGCCTTATGTTTTCACATGTAATATTCATTAAAAGTATCAGGTGTTTTCGCAAATAAAACAGTAAAAGTAAAAAACATAAATGAAAATCTCTTTGAGTGAAATGAATACTTTATTGATAGAATGGCCTGTAAATAGGCAGGTTACAATTTGGATGCAATTCCTGAAAAGAGGTAATTGCACAAAAAGAAAAATGAAAATACAAATGTCAGAAATATGGAAACAGATATCCACCATGTGTCGATTCAGCTATGACTTGTATGTCTTCAATGTTCATAAATGCTTCGCCTTTGAAACGACTGATTGAACTGGTTCCTTCCTTTTAGATAACCATGTATCAAAATGAATTCATAAACCGAACGCAGATCGCGGTTGTTTGCTTTTAAATCCCTAACTTTTTCCTAGATTGCCCTTTCGAGTTTTCAATCCACCGAGATACCCATTTTTGCCAAAGTTGCCTTTTCGAGTTTTCAACTTTGCGGATTTATTCTTTTTTTTTTCTTTTATCCATATTTTTTGCCCGAACCTTTTCCTTTTTTGGTTCACCGGGGTGCCTCTTTTTTGCATGGACTTTTCTTTTTTGTTGACCATCGGGTCTCTTTTAAGCAAAGTATTTTTTGACTACGTCTGTGTTCACAGGGAACGTAAAGTCTTCGCCATCCATAGTAGATAGTAATAAGGCTCCACCAGAGAAAAACTTTCTTACCACATATGAACCTTTGTATTTTGGAGTCCATTTTCCCCTGTGATCTGTCTGAGGAGGAAGAATCCTTTTCAAAACCAAGTCACCTGTCTGGAAGTATCGAGGACGCACTTTCTAATCAAAGGCTTTCTTCATCCTGCTCTGGTACAACCAGCCATATGTAATGACTGCCAATCTGTTCTCATCAATAAGATTCAATTAATTCAACCTGGCTTGCACCCATTCAGCTTCCTCAAGCTTCACATCAGCCAACACTCTCAAAGAAGGAATCTCAACTTCTAATGGCAAGACTGCTTCCATACCATACACTAGTGAGAAAGGAGTTGCCCCTGTTAATGTACGTATCGAAGTACGATAATCGTGTAGAGAAAAGGGTAACATCTCGTGCCAATCCTTGTAGGTTACCACCATCTTCTGCATAATTGTTTTGATATTCTTGTTCGTTGCCTCAACAACGTCATTCACCTTCGGACGATACGGAGAAAAGTTGTGGTGTTCAATCTTGAAACACTGGCACAGTTCCTTCATCATCTTGTTATTCAAGTTTGAACCATTATCAGTAATGATTCGCACTGGGATTCCATAACGACAGGTTATGTCCTTCTTTATGAATCAGGCGACTACTTGCTTCGTAACATTAGCAAATGAGGCTGATTCCACCCACTTTGTAAAGTAATCAATGGCAACCAGAATGAAGTGATACCCATTGGAAGTAGTCGCCTCAATCTTTCCAATCATATCAATGCCCCACATAGCAAAGGGCCAAGGATATGTCAACATGTTCAGAGGGTCGGTGGCACATGCACTTTATCAGCATAAACCTGGCATTTATTGCACTTTCTGGTGTATTTGAAACTGTCATATTCCATAGTCATCCAATAATACCCAGTCCTCAACAACTTTCTGGCCATTGCATGCCCACCGGCATGAGTACCAAAGGAGACCTCGTGAACTGATTCCATCAACAGGCTTGCTTCGTGTTCATCAACATAACACAACAAGACCATGTCGAAGTTTCTGCTATATAGCACATCATCCTTGTTCAGATAGAAATTGCCCGCAAGCCTCCTCAAAGTCTTCTTATCCTTGCTAGATGCCCCAGATGGGTACTTCTAATTCTTGAGAAAGTGCTTGATATCATGATACCATGGCTTGCCATCTGATGCCTCTTCAACTATAAACACAAAGGCAGGTCTGCCCATACGCATAATGGTAATAGTCGGAGCCTCATTATAGAAATTCAATTTATATATTGATGCTAACATGGCCAACACATCTGCCATTTGATTCTCAGCCCTAGGCACATGATGGAACTCAACTATGTCAAAGAAGGGTAGCCGTCTTCTGGCATAATTATTGTACGGCACCAAGTTGGCCTGACGAGTTTCCCATTCTCCTTTAATCTGATTAACGACTAACCTTGAATCGCCATATACATCAAGATTCTTGATCCTCAAATCGATGGCCTCTTCCAAACCCATAATTCACGCTTCATATTCTGCTTCATTATTAATGCAAGAGAACGTCAATCGAGCAATGAACGGTATGTGGGAACCGTAAGGAGTAGTAATGATTGCCCCAACTCTGTTGCCATATGAGTTGACAACACCGTCGAAAAGCAAACTCCACTGAGATCCAATCTCAGGATCCTCGTCAGGCAAAGGCTCGTCACAGTCTTTTATCTTCAGAAACACGATGTCTTCATCTGGAAATTTAAACTTCACTGGTTGATAGTCTTCAATTGGTTATTCCGCAAGATATTTTGACAGAATACTCCCTTTAGTGGCCTTTTGGGAAACATATTGGATATCATATTCTGTCAGAACCATTTTCCATCGGGAAATCCTTCCGGAGAGTGCTTTCTTCTCAAACACGTACTTGATTAGATCCATCTTCGATATCAGTAGGGTTGTGTGGTTTGACATCTACTATCTTAAATGCTTAGCTTCCCAAGTGAGTGCATAACATGTTTTCTCCAACATCGAGTATCTCGACTCGCGATCATTGAACTTTTTACTCAGGTAGTAGATAGCATTTTATTTTTTACCTGTCTCGTTGTGTTGACCGAGCACACACCCCATCGAATTCTCAAGAACCGTTAGATACATGATCAAAGGTATTCTTGCTACTAGAGGCATGAGTATTGGAGGTTCTTGTAAATACTCTTTTATTTTCTCAAAATCTTCTTGACAATTTTCGTTCCACTTGATCGCTTGATCTTTTATTAACAGTTTAAATATAGGCTCGCAAATTGCTGTAAGATGGGAGGTGAACCTTGCAATGTAGTTCAAACTCCCTAAGAAACCACAAACCTCTTTTTTCGTCCTCGATTCAAGCATTTCTTGAATAGCTTTAATTTTAGCAGGATCTACCTTAATACCCCTTTCACTCACAATGTAACCCGACAACTTTCCAAATCTCACCCCGAAGGTGCACTTATTAGGATTCAACCTCAGCTTGAATTTCCTCAACCTCTCAAACAGCTTCAGAAGATTTACTAGATGCCTCTCGTCTGTCTGTGACTTTGCAATCATATCATCAATATAAACTTCAATCTCTTGATGAATCATATCATGAAAGAGAGTCATTATCGCCCGCTGATAGGTTGCCCCAACATATTTTAATCCAAAGGGCATCACCTTATAGCAAAAAGTCCCTCACGGTGGAATGAAAGTAGTTTTCTCCATGTCCTCTGGGGCCATCTTGATTTGGTTATACCCAGAGAAGCCACCCATGAAGGAAAACACAGAATATTGAGCAATGTTATCAACCAACACTTCAATGTAGGGGAGCAGGAAATCATCTTTAGAGCTTGCTCTATTTAGATCCATGTAATCAACACACATCCTGACCTTTCCATCTTTTTTAGGTATAGGAGCAATGTTAGCAACCCACGGAGGATAGTTTGTGACAGCAAGAAAACCAGTGTCTAACTACTTTTGTACCTCTTCTTTAATCTTGAATGCCATGTCAGGCCTCGTCCTTCTCAACTTCTGTTTGACTGGAGGACATTCTTCTTTGAGACGCAACCGGTGTACCACAATGTCTGTATCCAGCCCGGGCATATCTTAATAAGACCAAGCAAAGATATCCATATACTGTCGAAGCATTTCGACCAATCTTCCTTTAATACTCTCTTCCAAAGCAGTCCCAATTCTAACCTCTTTCTTATCGTCCTCGGTACCTAAATTGACAACTTCAATGTCCTCTTGATGAGGCAAAATGACCCTTTTCTCCTGCTTCAGAAGTCTGGCTAACTCTTCAGGAAGTTCATAATCGTCATCATTCTCGTCTTAAGCTTGATAAATAGGACTATCAAAGTCATATTGAGCCATAGCTGAATCATAATCGATGGTATCTGAGATAAAAGACCTACATGATTGATGTTTTATGTTTATTATGAAATGCAACAAATAACACAAACACATTGCCATTTTTTATGTTATTAAATGTAAAAACAAAAAAGGAAAAAATAGGGATCAAAAATATTTGAATGCGAAAAAATGTCCTTTATTTATGATGATAGTGTAAATAAACAAAGAGGCCCTACAAATGGGTCACTATGTCTTGGGCAGAATGTCGGACTGAACATAATAAAAAACAATGAGAATTACTCTTCATGGGTGATATGAATGACATCTTCAACAGTCCAATTGCATAACTTCTAGCCGGGAATACAACGACGGATCCAAGCATCCATATCGCAATTAGTGTCCCCTTCTTCATCCTCAATAGCATGAATTTTGTCAAAAATAACTCCATTGCTGATGAATCTGACTGGTCCCCTATACTTCAGAGAGTCTTGTGATGAGCTGGAGGGCTTGTACCATGGACCAAATTTGTCTTGCTTGACAGGAACATCTAAAACCTGGCCCCACCTCTGAGAGTTACCAGATTCGACAACTGCACGTGCTTCCTTGAAACTTCTGGCCCTTTAACCTCGACAGGAGGCTTCTCTTGAATTTGTGCGGCTTCAAAGGCTTGACAGAAAGTTTCGTGAATTTCCCCATCCACTTCCACATATTTTAATATTGATAGATGACTGACCATTATATCCTCCTTCCCACAAACATTGACTACCTTTCCTTCCATCATATACTTCAACTTTTGATGTAGAGTCAATGTTACTACCCCTACAACATGTACTCAAGGTCGGCCTAATAAGAAACTATATGCCGGTTGAATGTCCATTATGTAAAATGTCACATCAAAAGTTTTAGGCCCCACCTGAATTGGCATTACTATCTCCCCAAACACCGATATTTTGGAACCATCAAACGCTCGCACCACAAGATCACTAGGTTTACAGATTAAGTCTTGAGTATCCAACTTCATTAATGCTTTCTTCGGTAACACATTGAGTGAAGATCCTGTATCAACCATGACATGTTGTTAGTTATGTGATTGGCAACAATTTTGGTAAAACTTGGTGTTATCACAAGATGTCCTATATGATGTCTTGACATGTGATCTTAACATTCTGCAGGTGGTTCTTTTTGTTGTTTCAGGGTTTATTTCATGATGTCAAGTATGATGTCCTGACATATGTTTACAGAACATTCAATCAGAATATTATGTTTTGTCTGTTGTGTTTTTTCTGCAATCTTTTGTGTGCCTTTGTTAAGTGATTGCTTGCGCAAATCAAGGCTTAACATTATTTGAAGCAAGTAAATTCTGTTTCCTTTTGAAAAATGGTTTATTTATATTTTTGTGCAAAAAGATATGGAGAATAATTAGCTTTAATTATGGATTACTTTTGCCCAAACCCATGAAGAATAGTTTATATTTAAAGATGTGTTAACCCTACTTGCAAGGTAGAGAGAAGATTTTGAGAAAGTTGTGTTTTGTCTTTTGTTAGGGTTTGAGTCTTTTGTTAGTTATTTTCTTATGAGCCATTCATTCATAACTTTGATGTGTGAATTGGACTAAGTTCTTTGAGTTGTAAGTTGTCCACTCTAAGCTTTTAAACACGAGTGCATTGTTCTTGATTGAAGCTTTTAAGCAAGATCAAGTGTTGTCCTTGAAGTGTGTCTTCTACTTTTTGATCTTCTGTTTTTATCACTGCATGTGATTAAGGGGGAATGAGAGGTGTCTCATATCTAAAAATGTTTTAGATAGAAGTTACACGGGTAGAAATTAGGTGCGAAGATTGTACACTAGAGAGAGTTTGCTGAGAGTCTTCAAACTAATTATGTTTAGTGGATTTCCTTCATGGCTTGGTAGCCCCCAGACGTAAGTGTGTGTGCACCAAACTGGGTTAACAATTGCTTGTATCTCTTTACAATTGTTAACTACATTTTATCTTATTCATATATTGGTAAGTATTCAGATATTAGTGTCGTGACATCTCTTTCGACATCTCATATCTGATACCAGAATTTCACATGTGACAATAAAGACCCTCTACACTCCACAGAAATATGCAAGGCTTAGTTGTGATTCCTCTTGGCAGGAGTCAAGTCTAACTCAGTGAACCCCAAACCATTTCCAGCATTAACGTGTGCCACCACTCCTTCCAACTGATTAACAAAGATCTCTTGGGGTACGTAGGCTGAATTCAAAATATTCACCATAGTGTTACGATGTGCTTTAGAACACAACAACAAACATAAAATATATACTTTTGAAGGAGTCTGATTCAAATGGCCACAATTTTATAGTCACTCTTGCGGATTAATCTCATGAACTCTTCAGCATCCTTAGAAAAAGAACTATCACCACCAGCCTATTGTTGCACAACATCTTCAACAACTGCCTTCCCTTTA
Source organism: Lathyrus sativus (assembly GCA_963859935.3). Classification (NCBI taxonomy): domain Eukaryota; kingdom Viridiplantae; phylum Streptophyta; class Magnoliopsida; order Fabales; family Fabaceae; genus Lathyrus; species Lathyrus sativus. The sequence goes on along the minus strand of OZ012741.1, from coordinate 400,871,571 downwards.
CCTTTATTTGTCTTGGCAAAATTAATCTCTGGTAGAGAGAAGACTCTTACACTACGGGTAATCCCTCCTGCACCAACTATACTATCAATAGTAGAACTCACATACGAAGTGTCGCTACTGCGAAAATCGGCACCGGCTAAACAGAAGAGTCGCCACCATGCATTATTTATCCCAGCGGAGGGAAAGGAAACGCTCGAAGTAAACCTAACGCAAAGACGGGAAAGGAATGGTCATCGCAACCAAATCCTGGATTCGGGAGTCGGTTACGCAAGGGGAAGGTATTAGCACCCCTCACGTCCGTCGTACTCGACGGGATCCACGCTTGTTTTCTAGTACGGATTGTTATTCTATCTACTCTAAAGGTCAAGGGTTAAAAGAAAAGAAGATGACTCGGCAAAGCATCGCACTTTATGCCTACGTATTCCCGTCTGGAACGAGAAATCAGAGTCAACGTAGTTCGCCTACCTACGGGAAAAGGAGGGGAAGGTTGCTCGCTAGGATACGGCATCCTATGCCTACGTACTTTCATACAACATGAAAGATCAGAGCAAACGTAGTTCGGGCCACGTACGACACAAGTTTGTCTGTGTATCTTTTATCCTTCTGAAAAAGGTTTTCTCCTGATTACGGGTCCAAGCGGACAAAAAATGACGTTTTGATTGGTTTCCAGTCTTTTACACAAGAACTGTTTTTTATTGATGTTTGAAAGATTATTGTGTTTTGATTGTTTCGAGATGAGAAGAGAAACGACACTCTAAAAACCTAGGGTTGAAAAGGGGAATCAAACTACCCTAATGTTGTCATGCATGGGTTAACACCTAATGTCTGTCATATTTCTCTCTTGCACAGAGAAAAATAGAGATCCTAGGGGATAAACGGAAAAGAAACAGCATATACAGTAACCAGTAAAATGCATGAGATGCAGCAATACAAGCGAGGCAAGGGAGTCCCACTCAACCTCGAACCTGGGAAAACAATAGGCAAAGTGAAACAGCTTCACTTCAAACCTAAGGGCAAGCTGAACAAGCCAACAAACAATGCAGAAAAAGAAATGAAACCCAACACCAGCTCAGACAGTAACACCAGCTCCTACAGTAAGCAACTCAAACGGCAACAGCTCCGACAGCTACGGTTGATTAACAGCAAAAAGGTTGACAGTAAAACCTTCAAGCAAGATCCCATCTTCACTCTTCAATGATCCTCAAGCTTTAGATAAGCTCCTATCTTCAAAATCTCCAAGCTCTAGCAAGCACTGAACCCAAACAAATAAATAGCTTCAAACAACAGCAAAACCCTAATTTCAACGGATATCCAGCTTTGACAGGTACAGGCTTTATCTTCACCAATCTTCAATAAACTTCTTATCTTCAATGGACTTATATCTTCAAAGCAAGCACCCACAGGAGAGAATCACTTAACAGATTAAGTTGAAATGCTAACCAGCTTATTGACAACCAAAGGAAGCCTATAAGTGTTAACATTATAAGAGAAATGTTCCCTCAAAGTTCTACTCCTAAAATAAGCCACTTATCCCTCCGAAGGAGGGGTGCGAATATCTTAGAAGGACTTTTTGTCATAGGGAGGAATAGAAGCACAAGATGCTTTCTATGTTTGCAAGAAGGAATCCTTCTAATCTAAGGCTCTCCCTATTTCTCCTATCTCCTAAGTCTTCACAAACCATCTCCAAGGAGAGGAATCCTCATGCATCAAGCTCTATCCCTTGTCTTCAATCATCTCCAAGGTCTTCATAAGCCTCAACAAGCAAAACCCAAGCCCCAAGCCCAACATCCAATTGGAAATGACCCAAACCCCACAAGCAAACCAAAAGCCCAAAAGGGGAACAGACAAACATCACCCAATTTGCAAAAATCAAAGAAAATAGCAATACTCATCATAAAATCCTAGATTAATTTCTAATGGAACCTAACTATGTACCCTATACCCCACATAAACCCCAAGGCCTAAATCAAACCCTAAGTCTCCAAACTATGCCCTAAACTACACCTAAGTGTTGTAAAACCCTAATCCTAGCACCCTAAAGTTCATCATTCAAAACTAGCCTAAATTTCATCATAAAAATATGAGAAAAATCTCTAAGGGATTATGTACCTATAATCTAATCACTCCAACAAGAATCAACTCAAAAGCACTCACCAATCTCTCATACTAAATTCAGTAAAACAAGGTATCAGACAAATGCAAAATAAAATCAATAAAATGGTAAAATATGCCAAAAATATAAAATGCAAGAAATTAATATTTTTATTGTTTTATTAAATTCTGGAAACCCTAAGGAAATCAAGGAAAAAATCCTCACCCTAAAATGATCTTTTTTCAATTAGTTATGATCTTTTCAATTAACCTAAAATAATATGAAAAAAATAAAAGAAAATAGAAGAAAATGAAAAGAAGGCGGGACAAATAGCAATCAGAATCAGTTCACTTCACCAATTGGGCCCAGAGGGGGGTGCGCATAGGAAGCGCGTGTTAGGCCCATCATTCAATCAGAAAATAAAATTGAAAAATCAAAGAAAATGGATAAAACGCTGGTACGAATAGCAAGGACTTCACGTGTATTTTCCATTGGGCCTCCAGAAAGGGGTGTGGTTAGCAACAAGATCATGAAGCCCATCCAAGTACATTAAGTGAAACGGTGCGTTTCCATCATTCTCAGAATCCTTCACAAACTTAGACGTGCTCGTGGCCGTTGGATGATGCTTTGGTCAAAGGTCTCCTAAGATCCAAGGGTACCAGGTTCATCTTCTCCAAATTTAAAACGTGGGAGGGAAAAAACACAGACGGTGGCCGGCGGTGGAGCCACCGTCGTCCCCAAACCTCAACTCTCTTAAACCTCACCAAAACCCTAACCTAATTACATCATCCTGCTCGCTTTTCCCCAAGGAACTCAACCATACTATCCATTTGTATTGAAACCTCCTCCTTCTCAAAACACGAAGACATGTTCAGAAATGGCTCAAACAAGAATCATCACCAAACTCAAAATTGACTAGCTTAACATCAACTACACCTCACACTGAGTAAAATCCACCATCAAATTAGTTTTAATCCTCAAGAATCATCAAGAACCAAGCTTAAACAGAAATTGGTCACCTATCTAAATTGTCACCAATCAACTCCAAACCAATCCAGAAACGTCCTAGCCATCATCTATAATGAATCTAACCATTTAAAACCTAGCTATTCTACATGAATCAAGCCATGGAATGAAATTTACATACCTGCAAATCTTGGATGAACAGAGTGGTAAAACCTCCAAATCAAGCTCCAAGATCTTCCAGACACATTCTATGATCAATTACAAAGCTTCTGTATGCAATAAATTGGACTGAATCTTCTTGAATCACCAAACTCGATTCTGACTTGCAAGAGATGAATCCAAAATGCAATCTCACAATTCTTCCACGATCTTGGCTAGAAATCTATCTGGAATCACTCACCAACACCAAAGGAAGCTATTGAACACAAAAGAATGGACTGAAATGGATCAGATTGTTGTAACCGATTCTGATTTGCTCATGGAAAACTCAATGCTCAATATCTCAATTATCCCTCAATCTCCACCAACCCATGCTTTAGATCACCTCTAATCCTTATATAGAACATGAATGAAAGCTCTAGAAACTTCTGGATTGATCCAATGAGAAGTTCCATATCTCTTGCATTTGAAAATATCATGAGAAACTCATACATGGCAGCTGAGTTTTAAGCTTGCTTCAATGCCTCATTCTGATCCAATTTCTCCTTAGATGACATATTGAATGGTTTGGCAAGGGTTAAGGCCTTGATCAAGCTCCAAAGAGTGGTTTTGCATTTGTTACTTATGATGTAAGTAACCATTTTACAAAGGAAGTCATTGAATTACTCCTCAACTCAAAAATGTGGCAATGTCATTGTTTTCAAAATGTGTTTTCCAATCAAATTGGTATGTCATATGGCTTAGTTTGGACTTATAGATCAAAAGTCCCAATTTTCATCCTTGGTTCCTTTAAAATTCACCCTTATTTTAGGCCATTTTTGCAATTTTGTGATACAAGCCCTTCCAATCACCCATGACCTCTTACCTAGCCTAAAAACACCATTCTAAACACATCTCATGTTGAACATTTTTCCATTTGAGGAGTGGAAGATAGAGATTTTGACCTATGTTGGAAAATGACCTATAATCATCAATACCCAAAATACCCCTGGATTACCAAGATCATAACTTGAGTTCTACAAATCCTATTGAGGACTTATAGTACTCAAATTAAATCTAAGGTCATGACCTACAACTCTTATGTTGGCCAAGAATCCATTTGACAACTCCCTGATGGGCAAAAGTTGCTTGGAAGTCAAGTGATTTTCATAGATAAATTTCAGTGCCCTCTGATGACCCATAACTTGCAAGAACCATAACTTGAGTTCTACAAATCTCCTTGAAGACTTATAGTACTCAAATTAAAGCTATTTATAAGCTCTACAAGTTTCATGTTGGCCAAGAATCCATTTGAAACTTTCATTTTGACTTATCTAGCTTGTAAGTTAAGCCTAAATTAGGGGATTTTACACTGAAACCCTAATTTGGTAACTCCTCCCTCTCTTGATTATCTTTGATTTATCCTTGGCACAACACCACACATGTATCAACATATCAATTCATGAATCCCACATACTTCAATTAAGCCTTGATGCTCTTCAATCACTCAGTTGACCTAGGGTGGACCTAGGGTTGACCCAGATGAAACCCTAGTTGACTGCACTTCGACTGTGGCTCTTGTACTTCAATCAATGACTTGTCTCATCTTCAATATGACCCTCTAGGCATTTAATAAGCTTTGTACACATTCCATACCCTCAATTCATAGCTCATAACCCCATTGATGACCCTCAATACCCCCCAGATTAGGAGAAAAGTCCATTGGTTAACCCTCACACTTCTCAAAGCTTCAAACATTTCTTGATGACTTGGATAGTCTTAAACTTGAATAAGGCCCCTTGATGTGCTTTTTTAGATAAGAATGACACTTGATCCCTTGTTGGATGCCTTGCCATGCTATGCTATGCAAATGATTATATTATGTACATGATGTATCTATGAAAATGATAATGCAATTGCAACATAAACCAGGTGAAATAGGTTGAGCAAATTTTAGGGTGCAACAGCTGCCCCTATTCAAATGGCTTGGACCCGACTGGGTGAAGAGCGAACGACCTTCAAGCAATCGAGGTACAAGACGGTTGAATACTAAGAACCCGGAAATTTGCCAACCGCAGAAATAAACTGCACAAACTTCTTGGAAAACAGCATTCGCTGACTGGATCCGGTTGTTACGACAACAAACTGATCAATCAGCGGCTGTGCTGGGGATTATTTTCGTCAGCTCGAAAAAGATTCTGTCATCGCGGGGATAGAACTTTGTCCACGTTAGGACGCTATATTCTGTCAACACAGCAACATCCCGACGACTTCGCTGGGGAAACAATTCTATCTGAACATTCATCCGCCTGCTTCATACGGGAAAAATCATCTGAATACTGTTTCTCCGTCTACCTCTGAAGTAGCTACCTTCGTTGGTCCCAACCCACAAACGACTTTGAAGAGGACTCTACTGGGGACAGTAACACGAGGAAATCACGGCGACTTCCTTGGGGAAAATACTTTTGTCAAATATCGGAACACCACTCACATATTCTGTCTATCACGGGAAAATCATCTATTTGGGTACCGGAAAATTCATCCGCCTGCTTCATACGGGAAAACACATCTGCCTGATTCATACAGGAAAGTTCATCCGCCTGATTCTTACGGGAAAACACAACACATCTTCCTGATACATACAGGAAAGTTCATCCGCCTGATTCTTACGGGAAAATATAACACATATTCCTGATACTTACAGGAAAGTTCTTCCGCCTGATTCTTACGGGAAAACATAACACATCTGCCTGATACTTACAGGAAAGTTCTTCCGCCTGATTCTTACGGGAAAACATAACACATCTGCCTGATACATACATGAAAGTTCTTCCGCCTGATTCTTACGGGAAAATAATAACACATCTGCCTGATACATACAGGAAAGTTCTTCCGCCTGATTCTTACGGGAAAAGATAACACATCTGCCTGATACATACAGGAAAGTTCTTCCGCCTGATTCTTACGGGAAAATACAACACATCTGCCTGATACATACAGGAAAGTTCTTCCGCCTGATTCTTACGGGAAAATACAATCTTGGATATAGCTTCCTAGCCTGTTCGCGGTAGTATCTAACTCCACTGGGGATATTCTGAAAATAACTGCCCGACACTCGTTTCGACGACAAGTGACCTCTTCTGAAACTCTGATTCATGAAACCCTGAAATGCTGCCGCAATAGCAAACCTGAAGAAAATCCTCCGCTGGTCGGATAAGAGAAACTTCAGCCAGTAACTCTGTGGGGGATTAATAATAGGAACTGCATCATCACATGTTTCACGGCGAGACCTCGATCGTCTGGTAATAAATCTGAACTATAACTTCATACTCCTGCTGAGAAACACACCTGAAAGCAAAAGGTTAACCAACCTGATTTATATTTCAAAATGCATATGTTTGGCAATGGCGCAATGCTCCATACGTCATGGAAATGCTACGCATTTGGGTAGATGCAAAACATGATAATGTATGCAAATGCAAATGCAGGTTCAGGCTGTTGGGGAAACTCTGACAAGCTTGCTTCAACACGACTGTTGAGGACAAACACCACCCTGTTGGGGATGAATGGATATCATAAAGTATTCTGGCAAAATAAATGCCGGAAATACCACCAACTCTGTCGGGGAGAGATTACACATCGATTTCCACTGGAGGAAAGAATGACACCTGCTGGGAAGATTAGCCCAGCTGGGGGAAGCAACCCTTCTGGGAGACAACCGTCTGAGTACAGTTTACAACTCGGAACTACCACTCCGCTGGGGATAATCATCATGACGACCTATGGGGAGAAAGAAAACCATCCTCGGTGGGGCTAATCCTTTTGAACTTACTATCTTGGTTACGTGACATGGAAGTCCTTCCAGCTGGGGATTGAATGTGCACATCTTCGACTCTCTGGGGAGTATAAACTCTGCATGGGACACTGATCTGTCTTGCTGGGGATGTCCTGTGGACAATTTCCATGGGGACACTCTTCTGGGAAAATAATCCTTCCTTCGATAAGGGATAACACCATCTCAACCTCTGGGGATAAGGTGCGACCTGCGCAGGGATTGGCGTCAAACAACGTCAAGTCCTTCACCCCGGGCCTCCGGCTGGGGCCACAATTTTCTGATCGTTCTCTTCAAAGGTGAGAACCCTGCAAAACACAAACGAGACAAAACACATCTATACAACCAAATCTATTTGGGTTAGCATCCGCGACATTACTTCAGTCAATTCGAAGTTTTATCAATCATTGGCAAGGGCCAGCGAAGTTATGTATATGCAAGTTCATCGGAACATTGGCGTTTTCCACATACAAAACAGTAAAGCACAAACATCAAATACTGCATAACATGCTTTATTAATAACAGGCCTCTGAATAGGCAAAGTTTTGTACATCGGATGCAACTCCTGAAAAGAGGAAGTTGCGCACACACACATACATACATGCACAGAAAGCATACAAATACAAATACAAATCGAATTTGTACATATGTCGGCAACGTGGTATAGACAAACATCGTGAGTTGATCCTCCTATGACTCACCTGACTCTGGCGCTTTCCCGGTATTCAACTTTCAGAAGAGATTGTGTTGGATAAACGAACCCTCAGGTACTCCCAAACCACTAAGCAATGCAGTATCAGATCCGAACCGCAGTCATTTGCTTTTTCAATCCCTAATTTTTGCGTGAATCGCCCTTTGCGGTTTTTCAATTCATCAGGATACCCTTTTTTGCCGAAGTCGCCCTTTGCCGGTTTTCGACTTCGCGGGTGTACATCTTTTCAATTTTATCCCTAACTTTTGCTCGAACCTTTTATTCATTTTTTTCGGTTCGCCAGGATGCCCTATTTTTGCCTAGACTCTCTTTTTACTGTCCAGCGGGTCACTTTCAAGCAAAGTATTTTTTAACTGCGTCCGAATTCATAGGAGACGTAAAGTCTTCACCATCCATGGTAGATAGTAGCAAGGCTCCTCCAGAGAAGACTTTTCTGACAACGTAGGGCCCTTCGTAATTAGGGGTCCATTTACCCCTGTGATCTGTTTGTGGTGGGAGAATCCTCTTCAGCACAAGGTCACCCGTCTGAAAGCTTCGCGGGCATATCTTCTTATCATACGCTTTCTTTATCCGGTTCTGGTACAACCGACCGTATGCTAGAGAAGCTAGTCTCTTCTCATCCATTAAACTGAGCTGATTCAGTCTATCTTTAACCCATTCTGCCTCGTCGAGTTGGACATCACGTAAAACCCTCTGGGAAGGAATCTCAACCTCCAACGGTAACACTGCCTCCATCCCATATACCAATGAGAAAGGGGTTGCCCCGGTTGATGTGCGTACCGTCGTACGATAACCGTGCAAAGCGAAAGGTAGCATCTCGTGCCAGTCCTTATACGTTACAACCATCTTCTGAACAATCTTCTTTATGTTCTTATTGGCCGCTTCAACAGCGCCATTCATCTTGGGTCGGTAAGGAGAAGAGTTGTGATGTTCAATCTTAAAATTCTGGCACAGCTCTTTCATCATCTTGTTATTCAAATTTGAACCGTTGTCGGTGATAATCCGCTCAGGGATTCCATATCTGTAGATGATATCTCGTTTGATGAATCTGGCGACCACTTGCTTGGTGACATTGGCATATGACGCTGCTTCCACCCATTTGGTGAAGTAATCAATTGCCACCAAGATGAAACGGTGTCCATTAGATGCAGTAGGTTCGATCTTTCCAATCATATCAATTCTCCACATCGAGAACGGCCACGGTGATGACATCATATTCAGAGGACTTGGGGGTACATGGACCTTGTCCGCATAAATTTGGCATTTATGACACCTCTTTGCAAACTTGAAACAGTTTGTTTCCATAGTTAACCAGTAATAACCTACACGTAGCAGTTTTCTCGTCATAGCATGCCCACCAACATGTGTACCAAACGTACCCTCATGTATCTCTTCCATGAGCAACTTCGTTTCCTTCTCATCTACACAGCGTAGCAACACCAAGTCGTGGTTTCTTTTGTATAGGACATCATCAGTATTCAGATAGAAATTGCCAGCCAATCTCCTAAGAGTCTTCTGATCTCGACTGGATTCCCCAGCCGGATACTCCTTATTCTTCGGGAAATTCTGGATGTCCAAGTACCAAGGCTTACCATCGGGAGCCTCGTCAATGGCAAATATGAATGCAGGCCTATCAAGCCGAGAGATAACAATCCGGGGAGCCTCGTTCCAGAAGTTAACTTTATACATTGAAGACAATGTCGCCAGGGCGTCAGCCATTTGATTTTCTGCCCGCGGCACATGATGCAATTCCACCTTGTCAAAGAAAGGCAACAATCTCCTTGCATAATTCATATATGGTATCAAATTGGGCTGACGTGTCTCCCATTCTCCTTTGATCTGATTCACCACCAGAGCTGAGTCTCCGTATACGTCCAGATGTTTGATTCGCAAATCAATAGCTTCTTCCAGACCCATGATGCAAGCCTCATATTCAGCCTCATTATTGGTAACGGGAAAGGTCAATCGGGCCGTAAAGGGGATGTGCGACCCCTGAGGAGTGGTGATGATCGCACCTATTCCGCTACCATAGGAGTTTACAGCTCCGTCAAATATCAACTGCCATTTGGAACCCAACTCTGGTCCTTCGTCCGACAACGGTTCTTCACAATATTTCATCTTCAGGTACATGATATCCTCGTCAAGAAAATCAAACCTCATCGATTGGTAGTCCTCAACAGGCTGCTCCGCAAGGTACTCTGACAGAACACTACCTTTAATAGCCTTTTGCGAGACATATTGAATATCATATTCGGTTAACACCATCTGCCATCGGGCAATTCTTCCGGAGAGTGCTTGCTTCTCAAACACATATTTGATTGGATCCATCTTTGAAATGAGCAGGGTTGTATGATTTAGCATGTATTGCCTCAAACGTTTGGCGGCCCAGGCTAGCGCGCAACACGTCTTCTCGAGCATTGAGTATCTGGACTCGCAGTTAGTAAACATTTTACTCAAGTAGTAGATCGCATGCTTTTACGTCCAGTCTCGTCGTGTTGACCGAGAACACAACCCATACTTTCCTCAAGAACCGTCAAATACATAATCAATGGTCTCCCGGCTATTGGGGGTATCAAAACAGGAGATTCCTGCAAGTATTCTTTTATCTTGTCGAACGCCTTTTGACAATTTTCATTCCAGGTCACAACTTGGTCCTTTTTCAACAACTTAAATAACGGCTCGCACGTCGTAGTTAAATGAGATATGAATCGGGCGATATAGTTCAACCTCCCTAAAAATCCATGCACTTCTTTTTCTGTTTTAGGCGTCGGCATCTCTTGTATTGCTTTTATTTTCGCAGGATCAACCTCTATTCCTTTTTCGCTCATAACAAACCCCAACAGTTTACCCGATCTCACCCCGAAAGTGCACTTGTTAGGGTTCAGCCTCAACCTGAACTTCCTAAGCCTCTTGAACAGTTTTAGCAGATTAACCAAATGCTCCTCTTCCGTCTGGGATTTGGAAATCATATCATCAACATAAACCTCGATCTCTTTATGCATCATACTGTTGCACCCTAAAATTTGCTCAACCTTATCCACTTGGTTTATGTTTCAATGTCATTAGCATTTGCATATAGAGTCATGTGCATAGTCTAATCATCTGCATAGCATAAGCATAGCAAGTCATACAACAGGGGGACCAATCATTATTCTCATCTCTAGAAGCCTATCAAGAGGTTATTATCCCAATTCAATCTCATTCAGGTCATCAGGAAAGAATTTGAAAGCAAAGTGTTCAGCAGATCAAGCCTTGAGTCCATCTCCTAGCTGAGGGTATCTGAGGGTCAACAAGAGGGTTGTGAGCTGTGAGTTGAAGGCATGGAGAGTATCTAGACATTATGAGAGACTTAGAAAGTCATTTAAAGAAGGAGACAAGTCATTGATGAGAGCACAAGAGCTATAGCTGAAGGCAGTCAACTAGGGTTTTATCTGGGTCAACCCTAGGTCAACCCTAGGTCAATTGACTGATTTAAGGGGCATTCAAGTCTAGTGGAGAGATGTGGGGTTCATCATTGGACATATAAAGAAGGATATGGAGATATGCCAAGAAGAATTCAAGAGAAATCAAGGAGAAGAGGAGCTTCTAAATTAGGGTTTCTGTGTAAAATCCCCTAGTTTAGGTCAAATTTCCAAGCAAGATAAGTCAAAATGCTAGCTTCAAATGGCTTCTTGGACAACATGAAACTTGTAGAGGATCTCAAGACCTTTAATTTGAGTGGTGGAAGACATCAAGGAGATTTATAGAACTCAAGTTATGGTCCTTGCAAGTTACAGGTCATCTGAGGTATCTGAAATTTTGTCTGTGAAAGTGACTTGACTTCCAAGCTAATTTTTACCCCTCAAGGAGATTTCAAATGAATTCTTGGTCAACATAAGAATTGTTCCTCATTGTCTTAGCTTTCTAGAATGGTATAGTATGCCTTCATATGATGTGTGGAACTCAACTTATGGCCTTGGCAAGCAAAGGGTATTTTGGGCATTTGTGAATTACAGGTCATTTTAACCTATGTCCAAAACTCATACAAGGAGGCCTCAAATGGAAAAACTTACAACATCAAACTTGCTCCAAATGGGATTTTAAGTCTAGAAAGAAGGTCACAAATTGTTGGAAAAGCTCATAACATGAAGTTGCATGATTGGTCCAAATTTGAACTAAAATGGCTTATAATTTGAATAAAGTCAAAATGAAAAATGGTTTGGGAGATTTATAAGTCCAAATGGAGACTTCCAATATATGATTTTGAATGGAAAAGACATTCTAAGAACAATGGTTCAAGCACTTTTTTGAGTTTAGAAGGAAAAAGAAAAGTTATCTATGGTTACTTGTATGTGAAGAAACATAACCAAGATCAACCAATTTGGAATGCAAGGGAATGTGGCAAGATGGTTCTAGAAAGTTCATGTGAGCCCTATATATTCATGAGATCAGAATTGAGCAAGGGTTGGACTCATTTTTCACAAAAATCTCACAAATTCTCTCCATTCTTTCTCATTGCATTTTCACTCCAATTTCTCAAATTCTTCACCAATCACCATCAAAATCAATTTCATCATACTGATTCATCATCATAGATCAGAATTCAACCAAGAACAAGGTGTGATCAATCCATTTTCGAGCACTATAATCATCAACATCAAAATTGCAATTTCCATTGGAACTCAAGATCCAAGGCAAGACTCCTCAAGGTGTTGCATACAGAATCAAGTAGTGCAATTGTAGATCAAGATCCAAGCCTCAAAAGCCTCGGATCCACAAGTTTCATCATCATCCACAAGATTTCACACCAGGTGCATTTTCTCTGCCACAACTTGATTTAGTTAGTTTAACATGGTTTTGTTAGTTTAGATATGATGTAGGATGTTAGTAGAGCAATTAGGATGAGTTTGGAGTAGTTTAGTGATGATTGTTAGCAGGTGTACCAAACTGTTTGGATCAAGAATTCGTAGGATCTTGCATGATAACCTTAGCTTGTTAGTTTAGAATGATCACCATTATGCATAGAGTAGATTAGTATAGGTTTGGTTGAGAATTATTGTGATGCATCTCAGTGTATTTTCATGGAGCCAGAAATTGTTGCGCTCGGGTTTATTGATTGGCTGAGTTTTAATGCAAACAAAGACCATAGACGTGTAGAGGGAGAGATTCTGAGTATTTTTCATGTTTGTATCGTGATGTTTTGTGCAATGTGGAGTGAGAACCGAGAGCTTGAAGTGGTGTGTGCATGGAGTTTCATGGAGGAAACCCTAGTTTTCATAGATTCAAGGTAGGAGACGAAATCCTGGGCGTTCATTGCTTGTTGGACCCTTGACTCAGAGAGCAATCCTGTGGCTCTCGTTTAATTCTGATTTTGGAGGGAATTAGCTGGGTGCCCTAAACGCACCGTTTCATTAATTGAAACGGGCGGGCCTAAGACTCCATTGATATCCCCACCCCCCAATGCCTGAGCCCAATTCATTTTGCACGTGATAACCTTACTTTTCTCACCCCCCGCTTGTTTTGTTATTTTTAATGATTCTGAATGGTTCTGGGCCTAATTCAAACTTGCTGTTCGCACCCCCAGTATTAAGCCCAATCTTAAAAACAACTAGGGCGCCTGCTAACCACACCCCTCTCCCCATTTATTTCTTTCATTTTGATTTTTAATTTCTCTTACTATTTTTTTGATTTTCATTAATTCATAATAAATAGACAAAAAATCATTTTTAATTCATTCTTTTTACACTATTTTCTCTAGGATGTCTAGAAAATTATAAAAAAAATAATAATTGCATTTTATTTTTATTTGATATTTTTCCCATATTTTCTAAATAAATGACATTTTAAATAGTTTCATTTCATGCATGATTGTACTAATTTTTGTTCTATTAGATACTTTCATATTTTTTGTTCATTCTTTTTAGGTTGTTTAGATTAGATATTGAACTTGTAGAAACAATTTAGTTCCCTTTTTTAGAAATTAATTTTAGGTGCTTAGTGTAGGTGTGAACAACATGAACAAATTAGGGTTTTTAGGTGATGACTTAGGAAGTTTGATTCTTTCCCTTAGGACTTAGGGTTTGACTAGTTTAGTTATGGGACTATAGGGGCTATGGGTAGATATTAGATCCCTTAGAAAAAGTCAGGATTCCCCTACTGCTATTAATGCTCTGTGTATATCTGATTGACTGGTGTGGTGTGCCCTCTGGGGATTATTGCTTGCTTGCTTGGGTATTGGGATTGTCTGGGGGCTTGGGAGAGCTGAAGACTTGAGGAGATGAAGACCATTGGAGATCCAGAGATTGAAGATCAACTGCCAGAGTTGGAGAGGAGGTTCTTGCTAGCAGATGTTGAGGAGACTAGGGTTTAGGAGCTAGGCAGAGCTCTAGATTAGAAAGCTTGTTTCTCAAACATGGAATGCCTTGTCTGCATCCATTCTTTCTCTATGATTCAAAGTCTCTTTCAAATATCCACCTCCTTCCTTTGGAAGGATCAGTGAATATATTTTAAAGATAGAACTTTTGAGAGGAAACTTTCTGTTTAATGTTAACAGTTGATGAACCACCATTGGTAGGTAATTAACTGTCTAACATTCATTCACTTCACTCTTGTGACTGATTCCTCATCCTGGAGGTTTGAACTTGAAGAAAAGCCATTGCAGATGGAAGACTGATGATCAAAGCCCTTGCCTGAAGGTCATGAAGATGGAGATTGATGCTTGTTGAAGTCTGTAGCTGATTGGAGATTACTTGGAGCCAGATGTTGATTCAGAGCTGCTGAAGCTGCTTTTTTTTGCTGTATTTCATTGCTGATGTATTGTTTGGATTTCCTGGTTGTATTGTTTGTTGTTTACCCTGTTAGGTTGAAAGTGAAGCCTGTTCACTTTCGCCTATTGTTTTCTAGGTTCGAGGTCGAGTGGGACTCCCTTGCCTCGCTTGTATTGTTGCATCCATGCATTTTACCGCTTTATTATATCTGTTATTGTTTCTGTTTCTGCCTATCCCGTAGGATCTCTGTTTCTCTCTGTGCAAGAGAGGAACATGATAGACACTAGGTCTTAACCCATGCATGATAACATTAGGTTAGTTTGATTCCCTTCGCAACCGTAGGTTAGAGTTCTGTCTCTTTCTTTCTCAAAACAAACAGAAAATACAATAAAATTTCAAACACAATAAAAGACACTTCTTCCGTAAAAGAATGTGAACTCATCAAAGCGTCATTTTTGTCCGCCGGGACTGTTAATCAAGGAAACCTTTTTCAGAAGGAATAAAATCAACCAAGACAAGCTTGTGTCGTGCGTGGCCCGAACTACGTTTGCTCTGATCTTCCATGCTGTGTGGAAGTACGTAGGCATAGGATGCGATATCCTAGCGAGCAACCTTCCCCTCCTTTCCCGTAGGTAGGCGAACTACGTTGACTCTGATTTCTCGTTCCAGGCGGGAATACGTAGGCATAAAGTGCGATACTTTGCCGAGTCATTTTTTTTATTCTCTTTTCTTTTTAACCCTTGACCTTTAGTTTAGATAGAATAACAATCCATACCCGAAAACAAGCGTGGATCCCGTCGAGTACGACGGACGTGAGGGGTGCTAATACCTTCCCCTTGCGTAACCGACTCCCGAATCCAGGTTTTGGTTGCGATGACCATACCTTTCCCGTGTTGTGCGAGGTTTACTCTGAGCGTTTCCTTTCCCTCCCGTGGGATAAATAACGCGCGGTGGCGACACTTCTGTTCAGCCGGCGCCGATTTTCGCAGTAGCGACAGCTGGCGACTCTGCTGGGGACTGAACGTCCCCTGGCTGCTAAGGACTGCGATAGTTCTTATGCATTTGGGATCCAACGTCCCTTAAGAGAGTCAATCCTAACGTTTGTTTTCCCGTCGAGGATTTTGTATGGAGTTATTGTATATTTCTGACCCTTTATTTTCAGCATTATATATATTGATTATTATTGCTGTATCTTGGGGTGTGACGGGTGTTCTGATATTGAGTGAGAAGCCGGACCTGGGCTTGAGTGCACCTAGAATTAGCGTAGAAAGTAGTGGGCGCGTGCCGGCTTTGCTTGCATTAGTGTCTCATGAAATCTACACTCGGACGAGGTTCTTCTGGTTGGCTTCTTTTTCTACCCTTTGGGTCGAAGGGGTTGTTGGTCAGCTGAATTGTCGACTCCGGGGACCGATCATTTGGAAGTTGGCTAAGTGAGGCCTCTTCAGGATTTGATGATGCCACTCCTTCTGGGAATCGTATCATCAACCCTGAAAGTCTGTGACGCCGACGACCGCATAGGATGCCGTACCTTGTGCCAGTTATAGGGCCACCCACCTGTGAGGGGATTTGGGGTTATGCAGGTAACCAGACCTTCAGACTACCGGTCATTTCTTGATCAGAGATCCTGGGTATTTATGGAGAGTTATGAGGTCTGTCAGAGACCATTTGGAGATGTGTTCTGAGGTCTGTCAGAGACCATTTGGAGATGTGTTCTGAGGTCTGTCAGAGACCATTTGGAGATGTGTTCTGAGGTCTGTCAGAGACCAATTAGAGATGTGATTTGAGGTCTGTCAGAGACCAGTTCGAGTTATGGTTTGAGGTCTGTCAGAGACCAGTATTGGAGCTTTGTTTTAGGTCTATCTGTGGCCAGGGTTTGATGATTTCTGGATGGTCTATTGGAGACCTTTCTTGATTGGGTTCAGGATATTCAGCTACAGCTTTGGTCCCTGTTGCATGTTACTTGCATTGCATTGCCTGCATATCCATTACCATTTGCATTTCACTAACGTGTGTCTGTGCTGCAGGTGCATTTGCATTTCCCTAGTTCTAGTGCCCGGACTTCTGAGTATTGACTATGGCTAGTTTGAGGAAAACAGTTGCGTATAAGCTGCCTTCACCCGATATTACTTCTTTGCTTGGTCTGATATCTCTTGCTGATGAAGAGGTGAGGAGAAGCTTCAGAATGAGCCATGGGAGATTACTGAGATTAGTCTGCAAGCCCACTGCTGATGAGATGAATGGACTATACACCTTGATGCAGTTCTATGACCCGCATTGAGATGTTTTTCTTTTGCTGACTTCATTCTAGGACCTACCATTGAGGAGTATGTGGAGTTTACTGAGCTTCCCGTGCAGAACAAGGTTCCCTTTATTCACTCTGCCGCTGAGCCCAAGTTGGAGGACTTAGCCAAAGCCTTGCATATGAACGCTGCAGATCTGTTATTGACTTCTTGGCTTGGGGTTTCAGGTTTCTCTCTTGATTTCTTAGTTGTCAAAGCTCGAGAGTACGCCAAGAACGGTTGTTGGGTGGTTTTCAATGCTATTTTGGCTTTATGCATTTATGGAATTGTGCTGTTTCCTAACTTGCCCAACTTTGTGGACCTGGACGCTTTCTATCTGTTTGCCGCAGGCAACCCGGTGCCAACGTTGATCGGAGACTTCTATCATTCATTGCACTACAAGAACGAAAACCGAAGGGGAAAAGTTGTTTACTGCTGTGCTCCTCTATTAAATATGTGGTTCAAGAGTCACCTTCCCATAAAGGGACCATTTGTGGACAGTGCAACCTCAGCCAGTTGGTCAGAACGCCTGATGAGGCTATCTTCCGAAGACGTTGTATGGTTTGATCGAGATTTGTTGGGATCCGAGCTCATCTTCAGCTGTTCTGGGTACCCTAATGTACCGCTGATAGGAAGAAAAGGGTGTATCAATTACAACCCTTCTCTATTCATTCGTCAGTTCGGATATGCGCTGAAGAATCCACCTCAGGAGGAAGAAGTACAGGAATCTCTGTACTTCACAGGTGATGTGAAGGGGGAGTTATTGGCCAAGCTGCAGCATGCCTGGACGCGTATTAACCGCAGAGGGAAGCCTTTGTTAGGAAAGAATGACTGTCAGGCCTATGCACCTTATAGAGTTTGGATTCAGGAGAGGGCTAGTCAGTTGAGGATGCCGTTTCCAGATGCACCAATTCTTGTTCCCGTTCCGGTAGCAGAGCCAGCTACTGTTTCTAGAGAAGTCTATGAACAGGCCTTGAAGGAAAAAGAAGCCTTGATGAAGATTAACGAAGGGTTAGAGCAGGAGTTAGCCCAGGTACGCAGTGAGAAAAACAAGGCCGTGTATGCTTTCCAACAACAGATCGAGATGTTGAACAGGTTAGGGGCTGAGTTGACTGAAGAAAAGAAGAAGCGCGAACGTCTGGGGCAAGAGTTCAGAAGCTCCCATGACATGCTGGAAGCCAAAAAGAAAGCGCTCGACGCAGCACACCGAGAGATATCCTCTTGCAATAAGACTTGGAATGCTACACTCACCAACAATAAGAAGAGGGAAGATAAGCTGAAGCAGCAAATTTCCGACCTCGAGGAGAAGTTGAGGTCTAGCATCAAGAAGTGTGAGGAAGAAGTGATGACCCGGTATAGTGTCCAGCATGCACTGAACAAGGAAATCAAATCCAGAGATGAAGCAGTGTCTCAGAAGCGAAAGCTAGAAGACTGCTTCGGAGAAGCAACATGGGAAGAAACTGCTGAAGACGTACGCCGTGTCCTTAAGAGGAGAAACCAGCTTGTTGAAGGGCTGCTTGATCGGCCAAGCCATCCGGAGACCAAGAAGTTGATAGAGGAGTACCAGACTTTTGGGAGGATTTGATCATTTCATGTAGTAACTTGTATGCCTTATTTGCATAGTGCTGACCATCACCAGGATTGTTGGTTGAGGTCATGCCTTCTTATTGTACTCTCATCGATATTGTACCCTGGGCTTATTGATTCTCTCTGCAATATATGAGGTTTTCTATGATTCAGCTCCGATATTCCTATTGTCAACACTATCACTGCACCGACACCTTCGCACTAGAACTGGGGGAATGAACTTCCCTAATGCACAGACACATTGCATTGCATTCATATTCATATTGCATTACAGGTAATCTTTGGATGGTGTCTTATTTCCTGTTTTGCACCAGGTACTTACCAGGATTGCAGATCAACATCCGCACCGCTATTCTACCCGCTCCAATTGTCGAAAAATCATGGACCAAATGCAGAACGAGATGCAAGATGTGCGCGAGAAGCTCGCCCTCTTCATGCAGACTATGGAAGCTATAGCAAAAGGGCAGGAGAATTTGCAGGCCATGGTTCAACCTCTGTTGGCTCGAAGCGCTGGTCATGGTAATGAAGATCATCAGTCTGTCCGGGTTGATACTGCTCATGGAGACGGTACTCCCACGCCAGTGGCTCCACCCGTAGTCAATATACCTGCTGCTAATGTCAACAACGCTACCGCTGCTGTGAATGGTAACGTTGGAGTGGGGAATGAGACTGCTGTCCATAATGTGGGGCTGGGTGATGTCAATTTGGGAGATAATCTAGGAGGCAATGGCTTTGTCAATACTGGATTCGGATTCAACGATCAGGGATTCGATAACACTGGCAAGTATGGCTTTAATGCTCAAGGCTTTGGGCAAGATGGTTATGGTATGGTCAATCAGGGTTACGGAGGCTTTGGAAACGGAAATGGTACTGGATTTATGGCTTTTGGTCCTGCTGGAGGAGTTCAAGGGTACGGCAACAGAGGCCGAGGTCCGGGGATGAATCAGATCAGAGCTGGACGTAATAATGCATACGATGGGTACGGAGCTGGAAACGGTATGTGGCAAGAAGATCAGCAGGAAGACGCCTTCTCCGGAGGAGGTTTTGAAGGGCCGATGGATGATTCCCAAAAGATTAGAATGCTGGAAGAGCAGATGAAGGGAGTCTTAAATCAAAGTGCTGTGGGATTGGACATGGCAACCATGGGCTTGGTACCTGGCTTGAGGGTGCCAATTAAATTCAAAGCTCCTGCGTTCGACAAGTACAAAGGAGACACATGTCCAAAAGTGCATGTGCGAGCTTATTACAGAAAGATGTCTGCATACTCCACTGATGAAAGAATGCTAATGCATTTCTTTCAGGATAATCTGTCGGGCCCTTCCCTAGAGTGGTACATGGGGTTGGAGCCAACTGATATCAAGACTTGGAAGCAATTGGCGGAGGCGTTCGTAGCCCATTACAAGTATAATAGCGACCTGGCGCCCAATCGGGTCCAGTTGGCCGGGCTTTCGCAAAAGAAGGGGGAGAGTTTTAAAGAGTACGCGCAAAGGTGGCGCGATATGGCTGCCAGGGTCCGTCCTCCTGTAGAAGATAAGGAAATGAATGACATGTTTGTCGGCACATTCACTGGGCTGTTTCATGATATGCTGTTTCATACGTCTCTGGCCAGTTTTTCATACCTGATTCTAATGGGAGAAAAGATTGAGCGTAATATTAAGCAAGGAAAGTTCCAAGTCGAGGAATCAACTGCATCTGGCAGTAATAGGAAAGCTTATGGTGGGCGCCGTCAGGGCGAGGCAAGCGCAGTATTTGGAGGCCGAGGCCGTGGCCGAGGCAGGGGACGAGGTCAATATCGTCAGCCGCAGCAGGTGTCGAGTGTTACTATTCCCTATCAGCAACAACAACTCCAGCAACAACAACCGGTTCAGCAACAGCCAATGCCACAGCAGCAGCAGCCTCAGCATGGGGCACAGCAGGCTCAACGAAGATTCCAGGGTAGTAAACCGAGAAGAATGTTTGAGAAGCCTCCCTCAACCTATGCTGATTTATTGCAGACATTGTTGGGATTGAATCTGGTAGAGAAAAGAACTCTGGCGCCGATAACGGGAGCTCCCCCGTTCGGCTACGATGTAAGCAGGCACTGTGAGTTTCATTCTGGGGCCCCGGGTCACGATATAGAAGGTTGCCATGCTTTTAAGCACGTTGTGCAGGATCTTTTAGACAACAAGACTATCAATTTTGGAACGGCAGGTCCGAATATAGTCCAGAAACCCATGCCTAATCATGGGGCAAACGCCATTCTGACTGAGGAAGGTCTGAATCTTATTATGAATGTTGAAGATTTAAAGACGCCGCTGAGCGAGATAAAGAGCCGACTGTTACAAGGAGGTGTTTACCCGGGATGTAACGAGTATTGCTTAGACTGTTGGACCCTAGCTGAGGGGTGTGAGGATTTGAAGAAAGGCATTCAGGCTTTAATTGATGAGGGCATATTGCAGTTTGATCGAGCGGCAACTGACGAGCCCGCAGGGGCAGTAGTGGATAATCAGAGTGATGTGGCCACGGTAACGATTCCTCGGAAGACGATCACTATTGCAGCACCAGCTCAGCGGCCACCGATCACCATAACTAAGGCCGGGCCAATCCCGTACGAGAACACGAAAGCAGTCCCATGGTCATATGGGTTAGAGGTGTATTGTGACGGGATAAAAATTGATGTTAACAAACAGCCAGTGGAGATTGTGGATAATGTTGTCGGCTCAGGAGGCATGACAAGGAGTGGCAGGATCTTTATATCTCCTGAAGTGGAGGCTGAAAGACTAGCGAAAGGAAAAGGGAAAGCGGTTGAAAATGTTCCGGTACAAGCAAGTGAAAAAGAAGCGGCATCGAAGGATGTAGAAGAGTTCATGCGCTTAATTCGAAAAAGTGATTATAAGATTGTGGAGCATCTGCAGCAGACACCGTCCAAAATATCTATCCTGTCATTGCTGTTGTGTTCGGAAGCTCACAGAAATGCTTTGCTGAAAGTCTTGGACACCTCTTTTGTACCCCAAGACGTCTCCGTGAATCAGCTAGAAGGAGTATTGGCACATGTGAATGCAGGCCACAGCTTGGGTTTTACCGATTTTGACTTGACTCCGAAAGGGAGAGATCATAATATGGCATTACACGTATCTGTTGAGTGTAGAGGATCGGTAATGTCGCACGTATTGGTTGACACCGGATCATCTTTGAATGTGCTGCCCAAGAAGGCGATGATGAAGCTGGATGTTCGAGGAATTTTGTGTACACCCAGTGATTTGGTAGTCAGAGCATTTGACGGTACGCGGAGAACAGTCTTCGGATCGATTACCTTGCCTCTGCAAGTGGGGCCGGAAGTGTTTGCAACTGAGTTTTATATCATGGATATACAGCCTGCGTACAGCTGCTTGCTTGGAAGACCCTGGATTCATGGGGCAGGGGCCGTCACGTCTACCCTGCATCAGAAGTTAAAATATATGGTCGGAGACAGCGTAGTCACTGTGTGCGGAGAAGAAGACATCCTGGTCAGCCATCTGTCGTCATTTAAATATGTGGAGGTCGACGGGGAGATCCACGAGACACCATGCCAGGCATTCGAAGGTTTGCGCATCAAGGACAAAGGTCCCGGGCCGAGCAAAGTGCCAGAGATAGCTGTCTCATCGTATAAGGAAGCTCAAGCTCTAGTAGAAGCAGGAGAAGCAAAGGGCTGGGGCAAAGTGCTGGACATTCCTGTGAAGATGGACCGGTTCGGACTGGGGTACCAACCGTCGTCATCAACTCCTTCCGTGGGGGCCCCCCGTTTCAGAAAGCCGATTATCATCTCTGCCAGTGGAGTGTGTCATGAAACTGTCAATGCTGCTTCAGAGTCTGATGAAGGAGACAGCGACTGTGATATGGATGCCTGGATTCAGCCAAGCACGCCAAGACAAGGACTGTGCAACTGGTCTATTCAGGAGCTTGTTCCTGTGACTTTTAAACAGTAATGCTTTGCTTTATTAATTGTTGAATAATCTGATGTCTTGCCCGGGGCATCAGGATTTGCTTAGGGCTGTGTTGTTATAAACATTGCGTGTTAATCATTAAATAAATGGCGTTTTTCATGTGCAAATACTGTAATCCTTGTCTTTCTTGTTTTATATTTTTCAATAAAATGGCAACGTGGTTATTCGCTTTATACGCATTTTGAAGCACTTAACCATTCCTTTTGCAGGATAACATTTTCAGATGACATCCTTGGACCACCTATGACTCGTCCCGACTTTGAGCGCCCGGTGTTTCAGGCTGAAGAAGAGGTTGTCGAAGATAGCGACGTTCCTGAAGAACTGTCTTGGTTAGTGAAGCAAGAGGAAAGAGCCATTCTGCCTCACGACGAGGTCATCGAAATTATCAATTTGGGGTCGGAAGGGGTTGAGAAAAATATTCGTATCGGAGCCGCACTGCAGGGTGATATCAAGCGAAAACTGGTTGAAATGCTCCAAGAGTATAATGACGTATTCGCTTGGTCATATGAAGATATGCCAGGGCTCGATACAGACATGGTTGTGCATCGCCTGCCACTGAAAGAAGATTGCCCGCCGGTCAAGCAAAAGCTTCGCAGAACACGACCAGATATGGCAATGAAGATCAAAGAGGAGGTGCAGAAACAGTGGGACGCTGGTTTCCTGGCTGTGACAAAGTATCCTTCATGGGTTGCCAACATCGTACCAGTGCCAAAGAAAGATGGCAAGGTTCGAATGTGCGTGGATTATAGAGATTTGAATAAAGCAAGCCCAAAAGACGATTTTCCACTTCCTCACATTGACGTGTTAGTTGATAATACCGCTCAATACTCTGTATTCTCCTTCATGGATGGCTTTTCGGGATATAATCAAATTAAAATGGCGCCAGAGGATATGGAGAAGACTACTTTCATAACGCCTTGGGGAACATTTTGCTACAAAGTGATGCCCTTTGGTTTGAAAAATGCTGGGGCAACATATCAGCGTGCGATGACGACTCTTTTCCATGACATGATGCATAGAGAGATCGAAGTTTATGTTGACGATATGATTGCCAAATCCCAGACGGAGGAAGAGCATCTGGTGAATCTGCTGAAGTTGTTTAAAAGACTTAGGAAGTTCAGGCTGAGGCTGAACCCTAATAAATGCACCTTCGGGGTGAGATCGGGTAAACTGCTGGGGTTTATCGTAAGCGAAAGAGGAATAGAGGTCGATCCTGCTAAAATAAAAGCGATTCAAGAAATGCCGACGCCTAAAACAAAGAAAGAGGTGCGCGGGTTTTTAGGGAGGTTGAACTACATTGCCCGGTTCATATCTCACCTAACGGCCACGTGTGAACCGTTATTCAAGTTGCTAAAGAAAGATCAAGCTGTGACGTGGAACGAAAATTGTCAAAAGGCGTTCGATAAAATAAAGAAGTACTTGCAGGAGCCTCCTATTTTGATACCCCCGGTGGCAGGGAGACCCTTGATAATGTATTTGACGGTTCTTGAGGGAAGCATGGGTTGTGTTCTCGGTCAACACGACGAGACAGGGAGAAAAGAGCATGCGATCTATTACCTGAGTAAGAAATTTACAGACTGTGAATCTCGATACTCAATGCTGGAGAAAACTTGTTGCGCGCTAGCCTGGGCCGCCAAGCGTTTGAGGCAGTACATGCTGAATCATACAACCATGCTCATCTCGAAGATGGATCCTATCAAATATGTATTCGAAAAGCAGGCGTTGTCAGGTAGAATTGCCCGTTGGCAGATGGTCCTGACTGAATTTGATATCCAATACGTCTCGCAAAAGGCTATAAAGGGGAGTGTGCTGTCTGAGTATCTGGCGGAGCAACCTATTGAAGAGTACCAATCGATGAGGTTTGATTTTCCTGACGAGGATATCATGTACCTAAAGATGAAAGATTGTGAAGAACCGTTGCCAGACGAGGGACCAGAGTTGGGGTCCAAATGGAAGATGATATTTGACGGAGCTGTGAATGCTTACGGTAGCGGAATAGGTGCAATCATCACCACGCCACATGGGTCGCACATCCCGTTTACTGCTCGATTGACCTTTGCCGTTACCAACAATGAGGCCGAATACGAAGCTTGTATAATGGGGCTTGAAGAAGCCATTGATTTGCGAATCAAACATCTAGACGTATACGGAGACTCAGCTCTGGTAGTGAATCAGATCAAAGGGGAATGGGAGACACGTCAGCCCAATTTGATACATTATATGAATTATGCAAGGAGATTGTTGCCTTTCTTCGACAAAGTTGAATTGCATCACGTACCGCGGGCAGAAAATCAAATGGCTGACGCCCTTGCCACTTTGTCTTCCATGTACAAGGTCAACTTCTGGAACGAAGCTCCCCAAATCACTATCTCTCGGTTGGACAGGCCAGCTTATGTATTTGCTATTGATGAAGCATCTGACGACAAACCGTGGTATTTCGATATCCTTAATTTCCTGAAGAATAAAGAGTATCCGGCTGGGGCATCCAGTCAAGATCAGAAGACTCTCAGGAGATTAGCGGGTAATTTCTACTTGAACCCGGATGGCGTCTTGTACAGAAGAAACCACGATTTGGTGTTGTTGCGTTGTGTAGACGAGAAAGAGGCAAAGCTTCTCATGGAGGAAATTCACGAAGGTACCTTTGGTACACATGCTGGTGGGCATGCTATGACGAGAAAACTGCTGCGGGCAGGTTACTTTTGGCTAACGATGGAAACTGATTGTTTCAAGTTCGCAAGGAAGTGCCACAAGTGCCAAATATATGCTGACAAGATACACGTGCCTCCGAGTCCTCTAAATGTGATGTCATCTCCATGGCCATTCTCGATGTGGGGAATCGATATGATTGGAAAGATCGAGCCGACGGCTTCTAACGGGCACCGGTTCATCCTAGTAGCAATCGATTATTTCACCAAGTGGGTGGAAGCGGCGTCTTACGCGAATGTAACGAAGCAAGTGGTGGCCAGATTCATCAAGAGAGATATCATTTGCCGATATGGGATCCCCGAGCGGATAATCACGGATAATGGTTCAAATCTGAACAACAAAATGATGAAGGAGCTCTGTCAGAATTTCAAGATCGAACATCACAACTCCTCTCCCTACCGACCCAAGATGAATGGCGCTGTTGAGGCGGCCAATAAGAATATCAAGAAGATCGTTCAGAAAATGGTGGTGACCTATAAGGATTGGCATGAAATGCTACCTTTTGCTTTGCACGGTTATCGTACGACGGTACGCACATCAACCGGGGCAACTCCGTTCTCGTTGGTATACGGAATGGAAGCGGTATTACCATTGGAAGTTGAGATCCCTTCTCTGAGGGTATTGCGAGACGTTCAGCTGGACGAGGCAGAATGGGTAACGAATAGATTGAATCAATTGAGCTTAATGGACGAGAAGAGGCTAGCTTCCCTAGCATACGGTCGTTTGTACCAGAGCCGAATGAAGAAAGCGTACGACAAGAAGATACATCCGCGAAGCTTTCAGACGGGCGACCTTGTGCTGAAAAGGATTCTCCCGCCGCAAGCAGATCACAGGGGCAAGTGGACCCCCAACTACGAAGGGCCATACGTTGTCAGAAAAGTCTTTTCAGGAGGAGCGTTGTTGTTGTCCACCATGGACGGAGAAGACTTTGCGTCACCTGTGAATTCAGACGCAGTTAAAAAATACTTTGCTTAAAATAGACCCGCTGGACAGAAAAAAGAGAGTCCAGGCAAAAATGGGGCATCCTGGCGAACCAAAAACAGAATGAAAGGTTCGGGCAAAAGTTAGGGATAAAATTGAAAAATGTACACCCGCGAAGTTGAAAACCTACACTGGGCGGCTTCGGCAAAAAAGGGTATCCCGGTGAACTGAAAACCCGTAAAGGGCGGTTCACGCAAAAGTTAGGGATTTGAAAAGCAAATGACTGCGGTCCGAATTCAATGAGCATCAATGCGGGAGAATATATTTGAGGAGCCAGTTATCAGATACAATCTCTTCAGAAGTGAGGATACCGGGAAAGCATTAGAATCAGACGAGTCATGGGAGGATTAGTTCGTGGTGTTCATCTGCATCCCGTTGCCGACATGTGTACAAAATTTAATTTGTCAAAATATTCATGCTTCTTGTGCATACTTATGTATTTGCTTTGCGTAGCTTCCTCTTTTCAGGAGTTACATTCCGTGTACAAAACTCCGCCCATTCAGGGGCCCGATCAATAAAATATGTTATTCAGTACTTGATGCCGGTTCTTTACTGTTTTGTGCATGATAAAACGCCTAAGTTTAGTGAAGCTAGCATGAGTATAACATCACTGGCCCTTGCCAACAATTGCTAAAGCTTTGAATTAACTGAGTGTAACGTCACTAACCTGAATTGATTTGATTGCATAGGTTTGTCGTGTCTTGTTTGTGTTGTTGCAGGTTTCATAACCATACGAGGAGGATGATCAAAAGATCGCGATAACGAAAGACTTGATCCCCACGTAGGTCATGCATGTTCTTCCTGAAGAAGGATAGAATTCCCCAGCTAGCCGTAGTTTACCCAAAGGGAGCAGAAAAGTTATTCGTCCTCAGCAGAGTTTGGCGAGTCCAAGATCATAAGGCTGTATTCAGATAGGTTCATCTTTCCCCGCAGGGTCATGCACTCTCCCCCAGCGGAGTCAGCGGATTTTCCCCGAGAGAATCATCCTGTCCCCAGCAGAATTCTCTTTGCAAGTGTTTTCATTCCTTCCAGTGGAACTCGAAGATCAAGACTCTCCAAAGCAGAGTTGATGGTGGGTCCTATCATTTATTTTGTCAGAGATACTGGTAATATCAGTTCACTCTCCAGCAGAAAGTCCGATCGTACTGTGCACATCTGATATTCCCCAGCAAGGTTATCTTCCCCAGCAGGGGGTTACCTCAATAGGGTGTTTGGTTTGAGTTCCCAATTTCCCAGCAGGGTCGACTTCACCCTTCCAGCATTTATTTTGCTGGAATAATTCTGTAGCATCTGGCTATCCCCGGCGGAGTCGGCATTATCTTTAGCATTTATTTTGCTGAAGCAGTTTCGGTCCTCTAGCAGTTCAGGTGGAGAGAACTTTTGCTCAAATGAATTACCAAACACTCAAGATCTCGGCATGAGATATTCAATGATAATGTCAGTTTCGGCAGTATTCCCCACAGAGTTACCAGGATAAGTTTCTCTTTATTCCCAGGCAGAATTAGTTGTCATCAGGGGTTCCATGAGTCAGAATTTCAGAGGCCACCGCTGGTTATCAGAACAGGCGTTCGATAGTTTGGGTTCCAGATATCCCCAGTAGAGTCCGTCTCAAAGTCGCTGTCACGTCAGTGCTAAGAAGTTTGTGGGTGAGGATCATTGGAGAACTAAGTCCTGACGCGGACAATTTATTCCTATATTGGCGAGATTTCTTCAGGAGTGGGCGTCCTAACGTGGACAGGTTTATTTCCCCGGATCGGTGAGGTGTGTTAGTCCCAATGTGGGCAGATTCGGGTTCTCGAAATTAGTGGAATGGGAAGTCATGACGTTGACAAAAGTGATTACTCTTTGTGTTGGTGTCCTGAAGCGGACAGATCAGACCAGCGTGTGAGTCCTTACGTGGACAAGCCTCATTTCCTCAGCAGGCCGAAGACGCCTGAGTCCTAACATAGACAAATCAAGACTAGATCAGTGTCCTGACGTGGACAAATCAAAGAGATTATTATTCCTAACGTGGAGAAGTGGGTCCTAACGTGGACGATGTAGTCCTTACGCGGACATATCAGAAGAGGATTCCTTACGTGGAAAGAGGTGATTCCTAACGTGGAAAGTATGGAGTCCTTACGTGGACAGATTAAGATGGCATTCCTTACGTGAAAAATGAGTCCTGACGCGGACAAATCGGAAAGAAGTTGGTATTCCTTACGTGGAAAGATCAGAGTCCTTACGTGGACATATCAAGAGCATCCCTTACGTGGAGGAAAAATGGTTTCCTTACGTGGAAAGACGAGTTTATTCCTTACGTGGAAGGATTGAGTCCTCACGCGGACATATCAAGATTGATTCCTGACGGGGAAAGAAATGGACTATTCCTGACGTGGAAGAGTTTAGTCCTGACGCGGACAGATCAAAGAAGTTATTCCTAATGTGGAAGAAGAAGATTTACTCCTTACGTGGAAAAATTGGGGTCCTTACGTGGACAGATTCAAGAAAAGTTGATTCCTGACGTGGAAGAATGATGTACTCCTTCTGTGGAAAGTTGAGTCCTGACGGGGACAGGTTCAGAACCAAAGTTGAATTCCTTACGTGGAAAGATTGGAGTCCTGACGCGGACGTGTCAAGTGGTATTGGAGTCCTTACGTGGACAGAATGGTATAGTTCTCCTTACGCGGAAAGAAGATTGCTTCCTGACGTGGAAAGATGAAAGGGTTAGTCCTGACGTGGACAGATACAGAAGAAATGATTCCTAACGTGGACAGGTGTTACTCCTAGCGTGAAAGAGTTTTATTCCTAACGTGGACGATTCAGTTTATGGAAATGCAGACGAATTATCCCCAGCGGAGTTGCCGAGATTTTTCTGGGTTAACAGCAAGTGGAGTCCTAACGTGGACAGGTTTTAGTTGAGATTTCTTCGTATTGATGACAGACAGAGTCCTAACGTGGACAAGCAAGCAATCTGTTATGCCAGAATCCTCTTCAGAACGATGAAGACAATCCCCAGCACGCTCGCACGAGATCAGTGGGTTGCTGTAACAGTCAGATTCAGCTGATGAATGTCGTTCCTCAAGCAGGAGCGCAATTTAGTTTTGCGGTTGGCAAATTTCTGGGTTCCTAGTATTCAACCGTCTCGTACCGCGAATGTCTGAAGGCTCCGGGCTCTTCACCCAATCGGGTCCAAGCCGCTTGAATAGGGGCAGCTGTTGCACCCTAAAATTTGCTCAACCTTATCCACTTGGTTTATGTTTCAATGTCATTAGCATTTGCATATAGAGTCATGTGCATAGTCTAATCATCTGCATAGCATAAGCATAGCAAGTCATACAACAGGGGGACCAATCATTATTCTCATCTCTAGAAGCCTATCAAGAGGTTATTATCCCAATTCAATCTCATTCAGGTCATCAGGAAAGAATTTGAAAGCAAAGTGTTCAGCAGATCAAGCCTTGAGTCCATCTCCTAGCTGAGGGTATCTGAGGGTCAACAAGAGGGTTGTGAGCTGTGAGTTGAAGGCATGGAGAGTATCTAGACATTATGAGAGACTTAGAAAGTCATTTAAAGAAGGAGACAAGTCATTGATGAGAGCACAAGAGCTATAGCTGAAGGCAGTCAACTAGGGTTTTATCTGGGTCAACCCTAGGTCAACCCTAGGTCAATTGACTGATTTAAGGGGCATTCAAGTCTAGTGGAGAGATGTGGGGTTCATCATTGGACATATAAAGAAGGATATGGAGATATGCCAAGAAGAATTCAAGAGAAATCAAGGAGAAGAGGAGCTTCTAAATTAGGGTTTCTGTGTAAAATCCCCTAGTTTAGGTCAAATTTCCAAGCAAGATAAGTCAAAATGCTAGCTTCAAATGGCTTCTTGACCAACATGAAACTTGTAGAGGATCTCAATACCTTTAATTTGAGTGGTGGAAGACATCAAGGAGATTTATAGAACTCAAGTTATGGTCCTTGCAAGTTACAGGTCATCTGAGGTATCTGAAATTTTGTCTGTGAAAGTGACTTGACTTCCAAGCTAATTTTTACCCCTCAAGGAGATTTCAAATGAATTCTTGGTCAACATAAGAATTGTTCCTCATTGTCTTAGCTTTCTAGAATGGTATAGTATGCCTTCATATGATGTGTGGAACTCAACTTATGGCCTTGGCAAGCAAAGGGTATTTTGGGCATTTGTGAATTACAGGTCATTTTAACCTATGTCCAAAACTCATACAAGGAGGCCTCAAATGGAAAAACTTACAACATCAAACTTGCTCCAAATGGGATTTTAAGTCTAGAAAGAAGGTCACAAATTGTTGGAAAAGCTCATAACATGAAGTTGCATGATTGGTCCAAATTTGAACTAAAATGGCTTATAATTTGAATAAAGTCAAAATGAAAAATGGTTTGGGAGATTTATAAGTCCAAATGGAGACTTCCAATATATGATTTTGAATGGAAAAGACATTCTAAGAACAATGGTTCAAGCACTTTTTTGAGTTTAGAAGGAAAAATAAAAGTTATCCATGGTTACTTGTATGTGAAGAAACATAACCAAGATCAACCAATTTGGAATGCAAGGGAATGTGGCAAGATGGTTCTAGAAAGTTCATGTGAGCCCTATATATTCATGAGATCAGAATTGAGCAAGGGTTGGACTCATTTTTCACAAAAATCTCACAAATTCTCTCCATTCTTTCTCATTGCATTTTCACTCCAATTTCTCAAATTCTTCACCAATCACCATCAAAATCAATTTCATCATACTGATTCATCATCATAGATCAGAATTCAACCAAGAACAAGGTGTGATCAATCCATTTTCGAGCACTATAATCATCAACATCAAAATTGCAATTTCCATTGGAACTCAAGATCCAAGGCAAGACTCCTCAAGGTGTTGCATACAGAATCAAGTAGTGCAATTGTAGATCAAGATCCAAGCCTCAAAAGCCTCGGATCCACAAGTTTCATCATCATCCACAAGATTTCACACCAGGTGCATTTTCTCTGCCACAACTTGATTTAGTTAGTTTAACATGGTTTTGTTAGTTTAGATATGATGTAGGATGTTAGTAGAGCAATTAGGATGAGTTTGGAGTAGTTTAGTGATGATTGTTAGCAGGTGTACCAAACTGTTTGGATCAAGAATTCGTAGGATCTTGCATGATAACCTTAGCTTGTTAGTTTAGAATGATCACCATTATGCATAGAGTAGATTAGTATAGGTTTGGTTGAGAATTATTGTGATGCATCTCAGTGTATTTTCATGGAGCCAGAAATTGTTGCGCTCGGGTTTATTGATTGGCTGAGTTTTAATGCAAACAAAGACCATAGACGTGTAGAGGGAGAGATTCTGAGTATTTTTCATGTTTGTATCGTGATGTTTTGTGCACTGTGGAGTGAGAACCGAGAGCTTGAAGTGGTGTGTGCATGGAGTTTCATGGAGGAAACCCTAGTTTTCATAGATTCAAGGTAGGAGACGAAATCCTGGGCGTTCATTGCTTGTTGGACCCTTGACTCAGAGAGCAATCCTGTGGCTCTCGTTTAATTCTGATTTTGGAGGGAATTAGCTGGGTGCCCTAAACGCACCGTTTCATTAATTGAAACGGGCGGGCCTAAGACTCCATTGATATCCCCACCCCCCAATGCCTGAGCCCAATTCATTTTGCACGTGATAACCTTACTTTTCTCACCCCCCGCTTGTTTTGTTATTTTTAATGATTCTGAATGGTTCTGGGCCTAATTCAAACTTGCTGTTCGCACCCCCAGTATTAAGCCCAATCTTAAAAACAACTAGGGCGCCTGCTAACCACACCCCTCTCCCCATTTATTTCTTTCATTTTGATTTTTAATTTCTCTTACTATTTTTTTGATTTTCATTAATTCATAATAAATAGACAAAAAATCATTTTTAATTCATTCTTTTTACACTATTTTCTCTAGGATGTCTAGAAAATTATAAAAAAAATAATAATTGCATTTTATTTTTATTTGATATTTTTCCCATATTTTCTAAATAAATGACATTTTAAATAGTTTCATTTCATGCATGATTGTACTAATTTTTGTTCTATTAGATACTTTCATATTTTTTGTTCATTCTTTTTAGGTTGTTTAGATTAGATATTGAACTTGTAGAAACAATTTAGTTCCCTTTTTTAGAAATTAATTTTAGGTGCTTAGTGTAAGTGTGAACAACATGAACAAATTAGGGTTTTTAGGTGATGACTTAGGAAGTTTGATTCTTTCCCTTAGGACTTAGGGTTTGACTAGTTTAGTTATGGGACTATAGGGGCTATGGGTAGATATTAGATCCCTTAGAAAAAGTCAGGATTCCCCTACTGCTATTAATGCTCTGTGTATATCTGATTGACTGGTGTGGTGTGCCCTCTGGGGATTATTGCTTGCTTGCTTGGGTATTGGGATTGTCTGGGGGCTTGGGAGAGCTGAAGACTTGAGGAGATGAAGACCATTGGAGATCCAGAGATTGAAGATCAACTGCCAGAGTTGGAGAGGAGGTTCTTGCTAGCAGATGTTGAGGAGACTAGGGTTTAGGAGCTAGGCAGAGCTCTAGATTAGAAAGCTTGTTTCTCAAACATGGAATGCCTTGTCTGCATCCATTCTTTCTCTATGATTCAAAGTCTCTTTCAAATATCCACCTCCTTCCTTTGGAAGGATCAGTGAATATATTTGAAAGATATAACTTTTGAGAGGAAACTTTCTGTTTAATGTTAACAGTTGATGAACCACCATTGGTATGTAATTAACTGTCTAACATTCATTCACTTCACTCTTGTGACTGATTCCTCATCCTGGAGGTTTGAACTTGAAGAAAAGCCATTGCAGATGGAAGACTGATGATCAAAGCCCTTGCCTGAAGGTCATGAAGATGGAGATTGATGC
Source organism: Lathyrus sativus (assembly GCA_963859935.3). Taxonomy (NCBI): domain Eukaryota; kingdom Viridiplantae; phylum Streptophyta; class Magnoliopsida; order Fabales; family Fabaceae; genus Lathyrus; species Lathyrus sativus. Next base: position 400,838,685 of record OZ012741.1, on the reverse strand, counting down.
TTGTTGAAGCCTGTAGCTGATTGGAGATTACTTGGAGCCAGATGTTGATTCAGAGCTGCTGAAGCTGCTTTTTTTTGCTGTATTTCATTGCTGATGTATTGTTTGGATTTCCTGGTTGTATTGTTTGCTGTTTACCCTGTTAGGTTGAAAGTGAAGCCTGTTCACTTTCGCCTATTGTTTTCTAGGTTCGAGGTCGAGTGGGACTCCCTTGCCTCGCTTGTATTGTTGCATCCATGCATTTTACCGCTTTATTATATCTGTTATTGTTTCTGTTTCTGCCTATCCCGTAGGATCTCTGTTTCTCTCTGTGCAAGAGAGGAACATGATAGACATTAGGTCTTAACCCATGCATGATAACATTAGGTTAGTTTGATTCCCTTCGCAACCGTAGGTTAGAGTTCTGTCTCTTTCTTTCTCAAAACAAACAGAAAATACAATAAAATTTCAAACACAATAAAAGACACTTCTTCCGTAAAAGAATGTGAACTCATCAAAGCGTCATTTTTGTCCGCCGGGACTGTTAATCAAGGAAACCTTTTTCAGAAGGAATAAAATCAACCAAGACAAGCTTGTGTCGTGCGTGGCCCGAACTACGTTTGCTCTGATCTTCCATGCTGTGTGGAAGTACGTAGGCATAGGATGCGATATCCTAGCGAGCAACCTTCCCCTCCTTTCCCGTAGGTAGGCGAACTACGTTGACTCTGATTTCTCGTTCCAGGCGGGAATACGTAGGCATAAAGTGCGATACTTTGCCGAGTCATTTTTTTTATTCTCTTTTCTTTTTAACCCTTGACCTTTAGTTTAGATAGAATAACAATCCATACCCGAAAACAAGCGTGGATCCCGTCGAGTACGACGGACGTGAGGGGTGCTAATACCTTCCCCTTGCGTAACCGACTCCCGAATCCAGGTTTTGGTTGCGATGACCATACCTTTCCCGTGTTGTGCGAGGTTTACTCTGAGCGTTTCCTTTCCCTCCCGTGGGATAAATAACGCGCGGTGGCGACTCTTCTGTTCAGCCGGCGCCGATTTTCGCAGTAGCGACACATATCATGAAAGAGAGTCGTCATAGCGCGTTGATATGTTGCCCCAACATTCTTCAATCCGAAGGGCATCACTTTGTAGTAAAATGTTCCCCAGGGAGTAATGAAGGTAGTCTTCTCCATGTCTTCTGGCGCCATTTTAATCTGATTATAGCCCGAGAAGCCATCCATGAAGGAGAATACAGAGAACTGAGCAGTGTTATCAACCAGCACATCGATGTGAGGAAGTGGAAAGTCATCTTTCGGGCTCGCCCTATTCAGATCACGGTAATCTACACACATTCGCACTTTACCGTCTTTCTTTGGCACTGGCACAATATTAGCGACCCATAAGGGATATTTTGTAACAGCTAGGAAACCAGCATCCCACTGTTTTTGAACATCCTCCTTGATCTTCACAGCCATGTCCGGTCTAGTTCTTCAGAGTTTCTGCTTAATAGGCGGACATTCCTCCCGCAGTGGTAGACGGTGAACAACCATATCCGTATCCAACCCAGGAATATCCTCGTATGACCAAGCAAATATATCACTGTACTCTTTGAGCATCTCAACCAACCTTTGCTTGATGTCGCTCTACAGTGCAGCCTCTATACGGATGTTTCTCACAACCTCTTCCGACCCCAAATTGATAATCTCAATGACTTCCTCATGAGGCAGAATGATTCTTTCTTCTTGTTTCAATAACCAGGTCAAATCTTCTGGTACGTCGCCATCTTCAACAATCTCTTCCTCAGCCTGAAATACTGGGTGCTCGCAGTCGAAGTGAGTCATAGGCGGTTCATAGATGTCATCTGAAATAGTAATCCTGCAAAGGAAATGGTTAAATGCTTCAAAACGCATACAAAGCAAATAACCATGTTGCCATTTTATTGTAAAAAATAAAAACAGGAAAAACAGGGATTACAATATTTGTATATGAAAAACGCCTTTATTTCATGATTAAACAATGTAATGTACATAACCAAATGGCCCTAAGCAAAATCACTATGCCACGGGTAGGACACAGGATTATTCAACAATTAAGAAAACAAATCATTACTGTTTAGTTGTCACGGGAATAGTTTCTCGGATAGACCAATTGCAGAGACTTTGTCGTGGCACGCTTGGCTTGATCCATGCGTCCATATCACAGTCGCTATCTCCGTCTTCAGAATCGGAAACAACATTGATAGTCTCGAAGCTCACCCCATCTGGTGTAATGGTGACTGGTCCCTTGAACCTGGGCACTCCTGAAGAGGATGCTGATGATGAAGGAAGATATCCAAGCCCGAACTTGTCATTCTTCATGGGAATCTCCAACACCTGCCCCCAGCCCTTGGTTTTTCCTGCCTGCACTAGAGCTTGAGCCTCTTTGTAGGATGACACTGCCACATCTGATATTGTACTAGGCACTGGAGCTTTGTCTTTACTTCACAACCCCTTGAAGGCTTGACAGGGTGTCTCGTGTATTTCGCCGTCGACCTCCACATATTTGAACGAAGACAAATGGCTAACCAGAATATCTTCCTCTCCACAAACAGTGACGACACTATCCCCCACCATATACTTCAGCTTTTGGTGCAACGTGGATGTGACTGCCCCGGCAACATGGATCCATGGGCGCCCCAGAAGGCAACTATACGCTGGCTGGATGTCCATTATATAGAATTCAGTTTCAAATATTTCAGGCCCCACCTGCAACGGTAATGTTATTGATCCGAAAACTGACCTCCTCGTTCCATCGAACGCCCTCACCACTAAGTCACTGGGCGTGCAGATAATCCCCCTGATATCTAACTTCATCATTGCTTTCTTCGGTAACACATTCAGGGAAGATCCAGTGTCTACTAAAACATGGGACATGACCGTGCCCCGACATTCGACTGACACATGCAATGCCATATTGTGCTCTCGCCCTCTCGGAGTCAAATCAAAGTTTGTGAAGCCCAAACTGTGCCCCGCATTGACATGCGCCATCACCCCTTCTAACTGATTAACAGAAACTTCTTGAGGAATGAACGACGTGTCTAAGATCTTTAGCAAAGCGTTCCGATGGGCCTCGGAATATAACAACAATGATAGGATGGAAATTTTTGACGGCGTTTGCTGGAGGTGCTCCACGATTTTGTAATCACTTTTACGAATGAGCCTCATAAACTCCTCCACATCCTTAAGCGACGTTTCCTTTTCATTCGACTGAGAAGGACCACTCTCAGTTGCCTTAGCTTTACCCTTGGCTAATCTTTCCGCCTCTACCTCGGGTGACGTGAAGATTCTCCCGCTTCTGGTCATACCCCCTGTTCCGACAACATTATCTACAACCCCAGCTGGTTGTCCATTGACGTCAATTTTCTCACCATCGCAATATACCTCCAACCCGTAAGTCCACGGCACTGCTTTAGTACTCTCAAAAGGAACCGGTCCTGCTTTAGTAATTGTGATCTTCGGCCGCTTGGCAGGCGCCGTTATCGTTATTGTTTTCCTCGAAATTGTCACCGTAGCAACATCGTTCAGCTCATCATACAACGCCTCTACAGGCTTTTCGACCTCGTTTCTATCAAACTGCAAAGTACCCTTATCCATCATAGCCTGAATACCCTGCTTCAACTCGTTACAACCCTCTGGCTGTATCCAACAATCCAAGTAAAATTCATCACACCCGGGAATACACCCCCTCTTAACAACCTGCTTTTAATCTCACCCAACGGTGTCTTCAGCTCATTGACATCCATCACTAGATTCAAATTCTCTTCTGTCAGGATGGCGTTTGCCCCGTGATTGGGCATAGGCTGTTGTACGATATTTGGACCCGCCTGTCCAAAGTTAATAGCTTTGCTATCTAATAAATCCTGAACTTTATGCTTAAATGCCTGACAAGCTTCTATATCATGCCCGGGTGCCCGGGAATGGAATTCGCAATGCTTGTTGGCGTCATATCCGTAAGGAAGTACTGCCCCTGTAGGCGGTGCCAAAGTCCTCTTTTCAACCAAGTTCAACCCTAGCAGGGTCTGGAGGAGTTCTGCATACGTGGAAGGAGGTGTATCAAACACTCTTTTCGCTCTCGCGTTCTGTACCCTTCTCTGACCAGGATTCTGTCCTTGTTGCTGCTGTGGTTGTTGTTGTTGTGGCTGTCTTTGTTGAGGAAGCGGGATAGTGACGCTAGCTATCTGTTGCGGCTGAACATACTGATGTCTTCCTCTGCCCCTGCCCCTGCCACCAAACACGGCACTGGTATCACCCTGTCGTCTACCACCAAATGCCTTTCTGGCACCTCCTGTTGAAGTAGACTCACCTGCTTGGAACCTTCCAACTTTAATCTCGTTCTCGATCATCTCCCCCATAAGAATCAAATCTGAGAAACTGCTCAATGACACACTAAACAATTTTTCGTAGAACACCCCTGTAAATGTCCCAATGAACATATCATTCATTTCCCTTTCAATTAAAGGAGGATGCACCCTCGCTGCCATATCACGCCACCTTTGCGCATACTCTTTAAAGCTTTCCCCGCTCTTCTGTGACAAACCCTACAATTGGACCCGGTTCGGCGCCAGATCGCTGTTGTATTTGTAATGTGTCACGAAAGCATCAGCCAACTGCTTCCAGGTCTTGATCTGCGTGGGCTCCAGCCCCATATACCACTCAAGTGAAGGTCCTGAAAAGTTGTCCTGAAAGAAGTGCATGAGCATCCTTTCGTCATCTGAATACGCTGGCATCCTTCTATAGTAAGAGCGGACATGGACTTTAGGGCATGTGTCCCCCTAGTACTTATCAAAAGTGGGAGCCTTGAATTTCAACGGCACCCTCAGCCCTGGTACTAAGCCCATTGTAGTCATATCCAAACCGGTGGAGTTCTGATTCACTACCCCCTTCATCTGTTCTTCAAGCATCTTGATCCTCTGCACAGGATCAACAGGTCCTTCCAACCCCATGCCTCTTCCAGAAAAGGCGTCCTCCTGGCAGTCTTCGCCCCAATTCACATTTCCATTTCCATATCCGTCATAACCAGTGTTACGACCAAACCCTTGCTAATTGATCATGGGACCTCGTCCCCCGTTACCGAAACCCTAGTTGACCCTAACAGGTCAAAACCCAGTGTTGACAGGAATCACCCCAGCACCATTCATATTACCGAATCCACCATACCCCTGGTTAGCGTTACCAAAACCTTCATAACCGAAACCCTGAGTGTTGAAGTCGAATTTCCCGTCCTGATTGACGTAATCAAATCCCTGATCATTGTAACCAAAACCATTGTTTCCGAAACGATTGTTGCCGAAACCATTACCGCCATTGTTGTTACCACCACCTTGGTTGGCGTCTCTAAACCCAACATTGTTAACAACAGTCTCGTTTCCATTCCTTGCGTTGCCATTGCCAGCGCCCGCGCCCTCGTTCACAACCACAACAGGTGGGGTCACTACAGGTGGAACCACAGGCGTAGGGGGCCCATCTTCCGGGATAGTCTCAACGTGCGCAGAATTGTGGTCATTATTGTCGTTCCCATTAGCCCGCGTCAGCAGCGGCTATACCAAAGTCTGGAGGCTCTCCTGGCCCTTAGCGATGTTCTCCATCGCTTGCATGAACAGATTCAGCTTCTCGCGGATTTCCTGTATCTCCATTTGGACTTGATCCATGATTCTCTTGCAGTTGTTTCGGGTTGAGTAGCGGTGGACTCTTTGCTCGTCAATCCTGGAAAACCTGGAGATGCAGGAAATGAGATACAAGTTCAACAAGTAACTGGCAATGCAAAATGGATATGCAGATGCAATATATGTCTGTGCGTTAGGGAGATCAACCCCTGATTCTAGTGCCAAAGTGCCAGTGCAGTGACAGTGATAGCAATAAGAAGCTCGAAACCCAATCATAGAAAACATCTCATATATTGCAGAAAAGCCCATCAAGTCAGGAATACAATATTATTGAGCATACAATAGGAAGGCATGACCTCAACCAACAATCCTGGTGATGGCCAGCACAATACACATCAATACATGAGATAATCAAGTGCGGCCATATGCCTGGTACTCCTCTAATAATCTCTTAGTATTGGGATGATTTGGCTGAGCAAGCAACCCTTCGACGAGCGAGTCTCTTTGCCTGACAACACACTGGAAATCACCAATGGATTCCTCCCAAACACCTTCCCCAAAGCAATCTTCTAGCTTCCGTTTCTGGGATGCAGACTCTTTCTTGCGCTTGATAACTTTGTTTAAGGCATTCTGGAAATCATACCTCCGCGTAACCTCTTCTTCTAACCTCTTCTGGATAGCTTTCAACTGGCCTTCCAGCTCAGAGATCTGCAGCTTCAGTTTGTCTTCTCTTTCCTTATTGCCGGTCAGCGTGGCGTTCCAGGTTTTGTTGAATACAGAGATCTCCCGGTAGGCTATATCAAGTGCTTTCTTCTTAGACTCCATCATATCATGAGAGATCTTGAAATTTATCCCCAATCGCTCACGCTTCTTTCGTTGCTCAGTCAATTCTGTGCCTAGTTGATTCACCAGCTTCGTTTGCTGCTCGAAGGAATATACGGCCTCATTCCTTTCGCTCCTGAGTTGCATCAGCTCTTCCTCTAGCTTCTCGTTGGCTTTCATCAGCTATTCTTTCTCCTTCACAACCTGTTCATACCTCTCAATAGGCACATTAGTTGGCTCCTCAATCACGAGGGGAGCAGGACGTAATACTGCAGGAAACGGCATCTGCACCTGCTTTGCTCGATCTTGGATCCAGACTCTGTACGCGGGATAGGCTTGACAATCATTTTTACCCAACAATGGCTTACCCCTTCTGTTGATGTTTCTCCAAGCACGCTGAAGGTTGGACAGTAGTTCTCCCTTCAAATCACTTGTGAAGCACAGAGATTCCTGCACTTCCTCCTCTTTTGGCGGGTTTTTCAAAGCATACATGAATTTCCTAATCAACAGTGAAGGATTGTAGTTAATGCACCCTTTTCTCCCGATCAGGGGAACGTTATGATATCCAGCGCAGCTGTAGACGATCACATATCCCAGCAAATCTTTATTAAACCAGACAATGTCTTCTGAAGAAAGTTCCATCAGATGCTCAGACCAATCTACCGTATCTGTAGACTTAGCGAAGATACCCTTCTTGGGCAGATGACTCTCAAACCACATATACAGTAAAGGCCCACAACAAGAGACGTTCTTGCCCCTCCTGTTCTAGTTCTTATAATGCAGCGAGTGATAGAAATCTCCAACCAAAGTAGGCACAGGATTGCCTGAAGCGAATATATAGAACGCCTCCAGATCAACGAAGTCAGGCAGGTTCGGGAATAGTACAATGCCATAGATACACAGAGCAAGAATAACATTAAACATAGTCCAACATCCACTCTTGGCATACTCTTGTGCTTTCCCCACCAAGAACTTGAGAGAAAAACCAGACACTCCATTCCACGAGGTTAACAACAACTCTAAGGAGTCTAAATGCAAGGCAGCAGCCAAATCCTCCAGTTTGGGCTCAGCATCCATGTGAATGAAAGGTACCCGGTTCTGAATGGTCAACTCTAAGATCTCAGCATATTCCTTCATAGTCGGAGCCAGAATGAAGTCAGGGAAAGTAAAACACCTCAACGGGGGATCGTAGAACTGCATCAGCGCGTACAATCCGTTACGCTCATACATGGATGGTTTATAAACCAATTTGAGTAACTTCCCATAGCTCTTCCTGAAGCTTCTCTTCACATCATCATCAGCTAGAGATATCAAACCAAGCAAAGAAGAAACCTCTGGAGTAGGCAACCTGTACGCCACAGTCTTCTTTAGGGTATCCATAATATCGGCAGACAGAAATCCGGGCAACTAGAATCAGGAGTATGAAAATGCACCTGCAGCACAGACACACGTTAATGATATGCAGGATGAGTATGCAACAATGCAGTATGCAATAATGCAGTATGCAATAGTGCAGTATGCAACAATGCAGTATGCAACAGGGATCAAGTGCACATGGCTGAGAAGCCCAATCCACCATGCTGGTCTCAAATAGACCCACCAACTGCGCAAAACCTGGTCTCAAAAGATCCATAACACTGTCCTCAAACACCACTGAACCTCAATCAAGAAGACCGGTAATCTAGAGGTCAAGTTACCTGCATGCCCCAACCCCTCTCACAGGTAGGTGTCCTAATAACTGACACAAGGTATGGCATCCTATGTGGTCGTCGGTGTCACAGACTTTCAAGACTGATGATACGATACCCAGAAGGTGTGGCATCATCATGTCCTGAAGAGGCCTCACTTAGCCAACTTCCAAATGATCGGTCCCCGGAGTCGACAATCCAACTAACCAACAACCCCCTCAACCCAAAGGGTTGAAAAAGAAGTCAACCAGAAGAACCTCGTCCGAGCGTGGATTTTGCGGGACACTGGTACATGGAAAGCACGCACACGCCCACTACTTTCCACAACTAATTCTAGGTGCACTCAAGCCCAGGTCCGGCTTATCTCTCAATAGATCACCCCATCCCCACAACAACAATAACAATATAAAGCTGACAATAAACTGCGGAAAGTAAAGACAAAAAAGTAAATCTATACAACACCCACGACGGGAAAACAAGCGCTAGGATTGACTCGCGTAGGGAACCGTTGGAGTCCCCAGCAGAGTCGCCAGCTGTCGCTACTGCGAAAATCGGCGCCGGCTAAACAGAAGAGTCGCCACCGTGCATTATTTATCCAAGCGGAGGAAAAGGAAACGCTCGAAGTAAACCTAACGCAAAGACGGGAAAGGAATGGTCATCGCAACCAAATCCTGGATTCGGGAGTCGGTTACGCAAGGGGAAGGTATTAGCACCCCTCACGTCCGTCGTACTCGACGGGATCCACGCTTGTTTTCTAGTACGGGTTGTTATTCTATCTACTCTAAAGGTCAAGGGTTAAAAGAAAAGAAGATAACTCGGCAAAGCATCGCACTTTATGCCTACGTATTCCCGTCTGGAACGAGAAATCAGAGTCAACGTAGTTCTCCTACCTACGGGAAAAGGAGGGGAAGGTTGCTCGCTAGGATACGGCATCCTATGCCTACGTACTTTCATACAGCATGAAAGATCAGAGCAAACGTAGTTCGGGCCACGTACGACACAAGTCTGTCTGTGTATCTTTTATCCTTCTGAAAAAGGTTTTCTCCCGATTACGGGTCCAAGCGGATAAAAAATGACGTTTTGATTGGTTTCCAGTCTTTTACGCAAGAACTATTTTTTATTGATGTTTGAAAGATTATTGTGTTTTGATTGTTTCGAGATGAGAAGAGAAACGACACTCTAAAAACCTAGGGTTGAAAAGGGGAATCAAACTACCCTAATGTTGTCATGCATGGGTTAACACCTAATGTCTGTCATATTTCTCTCTTGCACAGAGAAAAACAGAGATCCTAGGGGATAAACGGAAAAGAAACAGCATATACAGTAACCAGTAAAATGCATGAGATGCAGCAATACAAGCGAGGCAAGGGAGTCCCACTCAACCTCGAACCTGGGAAAACAATAGGCAAAGTGAAACAGCTTCACTTCAAACCTAAGGGCAAGCTGAACAAGCCAACAAACAATGCAGAAAAAGAAATGAAACCCAACACCAGCTCTGACAGCAACACCAGCTCCTACAGTAAGCAACTCAAACGGCAACAGCTCCGACAGCTACGGTTGATTAACAGCAAAAAGGTTGACAGTAACAACTTCAAGCAAGATCCCATCTTCACTCTTCAATGATCCCCAAGCTTTAGATAAGCTCCTGTCTTCAAAATCTCCAAGCTCTGGCAAGCACTGAACCCCAACAAATAAACAGCTTCAAACAGCAGCAAAACCCTAATTTCAACGGATCTCCAGCTTTGACAGGTACAGGCTTTATCTTCACCAATCTTCAATAAACCTCTTATCTTCAATGGACTTATATCTTCAAAGCAAGCACCCACAGGAGAGAATCACTTAACAGATTAAGTTGAAATGCTAACCAGCTTATTGACAACCAAAGGAAGCCTATAAGTGTTAACATTATAAGAGAAATGTTCCCTCAAAGTTCTACTCCTAAAATAAGCCACTTATCCCTCCGAAGGAGGGATGCGAATATCTTAGAAGGACTTTTTGTCATAGGGAGGAATAGAAGCACAAGATGCTTTCTATGTTTGCAAGAAGGAATCCTTCTAATCTAAGGCTCTCCCTATTTCTCCTATCTCCTAAGTCTTCACAAACCATCTCCAAGGAGAGGAATCCTCATGCATCAAGCTCTATCCCTTGTCTTCAATCATCTCCAAGGTCTTCATAAGCCTCAACAAGTAAAACCCAAGCCCCAAGCCCAACATCCAATTGTAAATGACCCAAACCCCACAAGCAAACCAAAAGCCCAAAAGGGGAACACACAAACATCACCCAATTTGCAAAAATCAAAGAAAATAGCAATACTCATCATAAAATCCTAGATTAATTTCTAAGGGAACCTAACTATGTACCCTATACCCCACATAAACCCCAACGCCTAAATTAAACCCTAAGTCTCCAAACTATGCCCTAAACTACACCTAAGTGTTGTAAAACCCTAATCCTAGCACCCTAAAGTTCATCATTAAAAACTAGCCTAAATTTCATCATAAAAATATGAGAAAAATCTCTAAGGGAGCATGTACCTCTAATCTAATCACTCCAATAAGAATCAACTCAAAATCACTCACCAATCTCTCATACTAAATTCAGTAAAATAAGGTATCAGACAAATGCAAAATAAAATCAATAAAATGGTAAAATATGCCAAAAATATAAAATGCAAGGAATTAATATTTTTATTGTTTTATTAAATTCTAGAAACCCTAAGGAAATCAAGGAAAAAATCCTCACCCTAAAATGATCTTTTTTCAATTAGTTATGATTTTTTCAATTAACCTAAAATAATATGAAAAAAATAAAAGAAAATAGAAGAAAATGAAAAGAAGGCGGGACAAATAGCAATCATAATCAGTTCACTTCACCAATTGGGCCCAGAGGGGGTGCTTATAGGAAGCGCGTGTTAGGCCCATCATTCAATCAGAAAATAAAATTGAAAAATCAAAGAAAATGGATAAAACGCTGGTACGAATAGCAAGGACTTCACGTGTATTTTCCATTGGGCCTCCAGAAAGGGGTGTGGTTAGCAACAAGATCATGAAGCCCATCCAAGTACATTAAGTGAAACGGTGTGTTTCCATCATTCTCAGAATCCTTCACAAATTTAGACGCGCTCGTGGCCGTTGGATGATGCTTTGGTCAAAGGTCTCCTAAGATCCAAGGGCACCAGGTTCATCTTCTCCAAATTTAAAACGTGGGAGGGAAAAAACACAGACGGTGGCCGGCGGTGGAGCCATCGTCATCCCCAAACCTCAACTCTCTTAAACCTCACCAAAACCCTAACCTAATTACATCATCCTGCTCACTTTTCCCCAAGGAACTCAACCATACTATCCATTTGTATTGAAACCTCCTCCTTCTCAAAACACGAAGACATGTTCAGAAATGGCTCAAACAAGAATCATCACCAAACTCAAAATTGACTAGCTTAACATCAACTACACCTCACACTGAGTAAAATCCACCATCAAATTAGGTTTAATCCTCAAGAATCATCAAGAACCAAGCTTAAACAGAAATTGGTCACCTATCTAAATTGTCACCAATCAACTCCAAACCAATCCAGAAACGTCCTAGCCATCATCTATAATGAATCTAACCATTTAAAACCTAGCAATTCTACATGAATCAAGCCATGGAATGAAATTTACATACCTGCAAATCTTGGATGAACAGAGTGGTAAAACCTCCAAATCAAGCTCCAAGATCTTCCAGACACGTTCTATGATCAATTACCAAGCTTCTGTATGCAATAAATTGGACTGAATCTTCTTGAATCACCAAACTCAATTCTGACTTGCAAGAGATGAATCCAAAATGCAATCTCACGATTCTTCCACGATCCTGGCTAGAAATCTATCTGGAATCACTCATCAACACCAAAGGAAGCTATTGAACACAAAAGAATGGATTGAAATGGATCAGATTGTTGTAACCAATTCTGATTTGCTCATGGAAAACTCAATGCTCAATCTCTCAATTCTCCCTCAATATCCACCAACTCATGCTTTAGATCACCTCTAATCCTTATATAGAACATGAATGAAAGCTCTAGAAACTTCTGGATTGATCCAATGAGAAGTTCCATATCTCTTGCATTTGAAAATATCATGAGAAACTCATACATGGCAGCTGAGTTTTAAGCTTGCTTCAATGCCTCATTCTGATCCAATTTCTCCTTAGATGACATATTGAATGGTTTGGCAAGGGTTAAGGCCTTGATCAAGCTCCAAAGAGTGGTTTTGCATTTGTTACTTTTGATATAAGTAACCATTTTACAAAGGAAGTCATTGAATTACTCCTCAACTCAAAAATGTGGCAATGTCATTGTTTTCAAAATGTGTTTTCCAATCAAATTGGTATGTCATATGGCTTAGTTTGGACTTATAGATCAAAAATCCCAATTTTCATCCTTGGTTCCTTTAAAATTCACCCTTATTTTAGGCCATTTTTGCAATTTTGTGATACAAGCCCTTCCAATCACCCATGACCTCTTACCTATCCTAAAAACACCATTCTAAACACATCTCATGTTGAACATTTTTCCATTTGAGGAGTGGAAGATAGAGATTTTGACCTATGTTGGAAAATGACCTATAATCATCAATACCCAAAATACCCCTAGATTACCAAGATCATAACTTGAGTTCTACAAATCCTCTTGAGGACTTCTAGTACTAAAATTAAAGCTAAGGTCATGATCTACAACTCTTATGTTGGCCAAGAATCCATTTGACAACTCCCTGATGGGCAAAAGTTGCTTGGAAGTCAAGTGACTTTCACAGATAAATTTCAGTGCCCTCTAATGACCCATAACTTGCAAGAACCATAACTTGAGTTCTACAAATCTCCTTGAAGACTTATAGTACTAAACTTAAAGCTATTGAGAAGCTCTACAAGTTTCATGTTGTCCAACAATCCATTTGAAACTTGCATTTTGACTTATCTGGCTTGGAAGTTAAGCCTAAATTAGGGGATTTTACACTGAAACCCTAATTTGGTAACTCCTCCCTCTCTTGATTATCTTTGATTTATCCTTGGCACAACACCACACATGTATCAACATATCAATTCATGAATCCCACATCCTTCAATTTAGCCTTGATGCTCTTCAATCACTCAGTTGATCTATGGTGGACCTAGGGTTGACACAGATGAAACCCTAGTTGACTACACTTCGACTGTGGCTCTTGTACTTGAATCAATGACTTGTCTCATCTTCAATATGACCCTCTAGGCATTTCATAAGCTTTGTACACATTCCATACCCTCAATTCATAGCTCATACCCCCATTGATGACCCTCAATACCCCCCAGATTAGGAGAAAAGTCCACTGGTTGACCCTCACACTTCTCAAAGCTTCAAACATTTCTTGATGACTTGGATAGTCTTAAACTTGAATAAGGCCCCTTGATGTGCTTTTTTAGATAAGAATGACACTTGATCCCTTGTTGGATGCCTTGCCATGCTATGCTATGCAAATGATTATATTATGTACATGATGTGTCTATGCAAATGATAATGCAATTGCAACATAAACCAGGTGAAATAGGTTGAGCAAATTTTAGGGTGCAACACGAAGAACCAATCAATTCTTGTTTTTGTCCATTGCAGAAGACCTCATCCCCATAATTCCATGGGATGGCCTTGGTACTTTCATATGGAATTGGTCCTGGCGTAAGGATGATTACAGGTGTTGGCCTTGCTGGCGTTGAAATATTAATAGTCATGTAAGGGATCGAAATCGTAGCGATATCGTTTCCATCATCACTAGCCTTATCATCAACACCTTCAACATTTTCCACACCAACTCTATCAAACTGCAAATATCAGTCATCGATCATTTTCTGAATACCACTTTTCAAAATACTTCAACCCTCAGGTCTTAATTCACATTCTTGACAACCAACAGAATAACCTGGGAATACACACCCTTTCAAAAATTTGTCTTTAACAAAACTCAATGGAGTCTTCAATTTATCAACATCTGTCACTAGATTCAACCTCTCCCCATCAATAATAACACTTGTTCTGGCTAATCCATGGTTCAGCATGGGATTCTGATTAACATTGGGACCCTCATTAGTGAAGTTGATAGCGTTTGAATTAAGAAAATCCTGGACTTTATGCTTAAAAGCTTTACAATTATCAATGTTGTGACCAGGAGCACCAGAATGGAATTCACATCTAGCATTTGCATCGTATCCAAATGGAGGAGCTCCGGTAAGAGGCGCCAGAGTTCTCTCTGAATCAACTGTAGCTGAAGCAAATGTTGCAATAATTGGGATTATGTCATAGGTGGGGTTTCAAACTGTCTATTTTCCACTCTCGTCTTATCAAGGTAACGGCGAGGAACATTAGCTTGTTGTTCAGGTGCAGTCGGGATGGCCATAGTTGCAACTTGTTGAGTATATTATGGTTGCACTCTGCCTTTACCTCTATAAGAAGAGATGGAATTATAATCCCCCTCCTGCTTCTTCGGATTTATTATGTACGACTTTTTAACTCCTCCAAATGAGGACCCACTTCCGCTCTGAATCTTACCAGTCTTGATACCGCTCTCAACTCTTTCACCGGCCATCACTAAATCTGAAAAACCCGTTGATATGTATCTGACCAACTTCTCATAGTACTTCCCAGATAATGTAGCCATAAACATATCTATAAGTTCTCTCTCCATCATTGGAGGTTGAACCCTTGCAGCCAACTCACGCCATCTATGGGCATACTCTTTGAAGCTTTCATTATTCCTTTGAGACAAATTCTATAACTGCACCCTGTTTGGCGCCATGTCACTATTGTATTGCCATTGGAGGACCAATATTGCCATGCAAGGCACATACACTAACACCATTTCCCTGAACACCACCACCACCACCAACGCCTCCGCCCAGAGGTACAACAACAGTAAGCCCATTATCACCTTGAGGACCAACAATACTCCTAGGAGGAGGGACCAAACCAATTCCACCATGCAGAACACCAGCTTCGTCAACTTGTGCAATTATAGGTTGGACCAGAGTTCTCAATTGTTCCTGTCCTTGAGCTACATTTTGCATCAGCTTCATAAATTGTGTCATACGAGTCCTGACTTCCTGAAGTTCTGTTTGTACTTGATCCATGACTATCTGTTGATTTCCCCGAGTTGAACACCTGTGAAAACCAAATTCCACAATCCTGTTGATAAGAGAAAGCTAAGTAGAGATAAGAATAAAACCAGAACGCCTGCCATACAAATGAGCATGCAAAGCATAATGCAAACATGTCTCTTCTGTGTATGACATCTCCTAGACACTGAAAATACTATTCCAAAGCATCATCACCAAAGACATCTTCCAGTCTAGGATCTTCAAGCCTAGGCTTCTTCAACTCCGCCCAAATCTTGAGCTCTTCAAAAGCTGGCAAGGTCTCATGGAGTTTTTTCTCACTTATGTATCTGCGAGATGACTCTACCAAAATTTCTCTCTCCTTGATCTTGAGCTGCACCTTTAATTTATCAATCTGATTATGAAGCCCGTCTTCTCTATTCTTGTTGGCTGTCACTGTAGCATTCCACTGATCATTGAATTTGGATATTTCTAGATAAGATTTATCCAAATCCTTCTTCCTATGCTGCAGGACGTTGTTAGTGCTCTTCATATCTTGGTCAACTCGCTCTCTCATTCTGATTTCATCAGACAACTCTTTCTCCTTCTTGGTCAATGTTTATGTCTTTACTTTGGCCAAGTAGACAACTTCACTCCGATCATGCTTTAGCTGACTGATTTCCTTCTTCAAATCCTCATTTTCTTTGTGCGGTTCTTCCTTCTCTACCCAGAGCTTGTTATACTTCAAGATATCAATTGTCGTGGGCTGCTCGATTACTAAGGGATACAAAGGTTCTTCAATAGAGAATGGCATTAGTATTTCTTAAACCCTTTTCTAGATCCACTCCATATAAGGATCGTAAGCTTTACAATCACCTTTACCCAAGAAAAGCTTCCCCTTCTTATGAATTTTACCCCACGCATCCACAACTCTCTTCAGAATATCAGGGCCAGCTACTCCAGTGAGGTTCAAAGACTCTTGAACGTCTTCTTCTTTTGGTGGTTCCCTCAAAGCATATCCAAACTTTCTAATGGTGAGAGAAGGGTTATAACTAATTCCCCATTTCCACCTCATCAAATGCACATTAGGGAAGCTTTCGCAACTAAAAATGATCTCTTTGCCAAGCAGATCTCGGTTGAACCAGACAATATCTTTGCAGTTAAACCCATCAGTCTTTTTAACCATTCAATGGAATTCCTTAAATCAACGAAGGCTTCGATACGAGGAAGATGATCTAAAAACCACTTGTGGGAAAGCGGTGCACAATAAGAAACCATTTTTCCTCTTCTCTTCTCGTTCTTGTAGTGCACAAAATAATATAGATCTCATAAGAGTGTTGGCACAAGATTCTTTGATACGAAGAGACGAACAACACTCATATCTATAAAGTCTGACATATTGGGAAATAACACAATACCATAAACACACAATGCCAATATGGCACTAAAAACAACCCAACAACCCTCACCAGCATATTTTTGAGCTTTCTCCACCAAGAAGGATAAGGTATATTCAGAGACTCCTCCTTTGCTGACAACATTATCCACTAACACATACTTGCTCAAATAAAGAACAGCGAGAAGGTTGTCAAAATATGGGCTCTCCTCAAAATAAAATAAAGGTGCTCCATCTTGGACAGGAATATTTAAGATAAAAGCATACTCCTCTAAAGTGGGAACCAACAAATAGTCTGGAAAGGTGAAACAACACAGAGGTGAGTCATAAAACTACAACAGGGTGTGAATGGCTCTATACTCATAGTTTATGACGTTACAGACGAAACTTAAAATCCTCCAATAATATCTTATGAAGACTTTAAGAATATCGGGATTAACCATGGAAATCAAATCAAGAAGAGGCCCCAACCTAGTGATGGGAACTTGTATACGATGATTATCTTTCTGTCAACCTCCATCTCTATAGAAAACTAGATAACCAGAATCAAAGGCGAGACAAGAACCTGAAATTACATAAACACGCAATGCTAAGATGCAGAATGATTATGCATATGCAACGAGGGATCAAGGCATCCAATGCTCAAGATAAGTTGTTGTGTTGTTGAAGGAATAGAACCAGAACTCTGCTTTAGTAAGAAATCCAGAAAACCAGAACACCGGGGTGATATAAAACCAGAATACCCATGATCAAAGGTCTGCACTGACGAGAAAACCAAAAAACCGGGTTGGTTGAAAGTCAAGGTTTCTTAAAAAAAAACCATCCCCTCTCACATGTGGGTTCTAGTCTTGGACGACACAATAATCCTAAAAGGTTATCAGTATCACGGACTCCCATGTCAAGAAACGATGATATGTTCACCATTTCTAGTTTAGCATCATCATCAATCAAAGAGGCCTCAACTGACTTCCAAATGAGCGGTCTCCAAAGTCATAAGCTCTCTAAGTCAATAGCATATATCATGACCAGATGTACAGGATAGAACATCTCCAAAGAAAACCTCGTCTGGGTGTGAATTTCATGCGAACTTTACGTAGCTAGACGCCACGCAAGTCCCCACTACTCTCCATTCTAATCCTAAGTGTGTACTCAAGCATGGGTACTGGGCTTATCTCTCATGGAATAACCAACTGACGGAAACAAACAGAGTCGCCAGGAATCGCAACTGCGAAAAACCAACCAATAGAAACAAACAGAAGAGTCGTCACTGAATGTTATTTATCTCAAAAGAGGGAAAGGAAACGATCAAAGAAAACATAAAAGAAATGGAGAAGACAAGGTTTTTGCAACCAAATCTTGGGTTCGGGAGTCGGTTATGCAAAGGGAAGGTATGAGTACCCCTCAAGTTCGTTGTACTCAACAGGATCCATGTTTGTTGTCTAATCAAAGGGTGAGTTATCTAAAAGCTACTGCTAAACGGAGACGGGAAAGGGAAAAGAAAAAAGGAGACTCGATAGGACACCGTCGCCCTATGCCTATGTATTCCCTCGTGCAAGGGGAAAGTCAAAGTCAACATAGTTCGGGAAACTACGGGTGAAGGGGTAAGGTTGCTCGCCAAGACTTCACTGTTTTGTACCTACGTATCCTCGTCTGGTATGAGAAATCAGAGCAAACGTAGTTCGGGTAACTAATTATTAAGTGTTTTTTATGAGCAACTTTAAACTCCCATTCTAGCAGTTAGGGTCGATGCTTATTTTCCGTAGAATGAAAAAATAACGTACTCTTTTCTAAAAATAAGTTTGAAGAACGATTTCGAAGGATAAAAAGGCTTAAAGTTTGTTTATAAGTTTTAATGAAGTGAATTAACTGAATTTGAGATTCACGTTGCACTAAAGACTATGATATAGGAATGAATGTGCCGCATATCGCCCCTAGACGGGACGTACACTAGACAAGTAAGGATAAACCCCTCACTCATCATTCCATATATGCTTAAAGCTCGTGACGCGCAACATTCATCGTCTTTATTAAATGTGTTAGAATTGTTTTGAGATGAGAAGAGAAAGAACTTAAGGGGTGAAAAGAAAACAACTAAGGGAAACTGAACCCTAATGTTGTCGTGCACAATGGTCCTAAGATTGGGATAAGAGGGAAATCTACCTAATGTTATCATACAAATGATGACCTAAAGTTGAGATAAAAGGGAATTCTCTATCTAATGTTATCATGCGAATGATTGAAAGACTAATGTCTCTCCTACTCCCAACTTAATCATAAATTAAGTGGAACTAGGAATCCTAAGGGATCATGTGAATAAGCACAAGTAAACACCATATTAATAAATCACAAATGAAAACAAGCTAAAGACTTAAACAAGTCTCAAGAAAATAAAAGAAGAAAGAGGAATGCAAGATGAAGAAACAGATGCAACACTATGAACAAACATGGAAGTTCAAACCTAAAAGGAAAAGCATCAAACAAGAAATAATTGATCTAAATCACACAAGGGAAGCATTAACATCATGTCAAAGCAACAAGAATTTATTCACATGTCAAACCATACCCAAAGATTTGAAATAAAAACCAAATGGCAAAACAAAGTGCCCACACACATACAAATGACTTAAAGTCCAACAAGAAGTAATGTCAAACATCAAAGAAAGAGAGATGAAGTCAAAAGAGGTGAGAAACAATGTAGGACAGTAGGAAATCATATCCTATCCAACTCAATTAAAAGAGCAAAGAAAGAACACAAAGAGGATCAAACATGAACTACATCAATGACTAAGCACTCTTCAACAATTAACTCAAAACATACAAGCCAAACATGATCCAAATAATGAGATTAGATTAAAAAACACAAGATGGAAAGTAGCATGAAAAAGAATATCAATCCAAACACAAACTCATAAATATAAAGAAGAGACACAAAGATTCAAGTTCAAAGCATGTACCAAAACTAGGAAAGCATACACCATGATGAAAACAAGTAATCAAGCAATGCACAAAGTGAAAGTTGATCAAATAATACACACCATAACATCAAGGTCAGAAGCATGTTAAAATGATACACATCATATTCAAATCCAAAACATCAACCAAACTCAAGAAGAATCAAACTCAAGTTCATGCACAAAAGGCTAGGTAAACATCCCTCAAGCTATCCATAAGAGAAACAAATGATCATGTGAAGTAAATGAGACAAAGTGATCATGCAATGAACCTCTAAACATGAAGGTCAAAACCTTAAACAAGTCAATATAAGAGTCATCAAGCATCAATTGGATCACTCAAGAAACATCCTTAAGAAACTAGGTCAAGACATGCACAACAACATTAACTTGATACATCATCCAAAAATAGAAAAAGGATTAAAAAAAATCAAATTAAAAGCTAAAACTTAAGGAAAATTATTCAAGAATAAGTGAGGAATAGATCCCCAAAATAATAGCACAAGTGCTCAATCAAAACCAATCAACAAGTTCAAGATGCCTTACTAATCGAGCATGAATCGAGGCTCAATAAAACCAATGAGAAATTATCAAAAACAACACATCAAGACATCAAAATAAACCTCAAACAATTAACACTCAAGTATCAAAACATGATAAAAAGATTGGGTCAATAAGGCATGGCAAAGGCATCAAAAGATCAAACCCTAATTCAAGGGTAAACATGTCAAAACACTTCACATTTTAATTCAAAATAAAATAGTAAAATAAAATAAAAAATGTGAAAAATATCTCAACATGACAAAAAAACATAAACATATTTTTGTTGATTTTTAAAATGGGTTAAAGTGTTAAAAATAAATTAAAATTTCAAAAAGGAATGAAAATGAAATAAATAAAGGGAATGAAAGGGGAGGGGGTGAAATAGCAATTCTAAAAACAAAATGAACCAGGTTTACATGCGCTATGGGCTAGAAGGTGGGTGGTGTGAATAACAAAATGCAAACAGGTCCAGTTCAATTAAGCCATCAGAAACAAACAAAAATAAAATACATGGTGCAACGCACCATTTCATTAATACGTCAGCATGCCACGCGGGAGCTCATTAATTGAGCTGGCAATGACTCACATGTAACAACAAATGAAATCCAGCCACGCAATAATATTTAACTTCAAAATAGGGCGTGAAGACCACATCAGATCGTCTTTGATCTAAAGACACAGGAGCCCTAGCTCCGGTCGTCATCTCCGGCCAACCACCGTCGGAGCCAACCTAAAACCACTCAGAAATAGGGAAACAAACCACTACTCCACTCAGATTTTTATGTTGAATCGATTTTTAACCTTAGTTTCAACATTTCAACATTTAAAGTCCATTAAAAAAGTGCACAAATTTATAACATACATTATGGAACCATCATGAAATGAAACAACAACCATACAAATCTCTTCCTCATGCTTCTAGGAAACAAAACACACCAATCACAAGTTCAAATGAGATTAACGAGAGAAATGAATAGATGAAAGTGTTACCCAAGGGAGATCTTTGTAGCTTCTGTTCTTGATGCAAACAAGCCACCTAACTTCTCCATTAGCTCTTATGGACTCTCAGTAGAATGATAGATGCAAGGAAATGGAGGGAGAGACTAAAAAAAACAAGATTCGAAGATAGAGAGCTTTAAACAAGAGAGATAGTTTTTTGGTTTTGTTCTTATGTAGAATGAAGTTGTGGTCGCTTGCTAGGGTTTTTAGAATATATATGTGAGAGTTTTGTGAAGTTAAAAGATGTTTAACTGTGGTTAAAACTTGGTTGTGATGGTTTTGTGAAAAATTTTAAAATAAGGGTCATGTGAGGTGGTACAAATTCTTCATAGTTTATGGGTGGTTTTGTTTGTTACTTGGGAGTGAAAAAGAGTCAGAATGGGAGAGATTGGACGGATAATTATTGCTAGGCAAGTTTAGTAAAACTTTGTCACCTTTCTCTCTTTGGCAAATTCATTTAAAATGGGTGCATGAGATACATGTAAGTGTCTAGCTACTTTAGGTAAGGTTTGATGACACAAGGGATTGTTCTATGCGTGTGAATTGATTAAGATAACAATGCTGCACATGAAGAATGACTTGGCATGGGAAAACATGGAGCAAGACATGCATGATCACAAACCTCATGTAACCCACTTTAGACACTCATAACTTGATGAGTTTTGCTTCAATTCATGAGATTTTTGGATTAAGAGAAAGTTAGGATTATGATGAACAAGTTACATGTTTATGGAAAGATGAAACAAGCCTTGGATCAATGAGGAAAATTGAGTGGAAGTTGGGTGCACAAAATTGTCCCAAGTAACTTAGAAAAAATTCTATGTTATGAACTTTTGGCAACTTTGACACCCTGCCTTTGAAGCCATATAACTTGAGCTCTATTGATCAAATGTAATTGGTCTTATAATGGATGGAAAGCTTGAAGAATCATCTTCAACTTTCATGTTCAAAGAAAGTTGATTTGGAGTCAAGAACTTGATGAAAAATGCCTTAGAAAGTTGTCCCAAAAATCTGCCTAAAACTTGTCCCACTTGACATCTTTGAAACCCTAACTTGGAGACATCATAACTTGATTTCTACACCTCCAATAGAGGAGTTATAGTACTCAAAAGAAACCTCAGAGGATGATCTACAACTTTTATGTTGGAGAAAAAAATCATTTGGGACTTGTATCACTATGAAAGATAGGCTTGAAAACATGTATCTCAAGCTGAATTTCTATACTTAGAAAATTTTCTAAGTGTTGAAATGACAAAATCTTGATTTTCTCAACTTTAGCTCTCCATATCTCTCAAACTATGAATATTTTTGTTTCAGACTGCCCCAATGGCTAGGCATGGCCTAATCCACTTCTGCTCCCAGAACGACCCAATTGCCTAAGTCCAACCTCTTTGGTGGAGAGTTTACCTTTCTGCTCCTCCAACAAGGGAGGATGACCAATTTACCCTTGGTCACAACACCTCTCCCCGTCAGTCTCTGCGCGTCACTCACGGTTCCACCATCCAGAAGCAGGCAAGATAATTGTGCCTGTAACTATACCTATGCCCGTGCCAACGGCTAGTTATGGGCATGTCTTCCCGTCCCAACAGCTAGTTCTAGTGGTTACCTATTCTTCGAGAAACGGTTATCTTACCCCGAAAATAGGGACCAATGGCCAAGCGCTTGGGTACTATAAAACCCTATCACTTGAGTGGGTCAGGTATCAAAATATTCACCCTGAAACACCCATATTTTGTACTTGCTCTCTCTCTTGCTCGTTTTCTTAATTTAGCATCGGAGTGCCTTGCAGGCACACCCCTTCCTCCTCTTTCACACCCAGCATCACAGACGCTTGTCTTTGCCCCATCTGAGGTTCTGGTCGACTTGTAAGATCAGTGGTACCATATGTGGGGAAACTTGTTATCCCCGTCTTTTCTCTCTTCGTAGAATACAAGACTAAAATAACTCTTCAAATTTCTGATCATGGCTTCTCGTGACAACAATCTTGATGCTCGTAACTCTCCTTTTCTCCCTGTCAGCAAGACTGATACTGATGAGGCCACCACCTCTCGTGGAAGCAACGTCCTCCGACAAAGTGGAAGATCCACTACTTCCCCGTCCCCTACTCGTACAGATCACGGCGAGGTCCCCCTTATCCCACAACACCTGTCAGTTCCAGTTCTTCCCAACGCCGACCCGGCCAAGGCGGCCCTCCTCAAGGTTCTCAATAAAACCAACCTCGTAATACTCAACCAAAATGTGATGATTGGAGCATTGGAAGAGTCCAGTCGTTCAAGATCCCATCCGCCAAGGAAAGAACGTCAGCAACGACGAAGTCCCCCTCCCTAGTGTGAGAGGAATCGACAAACACCTCCAGAGCCAGAGACCCTGACCATCCCCGCAAACGCGACCAGATTTCTCCCTAAAACCAGCATTGCATATAACCCAAGAGGACCAGAAGAGGCCACCAGGAAGAATCCCAATGTTCGCCTTCGCCCAGATCTAAGAGCCGAACATGAACCCCATCACCCCGACGAGACCGTCGTCCTACCTACAGACAGTATGCTCGTTCCCCATCTTGGACTAACAGGAGCAGCAATGACGAGCCTCGCGGCTTGTTGTTCCAAGAGATCATGGTCGTGCGCCTCCTAAAAGGACTAGAGAAACCTCCCACTCTAGGCACATACGATGGAACAACTGACCCCAACAAGCACATCGAAATCATCGATGCCCTGCTCGACTATTGCAGCGTTCGAGGTGTCATCAAGTGCAGGTTATTTCCGACCATACAACGGAAGGGGGCAATGATCTGGTACAAAGGGCTTCTTGACAAATCCATCACCTCATGAAGGCAACTGGGGAGACTCTCCTCCAGACACTTCATGGCCTCTCGACATCATCCAAAGACCAAAGCCTCCCTCGGCCATCATTCAGGGGAGAGATGAACCCTTGGGAGCCTATATTGAAAGATTCAACAAGGAGGTCGTCCAAATCTCTACCATCGATGACATGAAAAATTTTCTGCTCGAACGCAGGTCCTCGCACAGAATTCGCTAAAGCTTTTGGCATCCGGCCCCTAGCAACACTTATTCCAGGCACAGGGAAAACACTCGTCCATCTAGGTCCAACGAGCCCTTGACATACCGTCGAGGAGATAAAAGACGAGAAGATTGTCCCCGCGAGACTCGGGACAACAAGGGAACCTCCGGCCGGTTCCACGAGTTCACTCCCCTGATAGTTTCAAGGGTGAAATTCTGGCAATCACACAGTATGTGTTATCACGGATGTTATGACACCCACTGTAACACAGCCTACTGGATTTAATAACAAGCAGTAAATGGAAAGCAGTAAATAACACAAGTAATTGTTCACCCAATTCAGTGTCAACCACACCTACATCTGGGGGCTACCAAGCCAGGGAGGAAATTCACTGTCAATAGAATTAATTTAAAGTCAAACAACATGTTTGCACTCTTCACTTAAGACCTACCCAATGACACTTCAGCCTAGAAACCACTAGACCTTAGTTACCAACTCACTCCCCCTCAATCACCACAGTGATATCAATACATAATTACAATTGAGATATGAAGCCACACTTCAAACATACCTTGATCTTTCTTCACATATTTGATCAAGTGACATAACATTCTTGCTTAAAAGCTTTGAGTGACACAATGAACAATAGTTCACAAACACTAAACCAAAGAAATCACGCAGCTGACAATTTCTTGAAGGAATCCTAAGACTCTGAAACACACGTGAAGAAAAACTGATACAATCATACTTCTTCACTCACAAATACATACTCTCCAAACTCTCTTCAGAAGCTCTCCCTTCATAGGAATGATCCTTCTGTTATTTATAGCAGCAGACTTGCTTTGGGCCTTGATGGAGAAATTAGGTTTACCCAAGATAAACCTCTCTTCATGAAGTTGCGCCTTTCCAATTAGGTCAGGGGTCTTCTATGTTATCCTTAGCCAAGCCTAACATGTCGCCTGAGATAACTAGGCTTCCTAGAATGTTTCTTGAAGTATAGCCTGAGCTAATAACATAAAACTAAAACCTACACGCCCTGATGTCATACGCTTAATATCATAACATCCAGCATGACATTCATCTTCACTTACTCTTAGCTATTTAAACTTTAACCTGCAGAACAATCCTTATGTATGTCATAACATCAGTCATGACATTCAAACCTACAATATTGTTTTGCCACAAAATGCAGCCAATCAAAAGCATCTACAAACTCCCCCTTTGGCAAATTTTTGGCTAAAACACTCTGTTACCATATCAGAGATTACAAGTAGCAGAAGTATAACCTAACATGCAGGAAAGCTACTAACACACCATCAGAGTAGTCTACACTTACACAGTTATCTCTCAGCTACTCAGGATTAACTTGTTCACACATAATCATCTGTTAGTCAGCACTACATATGTCACAATGTTTTGAGTAACATTTTGGACTACTCCCCCTCAACTGATGTATCCTACATCAGCTGGACACCACCTGCACAACCTGAAGTTACACATAAACCCAAACTATCTAGGCTTCTCTAGATGTCAAGACATTCAGGATGGCATCCTGATTCACATCAATTCCACAACATAACATTCTCACCAGTTAGCCTAGACTACATATGTTACAATTATGTGTGGAACAACCTGTGCTACTCCCCCTGAAGAGATGCACAACACATTCCCCTGCAGACACACACCCTCCTAATCAACAGCTAGGAGCTCCCACACATTCTAGCAGCTTCAGCTAAAAGTCACACAGTTCTAACAAACATTCCAACACAAACTAGGAATTCATACAATATCAACAGCATCAGCTGTTGTCACACCTGCACAATAGCAACCATGTTCACAAACATGTTCACTTTAGCAGCAATACAACCAAGTCTTCCACCTGTGAGGGATTCAAATTCTAACACATCTCTACCCTGTTGTTACTACCTACTGTTATTTAACACTTCTCCTCCTTTTTAGCCACAAATTAAGATCAAAACTAATTAAATAGTAACGATCAAAATGAGTAACATTACAAAAGTTAGGGGCCATTACAAAAAAAACTGCTCATGAAGAGCATCACAAATAAAATTCATGTTGTCATAACAAAATTTTTAACCAAAGAACCAACAAAATCACATCAGCATCAATTATCATTAGCTCAGCAACCAGCAGCCTGAGCCCCATAGCAGTCTATCAGCACATCACTCTTCCTCCTTAGAGGCAGAACTGGAACTTACCTCCTCAGATTCTTCATTACTAGCCTCCTCAGAACAGGCAACAGCTTCCTCTAATGCAGCATCCTAGGCATCATTCTCTCTTGAGTCATCATTATTTCTCTCCTCATCAGTGGCAATGAATTCAGCCTCCTCATCTTGCTCAAGAGTCTTGATCAAATTTTCAAGATTTTTCTTCCTTGTGTCCAACTCAATGCAAGTTTCTTTGAGCATTGCAATCACCTCAGCTTTTCTAGTCTTGGCACTCCCATTGGATGTCTTTGTTAATGTCATGACAATGTCATGACAATGTCAGGAACATAAGTTCCTTGAAACAACTTGTGATGGAAGGACAAGGGGTTCTCTCTCTTACTTGCAGAGTCATTCTCTTTGAGGATGTTGGGATACTGAGTCAGAATTATTCCACAGGTAAGAGAAGGAAATGCTATGGGGCCTTTGATACTATAGTTGCCTGCATGCTTCATGGTCTGATCAAAAATATAGGTCCCATAGTCAAATTTGGCTTTGGTTCCAACATCATAGATAAATCTCCCAAGGATAGTGGCCACAGTTGACTTATGGTTTGTGGGCACCCAATTAGCAGCACCAATCTTGTGTAACATGGCATACTTGACACTTAGCTTACTGGCAACTAGCTTTCCTTTTGATGGCCAGCTTTTTACCTGGTTGGTTGTTATTACCTGACACACTTTGTTGTCAGAAGCGGCTATCTCAGGTTGTGTTGCATCTGATCTTCCCAGATAGTTGTTGGTGGTTGTTGAAGAAAAGGTGACACATTTACCTCGCACATAAACCTTGCCAAACTCATTGGATTTCCTAACAACACACTCTTCTGACAGGTTGACTATGAATTTTTTGACAAGTAACTCATATCAGTGTGAGAATTGAGTGACTGTCTTTATCAAGCTAGCATCATGGATGAGAGTCATGATCTCCTTATTTTCAAGAGCATTCTGAGCAAGCTCTGTCTCCAAAGCCAGCCTCTTCTGATATACATATTTCCATCTGTTTACACTCGATGGATAATGGAAGACTAGCAGCCAGTTTGCTAGTTGTGTGTTTCTTCTTTGGTTGTATGTCAGTGACATCACAAGCAACATCAGAATCTGATTCTGGACTAGTTGCAGCCTTCCTCTTCTTTGGAACTACCTTGCTCCAAGCCTTGGTAGGACCAACATGAGTACTCTTGGTACCAGCCTTTTTCTTGGGGGTACTTTGAACAACTTCCTTCTTCCATTTCCTAGTCATAAGTCTTTTGGCTATGCTAGGGTTGAACTTGGTGATCAGATCATTGTCTGAAACCTCATCAAGGTTTACCACATCAGTATTGTCCTTCTGAACCTCCTTGGCATCATTTTTATCACTTTGCATGTGATCCTCATTCTTTTCAGAGGCTTGAACCTTGTCATTGTCCTTTTGAGATATTGTTTCCAAGGTTTCAACATTGTGAGTGACGTCAGCTTCTTGACTCAGAAGGGGAGCAGGACCATCAGTGTTAGGTGGAATGGATATTCTTGCCACATCATGTGATTCAATCAGAACCCTGGTTACCAAGTTAGCAATGGTGTTATGGATTTGCCTAGCTTCTTTCCCATTGACATCATCATTAGGAATGAAGGTTGTAGAGTGAAAAGCCTGACCTGTGACTAGGTCTTTAGGTCTTCTTGCATGTGAAGACCGAGGTTTCTTTACCATCAGTCCTTCTGGAGTTAGCATGCGCAGAGGAGCTACCACTAGAACCTCGTTAGGGTTGCTAGAATCCGGTCTAGCATCAGCATCTGCATCAGCGATGATGTTCATCTTTTTGGAAGGGGAAGATTTTGGATGTTGAGACATTTTTGGAGACTTTGATCGCGAGAGAGAGGGTTTTCTATGCTTGTTGGAAGAGGTATGGAAGATGAAGAGTTTGTATGGGCACCAAATGTAGTAAGTGTCTTGTGTGTATGTGCTAGAGGGGTAATATTGCACAAGAGGATGAAACTTAAGATTTTGACCAATCAGTAAATGATTAATTTTCAAAATACAATTCCCTGTTACTATTAATTGCTATAATACCTCATTAGAGCAGGTCCTCAACTTGCTTTGTGAATTTTCAAATTGAGTATCCTTGAGACCTCTTATAACCATGTTAGAACTATGTAGATCAGAGTTTCTAAGCTTTACACGAATCTTTTCAAATTGATGCCTGTTATAACTGTGCATGGTTCTTTTAGACTGAACTGAATTCATAATGATGTTACTCTTGATGTCACAGAACAAGGTCATGACATCTAGAGTGACATTGCTTTCTTTAAGCTAGCCATTTTTCATGGACTCCATCAAATTCCAATATAGCAGGTCCAGATTTCTGTGATGTCCCTTGTTTGGATATGCTATCTTGGTTTGTCTGCCATCCTGACATTTACCACAGTCTCTTCTTTCCTCTGAGATTAACCTTGAAGTTCCTCTTACTTCAGTCTTGGATATGATCCTTTTTTTTCTCTGAAGATGTCTACCTTTTTCCAACCACAGTTGATCCTCTTTTTCTCCTTTGGTCAAGACTTTGTAATTACTTTTAGACTCCCATAGATAGCAATTATTCTTAGCTATGTGCCCCCTCGTGACTTCCTCATCTTCTTCATTGGTAACCACACATATCTCCATAGTGAATTTAACACTAAATCCTTGGTCACAAAGTTGACTGATACTGATAAGATTAACAGTCAGTCCTTTAAGCAACATAACATTATCCAGTTTTGAAACACCAGGACAATCTAGTTTTCCAGCACCTTTGATTTCTCCTCTAGCTCCATCACCAAATGTTACATGACTTGAGGAATGAGGTTTGACGTTTACCAAAAGATTCTTTATTCCAGTCATGTGTCTAGAGCAGCCACTGTCAAAATACCAATCTTCTTTGGTTGGCATCCTTAGAGAAGTGTGAGCTACTAAAGCCACATTCTTAGCAACTCATTGTCTCTTCTTGACTTGAGCATCCTTTTTGGATCTACCTTGATGTTGTTTCTTGGCATGAATACCCTGTTTGGATTTGCCTTGATAACGGTGACTAGGAAATCCATGTAACCTGAAGTAAAGGGGTTTAATGTGTCCAAGTTTTCCACAATAGTAACACCTATACCCTTGGAATTTGTTCTTGGTCTGGTTCCAACTTTTGTTCCTTTGATGTTGTGATATTGGTTGTGACATCCATTTTGACCTTTGATTTTCAGGCTTTGGCCTTTTGAGCTTCAAGATGGGTTTCTGTTCAACAACAAATCCCAGCCCAGACCTTTTCCTGATGTCTGACCACTTTGTAGAATTTCTTCTAGAGTGTCAGTCCCGGGGTTCAGCATCCTTATGGATTTTGACATTTGCTCCATATTAGATTCCAACAAGCTGACTTTAATTTTAAGAGAGTCTATTGTTGCAAGATGCTCTATCTTTTCAGCCTCTAATTCCATTATGAGTTTCTTCTGATGCTCTCCTTGCTGATATATTTCTATACTTCTGATGCATAGCTTCTTATATGAATCTGCAAGTTCATCATAAGTCAGCTCATCTTCACTTGAATCACCATCAGATATACATACACTGTTCAGAGTAGTGACATGTTTGGCAGATTCTTCTTCTGATCCACTTTAAGAATCTTCATCAGACCAAGTGACTGCTAGCCCCTTCTTTTTCCTCTTGAGATAGGTGGGACACTCAGTTTTAATGTGACCATAACCCTCACGTTCATAACACTGAACTCCTTTTCCTTGGTTAGATCTATCTTCAGATTTTTCCCTTCTGTTAGTGTCAGAAGAATTGTTCTTGGCATAAGGTTTAGACTTATGGTCTATTCTCATGAGTTGTCTTGAGAGTATCCCATACTTCTTTAGCCAGTTCACAATGATGCACCAGTTTGAAAATGTTCTTGTCTATACCATTAAATAAGGCATTCAGAGCCTTAGATTTCCAAGACCCAAGGCTTCTTGCTCTTTGGTCCATTCTTCTTCTGGTATAAGTACAGATACTCCATCTTTATCAGTCTTCACTGAATGTTCCCATCCTGAGTTTGCAGCTCTCCATGCCTTGCTGTCTAAAGACTTTAACAAGGCTATCATCCTAGGTTTCCAATAGTCATAATTAGAGCCATCCAGAATTGGTGGTCTATTTGTGAATCCTATATCCTTATCCATAATATCAGAATTTTTCCTCCCTAGATCTCACCCAGAAAATGACAGGCAGGGTGCCTGCTCTGATGCCAATTGAAATTCTGGCAATCACACAGTGGATGTTATCACGGATGTTAGGACATCCACTATAACACAGACTACTGGACTTAATAACAAGCAGTAAATAACACAAGTAATTGTTCACCCAGTTCAGTGTCAACCACACCTACATTGGCGCTACCAAGCCAGGGAGGAAATTCACTGTCAGCAAAATTAATTCATAGTCAAACAACCTGTTTGCACTCTTCACTTAAGACCTATCCAGTGACACTTCAGCCTAGAAACCACAAGACCTGAGTTACCAACTCATTCCCCCTCAATCACCACAGTGATATTAATACATAATTACAATTGAGATATGAAGCCACACTTCAAACATACCTTGATCTTGCTTCACAACTTTGATCAAGTGACACAACACTCTTGCTTAAAAGCTTTGAGTGACACAATGAACAATAGTTCACAAACACTAAACCAAAGCAATCATGCAGCAGACAATTGCTTGGCCTACAAGGAATCCTAAGACTCCGAAACACACGTGAAGAATGACTAATACAATCAGACTTCTTCACTCACAAATACTCACTCTCCAAACTCTCTTCAGAAGCTCTCCCTTCATAGGAATAATCCTTCTGTTATTTATAGCAGCAGACTTGCTTTGGGCCTTGATGGAGAAATTAGGTTTACCCAAGATAAACCTCTCTTCATGAAGCTGCGCCTTTCCAGTTAGGTCAGGGGTCTTCTATGTTATCCTCAGCCATGCCTAACATGTCGCCTGAGATAACTAGGCTTCCTAGAATGCTTCCTGAAGTATAGTCTGAGCTAATAACAGAACACTAAAACCTGTGCACCCTGATGTCATACACTTTATGTCATAACATCCAGCATGACATTCAGCTTCACTTACTCTTAGCTATTTAAACTTTAACCTGAAGAACAATCCTTATGTATGTCATAACATCAGTCATGACATTCATACTTACAATATTTTTTTGCCACAAAATGAAGCCAATCAAAAGCATCTACAAAGGGAAAAGATCCTCACTGAGTGCGCCAACTCAGAATTTTGGCAGGTAGGAGTTCGGTTTTCAAAGCAGATGCCGTTCAAACCCAACATTGATAAGTCCAAATACTGTCGGTTCCACAAGAACCATGGCCATATGACTGAAGACTGCATCCACCTGAAGGATGTCATCGAAATACTCATCAGGGATGGGCATCTGAAGTAGTTCATCAAGCGAAAAGAAGCTCCTCAGCCAGACGCCCAAGAGGCCCAAAAGGCCGAAGAAGAAGTGCCTTCCTCCGAGGAAGCCAACCTCCATGTCGCCATGAGCGTCTCACGGCCTGAAGATTTTTGCATCCCCGATGGGATCAATGCCCCTTCATATTTTTTCATGCACATGCCATGGGAGACGTTTCCCTCCGCCATGGTCATCTCTGGAGAAGGTTTCAACAAAGTAACGGTGGGATCTGTCAAAAGGAAATTTGAGCACCTCATCAGCAATAGCTCAAACCAAAACTCCACCCTCGACAGGGTCCGAGGAGAGTTTGTCCCTATCAGCTTCTACCGCGAGGAGATCCTTGGAGGAGCCCCTAATGCAAGCATCCCTCTGCTCGTAAGGGCTCAGATGGCAAATTTAGACGTTCGACAAATCCTCGTCGACCAAGGCAGCTCTGTTGATATTATGTACTCCCAGCTGTTCTCCACGCTCCAGCTGAACGAATCACATTTGACTCCTTACGTGGGCTTTGACCTACAGGGTTTTAATGGATCTGTGACGAAGCCCTAGGGTTATGTTGAGCTAATCGTAGCCTTCGGATCCGCTGAAACAGCCAGATCAATCAAGGTACAATTCCTGGTTATTGATTGGCCGTCGCTATACCAGTGCATCATCGGACGACCAACTCTGGCCAAGATGGTGGCCGTACCTTCAACGGTACACTTGAAGATGAAATATTAAAGCTTCAAGGGCCTCACTGTAACTCTACACAGGGACATAGAAGTCGCAAGGAGATGCTTTGAAGCAGCGTCTAAAGAACTGAATGCCATCGCCGCCAGACCGAAGACTCATGCCCAGCCTCCCTTTCCCAACAGCTCCGACGAGGTAAATCTGCTTCCTCGCATCGATTCCATCAACCTCGATAGTTGCTTCTCTAAATACAACCAGAAGACTCAGAAGGAAAATGGGAAGAAGATCCAGTCATCCTCGAGTGCCCCTCCAGTAGCAGCAAAGCCGCCCATCTGATGCGCCCCATCCTAGATGGACAATTCGAGCTTGTCCTACTCGACGAGGAGTAAAGATTGGAGCCGGTCTCCCTGAGCTAGTAAGGAAACAACTAAGAGCATGCCTCCAGGAGAATGCATACCTGTTTGTATGGAGTGTTGTGGAGATGCCAGGGTTAGACCCCGACGTGGCCTGTCACCACCTCACCATCGACCACGCCGTCAGAGCAGTTGCCCAACATAGACAACGGCAGTCCCTGAAGAAAATGGTAGTTTTCGAATAGGCTGTAAAAGACCTTTTAGAGGCAAACTTTATATTGGAGGCCAAGTAGACCACTTGGTTGTCCAATCTTGTACTCATTAAAAGGAATAATAGAAAATGGCACATGTGTATTGACTATACCGATCTTAATAGGGTCTGCCCTAAAGACACATATCCCCTCTCCAACATAGATAAACTAGTTGATAGTTCTGTGGGTTTTAAATTGCTATCTTTCATGGACGCCTATTCGGTCTACAACCAAATACCCATGGCAAAAAGCGATAAGAGGTACACAGCCTTCATGACCGAATCGGGCAACTATTACTACAACGTAATGCTCTTCGGCTTGAAGAATGTCGGCGCTACCTACCAAAGTATGATGAACAAATTCTTCCGAGGAGAAATCGGGAACATGCTCGAAGTCTACATGGACGAAATGATCGTAAAGTCCCATGATGAATCCAGTCACACGGCCCATCTGAGAAAGGTCTTCGAGCAGGCTAGAAAGTACAAATTGCGCTTCAATCCGGAGAAGTGCACGTTCGGTGTACAAGCAGGCAAGTTCCTCGATTTCTATCTAACCGAACGAGGAATCGAGGCTAACCCCGACAAGTGCAGAGCCTTCTCTGAGTTCCCCATGCCAAACTCAAAAAAGTCCATCTAGTCCCTCAACGGGATGCTCGCATCGCTCTCTAATTTTGTAGCCAAATCCGTCCAACACGCCCTCCCCTTTATCAAACTCCTTTGCAAAGAGGCTACGTTTAAATGGACAAAGGAATGTGACAAAGCCCTCATTCACCTGAAGCAAGCCCTGCCCACACCATTGGTCATCTCCCGGCCAGAAAGTGGGGAAACCCTATTTCTCTACCCCGTCGTCGCATCCGAGGTTGTGAGCGCCGCCCTCATCCGTGAAACTCCTAACGGACAGAAACCCATTTATTTCATGAGCAAGGCACTGCAGGGACCGGAGCTGAGGTACCAACAAATAGAAAATATGGCCCTCACCCTTGTTAATGCTATAAGAAGACTGAGACATTACTTCCTGCCACATACGATCGTGATACGCACATACCAACCCATAAAACAGCTCCTAGGTCGTCCAGATATGGCCGACAGGATGCTCAGATGGTCGCTAGAGCTATCTGAATTTGACATTCAGTACGAGAGAAGAATGGCCCTTAAGGCACAGGCACTAGCTGAATTCGTAGCGAAAATGACATTGCCCAGCCAACCGGGTAGCAATCCCTGCAAATGGGTCATATTTGTTGATGGAGCATCAAGCTCGGCCGGGAGTGGGGCAGGCATCATCCTTGAAAACGAAGACGGGATCCTCATTGAAGTTTTGCTCACACTATCCTTCTCTACCTTTAACAACCAGGCAGAATACGAGGCCTTCCTGGCCGGTCTACGCCTCACCGAGGACCTGGGCACATAAGAAGTCATCATCTATACCGACTCCCAGCTGGTGGCTCTCCAAGTTCGAGGAGAATATCAAGTAAAAAACAAAAACTTGTCCGAATATCTAGTCCTGGTCAAGAAGAAGATAGCAAAGTTCACCTCCGTGGAAGTGAAACACGTACCACGTGAACACAACGTCTAGGCAGACGTCCTATCAAAACTACCAAACACGAAGAAGAAGGGAGGAAACAAATTTGTTATCCAGGAGATACTCCCACGACCTAGCATCGAGAAAACGTCCACGACCCTCAACATGCACGTCGTCGGTGATGACCACTGCTGGATGACCCTAATATACAACTACCTTACTAAGAATGAACTACCATCCGACTTGAAGGAAGCCACCATAATAAGGCATAGAGCATGCTCCTGCGTTTTGGTCGATAATAAGATGTGTAGGTGAGGATTCTCCACACCCCTCCTCAAATGCATCGAAGAGTAGATGGTCGCCCACGTCCTACGCGAGATCCATGAAGGAATCACCACCCAACACCTAGATGGGAGTGATAGACCTAAAATATACTGATTATTTGACTCAATTTGCATGTGTTATTTAGGATTTTATTTTTGTTTTCTTGTATTATGCCTCTGTTTTATTTCTTTTTCAGCTTTTTGTATTTTCAAAGCTACTCGAGAAGAAATGAAGAAAAACGAGCTAAAAGACCAACATTCTATGGAATTGTACACATGGCTTCCACCATGGCGGGCGCCATAGGGGATGCCACACATTGGATAGAGGACCAAATGCTGACAACTGCCACGTCTACCACTCCTTTCCATCCCAATTCATGTGGCGGGCACCATAGGGAGGTGGCGGGCGCCACCTTTGCTTTCTCGTTTCCCTCCCAAAAGGAGTTGGGGGGCATTCTTGTCTTTACCTGTACCTTCCTACCATTATAAATAGAGGAGTTTTGTCTCATTTCTAATCATCCAAGCTTAGTTATAGAACTCAAGCCATAAATTTCATTTATTGTAAAGTGATAAACTTCTCACATCGAGGGGTTATCGCATTGTCTAATCGAGTCTGTAATCGGGTTTGGAGCACTTGGGTAGAAGTTAATCCTACCGCCATTTTATTTCTGTCATTTACTTCTAGTTGTATCAAGATTTAAAGCCTCCCGTTTGGAGCAAGTTTCTGTTTATTTATGCTCTTTTTATTTATACGCTTTTATTTCTCGCACTGTTTATTTCTCGCACTATTTATTTATCGCACCCTTTACCACACTTTATTTATTTCTCCGCACTTTATTTACTCGCATTAATTTATCATGTCTATTTACTTTACCATGTCCGGCTAAATCTTAAAGGCTGGGATGCAAGGATTATAGTTATAATAGTATTCCATACGGTTGTCGATAGAATTACTTAAGGGGTTATTTTGACTTTTAACACTTATTTTCTGCACTTAAAATCTGTTGGGTAAGATCAAAAGTCGTCCAACCTTTAGATAAATTAGGTTATTTTTAACTGTTCAAAGGAAGTGAAAGCGCTTGGTTGGTTACTTAGGGATTTTTAATGTTTAAGAAAACCGATTTTAAAACTGTTTTTGGACGCGTTTATGGATTTAAAGTCTGATTCGTAAGAACCTCTTTTTGTTAGAAATTCCAGGTCAAAATACTTTTCAACTAAGTTAAGAAACTATATTTCTTAAAAATAGGTTTAATCAGCTCTAACGCAATGCACACCTTTTTATAAGTGACAATAAGAGGGATCGATTAGGGGATAAACTCGGTTATGAATACGCGAAAGCGACAGTTCCCGTTAAATTAGTTCTTTTCATGAGTAGAAAATATTACCCCATAAGGCATTCTATTTATACACATTTGGAATACTACGTAGCTATGTGAATTGCATCTGATCCTGTTGTTTTATTATCTAATTTATTTTTGCACTTTACTTTTTCGCACAACAAACCCCTTTATTGACTTGCCTTAGATAAACACTGTAACACTAGCGAACGATAGATTGACGTTTGGTCTCTATGGGATCGATAATATTTTATATTACTCTGACGCTATTCGTGCACTTACGAATCACAACATCAAGTTTTTGGCGCTGTTGGGGGGGACCAATTACGTCAAAATTTTGTACCCTATTGTTACACCGTCTAGACTAAGGTTTTATCCA
Source organism: Lathyrus sativus (assembly GCA_963859935.3). NCBI lineage: Eukaryota > Viridiplantae > Streptophyta > Magnoliopsida > Fabales > Fabaceae > Lathyrus > Lathyrus sativus. The sequence goes on along the minus strand of OZ012741.1, from coordinate 400,802,076 downwards.
ATTGTCAATGCGAAGAACTTGCAGTACCGGTACTCTTATAGATACTTTAGAGGAACCTGAACGTTATACTCACGCACGTATCTTATTTTGTAGAATTAAGAAAGCTATGAACGAAGACCGTAACCAAAGACCCCTTAAGGATTTCACCCAACCATCTAATTGTCGCACCCTAATTTTTGACCATAAGATCCCACCTCCTTGTGTTTATTTCTTGCTTGTTTTATTTTACTCTTGTATGTATTTTTATCATGACTAACGAGTTCGCGCAGGACGAGTGTAGACCCTTACAGTCGAGTACTTCAAGGCGCAAGCGTTTGAGGCCTGTTATGACTCCCATGGGTGGCTAAACCGCATCTTTATTTCCAGGGAGAAATTAGGGACGTTCTTAATAGTGGTATGATCAATTTGTTTTGAGATGGTAAGATTGCATGAGATCTTGAACTAAGTCTTGGCAATGGACACTTTTAAGGAATTCACGAATCTTGATCCCCACAAAAATCTAAGTGCTCAAGCTTCCGACCATATTGAGATTCGTCCAAGTTACTTATGAGTGAGATTGGTTCACATCAAGAACCTCATCATGATTAAAGGAGTGATTTACTTGTTATTGATGATTAAATTATTAAGGAGCTCATGTTGAAGTGCCTTCTTCCAAAATTTGACTGAGGAAAAGCAATTACTACTGCGTATTACTCTATCGCACGTGAGCATTAATATTACAATAATAGAGAATTCAACAACTAAGTAATTCAACCAGGGGATATTTGATTTCCTAGTCCACTGTTTTATTCTATCTGCGTTTTGCCAAGAGGGATATAAAAGGACTGAATTAGTACATGGATAACTAAGGGCATAATTTACAAGATGTTTAATGTGCGGGAATTCATGAATTTCAATCAAAGAAAACAACACAGTGTTACTCAGATAACTATGTCATATATTTTTCGTCATCTTAGGTAAGTGCCCATCATACAATCAAAGATCATAGTACATTGAAAATGATAAAGAACTACAACTACAATCTGTTCCTGTACAAGACTATGCTACTACCCCGTGGGGTTTTCTTCATGAACACCCGAGAATCTGCCGACTCAGTCACGAACAGGCTCCCGACAATGTTAATCTTCAAGACATCTGCTCCAGTTCAGTCCTCAAGTTTATGTCATGACCGCATGAGTTAGTTTCTTCAGCGTCTAAGCTTCCTTTTTCCCAAAATAGAACTAAAACCAAACGCGGAACAGTTTTCGAAGGAGACACCGACAAATTCATAGCTCACACTAAAGTGAAGATAGGCAATACGAGTGTCGCACGTTCTCTCCCTTCTTGTTGCACCAGCAAGGCATTTTATTTAAGACTGCAAGAAAAATAGAAAAGTATAACCAGCATCAACATTCAGTTGCGCAGCAAGTTATGTTAACTTACAAAGTGCCCGCATGAACCCCGTGCGACACCAAAGAACCCGAGTGTGGATGAAGGGTGATAACCGCACGATCCCGCTGAAGATGCGTAACAGAATTTTGGAGTAGTTAATGCAGAAACCTGCAGTGATGTACGTAAAAGATTAGCCGACAAGCACGATGAGAAAGAAATCGGTAAGGAAGGAAGTACGGAAGGTTAATCAGTTCCCTGTTACAAACGAGAGCATTCAAATCCTCTCAGTATTCGTATGCAACCAGCCTCGGTAGAAGATTCACGGCAAAGCAAGTTGTTTGCGATGCTCCACTTCTAACAACCTGCCAAGGCAACCCAAAATCCAAGAATTAAGTCAAAGGTCAGCAGAGAAGAAGAATGGATATTTACGACGGAAGCTTCATTGCGGTATAGCTTCGAGGGTGCGGTTATCACGGTAAACAGTGGTCCATATGCTGGTGGTTCTCAATCCTTTCATCTTGTACAAACACTGCTACCCCTACATTTTAAATCAACACAAGTCATCAACAATGAAATATTAAAACATTTGTCTGCAAACCAAGAAAATATGGCCTAGGAAGATCACCAGCGTGCCCACAATCTCAAGTACTCCAAGACAATTTCAGGCCTAACTATTACAATTTTTGCATCAGTCACGAGTCACTTCCGGAACTAGCTGCAGATTCATAGTAGCCATTACTCTTTACATACTGGTATATATATGACAGCACTTGAAGAAACTTCACTTCATTCCCATTTCACATAATTGTTACATCACCACCGACCTCACCAACACATGAAAAAGGGAACGGTTAGAAATTATGCTTTCGTGACATCAAAAGCCAACTAGAAGAGGAACACATGTGCATTAAAGAAAAATTAATTATAGCAGACTATCACCATTCTTGAAAGAGGAAAGACACACAACCATATGGAGATGTAAAACACACCTTCAAGCGGCAATGTCCCCCGGCAATACAGACTTTCTTTGTGTTCACCCAATCCAAGTTCTTTAAAGTACAAAACACTATTTCCGCTGCAGCAACCATGTTTGGAACATTCGGCCAAAGCGACGCCGTCCACAAGACCGGTTCTGCATCACAAAAGAAGAAGAGATATCAAAACATTAATAAAAGCATCATCAGTTTTAAAGCCACAGATGTCAATAAAGAAAGACGACAAAAGCCTGTTACCGACAAGTTTAATGACGCTTCAGTGGACGAAACTCCAAGAAAGTCTATAAGAATCTACTTCGAATCATAATTTAGAAGGACGGCACATGTAAAGTTATGTTTTGCTCACTACCGGCTCTAGTGAGACTGTTACATCAATACAACAAGCTATCAAACAAGTTTTAGGTTCAGACTCATAACCTCAGGCTCCTTTGTGTGGGTATGGCTTGGTCAAACTCTGCCTGAAAGTTTAGATAAACATTCAAATATGTTTCCCGCCGCCAATAACACTCAACTGGCGTAATCCACCATTCATCCGAAACTCAACCTGCACAATGTAATAAAGGCAAAAATGAGAGCCAAACAGACAAAATTCCTGACTAGCATTGAATCAATTATTGATGATGGCTCTCAACTTGGTCCCGAAGGTGACTTAGAAGCTGAACATGATTCTGAAGAATCCAAACAAGTTGTTTGCTCTCTTTGTCTCGACCATAATTCAAAACTTCTGAAAGGGCTTCTCCCGTTGGCAACCTGACGGAGGATTTCTTCATCAAAGGGACTTTTTCTTCCTGAAAGTTAAAATACCAAGTCAAGGATTCAGTCCATAGTAAAACTCAATCAAAGCACGGTTTATGACGATATTCGTTAAGTTGCAACATCGGATTCATGAGCATGTTAGAATCAACAAAATCTGGACAGAACCAGAAGTAGGAAAAGGATACCGAATCGAGGATATGTGGAACCTTGTTCCTCAAGGTATCACTGTCTGCATTGCTCTCATCTTCACCACCGAAACCTTCAGTGGATCTCCCCGGTGCTGTTTAAGACGATCTACCCCTCCAAGGCCCTGCAACCGGACAAAGTTTTCATTAAAGGGCAGACCAATGTGTTTAACAAAATCAATGTCAGAAGAACATAACAGAATTTTACAGTGAAGAATGCATGGTGAAAATAAGCAGAATCGTTATCAATGATGTATTGCATGCGATGATCAAACACGAAAGAATGGGAAACTCATTGAATATACAGACATAAATTTCTATTCGTTAATCACGAATCATGACACAAGGAGGCAACATTACTCTTTTCCAAAAATGTTTCAGACAAGATTAACCTGGAAATGGAAATGTTTTCAAAGAATTGATTTCCTGTCCAAAATTAATAAGGAAAAATTCTCTTATTTTGATTATAAAAGAGGGAGGAATTTGGGACCGAAAGGGGGAATCCACCACATACACGCAGAGGAACGCACAAACAAAACTCAGAAAAAACCCACAATATTCACAGAATCCACTAACATCCACAAAAATACCGAAATTCATGAAAGAATCAAAACTCTAAATATGGATGGAGGAATACTTATCTTCGTCGCTGGAACGCCAATGTGAAATCGCCGGAAGTCCCTTCGCAAGCCCTTTCTCCGCCGCAAATCTCACTTTGCCTCTTAACTCTTTGGATCGCCGTCGAACCGCCATCAACCACGACCACTGAACCCTTCAACGTCATCCGCATCCGAGAATCCACCATCGGACGCCTACAAAACCATCCACACCGTGAGCTTGTTTCGTGGTATATTTTTTTATTTTATGATTTGTTTTGCTTGTTTTTTTATTGTTTTCAGTGGAGAGAAAGAGTGGAAAACAGAACGGGATCGAAAGAGGGGTTAAACGACGGAAAGAGAAGAAGAAAGAAAGAAGAAACAGCGAAAAGAGAAGAAGGAGGGGATCGCGATCGAAGAAAGGGAGAAGAAAGGGGGTTCGGGGGGATCTTAGGGTTTCTGTTTCTGTCTTTTTTAATTTTTTATACTGTAATCGTGTACATACACCCTGCTGTAATTATCATGCACCCTCACGATCACACCATCACACACGCATGCCCACGGTACTCCTCGCCACCCTCACTACACCGGATCAAGCGCCCCTTAACTTTTTCTCTTTAAAACTCGTTTAACCCTTTTTTTTATTAATCTTTTAATTAACCTAAGTAATCTCAATTTAATCTTTTTTAAACTAATAATTTGTTTTTTAAGTTAATATGATAATAACTTTTTAAATTAATCAACCTAATTAATCTAATAATTACTCTTTAAATCTAATTAATTAAATAACTATTTTATATAATCAAATTTAACTAAAATCAACTTTTTATAATTAACTCTCCCAATAATATTATTAATTTACTTATTTTGTCAATTCAATAATTCTTTTAAAAAGCCTTCTTATCTTAAATAAATAATTCATCCTATCATAATTTTTAAAAGGGTCATTTCTTAAAACAACTAATAACTTTTCATCCAACCAATTAATCTTTTTTTATATCATCTCCCTTTTCTTTATGTATTATTAAAAATAAGAAAACCTCTTATAATTTATTAATACTTATTTATTAATAGCGACAACTATTTTATTTAAATAAAATTTGTTAACTTTGATCTTTAATAATATTAACCAAAGAAACTCATTTCATAAAAATCTATCTAATTTATTTATCAATAATACTCCCTTTTTATAATAACTTAAATAAAAACATTCTATAGTGTCGCACCTCGAAAATTCATTTCGAACATACGACCCTCGCGCAAAAGGCGCGGAAATTACGGTTCGACAGAGTCGACACCGAACTTTATTTTTCCCGAATGAACGGGAGAGGAAAATATCGAGAAAACCTCATAAGCGCGGAAGGAACACGGCCGTCGCAACCATATTCCTGAGCCCGGGAGTCGGTTACGCGAGGGGAAGGTATTAGCACCCCTCACGTCCGTCGTACTTGACGAGAACCTCTTAATTCGAGTTGGGATGAAAGTTGGCTAGGTTTAATTCTTCTCTTCTCACTACTAAATGCTAAGGGATGCTATAAAGGGATAAAGACACTAGGGGAAGGGGATGGTTAGAGGAAAAGGTGCTCGCCAAGGATTGGGGCCCTTGTGCCTACGTATGCTCATTCGGACGAGAATGAGAAATCAGAGCGTCGTAGTTCGACTACGGGAAAGGATGGGGGAAATGGAAGATGGAGGGAATTGTGCTCGCCAAGATCATCGCAATCTTGTGCCTACGTATCTTACATTCAAGAGTGAATGAAGAATCATAGCAGTCGTAGTTCGTGGTAACAACCACGAAAGAAACTGGTTTTGAATGGGTTTGAAGTGGGTACGGATGACGATTACTTAAAGCTTAAGAAAGACTTCTCGGACCCAAGTAATCGGGAGAGCGAACCAAAGACTTGGGACACTCTCTTTTTCATCACGAAGGAATGATATGTTTGAAAGGATGAGGTTGAAATAATGACGATCACTTGAGGCCTAAGAAAGACTTCACAGACCCCAAGTAATCGGGAAAGCGAACCAAAGACTTAGAACACTTTCTTTTTCATGTAAAAGAAGGTTGTTTGAATTTGAAAAGGTGTATAAAAGGATGAGATTGGTCGGATGACGACTACTTGAAGCTTGAGAAAGGCTTCTCGGATCCAAGTAGTCGGGAGAGCGAACCAAAAACTTGGGACACTCTTTTTTTCATCGTAAAAGAAGTTGTTTGAAAAGTGAGTGAAAGGATGAGTAATTGGAGATGGTTGAGTGTTGCCGAGTTGTTAATGTTATTTAAAGGCGTTAATTCCTCACACACGAATAAGATAACTCGCATCCAAACAATCGAAAGCAAGCTCAAAAACTTGAACCCACTCTTTACATCTCGAAAAAGCGTTAAATAAATGTTAATTGATTGATAATTTGTTTCGAAAATCCGCTTTACGTTGGATCAAGGGTTTGACTCATTATCGCGTGCAAAGCGTGTTTAAAATGAAATTGTTTGAAAAAGAGAGCGATTTGACATACGCATCAAGGGTCAAGTTGTAATAGGTTGATGGCGAATGCGTATGAGCACTCGACTTACAAGGGTTTGAAAGTGGCTCGACGATGAATCGAGAATTAGTTTGAAAATAGTTTGAATCCGCTCTAGTCCCTATGGGTGCTCCTAGGAGATAAACTAATGATCAAAGAAATGTGAAACATACATCGGAATGGGAGAGGGGTACATGTAATTTACACGAGATTGCACGAAATAAAGGAGTCTCATTGTAAGGTAACCCAAGAGAAAGCCGTGTGTGTGCATTTGTGTCCTAAACTACGCCTTGAGAAAAGTCGGGCACGACTCAAAGTTAGGATACCTGCAAATGACCAAAGATCCAACAGTCCACCAATTTGGCTTTTAGGAGTTTCGATAATTTATTAGGTATTTTCGAATATGGGTGAATGAATATGAATAATGAGATATGATAATATGAATAATAATAATATATAATAAAATAAGTACGATAATATGAATAATATGAATAAAATGGATAAAAAACGATAAAAAAAAAGAAAATGAAAAGTTTAAAAAAAAGTTGGTCTCGGATCCTTTGTTTCACGTCAATATTTTGACGGCTAAACGGTGAAAACTTTTTCATCGACCAAAAAAGCAAAAATGTCCAATAACAAAAAAGAAATAAGATTGAAATTAATATGAATATATAAAGAAATCCTAAAAGAAATTATAACAACTAATATGTAAAATATTCTAAAAAATCTAAAAGAAATACTAATAAAACTCCTAAATAAAACTAAAACTTAAAAAAGTTAAATTTAGAAAATATAAATATAGATATACATAATATTCTAAAGAAATGTTTGAAGTATAATATATAAAAATCAAGACAAATAGACCCTCAAAAATTGATTAAAGAGGCTCTAAAAATAACTAATTTATAAGATAAAAGATAAATCTAAAAAAAGAAATATTAATAATATAAAGAAAATACTTTAGACTCTTAACCATCAATATATATATATATATATATATATATATATATATATATATATATATATATATATATATATATATATATATATATATATATATATATATATATATATATATATATATATATATATATATATATATATATATATATATATATATATATATATATATATATATATATATATATATATATATATATATATATATATATATATATATATATATATATATATATATATATATATATATATATATATATATATATATATATATATATATATATATATATATATATATATATATATATATATATATATATATATATATATATATATATATATATATATATATATATATATATATACATACTTAAAAAAAACATTTACATAAAAAAAAAGGAAAAGGTGAAAGCTGAGGAAAAAGGGAGACGGTCCAAAACATCAATAAAGTTTCCAGAAACATCCCAAGCTTCTTCGTCGTCAGCTTATCGTCTTTGCTCTCAAATTTTCTTGCGGTGAAACAAGCCGTTTTTCCATTCTTGGTTTCGAGCTCCGATTAAAAGGTTTCCATATCACTCAAACTTTGATCCTAGTTCTTATTCTCATCTCTAATCTATTTCTGTTTCATCTAATTTCTGAGTTGGTTTAAAATGGATTTAGTTTGGGGAAATGTTGAAGAAGCTGAGTTTTTGTGATTTTTGATTTCATTTGAGCTTTTTGTTGATCTGGGTTTTTCCTGGTTTTCTGCTTAGGTCTGGAGTTGGAGTGAATGTTAAGGAGGAGGATGTTGTTGATTGGAGATTTAGGTTTGAAAAAGGGAAATATGGAGGAGGTTTTATGGTGGAGAAGATGATGTGGTCGACAGAGCAAGGTTCTCGGAGGTTTGGTTTGCGGGTTACCGGCGGGAGAAAGTTCGAAGGTTGAAGGAAACAGAGGTTAGCGAGATGAAGGTTGAAGTTGAAGAGTGTGGGTTTTGACTGATGAAGATTACTAGGTTTGACAGAAAGTTGAGGGAAACAGTTATGGTAATGCAGCGGTTGATGTAGGTCAGAGGGAGGAAATGGTTGCGAAGGCCGTTGTTGATAGGTGGATGGAGAAGTGATGATAAAGTGTAGTTTTTGTTTTTGCTGTGAGAAGAGTATTTGGTTGATGAATAATGGAAAACGAGGTAGGGGAGGAAGGAGACCGGTTGGAAGTGATGAAGTTTAGAAGTTGAGATGGGAGACGGCGACTAGGGTTAGTGTCCTAGGGTTTGGAGGCTGTTAGGATTGTTTTAGGGTTAGGGTTGTCCTTCTGGAGGGGACACTGAATAGTGATAGTATATATAGGACGTTGACACATGGCAGCCTGGCTAATGACTTTGGATCACTGATAATCTTGATTAAAGACTGATAAGAACCGTGTTAATGATTAAAATGGATCAATAAACATGCTGACTCAATGACTTCATTAAAATTTAATGGAAATCAAACTATATAAAAAAAACTCCTAATTAAATAACTAAAACTAATTAATAATAAACATAAAACTAATCCTAATATAATGACTTAACTAAACTAATCAACTACTTAATTAATAAATAAACAACTAATAAAAACAAACAAATAATCTAATTAAAAATTAAATAATAACATCCATTTAAATGAGCTACTACTTAAAAATAAAATAAATAAATAAATAATAAAATAAAATAAATAAAAAACTATTTAAATAAAAATCTAAAATTAAATCCTAAACTAATTTTAATAAATAAAAAAATAACTGCAAACTATTAAAAAAAGTCTATTTAAAAACTAAATCAAAAAAAAAAAAAAAACTCTAATTGAAATGAAAGTTTAAAAAATAAATTCTATGTTAAAAATAAAATAAATAACTATTCTAATTCCAAAATTACTAACTTAAATCTAAAATCCTAAAATATCTCTAATATTACTAACTTAAATCTAATATCCTAAAATATCTCTAACATTACTAATTTAATTCTAAAATCCTAAAATATCTCTAACATTATTAACTTAATTTTAAAATCCTAAAATATCTCTAACACTACTAACTTAATTCTAAAATCCTAAAATATCTCTAAAACAAAATTAAATCTAATTAATTCTAATACTAAAATGATTCTAAAAACAAATTAATTCTATGCCGTAAAAAATAATCTATTTCTATTTTAAATAAGAAAAAAAAAATTATTTCTAATAAAAATTCTAACTAAATTAAAATTCTATATTAAAATAAATAAAAACTCTATTTAACTCCACTAAAAAATATTCTATCTATTTATTTTTTAAAATAAAATTAAAAAAAAACTATTTAAACTAAATTCTAAAAAAAAGAATCTAACAAAACCTATAAAACAAACCTTTTAAAAACTATCTTCTGAAAAATAAAATATTCTAAAAAATAATTAAAATCTATATTAAACTACCAAAATTCTAACAAAAAAAAACTAATTAAAAATCTATTTAAAATTTAAATCCTATTCTAAACGACTATATAAAAAAACTATTTTTAAAAAAACTATTAAAATCAAAGACTATTTAAATGGAAAATAAATAATTATTCTAATTCTAAAATATGATAATAAAAAAACTAATTAATTAACTAAATAAAATTGTAAATGTAAAATGAAAAAAGTGTACAAAAAGAATAATGTTTTGAAAAGGAGAAAAAGAGCAAAATAAAAATGGAAATAAATTTTACAAAAATGCCCTTAGGCCGTGTGTCAAGCTTCCTTTGGGTAAATTACTCGAGATTTGAAAAACGCCCAATCGGGGGTGGACACATGTCAAAACGATATGAAATTAAACAAACAATGCAAAAAGGACATAAGAGAAAAAAATGCGAAAATATTTTTAAAAAAAGGTAGGACAAATTTAGGGTATGACATATAGCAAGAAAACCTTTTCATAATTCAAATTAACTTTTAACAATAACCATAACCTTTAACAAACCATTTCATGTTTAAATTTAATAAGATAAATGATAAAAACCTTTTAGATATTTTAAGCTTCTTTTATTCAAAATGAACTAAGTAAATTTAATTATTTCACCAACTTTTATTAAAACTAAAACAAATTAATTCACCATATCAACCTAACTTTTCTTAAAATCAACCTCATCAAAAATATCATTTTCTCATAAGTCAATCCAACCATTTTCTCAATCCCGAATTAAAATCAACCAGTGTCGCATAAAATTAATCAATCCAATCGTGCACGCTCCCGCACATTCACATACACAGTTCACTTTCACACATTTAAGCGCTTTCATGCGTATGTGCGTTTTACTTTACCTACTTTTATTTTATTCACAATTCACACACTCACTTAGCGCTTTCATGCATTCGTGTATGTTTTATCTTTATCCGCAATTTATATTCTCGCATCGCATTCCGTCCAAAGGAAAAACCTACACATGAGTCAACACTTGTGTGTAGTGCACGTCATTTGCATCATGCTCCCCATGATCCTTGATCTCATTCAAGTTGATCAATTAAGATAGATCCTACCCCATAGGAAGGACCTTTATCTTTACAACATAGAAAAACAAACAATCAACTCAAAACAACAAATATTCAAACACATTAGAGAAAGATGCCAAATCATCTTAAGCGAGATAGAATCTCCACCCACAATAATACAATCAATACCGTAGGGACTTTGCCTTAAGAGAGATAGAGGCATACCTCGTCGATCCATATCCGAGTACTTGAGCCCTTCTCTTAAGACGATGCAAAGACTACTTTCCTACAATTTGTAGCGGTTAAATCTCCCTTAAAATGATAACGCATCTCTTCTCCTAAAATCAATCAATCAACTACCCTAAACCCGTAGGAACTTTGACCACAGTCAAAGAACTCCTCAAGCCCTTAAGGGGAATTACAAAATACTCTGATTCCACTCCCGTAAGGATATGTAGGCATAAGATGCGATATCTTATCGAGTATACTTAGAAATAAACCCCCTAGGTCTTTAAACATTAAGCAGATAAACACTTAGCAATAAACAAACATAAAACAAGAGGTTCCTGTAGAGTACTACAGAAACTTAGGATGCTAGTAACTTCCCTAAGTTTAACCAACCCCCGAACCTAAAACTCTCTAGCTTGCATTTGCATTGCATTGTGGGAATTTCAACCTTTATCCCTTCCTTTGGACAAATCAAAGATCGGTTGCAAAATGAATTAAAGATTCAAACCAATCAATAGTTTGGTATCCGATTTTCACCGCGACAGAAATGGCGACTTCACTGGGGACCCTTTGTGGGTTTCCCTAACTTGTTTATTATGTTTGTTTATTATATGTTTGCTAATTTGTTTATATGTATAATTGTTTATCTATTGCTTTTTGGGATAACCTTTGAGTGGTGAGACAAAGTCCTACACCCGGACTTGAGTGAACTTAAGATAGGATAGTGATATGTTTGACGAGGCTTATAGGGAGTTGAATTCCGACCAAGTTGACTTGAAAATTAGGCTCAATGAGGCCCTCTCGAAATCTGTAATGTTGAACGAGTACTCGTGAAAACATTCACTATTTTCGTTTGGAGCCTATGATATTGAGGACCGTAGTTACCTTTAACCCCACTTTGGCCTTTATCAGGATGTAGTGCGGGACTATGAGGGAGTACTCCCGAAATAGTGCTATGCGATGCTACACTCAAAAGAATCTCTCTTGAGAATATTATTAATCACCGAGTAATTGGGAAGTTGATAATATCCGAAAGATGGGCTAATTACTTTGGGAACCCTCTTAGAACCTTGTTCCGCAAGTACAATCGACCTTTAGTCCATGTCCTTTGGGGATGGGTATACCCTTTGGCTCCATGCTCGTTGCAAACCTAGGGTCTCCCTTGTTTGTTTATCTTTTCGCATCTATGTGCTTACTTGTGTTTGTTGCATCCATATAGCATCATTTTGCATTGGTTTCGTGGAATTCCTAGCTTATTTATAAACATTATAGAAACCAATAGGGATTACAAAAGAAAATATTTTGAAATATTCTTTTAAGAGTCCTAGCTTGGATGGCCTAAGGAAGTAGGAGCTCAGAAGACCAATACGAAAGACTTCCCTTATTATCAAAGAACAAATGAAGTTCAAAAGACTCTCATCAATATTGAAGGTCCGAGTAAACAAAGGATTCATTTCTCACCTTCCAACAAGAACAAAAGAAGAGATGGAGGATTTATTTTCCTCTATCAAACTAACCTTTAGACATGGATTATGGACAACTCATATTCAAGAAGATCCAAGTGGAAGAGAAAATCAACAAGTGTGATGAAGGACTTCCTTAGGGCTTTGTTTAGCTTTTATTTAGATATTATGATGGGACTCTTATAAGAATATTCATTTGTAATCAATATCAAAAAATAACAAATGAATTTTCTTTGGTATTCTGTAACGTTTATAAGAACTTGAGTTCCATGAAACCTTTCATTTCTGCATTTTTTGCATCAGCATTTAGCATTTGCATATGCATGTTGTCGCTACTGCGAAAATCGGCGCCGGCTGAACAGAAGAGTCGCCACCGTGCGTTATTTATCCCAACAGAGGGAAAGGAAACGCTCGAAGTAAACATACCGCAAAGACGAGAAAGGAATGGTCGTCGCAACCAAATCCTGGATTCGGGAGTCGGTTCCGTAAGGGGAAGGTATTAGCACCCCTCACGTCCGTCGTACTCGACGGGATCCACGCTTGTTTTCTAGTACGGATTGTTATTCTATCTACTACAGGTCTGGGGTTAAAAGAAAATAAAATGACTCGGCAAAGTATCGCACTTTATGCCTACGTATTCCCGTCTGGAACGAGAAATCAGAGTCAACGTAGTTCGCCTACCTACGGGAAAGGAGGGGAAGGTTGCTCGCTAGGATATCGCATCCTATGCCTACATACTTTCATACAGCATGAAAGATCAGAGCAAACGTATTTCGGGCCACGGAAGACACAGATTTGTCTGGATTGTTTTTATCCTTCTGAAAAAGGTTTTCTGATTACGGGTCCAAGCGGACAAAAATGACTCTTTAATTGGTTTACAGTCTTTTACGCAAGAACTGTTTTTTATTGATGTTTAACCTCTTATTGTATTTTTGATTGTTTTGAGATGAGAAGAGAAAGAACTCTAAAACCTAGGGTTAAAATGGGAATCAAAACTATCCTAATGTTGTCATGCATGGATTAACACCTAATGTCTGTCATATTTCTCTCTTGCGCAGAGAGAAACAGAGATCCTAGGGGATAAACGGAAAAGACACAACAAATATACAGTACAGTAGTAAAATGCATGAATGCAGCAGTACAAGCGAGGCAAGGGAGTCCCATTCAACCTCGAACCTGAAAAACAATAGGCAAAGTGAAACAGCTTCACCTCAAACCTAAGGGGAAAAATCAACAAACAATACAGCAAAGAAAATAAACCCCAAAACCAGCTCTGACAGCACACCAGCTCCTACAACAGCAACTCTGAACAAACATCGAACTCTGACAGTTGATTAAAAGCAATCTTCCAATGAACCCCAAGATCCAACTCCAATGATACCCAAGCTACAACAAACTTTCATCTCCAAGAAATCACCAAGCTCAAGCAGGCACAGAATCTTAACCAGTTGACAGCATCAGACAGCAGATAGCTCCCAACAGCAGTAAACCCTAGCTTTAACATTTGCACAGCTCTGACATGAATAATCTTCATCTTTTTCAATCTTTGATCTTCATCTCTATATTCAATGGCTTCTTTCTTCAAGGAAAACTCTCCTGGATGATAATCACTTAACAAGATGAGTTGAATATTAAACAGTTCATTGACTACCAAAGGAAGCCTGCAAACAGTTTAACATTATAGAAGAGTGGTTCTCTCAAAGTTCTACCTCTAAGGCAAGGTCACTTATCCCTCCAAAGGAGGGAGGTGAATACCCTAGAGGGACTTTATGTCATAGAGAGGAATGGAAGCACAAGAAGCTATCCATGTTTGTGGAAGAATTTAGTCTATTCTAAGGCTTTACCTATCTCCTATCTCCTATGTCTTCCATCAACTCCAAGCACAAACAATCTTCAAGCTTCAACATTTGATTATCATCTTCAATCTTCTCTTTTAATGTCTTCATGCTCCACAAGCTCAAACCAAGCCCCATACCCCATAGAAAAGCCCAAAAGCCCAAGCAAACAAATATAAACCCCAAGTGGGAACACCAAACAAACACTCCATTTGCAAAATATACTAAAAATAGTAATATAGTATTTAAAATTCTAAGATTTATTCTAAGGGGATTTCTACATCTATCCTACATACCCTATATGTCCCATAACCTAATTCAAGCTAAAAATCCCCAAAACAAAATGTTATAATGCACCTATGTTGAGTTTACATCCTAATTGTACTAACCTAATGCTCTTTAGTCAAAACTAAACAAAATTAATCCACAAAAATGTGGCATAAATCCAGGGGGAACTTAATGTTCTAATCTAACTACTACAAAAAGAATGGAATCAAAATATGAATTTAAATGACTAAACAAAATTCACCAAATAATATGTACAAACAAAATGAAAATAAAAAGCAATTAAATGTGAAAATTCACCATAAATGGGAAAGTGCCTAAAATAATATTTTTATTTTTCCACAATTTTCTTGACATCATGATGAGAATGGAGCAAAAACTCCCATGCAAAAATGATTATTTTTGGATTTATAATGAATTTTGTAAACTATATGCACATATGGAATAAAAAGAAAATTCAATTAAAATAATAGAGCAGGGGGTGGCAACAGCAAATCATTTATACTTCAAAACCACATTGGGCCCAGGGGGGTGCTGGTAGCACGCGCTGGGCCCAGTCTAAATCCAGAAGAAAAAAAACAACAAACACTGGAAAAAAAAACCAGGGGGGTGCGAATAGCGGGGATTCGCTGGGTTATCCAGGTTGGGCCCCAAAGGGGGGTGTAAGCAGTAAACCTGCTAGGCCCAAACAAAATGCAAAGGGGAGAGGGGGGTGTGACGAGTAAGATGGGAGTATGCTCAGCAATCTATGCAATTGGGCCTAAGCCCGAGCCCAATTCACATTTTATCCTCAGCATAACAAAACCCTAACCTCTCCTAAATCCTCTCGATACTGTTCATCTTCTCCTAAGCTAAACCCTAAACGGTGCCTCTCTCTTCACCTTACCCTCTCTCTGAAACGCCCTCAATCTCTCAAACGCACCACAAAATCCCCTCAGCTTCCATTCCCTAACTCATCCTCACCAAACCTTACATCCTACCGTCAATCTAACCCTAGATTCTACCTTACCTCCACCTCAAACCTATCAACCACGAAACCTCGATGTACAACTCAATAACAAATTATGGAAGTAGCGGTTTCAGAGAAAAGAACCTGGGCGAAGCTGTGGAGGTGGTACCGTCTGGAGAAAACCTGGAAGTTCTTCTGACGATCGTCGATGAAGCCCTGGACGGAAGAGATTCTTGAAGGTCTGAAGAGAGATCTTGAACGGATGAAGATCTAGGCGAACGTTCTTGGCAAAGACGCTTGCGGATTAATGATGCCTTTGATGTTTTTGGGAAATCTGGAGAAATCTCATGAAGATCGATGAAGATCTTGAGGATTCTGGAAACGGCGGAAGGATGTTCAAAGATCTGGACACGGATCTTGCTAGATCCTGAAGTTTGCTGGTGATCTGCAGTTTTCTGGGGAAAAACTGATGAATATGGTGGTGACGAACACGATGAAGATCGTGAAATACTGGAGAAAAGAAGATCAATCACAGGAAGAATACATGCATTTTCCGGCGAGGTTGAGGTTCACGGTGGTTTTCCGGTGAGGTCGACTGAAGGGGATGAATGGAGAGGATGATGGTGGTTGATGATTTTGGCGTGTTGTTGCAGTTTCCGGTGAGCTTGGGAACTCCGGCGATGGTTACCGGCTCCGACGAGCAGTTACGGTGGCCCGGCGGGAGGTTGCATGGCCGGCGGTGGGGGAAGTTGGTGGAAGACAGCTGGTGAGCATGCAAAGGGGGAAGGAGGTGAGGGAGCCACGTGGTATGGAGAGAGGGTGAGGGATGGACAAGTGGCAAGTTGGGAATGTGAGGTGGCGAAAATCTGTGTGAGAGAGAGAGAGAGAGAGAGCGAGGTGGCCGAACCATAGACACACGTGTGGCAGCCTTTTTATAGCGACAAGTGGCATTTTTGGACTTGGACTCTTGACTGGGCTTTGATCTGGATACTGGCCCACTTGGATCTGCACTCTGATTAGCTCTAAACACAAAATTAACTGCAAATTAAACCTAATTAATCCTAAACGAAAATTAATAATAAAACCTAATTAAAATCTATCATTAATCCTAAAACAAAAATTAAAAATAAAATCTAATTAATATATTAAAAAGCTATTTAATATCTAAAAACTACTTACAAAATCTAATTAAATCTAACAAAAAACAAATAAAATCTAAAACAAACATTTAATCCCTATTTAAAAAATCTGAAAAAAAAACAATTAAATCTAATAAAATCTAAAACAAACATTTAATCCTATTTTTTTAAAATCTATTCTTATTAAATTCGAATTAACAATTAAAATCTAATAAAATCTAAAAACCTTAATATCCCTTTTTACAATCTATTCTATTAAAGAAAATTAATATCTATTTATATCTTCTTCTTTTTTAAAATCTATTAAAAGGGAAATTGATATCTAAAAACTTAAAATCTGTTAACTCTCTAAAGAAAAAAGAATATCTATTTTAAAAAAATCTAAACAAATCTATTAAATTCTATTAAAGAAAATACCACCCTATTTACTATCTAAAAACAAATAAACCTATTAAAAAAATCTATTAAATGCATTAAAAATCTAGAAAATAAAGGAAAAATCCTAAAAAATGTCGGGAGGCCGGTTAAATCGGTTGGAGAACACTTGCGCAACCATAGCGAAACCCGGACATCGAGATGGCCTGAAAACACAGGGAACGAGCACCAATTCTCAACAGACTTATTCAAACTGGCCTGAGCTGCCTGAAACGCCAGGGGCTGCAATCCCGATAAAAATCAATCTGACTGAGAAAAATGCCATGGATGCAATATGCGAATGCGAACGCAAAATGTGTCGAAACATAAACCAGATATGGGAACCTGTTGGTCAAATTTTAGGGTGCAACAGCTGCCCCTATTCAAGCGGCTTGGACCTGAAGGGTTGAAGAGCGAACAACCTTCAAACATTCAAAGGTAGAAGACGGTTGAATACAAAATAAACCCGAAAATTTGCCAACCGCAGAAATAAACTGCGCACTTGCTTGGGAAACACCATCCAGAGAACTGAATCCAATTATTATGGCAACAAACTGATTGATCACCTGATAAAGACCTTGATTGTAGCCCCAGTTACTTGTGTGACACCACAGATAACAAACCCGAAGGTTGGATCAACATGCACTTGATCACCTCCCATCGTCTATTGATAGACGAAGACACCATCCCGCAGGAAAACAATAACCATACTCACATCGTCTAAAGATAGACGGAAAGACACCGTCCCGAAGGAAAACAATATTCATACTCACATTGTCTAAAGATAGACAGAAAGACATCATCCCGAAGGAAAACAATATCCATACTCACATTGTCTAAAGATAGACAGAAAGACACCATCCCGAAGGAAAACAATATCCATACTCACATTGTCTAAAGATAGACAGAAAGACACCATCCCGAAGGAAAACAATATCCATTCTCCCCTCGTCTAATGATAGACGGGAAGACACCATCCCGAAGGAAAAACAATATCCATACTCACATTGTCTAAAGATAGACAGAAAGACACCATCCCGAAGGAAAACAATATCCATACTCACATTGTCTAAAGATAGACAGAAAGGCACCATCCCGAAGGAAAACAATATCCATACTCACATTGTCTAAAGATAGACAGAAAGGCACCATCCCGAAGGAAAACCGTTAGCGGAAGGAGAACCACGTTCATCACCACCCATAAAATTTCAAAATCCTTTCGTCTACAGGAATTGATGGAAAGAACAATATCTTCAAAGGGGCCACATCATCAATAAGGATTGACAGGAAGAAAAACCACCTCCAAAGAGCCATGCCGTTGATAAGGATCAACAACTAGGAAAACCAAACATTCTTCGAAGAGCCTCGACGTCAATAAGGATCGACGGTCAGGAAAACCTTCTTGAAATGTCATCTCATCCCATAAACAGAAAGAACGCCGATATCTGAATGATCGCCTGGAAACCCCTCAACATCTAAAGATAGATGGAGAAAACCATATCCAACCTCACGACGTCTAATGATAGCCGGAGAAGGCTCGCTGGGGGAAACACATCGTCAATGTGAACTGACGGGAAGAGAAGTCTGTCAATATCAGACGACTGATGAGTAGAGCATAACCATTGCATGATCTGAGAATCGAATACCAAAGAGCTATCTGAATAAAGCTGCTGGATAAATGCCCCTGAACTGATTACAAAGTACCTCATGTTGCCACTGAAGTCTGATAGAAAAACTGGCTTATGCTTCGTATGCATATGCGTATGTTTGAATTTTTCTATGGCGTAATTCTCCATATGGGATGGAAATGCTACGCATTTGAGGATGAAATGCAAGTATGATGCAAGTATGATGATATATGCAAATGCAAATGCGGGCTCGGGTCGCTGGAGAAGTTGGATACAGAAATCCGCTTCAGCAAAATAAATGCTGAAGACAAAGCCAACTCCGTTGGGGATAACCAGATATCACAGAATTATTCCAGCAAAATAAATGATGGAAAAGTGAAGCCAACTTCGCTGGGGAATAACCGAATGTGCCAAGCATGCTTGGACTTCTGTCAGGGATAGCTTACCCGTGCCAATGAAGATTGGACTTTGCCGGGGAAAACAGACGGAGTCTTCCTGCGTACCCATGAATATTGAATTTTGAAACTGATGCACCAACCTGGATGGGCCTCACAATGATTGCCAATATGGATTGGGATTCCTGAAAATTGCCAATAAGGATTGGGCTTTAGGCTATCCGTGATGGGTCATGTACGAATGACTCTGGAAAACGTGTTGTCTGAATTCACAGTTTCTGATTGAAGGGTCAATAGATGGTAACATGATTTCCCGACATTTGACTTACACTTGGAGATTAGCTGAATCAGCTCGAATAGCTCTGAGTAACTCTGATGACACGGAGAAGAACAATTCCTTTGCTTCTGATATGCCCCAGCCTGTGGGACCTCTATGGGGATAGTCCTCAAAAGGAAATCTGAAACTCTGTACCCTGACGGTCTGATATGAAATGCCCCGGCCTTCTGAACCTCAGAGATATACTTCTGAACAAATTCCCCTCAGGCAAGAAACAACTTCTGCGCTTCTTCTAGAGTGGACTGCCCCTGTCCGCAATGACTTTGCCCCTGATTGGTTGATTTGGTATAGTGACTCTAGCTACGAGAGATTTACCGAATCTCGACCTGATTGCCCCGGAATAACGACTTTGGATGGCTGACCTCACTGGGGATCACTTGATAATAGCTTGCCCCGGCTTTCGGGATATTCGGGCATCCTGCATTCTATCCTGATCAGACTTTCCACTGTAGGAAACTTTCCTGCTGTCAAGCGCTTAGTCGTAAGTAAAACCAGTTGTTCTGCATAAAAGATATATTAATGCAATGCATATGATAGTTTTAACATCCAAGCTGTTAACTTGAAACGGAAAATCAGTTTATGGCATATAATGCACAAATCATTTATCAAAATATCGACATCAGTACCAACATGGTAAGAAGAACCCTTTTAGGAGTCAGCTTCGACGCGATCTTAACCGATGTATGCCTTCGAAACAACCCTGCTTCAATTAGGACTTTTGAAGGTTGTAACGTGGTCAGGTTCATGGTTTTGAAAGAAAGGATAAAGGCTCAAATTTTATTTTAACCCACCCATTCTCCTTGATGTTCTCCGATCCTACGTTCAGCTAACTCGACCTTAGCGCTCTCCTCTTAGAGGTTGAAGTATAGGAGTGATAGTTCGAGAACTATGAGTTTTTGGAGTGACAACCACTCACTCTTCGTCTTTGACACTTGGGGTCACACGACTCGTATTTCATTTGAGGACTTTTCTTTTGTAATCCTTTTCATCTTTTCTCTTTTTCTTTCCCTAATTTTTGCCTGGACTGACTCTTTTGAGTTTCTTTTGATTTTCCAGTCCAGCGGGATGCCCTTATTTTTGCCTAAGTCGTTTGTTTTCAAGTTTTGACTTAGCGGGCTTTTGATTCTTTTCGCTTTTCGTTTTTTTTCGAACAAGTCGTGTGACACTGGTTGTCTGACTCTTTGGGGAATAATGTGACTGTTTCACTTTTGAAATTTAACCCTTGTGGTTTTTTAGGCACGACCTTTAAGGGTGTGATTGATCCTCAAACGAACACTCCTTTTGCAATTTGGACGCTCGGTCAAATTAGCCAACGCCTACCCTGCCCCAGGTTGAGATTGAGGGCTTTTTGTTTTCAGAAAGAACTCCTACTACTAGGCTCAAAGGGGTTATCAAAGGATTATCTTCCTTATGTCTCCGGTGTTTAGGGATTTGAAACAATGCCTGTACATCATCAGCAGGTTTTATTTCAAAGGCATACAATATCGGAAGCTTGCATGTCGTTCATTTTCGTCATCCTCCTCGGATTCCGCTTAACCAAGCGTTGGATATCTGTAAAAATCAATTAGTGAACACGAATGGATTTAATCAAAACATGCATATTCATTTCATTATCATCAATTGAATGAAAACAACAAGTTTTACAGACAAGATTGCAATTTAACAAGAAAGAAACTACAAACATAAAGAAATGACAAGATGAAACACAGGAAAACGTCAGCCTCCGAGAACCGGGCTTTCACATCTGACTTGCTGTTGAACTAGCCATCTTCCAAGTTGCCTATTGAAACCTGTTGCACCCTAAAATTTGACCAACCGATTCTCCTATCTGGTTCATGGTTCAATTCGTATTCGCAAATCAGATGCATGACATTTGTGCACAGACAGAGGATGTCAGGGTTACAGCTTGGGTTTCATTTACCAGATATGTCAGATCCAGTCTAGATAATCAGGGTTTTATTTTCGGGAAATTGTGCGCTTCTCGGTGTTTTCAGCTTACATGGTGGTTTTTGGGATATTCTGATGCCAGGGGTTTACTGTTTGCTTCGATCTGGTCTCGCGCTATCATTTATGTTGGTCATTTGCATTTGTCTGCATTTTTTTTAGGATTTAATAGCCTTTTGTGGATTTTAAATAGGCTTTTTAGATTTTTAGGATTTAAATAGATTTTTTAATATTTTTAATAGCTTTAAATCTTTTTTTTAGAATTTAAATTGTTTTAAATAGATTTTAGATTGATTTTCTTTTAGAATATAATATTTTTTGGATAATAGAATTTATTTTTAATCTTTTGTTAGATATTAATTTCTTTTATTAGGATTTAATTAGTTTAATTAGGGTTTAACATTAGTTAGGTTTTAATTGAGTTTGTTAGAATTAATTAGGATTAGTTTAATTTTCATTTAGATTTAATTGCAGTTTCATTTTTAGTTAGAGTTAATTAGGTTTAATCATTAGTTAATTAGGTTTAATCTTTGATTAGTTCTTAATTGGTTTTAATCATTCTAATTCAGTTTTTTTGGGGTTTATGGATATCATTTTCGTGGGCCAGTTCAGGATGTGGAGGCCCATTCCTCTTAGTCCGTTTTTGCTTTTTTGTCCAATTTGCAGCGCCATGTGTCTACTATATAGCCAGGCCACGCGTGTGCTGTCAAAGCTGGCCACCTCATAATCCACTTACACTCAGAGTCTTCCACCTCACCCACTATCTCTCTCTCTCTGCCACGCGTCCCACTCAGCCTCTCTCCCTGGCCTGCGTGTCATCTCCTCCTCCTCCCTAGCTTGCATGCAAGCCAGCTGGATCCCACTACCAGCTCCTCACTGGTCGGCATGCACACGCCGGTAACTACCGCCGGAGCCACCGCAACAGACTCCTAACCATCGTCGGAAACTGCAAAAAACTCCAGAATCCGTCCTAACATTTTAATCTTCTTCGCCTACCTCCATCGACCACCTGCCGAAAATAGTGCTTCGCCGAAAAACTCCTCGGAATACTCATCATTTTCCAGATTTTTATCAAGAACACTCATCGTGTTCATCTGGATTTTCCAGAAATTCATCCATTGTTCTTCATCTCCTTCAAGATCATCAGCAATAATCTCCAGATTATCGCCGGAGTCAACCAAACAAGATCAAGAACCTTCAACAAATGTTAACATCGTTCGTCATCGCCTTCGTCGTCGGATCGAGAACGTCTCCAGAAATTTCCTTGCAAGAACTTCATCAAGTTTATCGTAACTGATTCTCCGATCTTCAACATCGTCAAATCCACTTCATTGTTCGTCAAGATCTTCAGAGCTTCAACATCGTCCTTAAACATCATCAAGTTCGTTGATCTTCATTCGTTCATCGTAAAAGCTCCGTCAACATCGTAGATCTTCAAGCGTCCACGAAGAACTCTCCAGAAGTTGATCCTTCAAATTCTTCACGTGCTCCGCCATCGCTCATCAGTGGTTCCAGAAGCTTCATCGCCTTCATTGCATCGCCCAGGTTTTGCTTCTTTTCGTTATGCCTCCTAGTCGTTTATTCAGATGGATTAGGGTTTTCGTTTTGAGATTTGCGTGTTAGTTTTGTTGAGGAAGATAGTTTAGGTTAGGGCATGAGTTGAACGGATTTGTGTTTAGGTTCAGTTTCAGATTTGGTGAGAGATTGTTTGAGAGGGTGAGAGGGAATCAGAGAGAGGTTGGGGGGAGCGGCGTGTTAGGGTTTTGGTAGTGAACAGTGAACGAGAGGTTAGAGAAGAATGGTTTTGTTAATCATCCGTTTGGGTTAGGGTTGGATTGGGTCAAAGCCCAAGTCTGGTTGCTGATCACGTACCCCTCATTTGCTCGTTGTCCCCCCCCCCCCTGCGTGAGAGGAATGCTGAGTGACTTTGGATTGGGCTTAGGCCCTAAGTGCTATGCACACCCCCGTGTATGGGTCCAGTCGCTGAACAACTAGGATTAGTGCTATTCGCCCCCCCTGTATTATTTTCTTTTTTTAATTTCTTAGTTTTCGTGCATGTTAGAAAAAATTCATAAAAAATAGTAAGAGTATCCGATTAATTCCATTCTTTTTTCTGTAGGTTCCTAAGTCAATTTAGAATTTTATAATGCAAAAATAGTGAATTGATCATGCATTTTCATTTTTATTTGCATTTTTGTATGGTAATTGGTATTGAATAATTGGTTTGTGATGTGTCTGCCTTGTTGATTTTAGTTCTCTCATTTGGTAATGATTTTTGCTTTAGTTTTTTAGTATGTTGTACTAGACTGATGCATGCTCCCCATAGGATTTTTTTGGATTTTTTAGAGATTGATTGATGTGGTTTTAGGGTTAGAGAATAGAGACCTCCTAGCTTGCTGGTTAACCCTTGACCATTCAATGTTAGGGATTGTTTAGTAGCCTTAGAAGTTGACTTAGGCTTTGAGATTTGATCTTGGGATCATAGAGGTATGTAGGTTTCCCCTAGATTTTTGGTAGATTTTTATAGGGTGTTCTGTTATTTTTGTTTGAGCCTGAGAATAGGAGAAGTCTTGATAGGCTTCTGACTTTGAAGTTCAACTGTGGTTGAACTTCAGAGTTAGTTTCTTTTGGGTTGAGGGCCTGTGGTTTCTTCTTGAGGATGGAGGCTGGATTAAGTCTTGTTGGAGCTTGCAAGGATGCATGGTTTGAGGTCCTAGTCTAGGAGCTTGTTCTCTGTTTGTGAGGTTTGAGATCCTGAAGTTTGAGGGAAATTTATGGTATTTTCCTGAGGAAGGCACCATAGATGTCTCTCATCCTTTCTTCTCACCTCTTTCTTAAGTATCCAATGATGTCGGAGCCTTCATGTGAGTTTACTTTCTCCTGAGGAGGAATGTAAACTGATCACAGTTGTTGAGCCACATGGGATATGATTCCTAAGTGGAAGCCCCCTAGTATTTTCCTGAGGAAGGCACTATGGGTCTGTTCATTTAGTTCCCTTAGTTCATATAGGATTTCTCAAGTATCCAATGATGTTGGAGCCTTCATGTGAGTTTAGTTTCTCCTGAGGAGGAATGTAAACCGATCACAGTTGTTGAGCCACATGGGATATGATTCCTAAGTGGAAGCCTCCTGGTAGTTTCCTGAGGAAGGCACTGTGAGTCTGTTCACTTAGTTCCCTTAGTTCATGTAGGATTTCTTAAGTATCCAATGATGTCGGAGCCTTCATGTGAGTTTAGTTTCTCCTGAGGAGGAACGTAAACCGTTCACAGTTGTTGAGCCGCATAGGATATGATTCCTTAGTGGTAACCTCCTAGTACTTTCCTGAGGAAGGCACTACGGGTTTGTCTGCTTAGCTCCCTTTCTTTGGTAAGCTTGTTTTGAAGCTTGAAGACTGGGATTGATTTCTTTTGTGTAGGGTTTTGCTTAGGGCTTTGCTTAGAGATTTGATTAGGGTTTTGCATAGGGCTTTGCTTAGGGGTTTGATTAGGGTTTTGTTTAGGGGTCCTGCTCAGGGTTTGGTTTAAGTTTTGGATAGGGGCTTGTCAGGCTGGTTCGCCTTCTCTTTGTGTTGTTTGACTTGTGTGGTGTTGTGCTGCATTAGACTTAGGGGTTCATCTAGATATTTCTGAGGTAGGTGCATCTTAGAGATAGGCTTTGTGTGCATGAGAAGTTGAGGTGGTCCTCCTTCTGCTTGTTTGTTATTGAGTGGCTTTGCTTGCTGGTATTTGGTAGAGCTGAGCTCCCTTACCTCTGTGGTTTGCGGCCTTTGCGCCTTGATTGTTTGGTTGTTGCATTCATGCATATTTCCAGTATTTCTTTACTTCGCAGTTGATTCCTGTTTGCTGTTTAGTCCTGTTGCCATGATCCCTTAGGAGCTCTAACTTCTCTGATATGGAGGAGTTATGATAGACATTAGGATGGTCAACCAGGCATGATAACATTAGGTAGATTCCCCTTTTTCAACCATAGTTTTAGGGTGTCTCTTTCCTTTCTCAAAACAACAGAAAAACACTTAATAAAGGATAAAACAAAAGTGAATTCATTTCTTCCGTAGTCGAACTACGTTTGCTCTGATCTTCCATGCCGTGTGGAAGTACGTAGGCACAGGATGCGATGTCCTGGCGAGCAACCTCCCCCCGTCTAGGCGTAGGTAGTCGAACTACGTTGACTCTGACTTTCCCATTGCACGAGGGAGTACGTAGGCCCAAAACACCGTATGTTCTGTCGAGTCCTGTCCTTTTATTTTCTTTTCAGACTGACCATTAGCGTAGATAAATAAACACACCCTTTTCCTTATAAACACCGATCGTGGATCCCGTCGAGTACGACGGACGTGAGGGGTGCTAACACCTTCCCCTTGCGTAACCGACTCCCGAATCCAGGTTTTGGTTGCGATGACCATACCTTTTCCCTTTTTTGCGAGGTTTACTTCGAGCGTTTCCTTTCCCTCCGTTGGGGATAAATAACGCACGGTGGCGACTCTTCTGTCAGCCGGCGCCGATTTTTGCAGTAGCGACAGCTGGCGACTCTGCTGGGGACTAATGTAGCATCTAGGGACTTTTCCCATCCCTTATGCTGGGACCGTTTCCCATCCCCTACGCGAGTCAATCCTAGCGCTTGGGTGTTTATCTGTTGGGTGTTGTGCATATGTGTTTTATCTTTCCGCACTTTACTTTCCCGCACCTTTACCTTTCCGCATTTACTTTCAGCACTATATTATTATGATTATTGCTGTGGGAGAGGGAGGTTACTATGAGTGAGAAGCCGGACCTGGGCTTGAGTATGAACCTAGACATAGTTGCGGAGAGTAGTAGACGAACCTGTCTGCTGAGCAGGCACAGTTCCCTACGAAATCTGCGCTCAGACGAGGTTCTCGCCGAGGTGCTCCTTTCCGGTCCTGAGGATCTGAGGGGAGTCCAGACGTGAGGATTGTCGACTCTGGGGACCGATCATTTGGAAGTCATCTAAGTGAGGCCTCTTCATGACTTGATGATGCCACTCCTTCTGGGAATCGTATCGTCACTCATGAAAGTCTGTGACGCTGACAACCGCATATGATGCCATACCTTTGTCCGTGGATTAGGTCCATACCTGTGAGGGGGATTGGGTTATTGCAGGAAAACTAGCCTTCAGAAACCATGATTCAGTATTTATCAGATGGTTTTCTTGGCTCGTTAACAGGTGTGTTGTTTGGATCAGATGGGTTTCTTGTTTGAGAATTGATACTATTATCAGATGGTTTTCTCGTCAGTTACAGAGGTTCAGATGGATTTCTTACCAGGGGATTGGTATTTTGGGTGTCAGATGATAGTCAGCGTCATGAGGTTCTGGTGACTGTGGTGGTTTTCTGTTCTTGACATCACAGAGATGTTCCTCTTCAGGCTACAGCATGGCCCCTGTGTTCACTTATTGCATCATTTATCATATTGCATTATTGCATTACCATTTGCATCCAACTAACGTGTGTGTATTGCAGGTACATATTTCCCCTCCCGGTTCCGGTGTTTGTTTCCTAGCAAGACATGGAAGCCATGAAGAGAGTGTTACCCTACAGATTCCCGTCTCCATATATCAGTCTGTTGTCAGAGTTAATTACTATTGCTAGGAAGAAGGTGATGGGAGATTTCAGGAAGACATATGGGAGGATCCTGACTTATGTTTACCAGCCCTCGGCGTATGAGATCAGCGGCATTTACACCCTGTTGCAGTTTTATGATGCTGAGCTCAGGTGTTTCGTTTTTCCTGACTTTGTTTTGGCTCCAACCTTGGAGGAGTATTCTGCACTCTTGGATGTACCGATTCGCGAGCAGATGCCTTTCTATCACACGGACGCTAAGCCTAATCTGGCTGAGCTTTCTGATATTCTGCACTTAGGAGAGTCTGAGCTGACAGGGAAGATGATCAGAAGAGGAGATGCGTGGGGATTTCCGTTGTTTGTTTTGGTGGAGAAGGCTCGGGAGTATGCCAAGAAGGGTGGTTGGGTTGTTTTTGACGCCATCCTTGCTGTGTGTGTTTATGGCATTGTATTGTTCCCAAACTTTCCTGATTTTGTTGATGCAGATGCTTTCTATATTCTGGCTGCAAAGAACCCAGTTCCTACCTTGCTGGGAGATATCCACCATTCCACTCACTACCAAAATGAAAAGCGACGAGGAAGGAATGTCTCTTGCTGTGTACCTCTACTGTGCCGGTGGTTTACTAGTCATATGCCGAAGTCAGGGCCTTTTGTCACTTCTATTGATTCTTTAGGATGGCCTGAGCGCTTGATGGGGTTGACTTCTGAGAATGTGGTGTGGGTTAATGAGGAGGTGTTCGAAGTTGAGGTCATATACAGATGCGAAGGATTCCCTAATGTTCCTTTGATAGGAAGGAAAGGGTGTGTCAATTACAACCCTTCCTTATTAATCAGGCAGTTTGGGTATGCACCTCAGGAAGCCCCGAAGCCCGAGGAGATACAAGAATCTCTGTATCTCACTGGGGCAATAGAGGAAGAGATGTTGATCAAGCTTGAGAAAGCATGGAAGAACCTGCATAAGAGAGGGAAGCCTTCATGTAGCAAAGGGGGTACTCGAGTTCTTGGTCCGTATGTGGAATGGATTCGTGAACGAGCCACGAAATTCCTTATGCCTTATCCTGCAGATCAGCCATTGTATCCTTCTCCGGTGGAGGAGCCCACCACTATAGACATACAGGTATACAAGCAGCTGATGGCGGAGAAAGAAGAGTTAGCAAAGGCTAAAGAAGCTTTAGAGAAAGAGAATGCCCAGCTTCGTCATGAAAAGATTGAAACAAGATATTTTTCCAAGCAACAGGCCGAAACTTTGAAACATCTGAAGACTACTTTATTGGAGTTGACTGAAACCAAGAAGCGTCTGGAGTTAGATGTAGACTCAGTTAGCAGTGTATTGGCTACTAAGAAACAAGAGCTGGAAAGGGCCTACACGAAGTTAGCTAAGTTCAGAGAGCACTGGGATCTCACTATGGCCAAACGGAAGGAACGGGAAGAAGAGCTAAAGATACAGGTTGCGCAGTTGGGAGAACAGGTCAAAGTGAGGACTGAAGAGCTTGAAGAAGAAGCATGTCGTCGATACGAGGTCGAACGCCAACTGATTGATGCCTTGAAAAATCTGGAAGATTGTCAGCGCAGAGCAGACATCAAGAGGCCCAAACCTGAGGATGGTGCCCAGGATAAGGCTTGGGAAGATTTTGTCAGAGATATCCATGGAACGGTCAGGAAAAGGGATCAGTTGATAGAAGGCTTGATTTATCGACCGGATCACGCAGAGACGAAGAAGCTGTTCGAGGATTTCTGCGACCGTACCCGCACTTGATTTCTCTCTTGTATTCTGTGTGTTGAGATCACCACCAGGCATGTTGGTTGGGATCCTCCTTTATCATCTCAGTTGTATGGAACATAGTTGTGTAACGTCTTGACAAGACTGTCAGTCCAATAAATATGTGAGGGTTTTTCTAAATATTGTCTTTATGGTTTATCTAGTCTTGCTACCATTGACACTGGAATTGGAGGGGAAATATCCCCAATGCACACATGCACGTTAGCATTTTTTCTGTCTGCATAAATCATATTGCATAGCATTTCTCTAGCTGGCCAGAGCACTTATCCAGCCTTTGTTTTCACCAGAGGGTGATTCTCAGGGGATTGTTCGAGGCAAGAGTGGAGTGTTGAAGACGACCAAGGGGCTGAAGCAGATTTGAGCAGAATCAAGCAGTGTAGTCGGTTACAGGTAATTGGTAGCTATGTCTGAAGGCAATTTCCAGTCTCCTAACACTTTGACAGGGTTTACTATGACGTCCAACCATCGGTATGATTCTATGGAAGACTTCCCGCAAGAGAACAATGTTACTACAGACCAAGTTGTACAGCCTACTGTTGAGAACCGAGATCGGCATGAGCAGTTTGTTGCCCGAAATGAACGTCCTCCTCCTGTTAGCAATCAAGGTGCTGTTTTTCTTGAGAGGAATCCACGCAGAGGTATCCCGGCAGCCAGGACTGTAAACTCAAGAGCTCTTGAAGGTGATAGAAGGTTCCGAGCATTGGAAGAAAGAGTTAAAGCTTTGGAGGTCAAAGATGCTGTTAACCTGAGTGCTGCAGACATGTGTTTGGTTCCTGACCTGGTGTTGCCTTATCAGTTCAAAGTGCTGAAATTTGAGAAATACACAGGAGATAGCTGCCCGAAGCAACATTTGATGATGTTCTGTCGAAGAATGACTTCGTTTGTGCGAGATGACAAAGTGATGATCCATTGCTTTCAGTATAGTCTGACTGGGGCATCTTTGAGGTGGTATGTGCAGTTAGAGAGTAATCAGATTCGATCATGGGTGGATTTGGCCAGAGCCTTCCTGAGGCAGTACAATTACAACCTAGATATGGCTCCTAGTCTCGTACATCTGCAAGAATTATCTCGGGCGGAGAATGAATCATTCAGAGGGTATTTGCAAAGATGGAAAGAATTGGCTGCTAGTGTTCAACCACCGCTTCAGGAAAGAGAAATGGTTGACATCTTCTTGGGTACTCTGAAGGGCCATTATTATGACAAATTGTTCGGCTGTACAAGCTTTGTGGGCCTGATGAGAATGGGGGAGCTTGTTGAGAGAGGACTCAAGAGTGGAAAGCTTCGAGACGCTCCTTATATCCCAGTTGATAAGAATGAGTCAGTTGTCAGTTCTCAAGAAGAGTGGGAAGAAGGAAATGACGTCGCCTCAGAATCTCTGGCATCTCAGGATCAGTTATCAGACGCTTTAAGTCAACGGTCATCCTGTCGTCAATCGCGTCAGCACGCCCAATGAAGACCAAGGAAACCTGAAAGGCAGTTTACTCAGCTACCGGTGTCGTACAGTCAGTTGTTGCCAGATCTGGTCAGAAGTGGATTGATAGTGCCGAAAGAGACTAATCTAATGATTCCCCCATATCCTCCAGGTTTTGACGCCAGCGCCCGCTGTGAGTACCATGTTGGGACACAGGGGCATTCAACAAATGATTGTAAGGTGCTTAGAAGCCAGGTTCAGGATCTGTTAGACTCTAACCGGATTTTCATCACGCCCCAGGGTTTTATTCAGATCAATGATTCTCCATCATCCAGTTGTGTGGGTTCATCAGTTAAGGTCATGGAAGACTCCGCGGGAAGTGTGTGTTCTGAAGAATGTCAATCAGAGAGTTCAGTTGAATATGGGAGAAGTTTCTAGAGGTTTCTGTGTCGGGTGTCGCATCTGTTTTCTCTACCTAACCCGTTTAGCTTTTGTGCCTTATTGATTGCTGACCATCACCAGGATTGCTGGCTGGGGTCATTGTATTCGTACTCATTTGTGCTTACGTGATGCTTTTGTTGGTTGTACATGTGTGGGAGATGTTCGTCTGGGTGTTTATAGCTTGAGTTTCTCTTTGTTTTGGCTTGAATATGTGTTTGCTTTCTGCATTGCATTATCATTTAACAGGTACATCAAAATTGTGGGTCTTATTTCCTCATCGTCCAGTTTGTTGCAGGAATTCCTTCAGAGATATGGAACAGAATCAGGTTGAATTGATTGAAGTCCGAAGCCAGCTGGGGCAAATGATGAGAGATATGCAAGAGATGCGTCTGGAGCAGAAGATCCTCAGAGAGGAAAATAGTCAGCTGAAGACCCAAATGAGCTTGATCATGGAAGTAATCAAGAATGTGCTTAGGAAAGAGGATGATCAGCTATTTGAAGCCGCAGTGAAGAAGCTCGTGCCACCCGTGCCTATGGAACCTGAGCTTAACGAACATGTTGATCGTCATCAGCAACAACAACAGAGGATTCAGGAGGGGAGGCCAAAGAGGGCATTTGAGGCGCCACCTTCCACGTATGCTGAGCTCTTGCAGACTTTATTGAGGTTCAAAAAGGTTGAAAAGAGAACGTTGGAACCACCCATAGGAGCGCTTCCTTATGGGTACGATGCCAGTAAGCAATGTGAATTTCATTCTGGGGCACTCGGACACGACATCAAAGGTTGTCATGCTTTCAAGCACAATGTTCAAGACCTGATCGACTCAAAAGATATTGAATTCACGCCAAGCGGTGTAGCTGTACGTATTGCTCCTGTCTCAGTTGACGCTACGATGATGGATGCTTCTAAAGCTGCAGTAGGTCAGAAACGTATCCTGAACTCCATGTTGTCAGAATCTCCATGCCCACAACTGTTGCCTATTCCTGGGGTAGATCTGAGAAAGAAAATGGCTAAGCATAAGGAGTGCCTTAATCAGTACGGTGAAGATCAAGAAACCGATGTTGTATTTGCTACGAAGGTTGTTCAACAGTCAACCCGATACCAGCGACAACAGCAACGATCTCAACAGTGGCAGAGGCAACAACATCCCAATCAGCGAAGAGCTCAAAATCAGAGGCCGGTGAGGGTATTTAGTGTGCCTCCGATGCCATATGTTGAACTTCTTCAGGTGTTGTTACGATTGCAGTTGGTTGAGAAGAGGAAGTTAGCCCCGCTGACAGGTACGCCTCCAGCAGGTTATGATATCAAGGAGCACTGTGATTTCCATTCAGGAGCACCGGGGCACAACATTGAAGATTGTCTGGCCTTCAAGCACAAGGTGCAGGACCTGCTTGATAGTGCAGCAATCAACTTCGGGCAGGAAGGGCCCAAAATCATCTGAATGAGGAGGAGAGGCTCTATAATTTGGTTGGGTCGCTGAAAGCAGATCAGGACAACATCGGGTTGCCTCTAATAACTGACTGTGAAGATGGCTGGTTCAGCAGCAAGGCAGATGTGAAAGCCCGGTTCTCGGAAGCTGGCATTTTTCTTTGTTTTATCTTGTCATTTCTTTACGTTTGTAGTTTCTTTCCTGTTTAAATTGCAATCTTGTTCGTAAAACTTGTTGTTTTCATTCAATTGATGATAATGAAATAAATATGCATGTTTTGATTGAATCCATTCGTGTTCACCAATTGTTTTTACAAATGTCCAACGCTTGGTTAAGAAGGATCTGAGGAGGATGACGAAAGTGAACGACATGCAACTTCCGATATTGTATGCTTTTGAGATAAAACCTGCTGATGATGTACAGGCATTGTTTCAAATCCCTAAATACCGGTGATATAAGGAAGATAATCCCTTGTCAACCCCTTTGAGCCTAGTAGTAGGAGTTCTTTCTGAAAGCGAAAAACCCTTCATCTTTAACCTGGGGCAGGGTAGGTGTTAACTAACTTGGCCGAGCGTTCAAGTTGCAAAAGGAGTGTCCGTTCGAGGATTAATAACACCTCTAGAGGTCGTGCCTAAAAAACCGCAATGGTTAAATCAAGAGTGAGATAGTCACATCATTCCCCAATGAGTCAGACAACCAGTGTCACACGACTTGTTCGGAAAAAGAGAAAGCAAAAAGAATCGAAAGCCCGCTAAGTCAAAACTTTAAAACAAATGACTTAGGCAAAAATGAGGGCATCCCGCTGGACTTAAAGAATCAAAAGAAACTCGAAAGGAGTCCGTCCAGGCAAAAGTTAGGGATAAGAAAAAAAAGATGAAAGGATCAAAAGAAAAATCCTCGGACAAACACGAGTCGTGTGACCCTAAGTGTCAAAGACGAAGAGTGAGTGGCTGTCACCCCAAAAACTCAAAGTTTCTCGAACTATCACTCCTATCTTTCAGCCTCTGAGAGGTGAGCGCTAAGGTCGGATTAGCTGAACGTAGGATGGGAGAACATCAAGGAGAATGGGTGGGTTAAAATAAACTTTGAGCCTTTATCCTTTCTTTCAAAACCGTGAACCTGACCACGTTACAACCTTCAAAAGTCCTAATTGAAGCAGGTTATTTCGAAAGCATACTTCGGTAAAGGTCGCGTTGATTCTGACTCCTGAAAGGGTTCCTCTTACCATGTTGGTACTGATGTTGATATTCTTGATAAATGTTTTGTGCATTTTATGCCATAAACTGTGTTTCCTTTTCCCAGTGAACAAATTGGATGTCAAAGCTGTCATATGTGTTGCATTAGTATGTCTTTTACGCAGAACAACTTGTTTTACTTGCGAGTAAGCGCTTGACAGCAGGAAAGTTTTCTACAATGGAAGGTATGGTCAGGATAGAATACAGAACGCCCGAATGTTCCGAGAGCAGGGGCAAGCTACATCCAGTGATCCCCAGTCAGGTCAGCCTTTTGAAGTCAGTTATCCTGGGGCAATCAGGTTGAGATTCGGTAAATATGTCGTAGTCAGGGGGACTACTCTAAATCAGGTAATCAGGGGCGAAGTCAGTGCAGTCAGGGGCAGGCCGTCTTAAGAGCGCAGAAGTTATTCTTTATTCGAGAAGCATTTAATGGGAAGTATCTCTCCGAAGTTCAGAATGCTAGGGGCACGTCATATCAGACCATCAGGGTACAGATTTTCAGACTTCCTTTCGAGGACTATCCCCACAGAGGTCCCGCAGGCTGGGGCATATCAGAAGCGAAGGGTTTGTTCTTCTCCGTATCAGCCGGGTTATTCAGAGTTATTCGAGCAGATTCAGTCAATTTTCGAGTGCGAGACGAATGTTGGGAAGTCATGTTACTATCCTGTGACCTTTCAACCAGGAAAATATGTATTCAGACAGAATGTTTTCCAGCGTCAGTTGTACCTGACCCATCACAGATAGCCTAAAAGACCAAATCCATGTTGGCGGTCACTGTGAGGCCCATCCGTGTCGGCGCATCAGTTTCCAAATCCGAGCTTCATCAGTACGCAGTAAGGCTCCGTCTATTTTCTCCAGCAAAGTCCAATTTTTTCATTGGCACGGGTAAGCTATCCCCAGAGAAGTCCAATCATACTTGGCACATATGCTATTCCCCAGCAGAGTTATATTCCCCAGTAGGGTGTTACTTCAACGAGGTGCTTAGTTAAGTTCCCAATTTCCCCAGCGGAGTGGATTTCACTCTTCCAACATTTATTTTGCTGGAGTGATTCTGTGATATCCGGTTTATCCCCAGCGGAGTTGGCTTCGTCTTCAGCATTTATTTTGCTGAAGTGGTGTTCTGTACCCGACTTTCTCCAGCAGCTCGAGCCTGCATTAGCATGTTGCATATCATCATACTTGCATTTCATTTTCAAAATGCGTAGCATTTCCATCCTGAATGGAGCATTACGCCATAGGAAGATTCAAACATATGCATATGCACGCGAAGCATAGACCAGGTTTTCGATCAGCCTCATATGGCACGTGAATTATTCTGTGATCAGTTCAGGGGCGTTCATCCAGCAGCAGTGTTCAGACAATTCAGCAGTTTATTCGTATTTCAGATCATACGACAGTTATGCTTTAATCAATCAGTCATCTGGCATCGACAGGCTTTTCTTCCCGTCAATTCATATTGACGATGTGTTCCTCCAATAAGTGGGTTTCTCCGTCTATCGTTAGACGTCTTGAGTTCGAATATGGCTTTCTTTCCGTCTATCATTAGACGATGTGAAGTTTCGGGTGATTTTTCAGTAGGGTTTCAAGATGGGGTTTCTCTAGCAAGTGGTTTTCTTCCCGTCTATCAGTAGACGATGTGAAGTTTCAGGTGATTTCTCAGCGGGTTTCTTATTGTCAGATCACGGATGGTGTGTTTCCCCAGCGGGTCTTCTCCGGCTATCTTTGGATGTGGAGGGGTTTCAAAGCGATCTTTCAGATAGCGGTCTTCTTTCTGTTTATTGGATGAGATGACATTTCAAGAGGGATTTTCTGATTGTCAATTCTTATTGACGACATAGCTGTTTGAAGGTGGTTTTCTTCCCGTCGGTCCTTACTGATGATGTGGCCCCTTCAAGGATATTGTTCTTTCCATCAGTCCCCGTAGACGAAAGGATTCTGAAATTTGATGGATGATATCGAGATGGATTTTGGGTGTCTTCCCGTCTATCCTTAGACGATGTGAGTATTGGATTTTGGGTATCTTTCCGTCTATCCTTAGACGATGTGAGCATTGGATTTTGGGTATCTTTCCGTCTATCCTTATACGATGTGAGTATGGAGATTAAGGGTGTCTTTCCGTCTATCTTTAGACGATGTGAGTATTGATTTTTTCCTTCGGGATCGGTGTCTTTCCGTCTATCCTTAGACGATGTGAGTATTGATTTTTTTCCTTGGATTTTGGGGTATCTTTCCGTCTATCCTTAGACGATGTGAGTATTGGATTTTGGGTATCTTTCCGTCTATCCTTAGACGATGTGAGTATGGATTATGGGTGTCTTCCCGTCTATCATTAGACGATGTGAGTATGGATTTTGGGTGTCTTCCCGTCTATCTTTAGACGATGTGAGTATGGATTTTGGGTGTCTTTCCGTCTATCATTAGACGATGTGAGTATGGATTTTGGGTGTCTTTCCGTCTATCTTTAGACGATGTGAGTATTGATGGTTTTCCTTCGGGATTATGGGTGTCTTCCCGTCTATCATTAGACGATGTGAGTATGGATTATGGGTGTCTTCCCGTCTATCATTAGACGATGTGAGTATGGATTATGGGTGTCTTCCCGTCTATCTTTAGACGATGTGAGTATTGATGGTTTTCCTTCGGGAGTATGGGTGTCTTCCCGTCCATCATTAGACGATGTGAGTATGGATTAAGGGTGTCTTTCCGTCTATCTTTAGACGATGTGAGTATTGATGGTTTTCCTTCGGGAGGGGTGTCTTTCCGTCTATCTTTAGACGATGTGAGTATATTTCTCTTTCTGTCTATCAGTAGACGATGTGAGAGGATCGGGTGTTTTGTTGCAACCCTCGGGTTTGTTATATGGGGTATCACGCGGATAACTGGCGTTAAAATCAGGAGTTCTTTATCAGAGGATTGATCAGTTTGTTGCCGTGATGACTGGACTCGGTTTTCTGGATTATGTCTCCCCAAGCAGTTTTACAGTATATTCTCACGGTTGGCAAATTTTCGGGTTTTATTGGTATTCAACCGACTCGTACCTCCGAATGTTTGAAGGCTGAGCGCTCTTCAACCCTTCAGGTCCAAGTCGCTTGAATAGGGGCAGCTGTTGCACCCTAAAATTTGACCAACCGGTTCTCCTATCTGGTTCATGGTTCAATTCGTATTCGCAAATCAGATGCATGACATTTGTGCACAGACAGAGGATGTCAGGGTTACAGCTTGGGTTTCATTTACCAGATATGTCAGATCCAGTCTAGATAATCAGGGTTTTATTTTCGGGAAATTGTGCGCTTCTCGGTGTTTTCAGCTTACATGGTGGTTTTTGGGATATTCTGATGTCAAGGGTTTACTGTTTGCTTCGATCTGGTCTCGCGCTATCTTTTATGTTGGTCATTTGCATTTGTCTGCATTTTTTTAAGATTTAATAGCCTTTTGTGGATTTTAAATAGGCTTTTTAGATTTTTAGGATTTAAATAGATTTTTTAATATTTTTAATAGCTTTAAATCTTTTTTTTAGAATTTAAATTGTTTTAAATAGATTTTAGATTGATTTTCTTTTAGAATATAATAGTTTTTGGATAATAGAATTTATTTTTAATCTTTGGTTAGATATTAATTTCTTTTATTAGGATTTAATTAGTTTAATTAGGGTTTAACATTAGTTAGGTTTTAATTGAGTTTGTTAGAATTAATTAGGATTAGTTTAATTTTCATTTAGATTTAATTGCAGTTTTATTTTTAGTTAGAGTTAATTAGGTTTAATCATTAGTTAATTAGGTTTAATATTTGATTAGTTCTTAATTGGTTTTAATCATTCTAATTCAGTTTTTTTGGGGTTTATGGATATCATTTTCGTGGGCCAGTTCAGGATGTGGAGGCCCATTCCTCTTAGTCCGTTTTTGCTTTTTTGTCCAATTTGCAGCGCCATGTGTCTACTATATAGCCAGGCCACGCGTGTGCTGTCAAAGCTGGCCACCTCACAATCCACTTACACTCAGAGTCTTCCACCTCACCCACTATCTCTCTCTCTCTGCCACGCGTCCTACTCAGCCTCTCTCCCTGGCCTACGTGTCATCTCCTCCTCCTCCCTAGCTTGCATGCAAGCCAGCTGGATCCCACTACCAGCTCCTCACCGGCCGGCATGCACACGCCGGTAACTAC
Source organism: Lathyrus sativus (assembly GCA_963859935.3). NCBI lineage: Eukaryota > Viridiplantae > Streptophyta > Magnoliopsida > Fabales > Fabaceae > Lathyrus > Lathyrus sativus. The sequence continues at coordinate 400,764,589 of OZ012741.1, read as the reverse complement.
CGCCGGAGCCACCGCAACAGACTCCTAACCATCGCCGGAAACTGCAAAAAACTCCAGAATCCTTCCTAACATTTTAATCTTCTTCGCCTACCTCCATCGACCACCTGCCGAAAATAGTGCTTCGCCGGAAAACTCCTCGGAATACTCATCATTTTCCAGATTTTCATCAAGAACACTCATCGTGTTCATCTGGATTTTCCAGAAATTCATCCATTGTTCTTCATCTCCTTCAAGATCATCAACAATAATCTCCAGATTGTCGCCGGAGTCAACCAAACAAGATCAAGAACCTTCAACAAATGTTAACATCGTTCGTCATCGCCTTTGTCATCGGATCGAGAACGTCTCCAGAAATTTCCTTGCAAGAACTTCATCAAGTTTATCGTAACTGATTCTCCGATCTTCAACATCGTCAAATCCACTTCATTGTTCGTCAAGATCTTCAGAGCTTCAAGATCGTCCTTAAACATCATCAAGTTCGTTGATCTTCATCCGTTCATCATAAAAGCTCCGTCAACATCGTAGATCTTCAAGCGTCCACGAAGAACTCTCCAGAAGTTGATCCTTCAAATTCTTCGCGAGCTCCGCCATCGCTCATCAGTGGTTCCAGAAGCTTCATCGCCTTCATTGCATCGCCCAGGTTTTGCTTCTTTTCGTTACGCCTCCTAGTCGTTTATTCAGATGGATTAGGGTTTTCGTTTTGAGATTTGCATGTTAGTTTTGTTGAGGAAGATAGTTTAGGTTAGGGCATGAGTTGAACGGATTTGTGTTTAGGTTCAGTTTCAGATTTGGTGAGAGATTGTTTGAGAGGGTGAGAGGGAATCAGAGAGAGGTTGGGGGAGTGGCGTGTTAGGGTTTTGGTAGTGAACAGTGAACGAGAGGTTAGAGAAGAATGGTTTTGTTAATCATCCGTTTGGGTTAGGGTTGGATTGGGTCAAAGCCCAAGTCTGGTTGCTGATCACGCACCCCTCATTTGCTCGTTGTCCCCCCCTGCGTGAGAGGAATGCTGAGTGACTTTGGATTGGGCTTAGGCCCTAAGTGCTATGCACACCCCCGTGTATGGGTCCAGTCGCTGAACAACTAGGATTAGTGCTATTCGCCCCCCCCCCCCCCCCTTGTATTATTTTCTTTTTTTAATTTCTTAGTTTTCGTGCATGTTAGAAAAAAATTCATAAAAAATAGTAAGAGTATTCGATTAATTCCATTCTTTTTTCTGTAGGTTCCTAAGCCAATTTAGAATTTTATAATGCAAAAGTAGTGAATTGATCATGCATTTTAATTTTTATTTGCATTTTTGTATGGTAATTGGTATTGAATAATTGATTTGTGATGTGTCTGCCTTGTTGATTTTAGTTCTCTCATTTGGTAATGATTTTTGCTTTAGTTTTTTAGTATGTTGTACTAGACTGATGCATGCTCCCCATAGGATTTTTGTGGATTTTTTTAGAGATTGATTGATGTGGTTTTAGGGTTAGAGAATAGAGACCTCCTAGCTTGCTGGTTAACCCTTGACCATTCAATGTTAGGGATTGTTTAGTAGCCTTAGAAGTTGACTTAGTCTTTGAGATTTGATCTTGGGATCATAGAGGCATGTAGGTTTCCCCTAGATTTTTGGTAGATTTTTATAGGGTGTTCTGTTATTTTTGTTTGAGCCTGAGAATAGGAGAAGTCTTGATAGGCTTCTGACTTTGAAGTTCAACTGTGGTTGAACTTCAGAGTTAGTTTCTTTTGGGTTGAGGGCCTGTGGTTTCTTCTTGAGGATGGAGGCTGGATGAAGTCTTTTTGGAGCTTGCAAGGATGCATGGTTTGAGGTCCTAGTCTAGGAGCTTGTTCTATGTTTGTGAGGTTTGAGATCCTGAAGTTTGAGGGAAATTTATGGTATTTTCCTGAGGAAGGCACCATAGATGTCTCTCATCCTTTCTTCTCACCTCTTTCTTAAGTATCCAATGATGTAGGAGCCTTCATGTGAGTTTATTTTCTCCTGAGGAGGAATGTAAACCGATCACAGTTGTTGAGCCACATGGGATATGATTCCTAAGTGGAAGCCCCCTAGTATTTTCCTGAGGAAGGCACTATGGGTCTGTTCATTTAGTTCCCTTATTTCATATAGGATTTCTCAAGTATCCAATGATGTTGGAGCCTTCATGTGAGTTTAGTTTCTCCTGAGGAGGAATGTAAACCGATCACAGTTGTTGAGCCACATGGGATATGATTCCTAAGTGGAAGCCTCCTGGTACTTTCCTGAGGAAGGCACTGTGAGTCTGTTCACTTAGTTCCCTTAGTTCATGTAGGATTTCTTAAGTATCCAATGATGTCGGAGCCTTCATGTGAGCTTAGTTTCTCCTGAGGAGGAACGTAAACCGTTCACAGTTGTTGAGCCGCATAGGATATGATTCCTGAGTGGTAACCTCCTAGTACTTTCCTGAGGAAGGCACTACGGGTTTGTCTGCTTAGCTCCCTTTCTTTGGTAAGCTTGTTTTGAAGCTTGAAGACTGGGATTGATTTCTTTTGTGTAGGGTTTTGCTCAGGGCTTTGCTTAGAGATTTGATTAGGGTTTTGCATAGGGCTTTGCTTAGGGGTTTGATTAGGGTTTTGTTTAGGGGTCCTGCTCAGGGTTTGGTTTAAGTTTTGGATAGGGGCTTGTCAGGCTGGTTCGCCTTCTCTTTGTGTTGTTTGACTTGTGTGGTGTTGTGCTGCATTAGACTTAGGGGTTCATCTAGATATTTCTGAGGTAGGTGCATCTTAGAGATAGGCTTTGTGTGCATGAGAAGTTGAGGTGGTCCTCCTTCTGCTTGTTTGTTATTGAGTGGCTTTGCTTGCTGGTATTTGGTAGAGCTGAGCTCCCTTACCTCTGTGGTTTGCGGCCTTTGCGCCTTGATTGTTTGGTTGTTGCATTCATGCATATTTCCAGTATTTCTTTACTTCGCAGTTGATTCCTGTTTGCTGTTTAGTCCTGTTGCCATGATCCCTTAGGAGCTCTAACTTCTCTGCTATGGAGGAGTTATGATAGACATTAGGATGGTCAACCAGGCATGATAACATTAGGTAGATTCCCCTTTTTCAACCATAGTTTTAGGGTGTCTCTTTCCTTTCTCAAAACAACAGAAAAACACTTAATAAAGGATAAAACAAAAGTGAATTCATTTCTTCCGTAGTCGAACTACGTTTGCTCTGATCTTCCATGCCGTGTGGAAGTACGTAGGCACAGGATGCAATGTCCTGGCGAGCAACCTCCCCCCGTCTAGGCGTAGGTAGTCGAACTACATTGACTCTGACTTTCCCATTGCACGAGGGAGTACGTAGGCCCAGAACACCGTATGTTCTGTCGAGTCCTGTCCTTTTCTTTTCTTTTCAGACTGACCATTAGCGTAGATAGATAAACACACCCTTTTCCTTATAAACACCGAGCGTGGATCCCGTCGAGTACGACGGACGTGAGGGGTGCTAACACCTTCCCCTTGCGTAACCGACTCCCGAATCCAGGTTTTGGTTGCGATGACCATACCTTTTCCCTTTTTTGCGAGGTTTACTTCGAGAGTTTCCTTTCCCTCTATTGGGGATAAATAACGCACGGTGGCGACTCTTCTGTCAGCCGGCGCCGATTTTCGCAGTAGCGACAAAACCATACTGCTTAAAACGGATGCCGGGTGAATTGCCTTTCTGACTTCATTGGGCTCTGTCTAGCACGCAGGTTCGACCGATAACGATAAGGCTGCTAACTCTGGAAAGGACTTGACGTCTGCTGCGAAGACTGGACAGATTGTTGACTTTGATCAGTCGAACTGCTTGGAGGTCGAGTCTGAATTATCAGGGACTCCTTTTGTTCAAGCGCTTTCATCCTCAGGCTCGGTCTAGGCAGCAACTGAGGACAGGGGGATTCCGACACCAATGATTGCAGAATATACTTCTGATCTACGGCAGCTTCGGGAACATCCATCATTTTAGCACCAACTGGGGTAAGACCATTAGGTACAATTACGCCGCCCGGCGTGAGTTCAATAACTTTTGCATCAATCAAGTCCTGAACGTTGTGCTTAAAAGCGTGACAACTTTCCACGTCATGTCCGGGTGCCCCGGAATGAAATTCACACTGCTTACTAGTGTCGTACCCATAAGGAAGCGTCGTTCCTGTGAGCGGTTCCAATGTTCTTTTTTCAACCAGCTTCAAACTCAATAAAGTCTGAAAGAGCTTAGCATATGTTGAAGGAGGCGCCTCAAATATCCTCCTTGACCTTCACCGAACCGGATGTATCTTTTGTTGTTGTTGGTGTCGATCAACACGTCTTTTAAGCTCAAGTTCCACAGGCACAGGTGGAACAAACTCCTTCACTGCGGCTTCAGATAGCTGATCATCCTCTTTCCTAATAACATTCTTGACTACTTCCATGATCAAGCTCATTTGGGTCTTCAGCTGATTATTTTCCTCTTTGAGTATCTTCTGATCCAGACGCAACTCTTGCATGTCTTTCATCATCTGCCCTAACTGGCTTCGGACTTCAATCAATTCAGCCTGATTTTGTTCCATATCTCTGAGGGGAATTCCTGCAACAACTGATGATTGGAAATAAGACCCACAGTTCTGATGTACCTGTTATATGAGAATGCAATGCAGAAATCAAACACATATTCAAGACAAGACAAATACACCCCAAGCTATAAGCATAGAGATAAACGCCTCACACCACTATGTAAAGCCAACAAGAGCAGCAAACAAGCACCCCCAAGTACAAAATACAATGACCCCAGCCAACAAGCCTGGTGGTGGTCAGCAAACAACAATGCACGAAAGCTAAACAGATGCGACGCCCGGCGCAGAAACCTCTAGCAACTTCCCCTATATTCAACTGAGCTCTCGGTTGAACATTCTTCCAAACATACACTTTCAGTGGAGTATTCCATGCCATTGACTGACGAACCCACACAACTGGATGAAGGATAATCAATAATCCGAACAAGACCCTGAGGCGTGATAAAGATCCTGTTAGAGTCTAGCAGATTCTGAACTTGGCTTCTAAGCACTTTACAATCATCTGTCAAATGCCCCTGTACCCCAACATGGTACTCACAGCGGGCGCTGGCATCAGAACCTGGAGGATAAGGCGGGATCATTGGACTAGTCTCTTTCGGCACTATTAATCCACTTTCGACCAAATCTGGCAACAATTGGTTGTACGACACCGGTAGCTGAGTAAACTGCCTTTCAGGTTTCCTTGGTCTTTGTCGGGCGTGACGACACGGCTGACGATAATATGACTGCTGGTTTGAAGTGTCTGAAAATTGAGCCTGAGATGCTAGGGATTCTGAGACAACATCACTTCCTTCTTCCCATTCCTCTTGAGAACTGAGAACTGATTCATTCTTATCAACTGGGATATAAGGAGCCTCTCGAATCTTTCCATTCTTGAGTCCTCTCTCAACAAGCTCTCCCATTCTCATCAGGTCTTCAAAGCTTGTACAAGTGAACATCATGTCGTAATAACGACCCTTCAGAGTATCCAAAAAGAGGTTAACCATTTCTCTCTCCTGAATCAGTGGTTGAACACGAGCAGCCAATTCTCTCCATTTTTGCACATACCCCCTAAAGGATTCATTCTCCGCACGAGATAATTCTTGCAACTGCACGCGAAAAGGAGCCATTTCCAGGTTGTAGTCGTACTGCTTCACGAAGGCATTGGCTAAGTCCGACCATGATTTAATACTATCACACTCCAAGTGCATGTACTAGTCCAAAGATGCTCCGATCAAACTATCTTGGAAACAGTGAATCATGAGCTTGTCATTGGTGATATGTGAAGTCATTCTTCTGCAGAACATAACCAAATGTAGCTTCGGACAACTATCCCCTTTGTACTTCTCAAAATTGGGCATTTTGAACTTCGGAGGCAATACAAGACCTGGCACCAAACACATGCCCGCAGCATTCAGATCAAGAGTATTCTTATTCACCAGGGCCGTAATCTGATCTTCCAACGTCTGAAGTCTTCTCATATACTCAGCAGTCCTTGGGTCCTGAATATTAACCTGCGGAACAACTCTTGGAGGTGGAACAATCCTTGGAGAATCTGGCGTAGAGAAAGTGGAATTGTGACACTCTACGTCATTGAAAGAATATGGACCTCTGACAGGGGTTTGCACGGGCTGAGCAACATTGTTCATCTGAGCTCTTTGACCATTGTTTCCTCCTCCATTTATAGCTGTTATGGCTTCCATAACCTGACTCACCTGGTACTTCAACAATTCAAACTCCGCCTGAGTAACAACCAAGTTCTGCTCTCCTGAAGCCATGATCTTTTTAGATGCTAACTCAAGTCCAATACGAATGTCGGGAACTCAACTGGGGAAGCGGACAAAAACGGGTAAGCTCCCTGTTCCGGCTGAGGATGAATATGAAAAATGAAATGCAAATGCAAACAGTCATGCAAAATGTCAAATGCGCACACAAGGGACCAAGTATGTTGTTGCTGAGAAACCCAATCCACCATACTAGTCTTAACCAGACCTATAACACTGCTCAAGCCTGGTCTCAACAAACCAAAATAATACTCCAACCTGGTCTCCAACAGACCCTATAAAGCTGTCCTCAAATATCAGCACCACTGAAGCTCAATCAAGAAAACCGGTAATCTGGAGGTCAAGTTACCTGCATGTCCCAACCCCTCTCACAGGTAGGTGTCCTAATAACTGACACAAGGTATGGCATCCTATGCGGTCGTTGGCGTCACAGACTTTCAAGATTGATGATACGATACCCAGAAGGTGTGGCATCATCAAATCCTGAAGAGGCCTCACTTAGCCAACTTCCAAATGATCGGTCCCCGGAGTCGACAATCCAACTAACCAACAACCCCCTCAACCCAAAGGATTGAAAAAGAAGTCAACCAGAAGAACCTCGTCCGAGCGTGGATTTCATGAGACACTAGTGCCTGCAAAGCAAGCACGCGCCCACTAATTTTCACTCTAATTCTAGGTGCACTCAAGCCTAGGTCCGACTTATCTCTCAATCATAGAACCCCCTCATACCCACAGCAATAACAACAATAATATAATGTTGAATGTAAATGACTGAAAAGTAAATCCATACAAAACCCACGACGGGAAAACAAGCGCTAGGATTGACTCGCGTAAGGGACCGTTGGAGTCCCCAGCAGAGTCGCCAGTTGTCGCTACTGCGAAAATCGGCGCCGGCTGAACAGAAGAGTCGCCACCGTGCATTATTTATCCCAACAGAGGGAAAGGAAACGCTCGAAGTAAACCTACCGCAAAGACGGGAAAGGAATGGTCGTCGCAACCAAATCCTGGATTTGGGAGTCGGTTACGTAAGGGGAAGGTATTAGCACCCCTCACGTTCGTCGTACTCGACGGGATCCACGCTTGTTTTCTAGTACGGATTGTTATTCTATCTACTACAGGTCTGGGGTTAAAAGAAAATAAAATGACTCGGCAAAGTATCGCACTTTATGCCTACGTATTCCCGTCTGGAACGAGAAATCAGAGTCAACGTAGTTCGCCTACCTATGGGAAAGGAGGGGAAGGTTGCTCGTTAGGATATCGCATCCTATGCCTACGTACTTTCATACAGCATGAAAGATCAGAGCAAACATAGTTCGGGCCACGGAAGACACAGATTTGTCTGGATTGTTTTTATCCTTCTGAAAAAGGTTTTCTGATTACGGGTCCAAGCGGACAAAAATGACTCTTTGATTGGTTTACAGTCTTTTACGCAAGAACTGTTTTTTATTGATGTTTAACCTCTTATTGTATTTTTGATTGTTTTGAGATGAGAAGAGAAAGAACTCTAAAACCTAGGGTTAAAATGGGAATCAAAACTATCCTAATGTTGTCATGCATGGATTAACACCTAATGTCTGTCATATTTCTCTCTTGCGCAGAGAGAAACAGAGATCCTAGGGGATAAACGGAAAAGACACAGCAAATATACAATACAGCAGTAAAATGCATGAATGCAGCAGTACAAGCGAGGCAAGGGAGTCCCACTCAACCTCGAACCTGAAAAACAATAGGCAAAGTGAAACAGCTTCACCTTAAACCTAAGGGGAAAAATCAACAAACAAAACAGCAAAGAAAATCAACCCCAAAACCAGCTCTGACAGCACTGCAACTCCTACAACAGCAGCTCTGAACAAACATTGAACTCTGACAGTTGATTAACAGCAATTTTCCAATGAACCCCAAGATCCAACTCCAATGATACCCAAGCTACAACAAGCTTTCATCTCCAAGAAATCACCAAGCTCAAGCAGGCACAGAATCTTAACCAGTTGACAGCATCAGACAGCAGATAGCTCCCAACAGCAGTAAACCCTAGCTTTAACAGTTGCACAACTCTGACATGAATAATCTTCATCTTTGTCAATCTTTGATCTTCATCTCTATCTTCAATGGCTTCTTTCTTCAAGGCAAACTCTCCTGGATGATAGTCACTTAACAAGATGAGTTGAATATTAAACAGTTCATTGACTACCAAAGGAAGCCTGCAAACAGTTTAACATTATAGAAGAGTGGTTCTCTCAAAGTTCTACCTCTAAGGCAAGGTCACTTATCCCTCCAAAGGAGGTAGGTGAATACCCTATAGGGACTTTATGTCATAGAGAGGAATGGAAGCACAAGAAGCTATCCATGTTTGTGGAAGAATTTAGTCTATTCTAAGGCTTTACCTATCTCCTATCTCCTATGTCTTCCATCAACTCCAAGCACAAACAATCTTCAAGCTTCAACATTTGATTATCATCTTCAATCTTCTCTTTTAATGTCTTCATGCTCCACAAGCTCAAACCAAGCCCCATACCCCATAGAAAAGCCCAAAAGCCCAAGCAAACAAATATAAACCCCAAGTGGGAACACCAAACAAACACTCCATTTGCAAAATATACTAAAAATAGTAATATAGTATTTAAAATTCTAAGATTTATTCTAAGGGGATTTCTACATCTACCCTACATACCTTATATGTCCCATAACCTAATTCAAGCTAAAAAAACCCCAAAACAAAATGTTATAATGCACCTATGTTGAGTTTACATCCTAATTGTACTAACCTAATGCTCTTTAGTCAAAACTAAACAAAATTAATCCACAAAAATGTGGCATAAATCCAGGGGGAACTTAATGTTCTAATCTAACTACTAAAAAAAGAATGGAATCAAAATATGAATTTAAATGACTAAACAAAATTCACCAAATAATATGTACAAACAAAATGAAAATAAAAAGCAATTAAATGTGAAAATTCACCATAAATGGGAAAGTGCCTAAAATAATATTTTTATTTTTCCACAATTTTCTTGACATCATGATGAGAATGGAGCAAAAACTCCCATGCAAAAATGATTATTTTTGGATTTATAATGAATTTTGTAAACTATATGCACATATGGAATAAAAAGAAAATTCAATTAAAATAATAGAGCAGGGGGTGGCAACAGCAAATCATTTATACTTCAAAACCACATTGGGCCCAGGGGGGGTGCTGGTAGCACGCGCTGGGCCCAGTCTAAATCCAGAAGAAAAAAAACAACAAACACTGAAAAAAAAACAAACCAGGGGGGTGCGAATAGCGGGGATTCGCTGGGTTATCCAGGTTGGGCCCCAAAGGGGGGTGTAAGCAGTAAACCTGCTAGGCCCAAACAAAATGCAAAGGGGAGAGGGGGGTGTGACGAGTAAGATGGGAGTATGCTCAGCAATCTATGCAATTGGGCCTAAGCCCGAGCCCAATTCACATTTTATCCTCAGCATAATAAAACCCTAACCTCTCCTAAATCCTCTCGATACTGTTCATCTTCTCCTAAGCTAAACCCTAAACGGCGCCTCTCTCTTCACCTTACCCTCTCTCTGAAACGCCCTCAATCTCTCAAACGCACCACAAAATCCCCTCAGCTTCCATTCCCCAACTCATCCTCACCAAACCTCACATCCTACCGTCAATCTAACCCTAGATTCTACCTTACCTCCACCTCAAACCTATCAACCACGAAACCTCGATCTACAGCTCAATAACAAATTATGGAAGTAGCGGTTTCAAAGAAAAGAACCTGGGTGAAGCTGTGGAGGTGGTACCGTCTGGAGAAAACCTGGAAGTTCTTCTGACGATCGTCGACGAAGCCCTGGACGGAAGAGATTCTTGAAGGTCTGAAGAGAGATCTTGAACAGATGAAGATCTAGGCGAACGTTCTTGGCGATGACGCTTGCGGATTAATGATGCCTTTGATGTTTTTGGGAAATCTGGAGAAATCTCATGAAGATCGATGAAGATCTTGAGGATTCTGGAAATGGCGGAAGGATGTTCAAAGATCTGGACACGGATCTTGCTAGACCCTGAAGTTTGCTGGTGATCTGCAGTTTTCTGGGGAAAAACTGATGAAGGTGGTGGTGACGAACACGATGAAGATCGTGAAATACTGGAGAAAAGAAGATCAATCACAGGAAGAATACATGCATTTTCCGGCGAGGTTGAGGTTCACGGTGGTTTTCCGGTGAGGTCGACTGAAGGGGATGAATGGAGAGGATGATGGTGGTTGATGATTCTGGCGTGTTGTTGCAGTTTCCAGTGAGCTTGGGAACTCTGGCGATGGTTACCGGCTCCGACGAGCAGTTACGGTGGCCCGGCGGGAGGTTGCATGGCCGGCGGTGGGGGAAGTTGGTGGAAGACAGTTGGTGAGCATGCAGAGGAGGAAGGAGGTGAGGGAGCCACGTGGTATAGAGAGAGGGTGAGGGATGGACAAGTGGCAAGTTGGGAATGTGAGGTGGCGAAAATCTGAGAGAGAGAGAGAGAGAGAGAGAGAGAGAGAGAGAGCGAGGTGGCCGAACCATAGACACACGCGTGGCAGCCTTTTTATAACGACAAGTGGCATTTCTAGACTTGGACTCTTGACTGGGCTTTGATCTGGATACTGGCCCACTTGGATCTGCACTCTGATTAGCTCTAAACACAAAATTAACTGCAAATTAAACCTAATTAATCCTAAACGAAAATTAATAATAAAACCTAATTAAAATCTATCATTAATCCTAATTAATCCTAAAACAAAAATTAAAAATAAAACCTAATTAATATATTAAAAAGCTATTTAATATCTAAAAACTACTTACAAAATCTAATTAAATCTAACAAAAAACAAATAAAATCTAAAACAAACATTTAATCCCTATTTAAAAAATCTGGAAAAAAACAATTAAATCTAATAAAATCTAAAACAAACATTTAATCCTATTTTTTTAAAATCTATTCTTATTAAATTCGAATTAACAATTAAAATCTAATAAAATCTAAAAACCTTAATATCCCTTTTTACAATCTATTCTATTAAAGAAAATTAATATCTATTTATATCTATTTTTTTAAAAAATCTATTAAAAGGGAAATTGATATCTAAAAACTTAAAATCTGTTAACTCTCTAAAGAAAAAAGAATATCTATTTTAAAAAAATCTAAACAAATCTATTAAATTCTATTAAAGAAAATACCACCCTATTTACTATCTAAAAACAAATAAACCTATTAAAAAATCTATTAAATGCATTAAAAATTTAGAAAATAAAGGAAAAATCCTAAAAAATGCCGGGAGGCCGATTAAATCGGTTGGAGAACACTTGCGCAACCATAGCGAAACCCGGGCACCGAGATGGCCTGAAAACACAGGGAACGAGCACCAATTCTCAACAGACTTATTCAAACCGGCCTGAGCTGCCTGAAACGCCAAGGGCTGCAATCCCGATAAAAATCAATCTGACTGAGAAAAATGCCATGCATGCAATATGCGAATGCGAACGCAAAATGTGTCGAAACATAAACCAGATATGGGAACCGGTTGGTCAAATTTTAGGGTGCAACACATGTGTCTCTTCCCCTTTTGTGGCTCATCCGTCTTTCTATCTTTGTCTGTCAGCTGACATCTCGACCATCTGACCAAGCTCGAAGTATTACTGAAGGATAGTAAAGAGAGCAAAAGATATGGATTCCATGACTGGCTTCAAAGTTGTGACTAATCCGTTATTTGATCTTCCTTCTGATGACATTGTTCAACAAGTGGATGTTTCTACACAACCTCAGCCTGTGCAAAATAACATGGTTGGTCAAGTTGATGAAAGAGTTTCCCAGTTTCCACAGCCTGTACCTAATCTTCAGAATGTTTGTACTAAGATGAAGATGGATGATCCTAGATTCATAGCAATGGATAAAGAATTTCATGATCTTAAAGAACAATTGAAAATGATGAAAGAAACTAATGCATCTGATCTTGATGCTCGTGACATATGTCTGGTTCCAGGCGTAATCATTCCTCCGAAGTTCAAGATGCCTGTCTTTGAAGTGTACAAGGGTGTTAGTTGTTCCAGATACCATTTGACGATGTTTTGTCGAAAAATGGCCGCTTATGTTGACGATGACGAATTGATGATTCATTGCTTTCAAGAAAGCTTATCTGGGGCATCCTTGATATGGTACATGAAGCTGCAAAGCAATCGTATTCAGTCGTGGAGAGATTTAGCTGATGCTTTTGTGAAGCAATACAATTATAATTTGGACGTGGCTCCAGATAGTGATCAACTAGAAAGAATGAGTAAGAATGATGATGAATCTTTCAGGGAATATGCTCAGTGATGGAAAGAGTTGGCAGCCCAAGTTCGTCCACCAATTCCAGAGAAAGATTTAACCAAGATGTTTCTAAGAACACTTCCAGACTCTTATTATGTTAGGATGGTAGGCGTTGTACCATTAGATTTCTCCAAAATTGTAGAAGTTGGAGTAAACATCGAGAATGCACTCAAAAGTGGAAGAATTTAAGATGACTTGAATAACCAAGTTGATGAAGACATTTCAGTGAATGATTCCCTAGAGGAAGGAAGTGTTGATGTTAACGCAATCTTTCCAGATCCAGTTCCAGTACCTTATCCTCAACATCAGTATGTGGCGCATGCTCAGTGCAGACGACGACCACCTCATAAGCGAAAGTTGACATCTCCAGATCAGCATCAGAATCGACAGGTTCGAAGAAGGTTTCAGAAGACGCCTCTGAGCATTCCAAAAGAAGAAACTCGCTGGTTTAATCTTATCCCAATGACTTACAGTCAGCTATGGTCTTATTTCATCTGAAACTCAGTGATGACACCCAGAAAGAATAGAACCATGAAGTCTCACCCACCGTGGTTCGACTCGAACACTAGCTGTGAATTTCATGATGGAGTGTTGGGGCATTCGATTGAAGAGTGCAAAGTTTTTCAAGAGAAAGTTCAAGAAATGATCGATAATGAAGTGCTAACCTTCAGAAGAGAAAGACCAATCGTGAATGGAACACCGTTATGCTGATCACCTGTTTGTTGTGTCTGCTTATGTGTACTTTTATTTCTTTGATTAAAACCATAATTGGCATGTAAGAACATGTTACTTTGAATAAGTAATGCAATAAGTGTTTGCCTTGAAGAAACCCATTCGTTTCACTCATAAAATGTCTTCATAATTTTATAATGCCAACGTTTACCCAATCTTTCCTAACTTTGGTGGAGAATTGGAAGGAGGATGACGAAGTAAAATGTAAGGTCTCTTGACGTATGCTTTTGAATAAAACCCTATTGATGATGTAAGGCATCGTTTCAAACCTTCTAAACACCAAAAGACATAAGGAAGTTAAATCCTTTTTAACCCTTTCCAACCTCATTTTTAAACCTGGGGCAGGAAATTTTTCAGTCAGCTCGATTGAACACTTAAAACCTTTCAAAAAAGAATAAATATCTTTCAAAAACGGGAGGGTATATAAGCTTTTACCCTTATTCCTTTGTTTTACAAATCGTAAACTAAGCCCTGATATAACCCTCAAAAGTCCTAATTGAAGTAAGGTTTACTTCGAAAGCATACTCAGTGAGATGACGTTCCTGACTCCTGTGAGTTATGCTCAATTTTGGTATTGGCTTTATAAAATTAAAATTATATCCTAACTAGTGACTTCGGTCACAAACTATTATGATATCTTTTTTTCAAAACTTCAAGACAAATGTGTGTTGCATTAACAATTTCAAAATTAACATTTCTGACTTGCTTAATTCGCTTGATATCTTAGAAAGATTACATACAGACATTGTCGTTGAAATTTGAAGACTCTGCTGACCTGGGGCAGGTTATTTCCAAGTGGCTATTTTGTACAAAATTGACTTCACTTGAAGAGCTATTTCTGAAGACTCAGTTATAATACCGTCGATCAGGGCCAGTTACGTCGAGATTCGGCGAATCTCTCTAAAGAGTTTGAAAATAATGGGACGCCATATTTTCTGTAAAATCCTCTTGGAACGACTTCTTCTCATAACCACATGACTTGGGGCATTTGAGAAGCAAATATCATCTTATCCATGTGCAACAACTATTGCCCAAATGGCAACTACCACGCAGTCTTCAGTACGATTTTTCAGCAATTTCACAACATCCTTCATGTCCCCGGTATTTTTACTCCAGGTGGTCATGACATTTCTCCGATGAAGCTTTCCAATGTAAGAATTCCAAGTGAAGTGCATGGTATTTTAATCCTCAGTGGATCTTCTCCAACTTCACCTTCCTAATGAAGTGGACGTATATCTCCCCAGTGGATCTCCTACAATGTTGATCTTCCTCAATGAAACGGATGTTTATTTCATCCCATTTGAGTCTGGCTACAACATTTTCAACAGCTATGACGATCAAGGATTCCTTATCAAGATGGATATTTATTTATTTCTTTTTTCTACAACTCCAATATGAATCTCTCCACTAAGGCAAATATTTATTTTATCCATGAAGTTTCTACAGTTATGAGTTTGATCCACTCCTAGTAGATCTTTACTCCCATCTTCAACATGACAGTTCTTCAAGCAAGATCAAGATGTTGTATCCCCAAGTGGAATGATCTCTATTCCTCAAAGAGTTTTTGAGACCTTGAAGCAGGAGAGTGATCTCGTATCTAGTTCTCCACCTATCCCCAGTGGTACTTCAATCTTCGAAGATTGGTCGGATGTTTGCTCCGAGATGTGTCACCTCTGTTTGCCTCTGTTCGTTTGTCTTGTCAGCATAAGCATACGCAAAGCATATAGATAGATGGCATGACATGTGCATTTTCTGCATCTTCTTGTTTTTGTTCTGTCTCTTTGGTTGTGTTTATCCCCGAGTGGTTGGGCGTGTCTTCTCCTTCAAACAGAGTTGTCAGCCCTAGGCAGAAAAAGCACAATATTTCTATTTCCCCGTGAAGTTTGATCCTCGTGGAAGACGGTTATTTTAGTACATTTCCAATTGAGTTCATGCCTCAATGGTTGAGTCTTGCATGACAGTTTATCTTCAGTTATTTCCTAAATTGAACTTCGGTCCTTGACAATCACTTTTGTGTACCCCCATACTTTCTGAACATAGATTAAACATGCATTTATTTTGCACTTTGACTCCCCAAGAGAATCTTTTTGAGGATCATCATCTGAAGACGTATGCTTCTCCAACAATATAATCCATATCTGAATTGCAAGCAGCTCTTTATTTGAGCAACTCGTTTTGACCAAGACTCTATTCAAAATGACACATGACAATTTCCACAAGACAGGTTGTCCATACCCAATGATTATCGACTTGGTAAATGGAAAACCTTACAGATATTTCTCTTTATTTGATAACTTACACTACAAAGAGTACATGCTTTTACGGCTACAACAAGATTACTCCTCAGGAACATATTCCCCAGTGAGTTCATCACACGAATTTATCTCCTCAAGTGGAATCTCCCCAGAGGAGTCAAAGAAGTCCATCACATTAGTCTCCTCTTATGCGAGGAGACATACTTTACAACACAACCGGCTCGTATCTCTCCTGAAGATCCCCGGTGAAGTTTTACAATCTCCAATACATTACAAATTACAATCTACAAAATTCTACAATTTACAACACATTATGACTCAGAGCTAAGAATGTTCTACAATTTACAATACATTATGGCTCATAGCCAAAAAGTTCTACAACATCTACATCAACATTTACAATCTACCATGACTCTACAAACTACAAAATCTACAATCCCCTGCGAAGATGCTCTCATGAGTTTTCATCATTTCAGGAAGAAACTGAGACCAGCTCATGGAAAACACATTATGACGCTCAGGAAGGTTTTATTTTAAAGATATTTCTTTTCCTGGTTAATCTCGACAGTAGATTACTAGTAGACCTCGGCAGTAGGTATCTCTTTTATCTCCTGGCTAATCTCGGCAGTAGATTACCAGTAGACCTCGGCAGTAGGTATCTCTTTTATATCCTGGATAACCTCGGCAGTAGATTTCCAGAGGACTTCGACAGAAGTATATCTCCAACAAACTTTAACATAGAATCTCGACAGCAGATTCCCTGGAGGTTTTGACAAAATACTTTGGCAAAAGTATTCTCAATTGAAGTTACAAGTCTCAGCAATAGATTTCTCCAGTTGTTAATTACATTCAACCCATCCAGTAGGGTGTTCAAGTGGTTTTCTCACGAGTTCTTTACAGATACCTTGTGATTGTCAATATTTCCGTGTGGAGTCTCGCTCTGTTGAGCCGGTTCTTCGTGTGCCGTGTTCAGTTTCTCCTCTGTTGCGCCATTTCTCCATAGGCCCTCTGTTTGTCTTGCATTTCATATCATCTCATATAATATGCATTCGGTGGCTTCTTAGGGCCAAAAATTCATGCAATGTTTGTATTTAAGTCCCTCCTATCTCGTCGAGACGAATATTTCAATCTCCATATCTCCGGATAGAAGTAACTTAAATCAAGGCATTTGTCGCACCCTAATTTTTGACCATAAGATCCCACCTCCTTGTGTTTATTTCTTGCTTGTTTTATTTTACTCTTGTATGTATTTTTATCACGACTAACCAGTTCGTGCAGGACGAGTGTAGACCCTTACAGTCGAGTACTTCAAGGTACAAGCGTTTGAGGCCTGTTATGACTCCCATGGGTGGCTAAATCGCATCTTTATTTCCAGGGAGAAATTAGGGACGTTCTTAATAGTGGTATGATCAATTTGTTTTGAGATGGTAAGATTGCATGAGATCTTGAACTAAGTCTTGGCAAGGGACACTTTTAAGGAATTCACGAATCTTGATCCCCACAAAAATCTAAGTGCTCAAGCTTCCGGCCATATTGAGATTCGTCCAAGTTACTTATGAGTGAGATTGGTTCACATCAAGAACCTCGTCATGATTAAAGGAGTGATTTACTTGTTATTTATGATTAAATTATTAAGGAGCTCATGTTGAAGTGCCTTCTTCCAAAATTTGACTGAGGAAAAGCAATTACTACTGTGTATTACTCTATCGCACGTGAGCATTAATATTACAATAATAGAGAATTCAACAACTAAGCAATTCAACCAGGGGATATTTGATTTCCTAGTCCACTGTTTTATTCTATCTGCGTTTTGCCAAGAGGGATATAAAAGGACTGAATTAGTACATGGATAACTAAGGGCATAATTTATAAGATGTTTAATGTGCGGGAATTCATGAATTTCAATCAAAGAAAACAACACAGTGTTACTCAGATAACTATGTCATATCTTTTTCGTCATCTTGGGTAAGTGCCCATCATACAATCAAAGATCGTAGTACATTGAAAATGATAAAGAACTACAACTACAATCTGTTCCTGTACAAGACTATGCTACTACCCCGTGGGGTTTTCTTCATGAACACCCGAGAATCAGCCGACTCAGTCACAAACAGGCTCCCGGCAATGTTAATCTTCAAGACATCTGCTCCAGTTCAGTCCTCAAGTTTATGTCATGACCGCATGAATTAGTTTCTTCAGCGTCTAAGCTTCCTTTTTCCCAAAACAGAACTAAAACCAAACGCGGAACAGTCTTCGAAGGAGACACCGGCAAATTCAGAGCTCACACTAAAGCGAAGATAGGCAATACGAGTGTCGCACGTTCTCTCCCTTCTTGTTGCACCAGCAAGGCATTTTATTTAAGACTGCAAGAAAAATATAAAAGTATAAGCAGCATCAACATTCAGTTGCGCAGCAAGTTATGTTAACTTACAAAGTGCCTGCATGAACCCCGTGCGACACCAAAGAACCCGAGTGTGGATGAAGGGTGATAACCGCGCGATCTCGCTGAAGATGCGTAACAAAATTTTGGAGTAGTTAACGCAGAAACCTGCAGCGATGTATGTAAAAGATTAGGCGACAAGCACGATGAGAAAGAAATCGGTAAGGAAGGAAGTACGGAAGGTTAATCAGTTCCCTGTTACAAACGAGAGCATTCAAATCCTCTCAGTATTCGTATGCAACCAGCCTCGGTAGAAGATTCACGGCAAAGCAAGTTGTTTGCGATGCTCCACTTCTAACAACCTGCCAAGGCAACCCAAAATCCAAGAATTAAGTCAAAGGTCAGCAGAGAAGAAGAATGGATATTTACGACGGAAGCTTCATAGCGGTATAGCTTCGAGGGTGCGGTTATCACGGTAAACAGTGGTCCATATGCTGGTGGTTCTCAATCCTTTCATCTTGTACAAACACTGCTACCCCTGCATTTTAAATCAACACAAGTCATCAACAATGCAATATTAAAACATTTGTCTGCAAACCAAGAAAATATGGCCTAGGAAGATCACCAGCGTGCTCACAATCTCAAGTACTCCAAGACAAGTTCAGGCCTAACTATTACAATTTTTGCATCAGTCACGAGTCACTTCCGGAACTAGCTGCAGATTCATAGTAGCCACTACTCTTCACATACTGGTATATATATGACAGCACTTGAAGCAACTTCACTTCATTCCCATTTCACATAATTGTTACATCACCACCGACCTCACCAACACATGAAAAAGGGAACGGTTAGAAATTATGCTTTCGTGACATCAAAAGCCAACTAGAAGAGGAACACATGTGCATTAAAGAAAAATTAATTATAGCAGACTATCACCATTCTTGAAAGAGGAAAGACACACAACCATATGGAGATGTAAAACACACCTTCAAGCGGCAATGTCCCCTGGAAATACAGACTTACTTTGTGTTTCCCTCCGCCAATAACACTCAACTGGCGCAATCCACCATTCATCTGACACTCAACCTGCACAATGTAATAAAGGAGAAAATGAGAGCCCAACAGACAAAATTCCAGACTAGCATTGAATCAATTATTGATGATGGCTCTCAACTTGGTCCCGAAGGTGACTTAGAAGCTGAACATGATTCTGAAGAATCCAAACAAGTTGTTTGCTCTCTTTGTCACGACCATAATTCAAAACATCCGAAAGGGCTTCTCCCGTTGGCAACCTGACGGAGGATTTCTTCATCAAAGGGACTTTTTCTTCCTGAAAGTTAAAATACCAAGTCAAGGATTCAGTCCATAGTAAAACTCAATCAAAGCATGGTTTATGACGATATTCGTTAAGTTGCAACATCGGATTCATGAGCATGTTAGAATCAACAAAATCTGGACAGAACCGGAAGTAGGAAAAGGATACCGAATCGAGGATATGTGGAACCTTGTTCCTCAAGGTATCACTGTCTGCATTGCTCTCATCTTCACCACCGAAACCTTCAGTGGATCTCCCCGGTGCTGTTTAAGACGATCTACCCCTCCAAGGCCCTGCAACCGGACAAAGTTTTCATTAAAGGGCAGGCCAATGTGTTTAACAAAATCAATGTCAGAAGAACATAACAGAATTTTACAGTGAAGAATGCATGGTGAAAATAAGCAGAATCGTTATCAATGATGTATTGCAGGCGATGATCAAACACGAAAGAATGGGAAACTCATTGAATATACAGACATAAATTTCTGTTTGTTAATCACGAATCATGACACAAGGAGGCAACATTACTCTTTTCCAAAAATGTTTCAGACAAGATTAACCTGGAAATGGAAATGTTTTCAAAGAATTGATTTCCTGTCCAAAATCAATAAGGAAAAATTCTCTTATTTTGATTATAAAAGAGGGAGGAATTTGGGATCGAAAGGGGGAATCCACCACATACACGCAGAGGAACGCACAAACAGAACTCAGAAAAAACCCACAATATTCACAGAATCCACTAACATCCACAAAAATACCGAAATTCATGAAAGAATCAAAACTCTAAATATGGATGGAGGAATACTTATCTTCGTCGCTGGAACTCCAATGTGAAATCGCCGGAAGTCCCTTCACAAGCCCTTTCTCCGCCGCAAATCTCACTTTGCCCCTTAACTCTTTGGATCGCCGTCGAACTGCCATCAACCACGACCACTGAACCCTTCAACGTCATCCGCATCCGAGAATCCACCATCGGACGCCTACAAAACCATCCACACCGTGAGCTTGTTTCGTGGTATATTTTTTTATTTTATGATTCATTTTGCTTGTTTTTTTATTGTTTTCAGTGGAGAGAAAGAGTGGAAAACAGAACGGGATCAAAAGAGGGGCTGAACGACGGAAAGAGAAGAAGAAAGAAAGAAGAAACGGCGAAAAGAGAAGAAGGAGGGGATCGCGATCGGAGAAAGGGAGAAGAAAGGGGGGTTCGGTGGGATCTTAGGGTTTCTGTTTCTGTTTTTTTAATTTTTTATACTGTAATCGTGTACATACACTCTGCTATAATTATCATGCACCCTCACGATCACACCATCACACACGCATGCCCACGGTACTCCTCACCACCCTCACTACACCGGATCAAGCGCCCCTTAACTTTTTCTCTTTAAAACTCGTTTAACCCTTTTTTTATTAATCTTTTAATTAACCTAAGTAATCTCAAGTTAATCTTTTTGAAACTAATAATTTGTTTTTTAAGTTTATATGATAATAACGTTTTTAAATTAATCAACCTAATTAATCTAATAATTACTCTTTAAATCTAATTAATTAAATAACTATTTTATATAATCAAATTTAACTAAAATCAACTTTTTATAATTAACTCTCCCAATAATATTATTAATTTACTTATTTTGTCAATTCAATAATTCTTTTAAAAAGCCTTCTTATCTTAAATAAATAATTCATCCTATCATAATTTTTAAAAGGGTCATTTCTTAAAACAAACTAATAACTTTTCATCCAACCAATTAATCTTTTTTTATATCATCTCCCTTTTCTTTATGTATTATTAAAAATAAGAAAACCTTTTATAATTTATTAATACTTATTTATTAATAGCGACAACTATTTTATTTTAATAAAATTTGTTAACTTTGACCTTTAATAATATTAACTAAAGAAAATCATTTCATAAAAATCTATCTAATTTATTTATCAATAATACTCCCTTTTTATAATAACTTAAATAAAAACATTCTATAGCAAGAAAACCTTTTCATAATTCAAATTAACTTTTAACAATAACCATAACCTTTAACAAACCATTTCATGTTTAAATTTAATAAGATAAATGATAAAAACCTTTTAGATATTTTAAGCTTCTTTTATTCAAAATGAACTAAGTAAATTTAATTAATTCACCAACTTTTATTAAAACTAAAACAAATTAATTCACCATATTAACCTAACTTTTCTTAAAATCAACCTCATCAAAAATATCATTTTCTCATAAGTCAATCCAACCATTTTCTCAATCCCGAATTAAAATCAACCAATGTCGCGTAAAATTAATCAATCCAATCGTGCACGCTCCCGCACATTCACATACACAGTTCACTTTCACACATTTAAGCGCTTTCATGCGTATGTGCGTTTTACTTTACCTACTTTTATTTTATTCATAATTCACACACTTACTTAGCGCTTTCATGCGTTCGTGTATGTTTTATCTTTATCCGCAATTTATATTCTCGCATCGTATTCCGTCCAAAGGAAAAACCTATACATGAGTCAACACTTGTGTGTAGTGCACGTCATTTGCATCATGCTCCCCATGATCCTAGATCTCATTCAAGTTGATCAATTAAGATAGATCCTACCCCATAGGAAGGACCTTTATCTTTACAACATAGAAAAACAAACAATCAACTCAAAACAACAAATATTCAAACACATTAGAGAAAGATGCCAAATCATCTTAAGCGAGATAGAATCTCAATCCCGCAACAATACAATCAATACCGTAGGAACTTTGCCTTAAGAGAGATAGAGGCGTACCTCGTCGATCCATATCCGAGTACTTGATCCCTTCCTCTGAAGACGATGCAAAGACTACTTTCCTACAATTTGTGGCGGTTAAATATCCCTTAAAATGATAACGCATCTCTTCTCCTAAAATCAATCAACAACTACCCTAAACCCGTAGGAACTTTGACCACAGTCAAAGAACTCCTCAAGCCCTTAAGGGGAATTACAAAACACTCTGATTCCACTCTCGTAAGGATATGTAGGCATAAGATGCGATATCTTATCGAGTATACTTAGAAATAAACCCCATAGGTCTTTAAACATTAAGCAGATAAACACTTAGCAATAAACAAACATAAAACAAGAGGTTCCTGTAGAGTACTACAGAAACTTAGGACACTAGTACCTTTCCTAAGTTTAACCAACCCCCGAACCTAAAACTCTCTAGCTTGCATTTGGATTGCATTGTGGGAATTTCGACCTTTATCCGTTCCTTTGGACAAATTAAAGATCGGTTGCAAAATGAATTAAAGATTCAAACTAATCAATAGTTTGGTATCCGATTTTCACCGCGATACTAATGACGAACCTAGTTCTAGTATTGTGAACCCCAATATTCCATCTCACAATTTCGAACTAAAACCTTCCCTATTACAATTAGTGCAACAAAACCAGTTCGCGGGACTCGCTACTAAGAACCCGAACCAACATTTAAAAATCTTTATTCAATTAGCTAACACTTTTAAAACCAATGGTGCTACCCCTAAGGCGATTCGATTAAGATTATCTCCCTTTTCCCTCAGAGACAAAGCCCTTACCTGGTTAGATTCCCGTCCAGCCAATCCTATAACAACTTGGAAAGACCTTAGGAGAGTTTTCCTCGTTAGATATTTTCCCCCGAGCAAAATAGTTGTTCTTAGAAACCAGATTCACTCAAAACCAAGGAGAATCGCTCTTCGAGGCTTGGGAAAGATATAAATACCTGTTGAGAATATCTCCACACCATGGCCTGGAATCATGGCTAATCATCCACACCTTCTATAATGGACTTCACTATAACACTAAGATGACCATCAATGCCGCCGCAGGTGGCACTCTGATGAATAAACCTTACCCTGAAGCTTGCACTCTCATCGAGGATATGGCTCAAAACCATTGTCAATGGGGGATAGAGTGAGCAACGGTGGAAAAGAAGGAAGCCCATGGAGGAATATATGAGATAAGTTCTATAGACATGACGCAAGCCAAAATGGATGCCTTAGCCCTTAAAGTCAAACATATGTACGCAAACCCAGTAGCTGCAGTAGTAGTCTCAACTGAGTGCGAATTATGTGGAGCCAAAGGACACCAATCGGCGGAATGTAATGTGATGAATGAAACTCATTCAAGAGAGGTCAACTATACCCAAGGAAACCCATTTTCAAACACTTATGACCCTGGATGGAAGAATCACCCAGTTAATTGATTACCCAGTTAGGAACCAAAGTAGACCAAATAGTCACCCACAATAAAATGCTTGAAACCCAGATCTCTCAAATAGCTTTAAAACAAGCTCCTGAGACCACACTCGAAGGAAAATTCCCTGGATAGCCTGTCGCTACTGCGAAAAAAGGTGTCGGCAAAGATAGAAGAGTCACCACCTATCGTTATTTACCCCAAAGGAGGGAAAGGAAATGATCAGGAAAAACCTAGCGAAAAGGGATAAGATCGGTCATCGCAACCAAATCTCTGGATTCGGGAGTCAGTTACGCAAGGGGAAGGTGTTAGCACCCCTCACGTCCGTCGTACTCGACGGGATCCATGCTTATCTTATTTATCTCAAAGGGTTGTTTATCTATCTGGCTAATGGTCTAGGTCAAAAGAAAAGAAAAAGGAAAAGGAAAGGGCTCGACAGAGCATCGCTGCTCTGGGCATATGTATTCCCTCAAGCAATGGGAAAGCCAGAGTCAATGTAGTTCGGCTAACTACGAGTGAAAGGGGAAAGGTTGCTCGTCAAGACATCGCGTCTTGTGCCTACGTACTCTCAACAGGTATGAGAGATCAGAGCGAACGTAGTTCAGGATAAAACGGAACACAGGTTTGTTCAAATGTTCTTACCCGAGTAGGGTTAACAAGTAGTTCCAGCAGTTAGGGACAACGCCTATTTGCGGTAGAACTAAGAGTTAACAACACTCTTTTTTTTCTGAAAATGATTTTCCTGATTAAACAGATCCTCAAAGGGAAAAAGAAGTTTGATGTTTATGTTTTGTGTCTTTTATCGGAGAAGTGTTTTTTATGAATGTTTGTAATTTATATTGCACTAGAGACTATGACTTAGGAACGAATGCGTCACATATCGTCCTAGAGACGTATGCTAAACACTCTAGGTAATTGAGGAGAAGCCCCCCAATCACCACTTCCTAAATAGCTTAAGGCCCGTAAAGTACAATACAGATTTGCCTTTATTAAGTGTTTTACTGTTGTTTTGAAGATGAGAAGGAGAAAAAGACTCTACAGGAGACTAAATCAAAACCCTAATGTTGTCATGCAAGATGGTCCTAATGTCAATTTTGAAAGGGAATCTATCCTATATGTTATCATGCAAATGATTCAACCTAAAGTTCTATCATCACTCCTTAAACAAGAAAGTGAGAGTCCTAAGGGGACATGCAAAGGAAAACAAACAAAGCTACCAAACAGATGAAATATAAAACAACTAGATGCACATGCAATGCAACAGTACAAGAAAGGGAGACAAGCTCAACCTTTAATGCAAACAGGGGATGCAAACAGAAATGCACAGAGAAAGCACCCAAGCAAAGGGAGACAAATTCTACCTTTAATGCAAACATGACAGGTATGAAAGGCAGATAAACATCAAAGCAAAGGGAGGAACACCTCAACCCTTAATGCAAACATGCACCTAAACAAGAGTATCTACTCATGCAATTATATCCTAATGCATCACAACAGGAAAGTAATGAAATCAATCCATCAGGAGAGAGATAAACTAGATAAGCAACAAGGAAATCATCCCAAGGCTACATCAGGTTTAGATGTGTGTCAACACAAGAGTCCGTCTAAGGCTCAAGCTTTTTATGGAATGCACAGAGTACTTCCCAAGGAAGACCAGACTCTCACAAGAGGGATCCTATGTCAATAGGATAGATAAGAACGGTGGTCGAACCTAGATGTCAATCTAAGGTATCTGGTTAATGTGTATCAACATAAGAGTCCATCATGGGCTCAAACTCTTTGTGGAATGCACAGGGTACTTCCTATGGAAGACCAGGCTCTCACAAGAGAGATCCTATGTCAATAGGGCAGAGAGTAGGTGATTAAGAATCTAGGGTTTATCTAAAGTGTTAGGTCAATGTGTGTCAACACAAGAGTCTATTATGGGCTCAACCTCTTTGTGGAATGCACAGGGTACTTCCTATGGAAGACCAGGCTCTCACAAGAGGGATCATACGTCAATAGGACAAAGAGAATGATTGAGTAATGATGGTAAGCATGGTAAGAACCTAAGGAAATCACCATGGCATTCAACCAAGTTCATCTTGAGGAAGAATAGTCCTTAATGGTTCAACCTCTTCATGGAATACACAGGGTACTTCCTAAGGAAGACCAGGCTCTCACAAGAGGGATCCTAAAATTAAGTACAAAGGAATGTAGAAATGGAAAGGATCAGAATGGGAGACATGATGAAAACCTAAGGAATTCAACATGTTACTCAACCAAGATCAGGCATTCAGGAATAGCTTTCAATGGCTCAACTCCTTTGTGGAATGCACAGAGTACTTCCTAAGGAAGACTAGGCTCTCACAAGGATGATCCAAAAAGAAGCTTAAGTTATTGGGATGGAAGGGACAAAGCAAGGCAAAGCCAAAGAATCACATAAGGGAGGGAAATCATTCACAAAAGCTTCTAAGGAACCCTAAATGTAATGCCCTAAAGGATATCTATCCTAATGGAGCTATGAACATGATAATGACTTGAAAATTAACCTAAAAATGCTTAAACATATTTTTAATGCTAATATGTAAAGATGAGATGTACAAGTATTGCAAAAGATCACATAAAAGATGCAAACTAGGTGAAGGTGCAATTTGAAACACACAAACTTTAGCCAGAACGTAAAATCTATGAAAAATAGGAAAACAAATCCTAAAATCCTAATAAATTTCCTAAGGGATCCTCAAGATGTTAGGAATCTATGGTTAAAATTTTGGAGCAAGAATCCAAGCCAAAGGGGGCTAACAGAAAGCAAAACCCTAAGGTGTGCTATGGAGGATGTAAAGAGAAAGGGTGCTAAATATCTACCTTAAACCCTAACTAAATGGAATCCAAAAATCAGAACAAAAATACTACAATATCACACAATGTGTCTAGAATGAGCATGCAAAAAATTAGACATTTATTTGATGTATTGATGGAGAAAGAAAATCACAAAGCAAGCATGTCAATTTCACATTTCGATCAAAGCATATTAAAAGAAAATGCAAGAATTAATTGGAAAATAAATGGAAAATAAAAAAATATGAAAAATTTCTATACATGCCAGACTACCTAACATATTTTTCTCATGATTTATTGGAGCATTTATCATTTTTAAATGAATTAAAATGAAACAGAAAAATAAAAATGGAAATAAAGAAAGGAAATGGAAATTGGAAAAAAACTGCGTGGCGAATAGCAATCCAAACAAGTTGTTTCAGTGGGCCACGCTAAAGGGGAGGTGTAAGTATACACTTATGGCCCAGGTCCCATTCACGTTTAATGAAATTCAGGGTTCCCATACACTTCAGTCAACTTATGACTATGGTACGTCTTAATCCTAGCCATCTAACCAACTAGTCATCATATCCTACGCTTGATGCAAAGCCACGTCATTAAAAAGTCAACAAACCCTAGCTGACGCACTCACAGGCGTTGGATTAATAGACTAAGTCAAGGAAACACCAAGATCCTACAGTCCATGTTGCACCTGGCAATTTGAAAAGGAAAGGGAGGGAACAAATGCAGACGGAGGCGCAGCAGGCGACGAAGCTCTCCGGTCATCCCTAACCTTGGGACGGTGAACAGTGCCGGTTACAAAAGTTCATGAAACTTGGATTTTTTTTAAATTAATCTCTTCCTCTCCTCATGTACATCAACATTCTAGGTTCTAAATTCATTTTCTCTCAAGAAATAAGCCAAACCGATTCCATCAAGAAAACATGCCATGGTGAAAATTGTTATAATCAGGCATATAACCTAACCTAAATCCATCTATTCCTATCAAGGATCTTAAATACATAAAAATCACACGCTAAATCGTTCAGAATTGAGAGCAAGATTGAAAGATAGGAACCTGGTTTCAAGCTTGCGCAGAGGTGTGATGTGGTGATGATTCTTGCTCCAAATGATGCAGAAAGCTTTAATGGATCCTTCTAGAGCTTCCTTGATCTTCAATATGGCTTGAGGATGGATGAAATGTGAAATTCGATTTTGCACTTCTCTTGAGTTTGTTGCAACTGTAACTGCTCTAACTGCCACTAAATTTCATCCAAAATCATCTAATCATGATCAACATATTATATAGAAGTGATATGGAGTGGATTTGAGACCCAATCATGGCCCATGAGGTCCGATGGAAAATCTAAGTTTTCACATTTGAAGCTTTGTGATATTGATGAAAACAGAGCTGCCAAGCTTGCCATTTGGCTCATTTCACTTGCTTGTTGTGTAAGGAACATGAATGGTTGAGATTGAAGCCTTGAAAGTGAATCAATGGTAGATTTGAATTATGTTACTTCAAAGTGAAGCAACCTTGAATTTGTCCATGGAAATGAACTCAAACTTAGTTGATAATGTTTCCATTGTTCTTATAACATTCTTTGGACTCAAAAAATGCACCAATATGACATGAAATGGTTTAATTTACATTGGATCCAAACTAGCCCTTTTCAAGCTTCCTTTCATGTAATTTTCTGCACCAAATCTCCAATACAAGCCATGTCAACGGTTCCTTGATGTTTGGTTGAGAAAATGGCCTCATTTTAAGCAACTTTCAAGTTGGAAATATTTTCATTTGAGGTATGCAAAGTGGTGAAATTGACCTATAATGAAATGGCCTATAATCAAAGTTTCCCAAAATACCCTTGCTTTGCAAGCTTCATATCTTGAGTTCTACAAATACAAATGATGACTTCTAGTACTCTTTGTAAATCTAAGATCATGAGGAATAACATTCATGTTTGGGTCAAGATCAGGAGAGACATCTTTCTAGCTCAAAAATGTCTTGGAAGTTGGTTGACTTTCAAGTACCAAAATCACATTCACCTGATGACCTGTAACTTGTCTGCTTCATAACTTGAGTTATATAAATACTATCAAGGAATTCTAGTACTCAAAAGAAAGCTAAAAACATGCTCTACAAGTCTCATGTTGATGTCAAGATGAGATGAAACTTGTATCTTGAGTTATGTGGTCTTGAAGTTAGGCATTGAGATAGGGGATTTTACACTGTCAAGCTTAGAAACCCTAGCTCAATAACTTCTCATACTCTTGAATTTTGATGAATTGATCTTGAAATGATATATGACATGTCTCAACATGACACTCCATGATCATATTTGCTTGGAATTGAATCTTAATCTCCTCAAGACTCACAGTTGACTAAGGGTTGACCAGATGAAAACCCTAGATGCACCAACTTTGGCTATGGCCTATTGTACTTTGAATAATGACTTATCCAAACTCCATAATGATCCTCAAGACATCCCATGATCTTTTATAATATTATACACTCATATCCATGGACTTGCAATCCTCTGATGAGTTTCAATTGATCCTTAAGATAGGAGATACAACCATTTCAACGATCCACTTCTTCAATAAGCTTTGACCTTCTCTGGTGACTTGATGAGGATGATAAACCCTTACATGCTTGAATGAAGCTTCTTGATTTAGCTTGGACCTTAATAACCTCCTATTGATAGGCACATTTCTTGATCCCCTGCATAAATGACAATGCAATTCATATGCTAATGCTAAAATGAATGCAATGAAACACAAGCTAGATGAAGAAAAAGGTTAGGAAAATTTTGGGGTGCAACAGCTGCCCCTATTCAAACGGCTCACAGCTAACTGGGTGAGAAGCGAACGACTCTCAGACAATCAAGGTGAAAGACGGTTGAATACCAATGGACCCAGAAATTTGCCAACCGCAAAAATAAACTGCAAAACAATTGGTAAAACAGAAGAAAAAAAAAGGTATGCAAATGCTAATGTTTCTGATGCACTTGTTTGGATATGATGTAGTGCTCCATATGAAATGGAAATGCTATGCATCTGAGAATGCTATGCACAATGCAAAATGCAAAGGAACCGCTCCAACAAAATAAATGCTGGAGAAACGAGGCCAACGCCGCTGGGGATGGAGACAAACCCTGCTGGGGATAGCTTACACGTGCCAATAATGATTGGGCTTATACGAGGGAAAATAAGCCCTGGATCTGAATTAGATAGGTCAGGAAAGAACTGACAACCGAGCGAGAATTGAGTTCTACAAAACAAGTTAGACGAGAACTAGCTACCGGGTGAGAACTGGTCTTCTGTTTTGTGCTGGACATGAACTACTTTGGTGGTTTTACAGACGATAACTGGACTTCGAGACGCTTCTCACCAGACAGGAACTAGTATTAAAGATAACCGACCATCAGACGGAAACTGGAGTTCCAACTGTTGGCTAAAGAAACATTGACCGGACGGGTACTGGTTTTAACCGCTGGCATTCACCAGGCGAGAGCTCGACTCAAATGTATTTTACTAGACGAGAACTAGTATTCCATGAAGATTTATCATACGGAAACTGAGCTTCAAAAGAGCGGCAGGCCAAGCAAGAACTGGACTTTGAAACAGTTTTCCGGACGAGAATAGGAATGTGCCAAGTATGGTTGGGCTTTTGATGTAAGGATATGATCGAGCTTATGATGATTGGATTTATCTCTGGTTACCAACAATAATGGATTTAAAAGGAAGTACTAGACAAGAACTAGTATCCAAGGGTAAACTACCAGATGGGAACTGGTTTTAAAGATAACCGACCATCAGACAGAAACTGACTACCAGGTGGGTACTGGGTTCAATGAACAAGGTCAGGCGGGTACTGACTACCAGGAGGGTACTGGATTCAACGAACAAGGTCAGTCGGGTACTGACTACCAGACGGGTACTGGATTCAAGGAACAACGTCAGGCGGGTACTGACTACCAGGCGGGTACTGGGTTCAACGAACAAGGTTAGGCGGGTACTGACTACCAGGAGGGTACTGGGTTCAACGAACAAGGTCAGGCGGGTACTGGGTTCAATGAACAAGGTCAGGTGAGTACTGACTACCAAGCGGGTACTGGGTTCAACGAACAAGGTCAGGCGGGTATTGGGTTCAACGAACAAGGTTAGGCGGGTACTGACTACCAGGCGGGTACTGGGTTCAACGAACAAGGTCAGGCGAGTACTGACTACTAGGCGGCTACTGGATTCAATGAACAAGGTCAGGAGGGTACTGACTACCAGGCGGGTACTGGGTTCAACAAACAAGGTCAGACAGGTATTAAGCTTCTAACTTTTAGATATCAGGCATGGACTGATCTCTGGTTATGGATATCAGGAGAGAACTGATTAAACAGTGGGCTACAAAAAAGGTGGTCGGACAAGAATTGGTCGAAGACCTGACATGTACTAGACGAGAACTGGTGGTTACTAAAGGGTGACCAGACAAGGACTGGTTTGAAGGCTTGCCGGATGAGAATGGGGCTTCGGAAATGCTTTTGGTTATAAAGTCTTGATATGTAACAGGTTTCAGGTTATCTGATGAGGTGATAACACAATTCCACAACACTCAACTCTTGCTAACAAGAACAAACTTGCTTGAACAAGCTGCCCCAGTGTAATTCCACTTGCCCCCAGTTTGATCTTTGGGAAAGAGTTTACCCTGAGAAGAAAGTAGTTTGCCATGAGACGATCCCGAGATGGCTTGCCCCAGAATCTGTACCGTGAAAGGACCCGTCCCTGGTTGAATAATTCTGATAAGCTCTAAAGACATGGAGAGGAATCATTCCTTTGCCCCTGATTAGCTGTTTGCAAATCAGTACCTTTGGCCGCGAGAGATTCGCCGAATCTCGACCTGATTGCCCCAGATTACATGACTTTTGGGATGGCTGACTCCCACACTGTGATCATTTGATATAGCTTACCTCAGTTTGATGGAGTATTTGGGCATTCTGCATTCTATCCTGATCAAACTTTCCATTATGGAAACTTTCCTGCTTTCAAGCGCTTACTCACAAGTAAAACAGATTATTCTGCATAAAAGATATATTAAATGCAATGCATATGACAGTTTTCGAAATTCATTCTTGTTCATTGGAAAAAATTTTGTGACATATAATAAACAAATCATTTATCAACATGTCGAC
This sequence comes from Lathyrus sativus, assembly GCA_963859935.3. NCBI lineage: Eukaryota > Viridiplantae > Streptophyta > Magnoliopsida > Fabales > Fabaceae > Lathyrus > Lathyrus sativus. Next base: position 400,733,106 of record OZ012741.1, on the reverse strand, counting down.
ATTAATATAATGCTGTAAGAGGAATCCTTTTAGGAGTCAGTTTCGATGCGATCTTTACCGAAGTATGCTTTCGAAACAAACCTGCTTCAATTAGGACTTTTTCAAGTTGTAACATGGTCAGGTTCACGGTTTAAGAAGGGAGGATATAGGCTTAAAATTCATTTTAACCCACCCATTCTCCTTGATGTTCTCCCATCCTACGTTTAGCTAATTTGACCTAGCGTTCACCTCTTAGAGGTTGACTTACAGGAGTGACGGTTCGGGGAACCACAAACTTTATGGAGTAACAGTCACTTGCTTTTCTTCTTTTGGGAGCCTGGAGTCACACGATTCTTCGAGGATTTTTCTCTTGTAATCCTTTCCGTTTTTCGCTTTTTCGTTCCCTAACTTTTTCCTGGACTAACTCTTTTGAGTTTCTTCGATTTTGAAGTCCAGCAGGATGCCCTAATTTTTGCCTAAGTCGCTTGTATTCAAGATTCGACTTAGCGGGCTTTTCCTTTTGATTCTTTTCTCTCTCATTTTTTGTTTGAACAAATCGTATGACACTGGCTCGTCTGAATTGTTTGAAAAGAGGTGGTGACTGTTTCACTCCCGATCGGCCAGGTTTAACCATTGTGGTTTTTTAGGTATGACCTATATAGGTGTGATTTATCCTTGAACGGGCACACTCCTTTTTCAATTTGAACGCTCGGTCAAATTAGCTGACACCTACCCTGCCCCGGGTTAAGATTGAGGGTTTTTCATTTTCAGAAAGAAACTCCTACTACTAGGCTCAAAGGGGTTGACAAGGGAGTATCTTCCTTATATCTCCGGTGTTTGTGGATTTGAAACAATTCATATACATCATCAGCAGGTTCTTATTCAAAAGCATACAATTGGAAGCTTACGCGTCTTTCAGTTTCATCATCCTCCCCAGACTCCACTTAAACAAGCGTTTGAAATAAATGAAAGTAATAGAGTGAACATGAATGGATTAATTCAAAACATGCATATTTATTTCATTATCAATATCAATTGAAAAACAACAAGTTTTACAAACAAAATCTGCATTCTAACAGGAAAGAAATTACAAATACAGAGAAATGACATGATAAAACGCATATTGCCAGCTTCTGGGAACTGGGCTTCTTGTATCTTGACCACTAACTAGGGAGATGCAACCCTTGAAGTCTTCAAACTCAATCAGACGAGAGGTCGACGTGCACAACCAACTTTCCTTCGGAAAAGGAAATGTACTCTTTGTCCATCAATTGTTGAACCTTGGCCCGAAAGGCTTTGCAATCCTCAGTTGCGTGTCTTATGGATCCTGCATGATATTCACATTGAGCATTGGGATCATACCCGGGAGGGTATGGTTCTGGCAACGGTTTGAGAGCCTTGAGCTCCATCAACAAGTTCTGAATTAGGAATGGTAGAAGATCACTGTGTGGCATAGGCACTGGATGAAGAGGAGCATTCCTTCTTTCCAGATTGTTGCGCGACCTATTATGATTCTGGCGCTGACGATTTTGCTGCTGAGGAGCTCGAGGTTGTCGGTATCGGACTGGCTGTTGAGCCGCGGTTGGGGCAGGCAGATACAACATTAGCTTCTCTTTCCTTCCCACCATAAGGCTTCTTTGCATATTTTGAGGAATCAAGAGCAGCTTGAATCTTTCCCATTTTGATACCGCTTTCGACTCTTTCTCCTATCATTACCAGGTCTGAAAAACTTCCAGACATGCAACCAATCAGCTTCTCATAATACACTCTGGGAAGTGTAGCCATGAACATGTCAGTCATTTCTCTCTCCGCCATGGGAGGTTGCACTCTCGCTGCTAAGTCTCGCCACCTCTGGGCGTACTCCTTGAAGCTCTCAGTATTTTTCTGTGACAGGCTCTGTAATTGTAACCTGTTTGGTGCCATATCACTGTTGTACTGATAGTGACGCACAAAGGCTTTGGCCAATTCTCTCTAGCTACAGATGTGGGTCCTCTCAAGCCCCATATACCATTCCAATGATGCCCCGGTCAGACTGTCTTGGAAACAGTGCATTAGCAGCTTTTCATCCTCGGAGTAAGCAGACATCTTCTGGAAATATGATCGAATATGTACTCTAGGATAAGTCGTCCCTTTGTACTTGATAAACTCCGGTACTTTGAATTTGGGGGGAATCCTGACCCCAGGAACTAAGCCAAGATCTGCCATGTCGAGACCCAGAGAGTTATGACTTTCAAGAGATTTCATCTTTTCCTCAATCAGTTTAAACCTTCTGACAGCCTCGGTTGGTAAACCACCTTCCATATTTCTCATGGAAAAGATATCACTCTGATGATCTTCCCATTGAGGGCCATTAGCTCCGTGCACAGCGTGCACACTTCCTCCAGCAGCGTTACCATTATCATTCACACCACCTCCACCCAGAGGTACGACAGCAGTGGGAATAACCCGTGGACCAGATCCACCAACAGGAGGAATAACATCAGCTCCTCCGGGCAAGACACCCTTTTCGTCAGCTCGTGCTATTAACGGCTGGACTATAGTTCTTAACTGTTCTTGCCCGATGGCTACGTTCTGCATCAGCTCCATGAATTGGGACATGCGAGCTCTGACCTCATGTAATTCAGCTTGAACCTGATCCATTACTTTTGCTGATTCCTTTGAATCGGATATCTGTGGACACTGAACTGCTCAAACCTGTTACTAGAGAACACCAAGAGAAGATAAGAACACAAGGCTGCTGAAAACAACCTGCAATGAAAATGAGAATGCGAGATGCAAAATGCAAACATGTTATGATGATGCAAATGCAAGTACAGGGGATCAAGATTGATGTGTTGTAGCTTGAGAAGAATCGGCGCTTTGCTTTAACAAGAACATAGCATAGCTCTGATAATAGGAACCTCTGATATCGGGAACAAAGATTCACGCTGTAGAGAAAACTGGGTAGTCTGAAGGTCAAAGTTTCCTGCATAACCCCAGTCCCACTCACAGGTATGGACTTAATCCACTAATAAAGGTACGACATCTTATGTGTTCCTCAACGTCACAGACTTTCAAGAAATGATGGTACGTTCACCATTTCTGGTTTGACATCATCACCTCCTGAAGAGGCCTCACTTAACTGGGTCTCAAATGATCGGTCCCCAGAGTCGACAATCCTCAGATCGAACAACTCGTCGAGCCCTAAGGGCCAGAAAAGAAGTCATCAAAGAGAATCTCGTCTGAGCGTGAATTTCATGGGAACTTGTGTTTGCTAAGCAAACAGGTCCCCACTAATCTCCACTCTAATGTTATGCTTGCTCTCAAGCCTGGGTCTGGCTTATCACTCATCAGAATTAATCCCCTCCCACAACAACACAATAATGATATAATATAATGCTGAAAATAAAATGCGGGAAAATAAAGTGCGGAAGTAAATAAAGTACAACATGTATGTACAAAACCCAAAAAGATAAACACACAAGCGCTAGGATTGACTCGCGTAGGGGATGGGAAACGGTCCCAGCAGAGGGGATGGGAAAATTCCCCAGCATCTATACATACCCCCAGCAGAGTCGCCAGCTGTCGCTACTGCGAAAAAAGTTGCCGGCAAAGACAGAAGAGTTGCCACCTATCGTTATTTATCCCAAAGGAGAGAAAGGAAACGATCAGGAAAAACTTAGCGAAAAGGGATAAGATCGATCATCGCAACCAAATCTATGGATTCAGGAGTCGGTTACGCAAGGGGAAGGTGTTAGCATCCCTCACGTCCGTCGTACTCGACGGGATCCACGCTTGTCTTGTTTATCTCAAAGGGTTGTTTATCTATCTAGCTAATGGTCTAGGTCAAAAGAAAAGAAAAAGGAAAAAGAAAGGACTCGACAGAGCATCGCTGCTCTAGGCCCACGTATTCCCTCGTCCAATGGGAAAGCCAGACTCAATGTAGTTCGGCTAACTACGGGTGAAAGGGGAAAGGTTGCTTGCCAAGACATTGCGTCTTGTGCCTACGTACTCTCAACAGGTATGAGAGATCAGAGCGAACGTAGTTCAGGATAAAATGGAACACAGGTTTGTTCAAATGTTTTTACCCAAGTAGGGTTAACAAGTAGTTCCAACAGTTAGGGACAACGCCTGTTTGCGGTAGAACTAAGAGTTAACAACACTCTTTTTTTCTGAAAATGATTTTCCTGATTAAACAGAGCCCCAAAGGGCAAAAGAAGATTGATGTTTATGTTTTGTGTCTTTTATCGAAGAAGTGTTTTTTATGAATGTTTGTAATTTATATTGCACTAGAGACTATGACTTAGGAACGAATGCGTCGCATATCGTCTTAGAGACGTATGCTAAACACTCTAGGTAATTGAGGAGAAGCCCCCCAATCACCACTTCCTAAATAGCTTAAGGCTCGTAAAGTACAATACATATTTGCCTTTATTAAGTGTTTTACTGTTGTTTTGAAGATGAGAAGGAGAAAAAGACTCTACAGGGGACTAAATCAAAACCCTAATGTTGTCATGCAAGATGGTCCTAATGTCGAGTTTGAAAGGGAATCTATCCTATATGTTATCATGCAAAGGATTCAATCTAAAGTTCTATCATCACTCCTTAAACAAGGAAGTGAGAGTCCTAAGGGGACATGCAAAGGGAAACAAACAAAGCTACCAAAAAGATGAAATATAAAACAACTGGATGCACATGCAATGCAATAATACAAGCAAGGGAGACAAGTTCAACCTTTAATGCAAACAGGGGATGCAAACAGAAATGCACAGAGAAAACACCCAAGCAAAGGGAGACAAATTATATCTTTAATGCAAACATGACAGGTATGAAAGGCAGATAAACATCCAAGCAAAGGGAGGAACACCTCAACCCTTAATGTAAACATGCACCTAAACAAGAGTATCTACTCATGTAATTCTATCCTAATGCATCACAACAGGCAAGCAATGAAATCAATCCATCAGGAGAGAGATAAACTAGATGAGCAACTCGGAAATCATCCCAAGGCTATATCAAGTTTAGATGTGTGTCAACACATGAGTCTATCTAAGGCTCAACCTCTTTATGGAATACACAGAGTACTTCCTAAGGAAGACCATGCTCTCACAAGAGGGATCCTATGTCAATAGGACAGATAAGAACGGTGGTGGAACCTAGATGTCAATCTAAGGTATCTGGTTAATGTGTATCAACACAAGAGTCCATCATGGGCTCAACCTCTTTGTGGAATGCACAGGGTACTTCCTATGGAAAATCAGGCTCTCACAAGAGGGATCCTATGTCAATAGGACAGAGAGTAGGTGATTAAGAACCTAGGGTTTATCTAAAGTGTTAGGTCAATGTGTGTCAACACAAGAGTCCATCATGGGCTCAACCTCTTTGTGGAATGCACAGGGTACTTCCTATGGAAGACCAGGCTCTCACAAGAGGGATCCTATGTCAATAGGACAAAGAGAATGATTGAGTAATGATGGTAAGCATGGTGAGAACCTAAGGAAATCACCATGGCATTCAACCAAGTTCATCTTGAGGAAGAATAGTCCTTAATGGTTTAACCTCTTCATGGAATGCACCGGGTACTTCCTAAGGAAGACCAGACTCTCACAAGATAGATCCTGAAATTAACGACAAAGGAATGTGGAAATGGAAAGGATGAGAATGGGAGACATGATGAAAACCTAAGGAATTCAACATGTTACTCAACCAAGATCAGGCATCCAGGAATAGCTTTCAATGGCTCAACTCCTTTGTGGAATGCACAGAGTACTTCCTAAGGAAGACTAGGCTCTCACAAGGAGGATCCAAAATGAAGCCTAAGTTATTGGGATGGAAGGGACAAAGCAAGGCAAAGCAAAAGAATCACATAAGAGAGGGAAATCATTCACAAAAGCTTATAAGGAACCCTAAATGTAATACCCTAAAGGATATCTATCCTAATGGAGCTATGGACATGATAATGACTTGAAAATTAACCTACAAATGCTTCAACATATGTGTAATGTTAATATATAAAGATGAGATGCACAAGTATTTCAAAATATCACATAAAATATGCAAACTAGGTGAAGGTGCAATTTCAAACACACAAACTTTAGCCAGAATGTAAAATCTATGAAAACTAGGAAAACAAATCCTAAACTCCTAATAAAATTCCTAAGGGATCCTCAAGATGTTAGGAATCTATGGTTAAAATTTTGGAGCAAGAATCCAAGCCAAAGGGGGCTAACAGAAAGCAAAACCCTAAGGTGTGCTATGGATGATGTAAAGAGAAAGGTTGCTAAAGATCTACCTCAAACCGTAACTAAATGGAATCTAAATATCAGAACAAAAATACTACAATATCACACAATGTGTCTAGAATGAGCATGCAAAAAATTAGACATTTATTTGATGTATTGATGGAGAAAGAAAATCACAAAGCAAGCATGTCAATTTCACATTTCTATCAAAGCATATTAAAAGAAAATGTAAGAATTAATTGGAAAAGAAATGGAAAATAAAAATAAAAAATATGAAAATTTTCTATACATGACAAACTACCTAAAATATTTTTCTCATGATTTATTAGAGCATTTATCATTTTTAAATGAACTAAGATGAAACAGAAAAATAAAAATGGAAATAAAGAAAAGAAATGGAAATTGGAAAAAACTGTGTGGTGAATAGCAATCCAAACAAGTTGTTTCAGTGGGCCACGCTAAAGGGGAGGTGTAAGTATCAACTTATGGCCCAAGTCCAATTCACGTTTAATGAAATTCAGGGTTCCCATGCACTTCAGTCAACTTAAGGCTATGGTACGTCTTAATCCTAGCCATCTAACCAACTAGTCATCAGATCCTACGCTTGATGCAAAGCCACACCATTAAAAAGTCAACAAACCCTAGATGACGCACTCACAGGCGTTGGATTAATGGACTAAGTCAAGGAAACACCAAGATCCTACAGTCCACGTTGCACCTGGCAATTTGAAAAGGAAAGGGAGGGAGCAAATGCAGACGGAGGCGCAGCCGGCGGCGAAGCTCTCTGGTCATCCCTAACCTTGGGACGGTGAACAGTGCCGGTTACAAAAGTTCATGAAACTTGGATTTTTGTAGATCAATTTCTTCCTCTCCTCATGTACATCAACATTCTATCTAAATTCATTTTCTCTCAAGAAATAAGCTAAACCGAGTCCATCAAGAAAACATGCCATGGTGAAAATTGTTATAATCAGGCATCTAACCTAACTTAAATCCATCTACTCCTCCCAAAGATCTTAAATACATAAAATCACATGCTAAATCGTCCAGAATTGAGAGCAATATCGAAAGATAGGAACCAGGTTTCAAGCTTGCGCAGAGGTGTGATGTGGTGATGATTCTTGCTCCAAATGATGCAGAAAGCTTCAATGGATCCTTCTAGAGCTTGAGGATGGATGAAATGTGAAATTCGATTTTGCACTTCTCTTGAGTTTGTTGCAACTGTAACTGCTCTAAATGCCACCAAATTTCATCCAAAATCATTTGATCATGATCAACATATTATATAGAAATGATATGGAGTGGATTTGAGGCCCAATCATGGCCCATGAGGTCCAATGGAAAATCCAAATTTTCACATTTTAAGCTTTGTGATATTGATGAAAACAGAGCTTCCAAGCTTGCCATTTGGCTCATTTCACTTGCTTGTAGTGTAAGGAACATGGATGGCTGAGATTGAAGCCTTGAAAGTGAATCAATGGTAGATTTGAATTATGTTACTTCAAAGTGAAGCAACCTTGAATTTGGCCATAGAAATGAACTAAAACTTGGTTGATAATGTTTCCATTGTTCTTAGAACATTCTTTGGACTCAAAAAATGCACCAATATAGCATGAAATGATTTAATTTACATTGGATCCAAACTAGCCCTTTTCAAGCTTCCTTTCATGTAATTTTCTTCACCAAATCTCCAATCCAAGCCATGTTAATGGTTCCTTGATGTTTGGTTGAGCAAATGACCTCATTTTGAGCAACTTTCAAGTTGGAAAGATTTTCATTTGAGGTATGCAAAGTGGTGAAATTGACCTATAATGAAAATGGCATATAATCAAAGTTTCCCAAAATACCCTTGCCTTGCAAGCTTCATATATTGAGTTTTACAAATACAAATAAGGACTTATAGTACTCTTTGGAAATCTAAGATCATGAGGAACAATATTCATGTTTGGGTCAAGATCAGGAGACACATCCTTCTAGCTCAAAAATGTCTTAGAAGTTGGTTGACTTTCAAGTACCAAAATCACATTCATCTGTTGACTTGTAACTTGTCTGCTTCATAACTTGAGTTCTATAAATCCTATCAAGGAGTTAAAGTAATCAAAATAAAGCTAAGAACATGCTCTACAAGTATCATGTTGATGTCAAAATGAGATGAAACTTGTATCTTGAGTTATGTGGTCTTGAAGTTAGGCACTGAGATAGGGGATTTTATACTGTCAAGCTTAGAAACCCTAGCTCAATAAGTTCTCACACTCTTGAATATTGATGAATTGATCTTGAAATGATATATTACATGTCTCAACATAACATTCCATGATCATAGTTGCTTGGAATTGAATCTTAATCTCCTCAAGACTCACAGTTGATTGGGGGTTGACCAGAATGAAACCCTAGTTGCATCAACTTTGGCTATGGCCTCTTGTACTTTGAATAATGACTTATCCAAACTCCATAATGATCCTCAAGACATCCCATGAGCTTATATAATGTTCTACACTCATATCCATGGACTTGCAATCCTCTGATGATTTTCAATTGATCCTCAAGATAGGAGATACAACCATTTCAACCATCCACTTCTTCAATAAGCTTTAACCTTCTCTAGTGACTTGATGAGGATGATAAACCCTTACATGCTTGAATGAAGCCTATTTATTTATCTTGGACCTTGATAACCTCCTCTTGATAGGAACATTTATTGATCCCCTGCATAAATGACAATGCAATTCATATGCTAATGCTAAAATGAATGCAATGAAACACAAGCTAGATGAAGAAAAAGGTTAGGCAAATTTTGGGGTGCAACACAACCTCAACAAAAACCCCGAGGGCAAGCCAATGCAATCACCCTATGGAGTATGACCGCTTACGATGAACTATTTAACCCAACATTGAGTGAACCCAAGACTCCTAAGAAAAGCCTGGAACCCACTGACGAAACAGAGGAACCAGTAGAATCTGAAAACCAGAAAAACCAAGATAAAGAAAAAACTATAGAAAAAACTAACAAACCACCTCCTCCATACAAATTTCCCATACCCTATCCACAAAGACTAAAACAAACCAAGATCAATAACCAATAGTAGAAATTCATTAAAGTCATAGAGGAACTTCATGTGGAGACCCCTTTCACAGAAGCCATCACCCAAATACCGTCATATACAAAGTTCCTCAAAGACATCCTTATCAATAAACGTAGACTTGACGATCCAAAACCTTTGGAATGAAATTCCATTTCCGAGAATAAACTTGCCAAAAAGGAGAAAGATCCTGGAAATTTCTCCATACCTTCTATTTTGGGGAGTCATGTTATCAACAAAGCTTTTGTAGACTTAGGAGCTAGTGTAAGCCTCATGCCCCTGGCAGTTTTTTAAAGGTTAAAACTAGGAGAATTACAACCTACAAAGATGTCTCTTCAGTTTTTCGATAGATCCGTCAAGTATCCAGTCGGCATATTGGAAGACGTCCCCGTTAAGATCGGTAAATTAATCATCCCGACTGATTTCATTGTCATGGACATTAAAGAAGATGATGACATCCCAATCCTCCTAGGTAGGCCATTCTTATCAACTGCAGGAGCCATAATAAATGTCAAGAGAGGGAAGTTGACTTTTGAGGTAGGTGATGAAAAGGTAGAATTCATTCTATCGAAGTTTCTTATGGCACCAGTATTAGGAGATGCATGTTATACCATAGACATCATCGATGAATGCATTAGGGAGCTAGAATTAGAAGAAACCATCAAATTGCCTTCAACCCTCATTAATGAAGATGATGGATTTATGGAACCCTACATCGATGATAACCTGTATGAATGTTTATCCCTTACCCCCGATCCTATACCTTGCCCTAAGAAACCAGCTTTAGAACTTAAGAAACTACCTAGGAATCTAAGATACGAGTTCTTGGACGAAGAAATGAACCATCCAGTTATAGTCAGTGTTGCCTTGAACCAAGGAGAAACATACCAACTCTTATTTGTCTTACGCAAATATCCCTCTGCCTTAGGATATAACATCTCTGATTTGAAAGGTATAAGTCCATCAGTGTGCATGAACCGGATCTCACTTAAGGAAGACTCAAAACCTTCTAGAGAACATCAGAGAAGGATAAACCCTATAATGAATGATGTTGTAAAAAAGGAAGTTCTAAAGATACTAGAAGCAGGTATAATTTATCAAATCTCAGATAGTGAGTGGGTAAGTTCTGTGCATGTAGTACCTAAAAAGGGAGGCATCACGATCGTGCAGAACGAGAAAGGAGAACATGTAGCAAAACAGATAGAAGGAGGATGGCGTATGTGTATAGATTATAGGAAGTTAAACAAAGCCACTAGAAAATACCATTTTCCCTTACCATTTATAGACCAAATGCTGGAACGTTTGGCCAGACACTCCTATTTTTGCTATCTAGATGGATATTCAGGATTTTTCCAAATCTCTATACATCTAGAGGATCAAGAGAAAACCACCTTCACACGCCCTTATGGAACTTTTGCCTACAGGAAAATGCCTTTCGGTCTCTGTAATGCATCAGCAACCTTCTAGCGTTGCAAGATGGCAATCTTCGTCAATTACCTGGATGGAATTATAAAAGTATTGATGGATGATTTCTAGGTATGCAGATTTGATTTCAACAACTGTCTCGCTAACCTTGAGAAAATCCTGAAAAGATGTGTTATGTCAACCTGGAGTTGAACTGGGAGAAATGTCACTTTATGGTCACCGAAGGTATAGTTTTAGGACATATAGTCTCCGAAAGAGGTATTGAAGTAGATAGAGCCAAAATAGAAGTGATTGAAAACCTTAAACCCCCTAACACTGTCAGAGAAGTCTGAAGTTTTCTTGGACACGCTGGTTTCTATCGGGCGTTTTATTAAAGAATTCTCTAAAATAACTAAACCTTTAACTGACCTCCAAATGAAAGATGTCGAGTTTAACTTTGACTAAAAATGCCTTGAAGCATTCAACTTTCTAAAACAAGCTTTGATCTCGGCACCCATTATCCAACCTCCAGAATGGGACAAACCTTTCGAAATCATGTGTGACGCTAGCGACTATGCTGTAGGAGCTGTTCTAGGGCAAATAAAAGATAAGAGATTACATATAATATACTATGCTAGTAGGACCCTGGACGCTGCTCAGCTTAACTACACTACCACATAGAAAGAACTTCTTGTCGTAGTCTTCGCTATGGACAAGTTTCGATCCTATCTGATAAGAGCCAAGATTATAGTTTATACAGATCATGCTGCCATCCGTTACTTATTAAGCAAGAAGGATTCCAAACCTAGGTTACTTTGGTGGATCCTCCTATTACAAGAGTTTGATATGGATATTAGAGACAAGAAAGGCACGGAAAATGTAGTTGCCGACCACCTTTCTAGGCTTGAGTATCTAAAACCAGACCGACTCTCTATTAACGATGATTTTACCTATGACAGGTTATTCGCTAGGATAGAAGCCATAAAAGAAAACGACCCGGACCCTTCTAAGAACCCTGAGAGATCCCTGGAAGTAAGCAGCGTACCTTGGTACGCAGATTTTGTAAATTACCTAGCCGTCGATATCATACCCCCTGATTTTAACTACTAGCAAAGAAAGAAGTTCTTTAACGATGTAAGACACTTCTATTGGGACGAACCGCTCCTTTTTAAAAGAGGCACAGACGGTATTTTCCGCCGTTGTGTCCCAGAAGAAGAAGTAAGAAAGATAATAGAACACTGCCACTCTGCACCTTATGGAGGACACTCTAACACATCCAAAACTCACGCTAAGATCCTTAGAGCAGGCCTGTTTTGGCCGACAATGTGGCGTGATATACATACTTATATAGTTAAATGTGATCGGTGCCAGCGCACTGGAAACATCTCAAGACATGACGAAATGCCATTGAGAAATATTCAAGAGGTGGAACTCTTTAATGTTTGGGGCATAAACTTTATGGGACCGTTTTCGTCTTCCTTAGGAAATAAATACATCTTAGTTGCAGTTGATTATGTGTCTAAATGGATTGAAGCGATAGCCTCTCCCACCAACGACACACGTGTAGTCATTAAACTGTTTAAGAATTTCATATTCCCTAGATTCGGAACCCCCCGTCCTTGATATACATAAACTAGAAGAACTCCGCCAATCCGCCTACGAGAATGCCATTATATATAAAGAAAGAACTAAGACCTGGCACGAAAAGAAGATCGTAAGGAAAGATTTCCATATAGGAGACCCTATTCTCCTATTCAACTCTAGATTACGACTCTTTCCTGGTAAGCTTCGTTCAAGGTGGACAGGTCCCTTTACAGTTACTAAAGTTTTACAATCAGGAGCAGTCGAGATCCATAACCAATCATGTAGCCCATTCATTGTAAACGGGCAGAGATTAAAATTCTACGAAGGAGGGGACATTCCTGATGATTACTCCAGCCACACCTTGATTGATCCACCACTGCCTACTTCAACCATATAGGTTCTACTCGTCAAGCAAGCGACGTTAAACAAGCGCTGCCTGGGAGGCAACCCACGATTTTCTTTTTTTTTTTTTTACTTTCTATTTTATTTTATTTTATTTTATCTTATGATTATGTGTCATCTAACTGTTTATAATGCTTGTGCTTTCAGGTCTTGTTCTCTAAGTTTTATTTGTAGGATGCAACCTCTTGATGACATGCACGTCACCTTTAGGGACGAAAACCAAAGACAGAGGTACTATGTTCTTCAGAAGCGTCCTATGGCACTGACCTGGTATCCGGATCAGGCCTGCATGGAAGCTTTAGGGATCAAACCTAGCATATGGTTTCTCTGTCATCAGCTTCATTGGGACGAATATGCTGACGAGTTGCATCAGACCTACAGGCACCTTACATTGGAGTTTCTCAGTTTGTTCCGCCACGAGTCATACGCCGATCAGGACAGGTTGGCCTCATTCATACTTTTCTGAAAAGAGTATGCCTTCACCAATAAGGGATTCGGCAACCTACATGGATTTCAGACCACACCCGATGCTATACCTGACCTGCCGATGGGCTATTTTATGAGTAGAGACGTCGACCAATTCTAGAGAGATATTATAGGAGGAGGGAGCCTAGATCCATCCACTCAGTTATCCCCGATCATCCATAACCCAACTATGAGGTACTTTCAGATGACCCTGGCTCACACCTTTCTTGGAAAGGAAGACTCTGACATGCATGTTAGTGAGGAAGAGATATTCTTCCTATTCTGCGCAAACCGGTTACGCTTAGTGGCATGTGGGAACTTCTTGCTGCATAATCTCAATGGTTCAACTAGATCCTCTAAAGGGGTTATTCATGTGGGAGGCACCGTCACGCATATAGCCACTGAATTAGGACTCAACAGCCAGTTGCTGCATCTGACTCCGTATTATGGATACACCCTGTTGGACATTGATTTCTGTTTAGACAGAGGACTGATGAGAAGAGCATCTTTTCAGCCTGATTATTTTAGACTTCTGATTGATTACCAGACTGTCCATTATTTTACACTACCTGACCCAGTTGTGACCAGTGTACACGATCCTTCAAATTGGAGTTATGCATTAGAAGGCTATGGAGAGACGATCGATGAGCCACACACACCGCCCTCAGCAGAATACCATCCTTCACCACTATATCCACGGAAAACCGTGTTATCTAATAATCATGCACTGCGAAGGACCGACTTGCACACCCAGATAGCAGAGCTGCGTATAGAGATAGTTCGACTCCAGCAGACAGTGGCAGATCTTACCTTACAGGTTCAGATATCAGACATGACTCACGCAACGGAAGCAGACACTCTGTATCAGGAGATCTCGGACTTGAACAGAGAGCTTCACGCACTTTGTCATCCCAACTAGACAGACGACCATCCAGCTTCGTGATGACACTATTTCATTACTTTATTACCGTTTGCTTTATTTTCATCTTCATTTGCAGACTTATTTGCATTTGCTTACGTTTTTTCATGACATTAATTTTACCGTTTATATTTATACATGTTCGTAACGATTGTTATTTCCCTATTTATGTTATTTTATTTTATTTTGCACTTAATTATGTTTCATGATTTTTATATCGAAGTAAGAAAAAAGAAAAGATATATATAGTGTGCCAAGTCAGGTAATTCCTACCGCAAGCACACCCCAAAAATCAAGAAGAATCACCAAGGCCCAAACAAAGCACAAAAATCCAGCCCAACCACCTTCAACAAGGATGGCGCCCGCCATATAGTCCATGGCGCCCGCCACGAGGTCTGGACTATATGCGGGACAAAATTTACAAAACCACCATTTTCACATCCAAAACCTCCAAAACTCCATTTTTGGTCACACGAAAATCTCCCCCAAAGAACCAAAAGTTACTAATTTCATCATCCACTCCCCAACCCATTAACCCTTCCAACTTCCATTTTCACTTTCCCTCGCCAAAATCCATCAAAAACCCATTTTTACAAAACTTCAAAAAAATACCCATTTCACTCATCTTCCATCTCAAGAGTTCATCCATGGAATACAAAGGTTACATTTTGCGTCAAGGGAAGCCCGGAGAAACTGCAAAAGTCGGGACATCGCTTCGACACGGTACGTGGATGACAACTGTCTGTACTCTTTGGGTATTTACCATAGCATTTATCACTTGTTAGACACGTTAGGACTGCACGATATATTTGCTAGACATGATCCTACTTTTGAAAGGCTAACCAGGGAATTCTTGAGTTCCCTGATTTATATTGTCAGACCCGACACTGCTAGTATCGTCAGCACAATACAGTTTTGAATGTTTAATGTGGAATACGTATTTAATACCGACGAACTCGAAGAGAGGCTAGGACTGCCCTTTGGTGAAGGTGCTATTTGTGAAGCACCTCTGGATTATGATTGGTTAGTGGGGGCATTTTCCTTCTGGCACAGGTTGCCAAATTTTACTATTACATCTTTTGAAGGAATACTTGTCTCCAGGATTCATAACCCGGCCATCCGCGTATTTCGCTACATGTTAGCCTGTATTATCTTTGGCTGGGAGAATCCAAATAAAGTGAACGCAAAAGAATTACTATTTTTGCAGGGGTGCCTCACAAATAGGAGATTTAATGTGGTTTCGTTCATGATTACTGTTGCACCCCAAAATTTGACCAACATTTCTTTACCTAGCTTGTGGTTCATCTCATTCACATTAGCATTATCATTTGCATTTCATTGACATGTATGCAGTAGATCAAGAGGTATGATTACCAATCAAGAGCACCACAAGAATTTGAATCTAGCCAAGAAGGTTATTCAAGTGTTCAAGGGTTGATATCTTTGTCAGAGAAGTTAAGAGATCCTCAGAGAGATTGGTTGAAACCAAGGTTGTGTGCCTCCTAACTTGAGAGTTGTGGGAGCTCCTCAGATGATTCTGAAGCTATGAGGATGGACTTGAAGCCTTGAGAGAGCTTATGAGATGTCTTGAAAGCAATCATGAA
Organism: Lathyrus sativus; assembly: GCA_963859935.3. Taxonomy (NCBI): domain Eukaryota; kingdom Viridiplantae; phylum Streptophyta; class Magnoliopsida; order Fabales; family Fabaceae; genus Lathyrus; species Lathyrus sativus. The sequence continues at coordinate 400,717,448 of OZ012741.1, read as the reverse complement.
GCCTAGAGAGGTCATTGTGCAGGATTAAAGAGACCCAACCATGAGTGGTGTAATTAGGGTTTGACTGAGTCAACCCTAGGTCAACTGATGATTTGGAGAGGGTTGAGACCTAATCCAAGAGCCATGTGATCATGGATTGATGAATTGAGATGCTATAAGGATGATTCCAAGATCAACTCATCATGATTGAGGAGTTTGATAAGTTTCAAGCTAGGGTTTCTAAGGCTTGACAGTGTAAAATCCCCTAGTTTGACCCCTATCTTCAAGGCAGTTTAGCTCAAGATGTGATTGTCATCTCATCTTACCTCCAACATGAATTTTGTAGAGCTTGCTATTAGATTTAATTTGAGTACTAGAAGTCCTTGATAGGATTTGTAGATCTCAAGTTATGACTTTGACAAGTTACAGGTCATCTGAGGTATGTGAATCTGGGGCCTTGAAAGTCACCCAACTTGCATCCAACTTTTGCCCAAGAAGGATGATTCCTATGAACTTTTGGTCAACATGGATGTTGTTCCTTATCTTCTTATATTTCTAGAGAGTACTAGAAGTACTTTATAGGATTTGTAGAACTCAAGTTATGGCTTTGACAAGTCAAGGGCATTTTGGTCATTTGGAGATTATAGGTCATTTCAAGCATAAGGCCATAACTCCTATTTCCAAGCTTCAAATGGAAAAATCTTCAACATCAAACTTGCTTAAAATGATGTTTTAAGGCTAGTAAGGAAGTCATGAGATGTTGAAAAGGCTTGTAGCTCAAAATGGTAAAAATGACCTAAAATGGAGGCATAAGTTAAATAAGTCAAAGTTGGAAATTGAAATTTCCAAGCTACACATCCAAACCATGGCATGTAATAGGTCATTTTGACTCTAGAAAACATTTTAGAAATAATGGTTCAGCCAAATTTTTGATTTGAGGCCTAAATCATGGACTTGCTTTGGAGAATGGTTACTTGCATACTAAGGTACATATGCAAAACACAAGGAAAAGCAACACACAAGCTAGCAAAGTATCCTAACATGTCATGTATCTCATCTAAGGAGATTTTTAAGTCAGAACAAGTTGCTGCAAGAGGTATAGCACAAGAGGGCATGTGAGATGGATTGAAATCAAAAACTCATGACATGAGAATCTTAAATTCTCATTGGATGATTCCAGAAAGTTCTGGATGGTTTAGATTCATCCTATATATGGATTAGAACTTGCTCAGATGCAAGGTTGGTGAGAGATTAGAGAGGAGAGTGAGATAGCCATTTCAATTTCTTCCATTGCAAGTTGAAATCGATTTCTACATTCCACACCATTTCCATTGATTCTTTCAATCCTAACACCTTCCATTGATCATACTGAATGTGTGCATACCAAATTGAGGGCAAGATCGTGTGAGATTGGAGAGATAGCATTTGGATTTTGGGAGCTGCAAGACACAATCGGATTTGGGGATTCAAGCTTCTTGGATCAAATCTTTTGCAAACAGAAGCATTAACATCAATCAAGGAGTGTTTCTAAAGAGTTTGAGAGGTTGAAGTGAAGGTTTGACCTATCTGGTATTCAAGATTTGACAGGTTTGCAACTTTTCTTCTACACCTTAATTTAAGCATAATTAGTTAGATTTGTTAGGTTAGAATGGTTAGAGATGGTTAGGAGATGGATTCTGGAAAGTTTGAGGGCATTTGGTGAGGTTTGAGTTAGTGACACCATTTCTTTATTGATCAAGAACACGAGGTATAGTGAAGCATAGCACGAGTTTGATAGCTAGTTTTAATCAGGGTGATGTGATGAGCATTTTGATACAAGCAATTTGAAGAATGGTGATAGTTGATTCTTGGCCAGATCTTGAAGTCTTGATCGTGTTTAGAGTTAGAGTGTGTTTTAACGAAAATGGAGGTTAGGGTTAGAACCAGCATGAAAAAACAAGTGGATTACGGTTTTTAATTCTAGTTTTTGATGAAGTTTAGAGAAGGTTCGAATTGGAGAAGATGAGTATGAAGTTCTGAACTCCCATGGCTGTTCTTCCCTCCAAGTCCCATTCAAATGAGGAAGATAAGTGGTACACCATTGGATTCACGGGTTGACTTTGAATGAAGATGGTATTCCACGGCCAGGATTCATTTGAGTTTGTGAGAGAAGTTCTGAAGAGCTTAAACGCAGCGTATCACTTATGGTACCATCATGGGCTTAAGTAATTAAATGATAATCCCACCCCACTCTCATGGCCCATTGCATTTTGAACTGATTCTCTTTACTAAATGCACCGCATATTTTTCTTTTTCTTTATATTTTGTGATTTGTTTTCTGAATGAAATATGGGCCTAGCGCATTTGCTGATCACACCCCCATTTCAAGCCCATTCTCATACTGAACTGCATACCATTGCTATCTGCACCAAACATTTACCATTTTATTTTCTTTTTCTCCATTTTTCCTTAATCTTTGAAAAATCATATTAAATAGAAAATTAGTGATTTTTGCATGGGGATTTTTTCTCCTACTTCATGTTAATGTCTAGAAAATTATAAAATCAAAATATTTGCATTTCATGCATTTTTAATATTTTTGGTGTATTTTCTATTTTAATAGCTTTTTAATTCCTTTTATGTTGATGCATAGTTTTGTAGAATTTTGTTTAGCTAGTTCCCTTCATATTTTTGAACCATTATTTTTAGGATAGTTAGATTAGGACTTTATCTCCCCTTTGGATTTATTCCATAATTTTGTGATTAGTGTTTGATTAGTTTTGATTAGATGACTTTAGGTTGTATAGATTTAGGTCAATCCTTAACATAGGTCCACAATAACACTAGAATTTTGGGTTTCTAGGTCAAGTTAGATATTGGGACATATAGGGCATTAAGGGTAGGTATATAGGATCCCCTAGAAATTATATTAGATTTTAATATAATAGTATACTATTTTTAATTGATTTTTGCAGTTGATTATTGTTTGTGTTGCCCTTGTGGGCTTGTATTTTGGTTGCCTTGCTTTGTGGGCTTTTGCTTGGCTTGGTGGGCTTGGTCTTGCTTTGTGGAGCATGGAGGAGCATAGTGGAAGACTTGAGGATTGAAGAGGGAGCTTGAGAGCTTGAAGACTTGTTTGTTTTGTTGTTGTTTTAGGGTTAGGAATTTAGTATAGTTTAGACTTAGTTAAGTTCTTTCTTAAACATGGATGGTATACTTCACCTCCATTCTTCCCCATGATTCAAGGTCCTTCCATGGTATTCACCTCCCTCCTTTGGAGGGATAAGTGATGGTACCTAGGAAGTAGAACCTTTGAGGGAACCATTCTTTTGATGTTAAACCCTTATAGGTCACCTTTGGTGGTCAATAAGCAGTTTAATATCCTAGCTTATCCAGTTAAGTGATTTCTTATGGTTTGAGTATCTTGAGAGATGCTGGGCTTGAGAGTGAAGATGAAGAATTCATTGAAGAGTATGGAATAGGATGATTCCCTGAGCATTGCCATTTCAGCTGAAGCTTGAAGAGCAAGAAGAGCAAGTTGATACTTGAAGATCCAGTAAAGATTGAATGAAGAGCTGAGGCTTAAAAATTGAAGGATAAAGTTGATATTTCCAAGTGATTGAGGACTACTCTGAGAAGCTGAAGCTTGTAGATGAAGAGGATTCAATTGAGATTGGCTGAAGAGCTGAAGCTTGAAGAACAAAGGAATCAAGTTGATACTTGTGGTTAAGAGTGAAGCCTGAAGGTGGAACTGATTAAGGAAAGCTGAAGCTTGAAGAAGAAGAATAAGTTGAAACTTATGTTTGATGGATTGAAACCTGGAGAAGCAAATTGATATTTGTCAAGAGTGATGGAGGTCTGAAGATTGAGTTGCTATCAGAAGAGCTGAGGCTTGGAGTTGGAAGAGGGAGGGGTTGATCTGCTTTCTTGTCTGTTTCTTCTCTGTATTGCTGATGTGCCTTGTTTGACTTGCTTGATGCATTAGAATAAGTCCATGATTAGACTGACTTTAATCTAGGAGCATGATTGCACTAGAGGTTGAGTTGCTCCCTCTTCTTGTATTGTTACTGTATGGCTTTGCTTGCGGGTATTCGGTAGAGCCCTGCTCCCTTGCCCATGTGGGTTGTTTTGCTTGATAGCATGATGTTATTCCTTCTGTATGATTGCAGTTTACTATATTTTGCTTGATAGCATGTTTATCTTTCTGTATGATTACTGTTATTCATTCTGGCTTGAGGTTGAGATGAGCTTGTGGAGGCTGCTACCCCACACACATTTCCTCCCTCACTTGCATTGCATGCATTTTACAGTCGTTTATTGTATTACTGTTTACTGTTTAAGCTGATGCTTTATCTGTTTCTGTTTATCATTGACATGATCCCTTAGGACTCTCATTTCCTTTGATAAGGAAATGAGGATAGAACTTTAGGTTGAAACCTATGCATGATAACTTCTAGGAGTTCCCTGTTTCAAACCTCAACTATAGGATGAATCCTTGGCATGACAACAGTAGGACTTGATAGTCTCCCCGTAGTTGAGCCTGTTCTCTTCTCATCTCAAAACAGCTTAAGATACAGTAATCATGAATGATTTCTTTCGTACGTTACGAGCCTTAAGCTATCTGAGGAAGGATTGTTGGAGAGTTTCTTTTCAACAGTCTGGATGTTTAGTATGGCACCCTTTGGGTGACATGCGACGCATTCACTCTCAGGTCATAGTCTTTAGTGCGATTGAAATTGCAAACACAATAAAAAACACTTATTTCGTAAAAGACAGAAAACAAACCTCAAACTTTTTTGCCTCGCGGGCCCGTAATTCAAAGGAAAGCTTTTCTGAAGAAAAGAGTGTCGTTAAACCTCAGCACCAACGCGAACAGGCTTTGTCCCTAACTGCTGGAACTGCTGTTTAACCCTACTCGATAAAACAGATGAATCTGAATCCCCGTAATGCGTAGTATCCCGAACTACGTAAGCTCTGATCTCTCGAGCCTGTCGAGAGTACGTAGGCACAATACTGATGTATTGGCGAGCCACCTTCCCCGCAACCCGTCGTAGGCCGAACTACGTTGACTCTGATTTCTCATTCTCTGATGAGAATACGTAGGCATAAAGCGCGACGCTTTGCCGAGTCATTTTATTTTCTGTTTAAGCCAGCCTTGATAGGTAGATAGATAAACCAACTCGTCTAGTAAACACAACAAGCATAGATCCCGTCGAGTACGACGGACGTGAGGGGTGCTAATACCTTCCCCTTGCGTAACCGACTCCCGAACCCAGACAACGGTTGCGACGACCTTGTCTTACCCTTTTCGTCAGGTTTTTCCAATCGTTTCCTTTCCCGCTCCGAGGGATAAATAACGAAAGGTAGCGACTCTTCTTTTTTGCCGGCACCTTATTTTCGCGGAAGCGACAATTACCCATATGAATGCCTCAATCAAGGGCACTGGGACCATTGCCTTTGGAGGACTTATCACGTCTATTGCAAAGGCTTTGAACCTAGATGCTAAGATAACCAATTTAGCACCTCTCCCTCCTCGCATAATTAATTTGAAATTCTTGAAAGATATGAAATTGTGCAAGGTCAAGAAGGAAGGGGGCTTTGAACTTATGATCCATGGGAAGGTTATCCCATCTATTGTTTTGCCCAGCACTAGATGCACAGATGTGACTATCCCGAGGAACTAGACCTACGCTATAGATGCTCCACCATTTACAGGTCCAGTGCCTCCAAATATTCCTGTTGGTGAAGGCGATGATACAGATGACAAGTATGACCGGCGAGAGCAGTCTCCCGATCATCCTACGCCACCCCACCATATACCACAGACACATATTGCACTGTCTTCCTCTTACCATTCTGCATGTACCGCTCCCGGTTTTTATATATCCGAGTAGATGTGGTAAGACCAATTAGCAAGAGATGTGGTAAGACCAATCAGCAGCAGATGAGCCAGTCCATGCAAAGCATAATGCAATCTCAAGCTGCTCTAACCACCAGATTCGACAAGTTCGATGCTTCTTAGACCAATCATCGTCACAGCAGATCTCGCCGCCCTAGGTACTCCGAGCATGCTGGCGACAGCACCGGTAGCATGCCTTAGGCCCTTCAAGTACCTCGTCCCTTGCTTATTTTGAAACATTGGGGATAATATTCAATTTAAGTGTGGGAGGAGACTTTATTTATTTATTTATTTTCTCATTTTTTTCTTTTCTCGAACTTTTCATTTCTTTTATTGCTTTCTTGCTTATTTCCCTTATTCCTTTTTCTCATTTTTTAGAAAACACATGTGCTTAAAGAGTCATTCTACAGTAAACCCTTATTCCTTCATTAATTTTCCCCACCAAAAATTTTATCGACAAATAGTGTACTATCCTGAAAAAAATTTGGCTTTGAGGCAAGTTCGAGTTAGGATGTGGATGATTTGGAAAATTCTCTTTGAAACATCGGCATCATTATAACACCTTAGGCTTCGCAAATGCAGAAATCAACCCTGATGCCCTACATACCATGGCCTTAATAGAATGTTCATAGTGAGTCCTTAGTAGTTTATCCTAGCACTCAACTCCGGCCAAAGCGTTATCTAAGTGAAAGACCGATGAAAATAAGTGAAAGATCGGTATGCTAAGTAAAATAATTGCAACTCGGGTATATGTAACCCTCACAAGGTCATTTCACCCAAAAAGTTGTAAAAATTTCGGGAAAAAAAAATAAGAGCAAAACAAAAAAATATCTTCTCATTGTCAGTTGGTTCAGAGGTATCTGGTACTGAATTCGGTAGGGTGGATTACGATTCGATCCCCCACAGCTACAAGTGGGCCAATAAAAGAGGTTACGCCAATTTGTGTACCAGAGCCCCATGCTTGAGATCAGAATCACTAGCCAGACACTTCACCATGATTTCGTGCGAGTAACGGGCTTAATGTGATTGCGCCTGAATGAAAAGGACCCAAAAGGAGATTTAAAAGTAGGCCTAGGTACGATAGGGTAGTACAAGTTGATTTTTTGTAAGAACGAAGCCTATGTCCGTATTTACGGAGATGTGTCATTCTGATACTCGTGGTTCACTGAGTTAATACCTATCACTTCATCCCAGCTTGAACGTAGAAGCCTTTTTTGCCCATATCACTTATGGATATCACCCTCTTTTGTCATGATGTTTTGCTTGAGGACAAGCAAAGGTTTTAGTGTGGGAGAATTTGATAGACCTAAAATATAATGATTATTTGACTCGATTTGCACGTGTTATTTAGGATTTTATTTCCGTTTTCTTGTATTATGCCTCTGTTTTATTTCTTTTTCAGGTTTTTGTATTTTCAAAGCTACTCGAGAAGAAATGAAGAAAAACGAGCTAAAAGACCAACATTCTATGGAATTGTACACATGGCTTCCACCATGGTGGGCGCCATAGGGATGCCACACATTGGATAGAGGACCAACTGCTGACAACTGCCACGTCTCCCACTCCTTTCCACCCCAGTTCATGTGGCGGGCACCATAGGGAGGTGGCGGGCGCCACCTTTGCTTTCTCGCTTCCCTCCCAAAAGGAGTTTGGGGCATTCATGTACTTTCCTACCACTATAAATAGAGGATTTTTGTCTCATTTCTAATCATTCAAGCTTAGTTACAGAACTCAAGACATAAATTTCATCTATTGTAAAGTGATAAACTTCTCACATCGAGGGGTTATCGCATTGTCTAATCGAGTCTGTAATCGGGTTTGGAGCACTTGAGTAGAAGTTAATCCTGCCGCCATTTTATTTATGTCATTTACTTCCAGTTGTATCAAGATTTAAAGCCTCCCGTTTGAAGCAGGTTTCTGTTTATTTATTGCTCTTTTTATTCATACGCTTTTATTTCTCGCACTGTTTATTTATCGCACCCTTTACCACACTTTATTTATTTCCCCGCACTTTATTTAATCGCATTTATTTATCATGTCTATTTACTTTACCATGTCCGGCTAAATCTTAAAGGCTAGGATGCAAGGATTATAGTTATAATAGTATTCCACACGACTGTCGATAGAATTACTTAAGGGGTTATTTTAACTTTTAACACTTATTTTCTGCACTTAAAATCTGTTGGGTAAGATCGAAAGTCGTCCAACCTTTAGATAAATTAGGTTACTTTTAACTTTTCAAAGGAAGTGAAAGCGCTTGGTTCAATTAATTAGGGATTTTTAATGTTTAAGAAAATCAATTTTAAAACTGTTTTCGAACGAATTTATGGATTTAAAGTCCGGTTCGTAAGAACCTCTTTTTGTTAGAAATTCCAGATCAAAATACTTTTCAACTAAGTTAAGAAACTATATTTCTTAAGAATAGGTTTAATCAGCTCTAACGTAATGAGCGCCTTTTTATAAGTGACAATAAGAGGGATCGATTAGGGGATAAACTCGGTTTTGAATATGCAAAAGCAACGGTTCCCGTTAAATTAGTTTTTTTCATGAGTAGAAAACATTACCCCATAAGGCATTCTATTTATACACATTTGGAATACTACGTAGCTATGTGAATTACATCTGAGCCTGTAGTTTTATTATTGAATTTATTTCCGCACTTAACTTTTTCGTACAACAAACCCCTTTATTGACTTTCCTTATATAAACACTGTAAAACTAGCGAACGATAGATTAACGTGTGGTCTCTGTGGGATTGATAATCTTTTATATTACTCTGACATTATTCGTGCACTTGCGAATCATAGCATCAGGGAGATCTCTTGCGAGGAAAGCTCTACGAGCAAGTTACTATTGACCAACCATGCAAAGCGACGTGAAAGAGCATATGAAGAAATGCGACAAATGCCAATGGCACGGGGACATGCTTCTAGCGCCACCTAACGAGCTCAAGGCAATGTCCTCTCCGTGCCCATTTTCCTAGTGGGGCCTGGACATCCTAGGACCCTTCGTCGTAGGCTCCAACCAAAATAAATACTTAATAGTGGGCATGGACTACTTCACCAAGTGGATAAAAGCTGAGGCCCTAGCCAAGATAACGGCCCAAAACATACTTCATTTCTACAAGAGAAACATCCTTGCCCGTTTTGGCATCCCTTAAGCGATCGTCACAGACAACGAGACACGGTTCATGGACAAAATTTTCCAAGAGTTCGTCGCTCAACTTGGCACTAAACAACACTTTGTATTCGTCGAGTACCCGCAGACTAACGGGCAAGCCGAAGCGGCGAACATGGTAATCTTATGAGGCCTCAAACGAAGACTGGACGAAACAAAGAGGCAGTAGGTTGAGGAGCTGCACAACATACTCTGGGCCTACCGCACTATACCTTATTCATCAACCGGGGAAACCCCTTTTCGCCTAGCATACGGGACGGAGACGGTAATTCCCATCGAGACCCACGTACCATCCAGGCGAATAGAAGCACCTTTGGATGAAGAAACAAACAGTGAGACCCTAAGGTAAGAACTAGATCTCGTCGAAGAAGTTCGGTCAGGGGCAGCCCTTCGTGAAGCCTCACTCAAACAGAAAATCATGATTAGGCACAACGCCAAGGTCATCCAATGAGAATTCTAAGTGGACAGCCTCGTCCTAAGAAGGAATCACAAAGATTCTAGAGAGGGCAAGCTTGCCGAAAACTGTGAGGGACTCTACCGCATTAGAGCAAAAACGAATAACGGGGCCTACTACCTAGAACACCTCACCGGGGAAGAATTAGCTCGACCATGGAACGCCGAAAAGTTAAAACAATATTACAGCTAAGCCCCTCCGATGTCGATGTGCCTCACCCAGGCGACGAACACAACAACCGACCACAGGTGCATGCCCAGGTACAAGCGATGCACCACCAAAAAGCATCTAAGCAAGGGTCAGGCGAAGAGACCTACCCATGCTCGACGGCGGTTCCTCGACCGAGCCCGCTGTTGTCATAGTACCATGAACGGAAGAACCCATAGCTCGTAATAGGAAGTTCATGTTGCAAACTCAGGCCATGATCATGACCTGAGCTCTCCCCCTGCCTAGACACAACCCGGGCTTTTTGACCATTTCCCTACACTATTGAACGTCATTCTCTGAGCATACTCGGTACATAACAAATTACTAAGTGTCTCTCGTGACCGTGTTGGACAGCACATGACACTTAGAAAATATTAGACAAGATGCAAATAATCACACAACATTTTGATATATATTAAGATAACACAGCCATGATGGGCCACTGCTGTGCACGATACAATAAAAAGGGGCCAAGCCCCACAAAATAAAATTACACAAATTATAACATTAATCAGGTGGCATGTTTACTGTGAATTTTGGTAAACAACCGCTGGTCTATCAATTTAGGGTAAAATTGACTAACTTTCAGGATCGACCATACTAAATCATAGAACATGTTCTAAGTATGTAAAAGATCCTAAGCCGAACTCCACGTTCTACTACGAAATCTTTTGGAAAGTAAGATGACTTAAAGATTAAAAGAAAGTAAGTAATGTGTCGAAGATTAAAAAGCAAGAATGTAAAAGTGCAGTAATGTAAAAGCTTTTAAAAGTAACTTCTGTAAAGTAAAGGGCGAGAAATTACAATCGAACTCCGCGTTCGACTATAACGTCTTTGTAAAGTAAATGGCGTTAAAGATAAAGGTGCAAGAAAGTAAAGTGCTTTGAAAATAAATGTGTAAAAGATTCTACTCTGAACTCCACGTTCGACTAGAGATATTTGGAAGTTAAATTGCAGGAAGATAAATAGCTTTGAAAATAAATGGGCGAAAAGTTAAAAGTGCAGAAAAGTTAAATGGCATAAAAATAACTCTAATTTGAACTCCACGTTCGACTAGAGGATCTTTGAAGGTAAAAACGCAGAAAAAGCTTGTAAAACAGTATTAATGTAAAAGCTGAAAGTTAAAGTGAAGAATGAGTAAAGGTGCATAAAGGGTAAAGGCAAGTAAATTTCATTAATGGAAAAAGGTTGGTGTTGTATCACATACATTCTCGCTAACTTGTTTCTCTACACGCGGGTACTTTGAGTTGTTTGGAGTGACTAGTATAAAATGAATGAACACCCTTATTACATAAAAATGACAACTATTTATAGTACTAGAAAGTAACTACTAAATGACGGTTAAGGCTTCATAACATGTCCCTTTTGGCACTTTTTCCACTATCTCAATCGTTCCCACGTTCGTCCACTCTTAGTTTGATTTTTGAACACTTAATATTTCCCTCCAATTTTGGTTGTAACTTCTGCGTGTTCTCTTTAGCGTGACCCTTGTCGAGCACTTTCCAACACTTAGCATTTTTTAGTAGCTTTGTCCACCTCTCTTCGACTTGGATTGCTCCCTGATTGTGTCGAAAAGTTCACATGTTTCAAATTGACATTTTGAATTGAGATGATTCTAAAATCAACTAGCGTCAAAAATTGAGAGCTAACAAATTGCCCCCAAATAATGTCCTTTCGCCAGTTTTGGTAAGAAGGTCATTTTTTCCTTCACCGTTTCGACGCGTGTTAATCTTGCATGGCTTTGACTGAACCACCCACTACTTGTTTTAGTAGTTAATTGTTCATTTCTTTTCCTTCCACGCTTATGACATCATGCCATTATGATAAATTCTTAAACGTATTTTCAGCCGTTTTTATCATTAATTTGTCTTGAAAACATACATTTACAGTCTGACCATAACTGCCCATACGCATCTTCTCTTCAAAAACAAACACGCGTCCCACTATCCGATTGTCTTCAATGGTGGATTTAGTCCTTTGGGATTTCTAAATGCTTATAAATATCTCCCTTCACCACTTTGTGAATTTTTACACTCTCTAGAATCTCAAGCATCCTATATCCTTCTTCAGCTTTCTTTATCCAAGTTAGTGAAAAAAAAACCATTTCACTTCTTTCAACAACAATGGCATCTTCCCAATCTACCGTTCAGGAGAAGAAAACCCATAAGGGATGCGTTACTCAATCCAAGCAAGCCATTCCTCCTTTCACGAACATAGTTGGCCCTTAACTGGTGGAGAATCGTCAATATGTGTCGGAACCCACCTCTGAAGCTGCAAAGAGCATCTACCACTCTCAGGTAATGATTCCTTTAATTGTTTCGGGTAAACCCTACGCGCTCTCTGGTTCTTTAGCATAGGTTGATATTTTTGACGCAAGACTGAGTTTTTGCCGTCTTACCGGAGAACCAGGCCGTTAGGGAAAAAAAGCTTCCCTACACCCCTTACCAATACTGCTGAAGAAACTTCATTGCCAACTTTCAACCTTGGATATCTTGCTGACGGTACTCAACTAGTGAGAGCCGTTAGTCCTCTTAAAGACTTTGACCTTTTGATGGAAAAGATGGAGAAGGTTAAAGTTGATCATTGGAAATCTGTGGGAATTTATGACCTTCTAATTCTGTCGAAGACTAACATTCCATATTGTCTGAACTTGCTGATGGCATCCTTATACTTTTGGGATAGTACCCATTATACTTTCCACCTGCCATGTGGGATAGTTTCCCCAACCTTTTTCGACATAGTCGCTATTACCGGCCTTCATCCTGATGGTGTCTCCTACCAACTTGACGTTGATACTGAAGACTATATAAATATCCCCAACTCTAAACTCACTTATGCTCATTTCATCAAACACCATTTCAACCAAACCACTAACGACGTATCTGATGAAGAGCATGTGGCGTTTCTTGCCATATGGCTGTCGAGATACGTGTTCTGTACCAAATCTTTGCAGGTAGCCAAAAAATACCTGCCCCTTGCTAACCAGCTCCATCATAAGAAAGGTGTCTGCTTGAGCAAACTTAATATGGCGAACCTTTATGAATCTTTGAGTGAAACAGCTTCCCGAATGAAGCGCATGGAAGCCCATGATTCTGTGTCTTTGAATGGTCTTCTATGGTTGCTTCAGTTGTGGCTCAATGCAACGTTTGAAGCTAGACTTCCTAGGAAAGGTCTAGTTAATGAAACCTCTGCTGAGATCATGGGGAGAAGCATCGAAGGACCTCGTTTGGTTCAACTGACTCCCAATGATGATGGTGAAACCATTAAAGGAGCATTCACCAGTTACATCCTGATGTTTGCTAAGTGTCATGAGTTTACTTCTGGTATGGAACCTTTTGCTGCAAAGAAGTTTGGCTATGTATGTTTTAAAAGGCCATTTCCTACTCCTCATGGGCAGGGTGATGATGGATCTGTTTCAATCTGGGAAGCCTTTTTAACTCCTAGATTTATTGCTAACGGGTTCAATTTGGGAAGAGGTTTAGCATCCTTGATTGCATATCAGCCCAACCTTGTTTCTCGTCAATTTGGGTTGATTCAAAGTTTTCCTAGGTGCTTGTATGAAAAGAAGGGCCAAGTCATCCTTCATACTGCCAGCTTCGACGAAGAAATAATTGTTAACATCTTCGTTGATTTGAGCAAGGAGAGAGGAGCGGTTTCGCCTGTGTTCTTCGAACCTTCTTTTTTATGCACTTCCTCTTTCCACCATTGGTGGTTGAAACATTATCATGAGCATTTTCTTAATGTTACCACCTTTTCCTCACTACTTGAACATCCTTTCCTTGATGTGCAGGATAAGACGAAGAAGAGTAAGCTCGCTCATATCCAAGAAATTCAAGCTTTCCAGAAATACTTTGAAATTGTTTATCGACCAGATGATCTTAGTCGAACCATTCATGAGGCTGTTATTACTTTAAAAAGAAACTTTTTGTAAAAACTGGATACATTAAAAATTCCTCCTACCGTTCCTCGTGAGAAACATTATGAAGTAGCTTTTAAACTTTTTCACCCTAAATTCCCTCGCTTGCCTACTGCTGATTTTGGAGTAGCACTTGCCCCTCCATTTCTAGATTGGTTTATATGTGGTGAGGATTTAAAACTCCTTTGATAGCAGTCTCAACCAAAGGATCGACGAGTGGTTCAGACTAAACACACTTTAGACAGTTTCAAAGGACATCTTCATATAGGGGTTCAGGACGTTCGTGTCGAATCTGACATATATGAAGGTTTTATGCCTTTTACTTATGATTATGTGTCGCTACTGCGAAAATCGGCGCCGGCTGAACAGAAGAGTCGCCACCGTGCGTTATTTATCCCACAGGAGGGAAAGGAAACGCTCAGAGTAAACCTCGCACAACACGGGAAAGGTATGGTCGTCGCAACCAAAACCTGGATTCGGGAGTCGGTTACGCAAGGGGAAGGTATTAGCACCCCTCACGTCCGTCGTACTCGACGGGATCCACGCTTGTTTTCGGGTATGGATTGTTATTCTATCTACTCTACAGGTCTGGGGTTAAAAGAAAAGAAAATGACTCGGCAAAGTATCGCACTTTATGCCTACGTATTCCCGTATGGAACCAGAAATCAGAGTCAACGTAGTTCGCCTACCCACGGGAAAGGAGGGGAAGGTTGCTCACTAGGATATCGCATCCTATGCCTACGTACTTTCATACAGCATGAAAGATCAGAGCAAACGTAGTTCGGGCCACGTACGACACAAGTCTGTCTTGACTAATTTTATTCCTTCTGAAAAAAGGTTTTTCTGATTAACAGTCCAAGCGGACAAAAATGACGTCTTGATGAGTTCACATTCTTTTACGGAAGAAGTGTCTTTTATTGGGTTTGAAATATTTATTGTGTTTTTCTGTTTGTTTTGAGAGGAGAAGAGACAGAACTCTAACCTGCAGTTGCGAAGGGAATTAAACTAACCTAATGTTATCATGCATGGGTTAAGACCTAATGTCTATCATATTCCTCTCTTGCGCAGAGAGAAACAGAGATCCTAAGGGAATAGACGGAAACATAAACAATAGCATATATACAGTAAAGCAGTAAAATGCATGGATGCAGCAATACAAGCGAGGAAAGGGAGTCCCACTCAACCTCGAACCTAGAAAACAATAGGCAAAAGTGAACAGAATTCACTTTCAACCCAACAGGGTAAACAGCAAACAATACAGTCAGGGAAAACCACACAATACATCAGAAATGAAACAGCAAAAATAAACAGCCACAGCAGCTCTGCATCAACATCTGACTTCAAGTTATCTCCAAACAGCTACAGACTTCAGCAAGCATCAATCTCCATCTCCATAGCCTTCAGGCAAGGTCTCTGATTATCAGTCCTCCATCTGCAATGGCTTTTCTTCAAGTCTCAATCTTCAGGATGAACATCAGTCAACCAGATGAAGTGAATGAATGTTAGACAGTCAATTACCTACCAAGGGTGGTTCATTAACTGTTAACATTATACAAACAATTTTCCCTCAAAAGTTCTATCTTTCAAATACATTCACTGATCCTTCCAAAGGAAGGAGGTGGATATTTGAAAGAGACTTTGAATCATAGAGAAAGGATGGGTGCAGATAAGGCATTCCATGTTTGAGAAACAAGCTTTCTAATCTAGAGCTCTGCCTAGCTCCTAAACCCTAGACTCCTCAACAGCTGCCAGCAAAGGAATCTCCTCATCAACTCTGGAAGTTGGTCTTCAATCTCTGGATCTCCAATGGCTTCATCATCACACGTCTTCAGCTCTCCCAATCCCCAAGCAATCCCAATACCCATACAGACAGATCATAATCCCCAGAGGGGGCACTCCACACCAGTCAAGCAAATACAGACAGTACTAATAGCAGTAGGGGAATCCTGATATTCTCTAAAGGGATCTATTAACTACCCATAATCCCTATAGTCCCATACCCCCAAAGATTTAATCTCTAAGTCCTAAGGGAAATGAACTTATTCACCTATGTTATCCCCTAAACCCTAATTTTGTTCAGGTTATTCTCATCTAATCAAATCACCTAAAATTAAGTCCTAAAAATATGAACTAAATTGTATATGCAAGATAAACATCTAAACTAACCAACCTAAAAAGAATGGATTAAAAATGTTAAAGCATCTATTCAAACTAAAATTACCAAATTCATGTATCAAACAAAATGATTTTACACCTATTTAAAAGAAAAATATGCCAAAAATATTAAAATAAAATGAAATTGGAATTTTTTGTTTGATATTTTTCTTGACAAAATTATGAGTAATATGCAAAAAGAACCAATGAAAAATAAGCATTTTCCAATTTTTTATGATTTTTGAAAGAATTAATATTTTTTGAAAGAAAATAAAATTGAATTAAATGGATGAGGGTGCATTTAGTAATGAAACCAGTTAAAAAAAATAAACTGGGCCCAGAATGGGGGGGCGCGCATAGCAAGCGCGTTTAGGCCCATATGCACTCAGAAAGTAAACAAAAATTAAAAAAAACAGAAAACGGTGCAAATAACAATTATCTCAGTTGAAATGGAAATGGGCCTTGGTTCGTGGGGTGTGCATAGCAACCATTGTCTGAGCCCATCAGAAACCTTTAAGTGAAACGGTGCGTTGCACCATTTGAATTTCCCTCCGTGTTTCTTCTTCAATCGTGGCCGTTGGTTTCAGTCCCCAGTCAAAGGTCAATGTCTGATCGTGTGGCTCCCAGATCGTCTTCAACCTCCAGCAAACCCTAAGCCATGAAAACCCTAGCCATGCCTGCATATTCAAGTGCTCTGTTCTCCCTCCATGCACCATGAAATCACACGATTCCAAAAGCAAAATTACTCTAATTTCTTCACTCTACGCAACCATAACCATAACTTCCTCTAAAACTCAACCAACAATGGAACCCGATACTCATAACAGCTGGAATCTACCATGATCACCTGACATCAAATCTCCCAATGCTTGCTCAATTCTATCCTAACATTACCTTCATCTCACACTGATCATTATGAGCTAATAACCTAAGATCATCATGCACTGAATCATGAGTTACAAGCCTTAACAGTTGGTGCACACCATTAACAACCTTCATGGAATCTCTTCAAACTCACCAAAACCAGTCATCTAGCCTATCCTAACATTCTTATGCTAACAAATCTCCATAATTCTAACCAAATCATGCAATTCGGATGAAGATACCAACCTGGTGTGATGGTGAAAACAGATGCTAAAACCTCTTGATCCAATGCTTGCAATGAGTGGAAATTGATCAGGGACCTTGTTCTTGAATTCTGTATGCAACAAATCTTGCTCCAATGCTTTGAATCTCACAATTCCAATTTTCTTGCTTCTTGGATGATGGAAGTGTATGGCACGAATCCTCCTCAATTCTACCAAATGCTTGTGTGAATTATGATCTATGAATGATGGTGATGAAGATCAGATCAAGAATTGTGAAGATTGGTGAAGATTTGAGGTAGTTTGAAAAGCTTTTGCAAGTTGGAGAAAATGTGTGAAACTTGGTGTTATGAGCAATGTGATTCACCAACCATGGCATGAAGCTCTTCATATCAATATATACATGAGTTTAGAAACTCCTAGAACCTTGGAGAAGCTTCCCATGCACTCTTTCCTTACATTTTGGATTATGTGACTTTCATTGTAAGTAACCATGCATAACTTTCAAAACTTGAACCAAACTAAAAATTCCACTTTTTCCAATGTTCTCAAAATGATTTTTCCAATCAAAATGACCTATAATTTCACCACATTTGGCCAAAGTATGAAAAATCTCATTTTTTAGGTTATTTTTATTCATTAAATCCACCAATTTTGAAACCTTATGCTATGAATCTTTACAATCTTTCATGGTCACTTTTCTAGACTCAAAATGTCATTTGGAACAAGTTTGATGTTGTGAAGTTTTTCATTTGAAGCTTCCTTGTATGAGTTTTGGGCATAGGCTTGAAATGACCTGTAATTCTCAGATGACCAAAATACCCTTTGCTTGCCAAGACCATAAGTAGAGTTCCACACATCATATGAAGGCATACCATACCATAATAGAAAGCTAAGACAATGAGGAACAACTCTTATGTTGACCAGAAATTCATTTGAAATCGCCTTGAGGGGTAAAAATTGCTTGGAAGACAAGTCACTTTCACAGTCAAAATTTCAGATACCTCAGATGACCTGTAACTTGCAAGGACCATAACTTGAGTTCTATACATATCCTTAATGTCTTCCACCACTAAAATTAAAGGTCTTGAGACCCTCTACAAGTTTCATGTTGGCCAAGGATCCATTTGAAGCTTGCATTTTGACTTATCTTGCTTGGAAATTTGACCTAAACTAGGGGATTTTACATAGAAACCCTAATTTAGAAACTCCTCTTCTCCTTGATTTCTCTTGATTTCTTCTTAGCATATCACCATATCCTTATCCACATGTCAAATGATGAACCCCACATCTATCCAATAGACCTTAATGCCCTTCAATCAGTCAATTGACCTAGAGTTGACCTAGAGTTGACCCAGATGAAACCCTAGTTGACTGTCTTCAACTGCAATTCTTGTGATCACACCAATGACTGGTCTCCTTCTCCAAATGACTTTATAAGTCTCCTATGAAGTCCACATACTCTCCATGCTCAATCCTCAACTCACATCTCCTTTGATGATCCTCAGACACCCTCAGATAGGAGCTAGATGCACTGCTTGATCCACTGACTTTCCAGCTTTCAAATCTTCTCTGATGACTTGAATGAGATTGAATTTGAATAATAACCTCTTGATAGGCTCATAGAGATGAGAATAATGATTGGTCCCTGTGGGATGATTTGCTATGCTATGCTATGCAGATGATTAGACTATGTACATGGCCCTATATGCAAATGCTAATGATATTGAAACATAAACCAAGTGAATAAAGGTTGAGCAAATTTTAGGGTGCAACAGCTGCCCCTATTCAAGCGACTTGGACCCGATTGGGTGAAGAGCCCGGAGCCTTCAGACACTCGCGGTACGAGACGGTTGAATACTAAGAACCCAGAAATTTGCCAACCGCAGAAATGAACTACACCACTGCTTGGGGATTATTTTCATCAACCTGAAAAACTTTGTCCTTTGCTTGTCCACATCAGAACTCTATCTGCTGTCACCTCGGAAAAACTTCGGCAACTTCACTGGGGATGACTCGTCTGCCTCTCATTAGAGACAAATCGTCCATGTCAGGAATAAATTCTTCCACGTTAGGAATAACACCGTCCACGTTAGGATTAAGCCTTCGCCTAGATCCGTCCACGTCAGGACTAAACTCTCTAGGTTATGAATACTTCGTCCATGTCAGGACTCACCCTTCCCCGTTAGGAATACATGTCCACGTCAGGACCCACCTTTCCACATAAGGAATATATCGCTTTTCCACGTAAGGAATCGATCTTTCTTTCCATGTAAGGAAACCATCTATCGTCTTGATTTGTCCACGTAAGGACTCAACTTTTCCACGTAAGGGATAAACTTCTTTCCACGTGAGGAATCACAATCTTTCTACGTAAGGAATCATAATATTTCCACGTAAGGAAACCAACTTCTTTTCTGAACTTGTCCACGTCAGGACTAAACCCTTCCACGTAAGGAACACATCCCCTTTTTTCTTTTATCTTGTGAATAACATCTTTCCACGTAAGGAAGCCAACTTCTTTTATGAATCTGTCCACGTCAGGACTAAAATTTCCACGTAAGGAATACATCGTTCTTCCACGTAAGGAATCAATCTTTTCTGCATCTGGAATGCGATCTTTCCACGTAAGGAAACATATTTTGATTCGTCCACGTAAGGACTCCAACTTGATATGTCCACGTAAGGACTCAATCTTTCCACGTAAGGAATCCATCTCCTTTCCCCGTAAGGAAACCAATCTTCTTCCACGTAAGGAATAAAATTCCTGATCTGTCCACGTAAGGACTCCAAGCTTTCCACGTAAGGAATAAACTTTCCACGTAAGGAATCACATCTTTCCGCGTAAAGAAACCACAATCTCGACCTGTCCACGTAAGGACTCCAACTTGATATGTCCACGTAAGGACTCAATCTTTCCACGTAAGGAATAAACTCATCTTTCCACATAAGGAATAAACTTGTCCACGTCAGGACTCACGTTTCGTCTTGATTCGTCCACGTAAGGACTCACCTCTTGACTTGCTGAAGGAATAAAACCTTGTCCACGTCAGGACTCATGCACCTTCGACCCACTGGGGAAGTGAGACTTGTCCACGTCAGGACTCACATCTCAACCTGCTGAAGTAATAGAACCTGTCCACGTCAGGACTTGCGCGTCTTCGACTTGCTGGGGAAATAAGACTCGTCCACGTCAGGACACCCACTTTGCCAATAACACGAAGAAGGATAAATTTGTCCACATCAGGACTCTCGCATCTTGTCATCACGAAGAACTATAAACTTGTCCACGTCAGGACGCACATATCACCATTACGAATAAAGATATCTGCTGGAAATAAATTGTCCACGTCAGGACACCACCACGAAGAGTAACCAATTTCGTCAACGTTATGACTTCACATTCCACCCATACTGAGAGACCGAACCTGTCCACGTGAGGACCAACACGTATCGTCAACTTGAGGAAATGAAATTGTCCACGTTAGGACCCCCACCTCTCTAGTACGAGGAAAACCCGTCAATATGGGAATAAATTGTCCACGTCAGGACTCATTGCTCCATCGATCCCAACCCTCAAACTTCTTAGCACTGACGTGACAGCGACTTTGAAACAGACTCTACTGGGGATATTTGAAAACCAAACTACTGGATGCCTGTTCTGATAACCGGCGGCAGCCTCTGAAATTCTGATTCCTGGAACCCGTTTGATGACAAATAACTCTGCTTGGCGGCAAGGAGATATTCATCCTAGTAACTCTGGCGGGGGAAACAAGAGAAATTCACACAAACAACTCCGTTCGGAGACAAGGAGAACTTCATCATGAACACTCTGTGGGGAATAATGCCAAAGCTGACACTTCATTGAATGTCTCACGTCGAGATCTTGAATGCCTAGGTAACTCATTTGAGCAAGAGCTCTCTCTACCTGCAAGAGAAACAATACTTGAAACAAAAGGTTAGCCGACCCGGTTTATGTTTCAAAATGCATGTGTTTGACAATGACGCAATGCTCCATTTGGCATGGAAATGCTACACGTTTATTTTGGGGATGCAAATATGACACTATATGCCGATGCAAATTGCAGACTTGAACTGCTGAGATATAGGAACTGCTCCAGCAAAATAAATGCTGAACACAACGCCAACTTCGTTGGGGATAGCCAGGTGCTACAGAATCATTCCAGCAAAATAGATGCTGGAAGAGTGAAGTCGACTCAGCTGGGAAATTGGGAACTTAAGCCAAACACCTTATTGACGTAACACCCTGTTGGGGGATATAACTCTGCTGGAGAATAGCAGATGCGCCTGATATGATTAGACTTCTGCTGGAAAGTGAACGGATATCACACGGTGTTCTGGCAAAATAAATGTCGGGACACACAGCCAACTCTGTCGGGGAGAGTCTTAATCTTCGAGTTCCACTGGGAGGAAAGCCCTTTGCTGAAAAGAGAACTCCGCTGGGGATGGGACGATTCTCTTGGGGAAAATCAACTGACTCCGCGGGAGGAGAGTAAATGACCCTGCGGGGAAAAGGTAAACTGCCTGAATACAGCTCACAAATATTAATCTTCTGCGGCTAAACCACTCTGCTTGAGATAGAGGAATCCTTCTGGGGGACACCATACTGTCTGAATACAGTTTACAATCTTGGAATCGCCAAACTCTGCTAAGGATAAACGGCTTGGCTGGAGAATGCCCTTTGGAATAAGCTACGACTAGCTGGGAAATTCGATCCTTCTTCGGGAAGGACAAGCATGACCTGCGTGAGGGTCGAGTCCTTCGTTACTGCAATCTTTTGATCGTCCTCTTCATGCGGCTATGAACCCTGCAACAACACAAACAAGACAAGACAAGCCTATGCAACCAAATCCATTCAGGTTAGCATTAGCGACATTATTTCCAGTTAATTCAACGTTTTAGCAATTGTTGGCAAGGGCCAGCGGCGTTATGCACATGCTACCTTCATCGAACCTAGGTGTTTTATCATGCACAAAACAGTAAAGAACCAGCATCAAATACTGAATAACATATTTTATTGATTGGGCCCTTGAATGGGCGGAGTTTTGTACATGGGATGTAACTCCTGAAAAGAGGAAGCTACGCACAACAAATATACAAGTATGCACAGGAAGCATAAATATATTGACAACTTAAATTTGTACATATGTCGGCAACGGGATGCAGACGAACACCACGAACTGATCCTCCTATGACTCGTCCGACTCTAATGCTTTCCCGGTATCCACACTTCCGAAGAGATTGTATCCGATAATCGACCTCTCGAGTATATTCTCCCGCACCAAAGCTCATTGCAATATCAATCCGAACCGCAGTCATTTGCTTTTCAAATCCCTAACTTTTGCGTGAACCGCCCTTTACGGGTTTTCAGTTCACCGGGATACCCTTTTTTGCCGAAGCCGCCCAGTGTAGGTTTTCAACTTCGCGGGTGTACATTTTTTCAATTTTATCCCTAATTTTTGCCCGAACCTTTCATTCTGTTTTTGGTTCGCCAGGATGCCCCATTTTTGCCTGGACTCTCTTTTTCTGTCCAGCGGGTCAATTTTAAGCAAAGTATTTTTTAACTGCGTCCGAATTTACAGGCGACGTAAAGTCTTCACCGTCCATGGTGGACAACAATAAAGCTCCTCCTAAAAAGACTTTTCTGACAACGTATGGCCCTTCATAGTTGGGGGTCCACTTGCCCCTGTGATCTGCCTGCGGCGGGAGAATCCTCTTCAGCACAAGGTCGCCCGTCTGAAAGCTCCGCAGATGTATCTTCTTATCATACGCTTTCTTCATTCGGCTCTGGTACAAACGACCGTATGCTAGAGAAGCTAGCCTCTTCTCATCCATCAAACTCAGTTGGTTCAACCTATCTCTCACCCATTCTGCCTCGTCCAGTTGGACATCTCGCAATACTCTCAACGAAGGGATCTCAACTTCCAATGGTAGCACTGCTTCCATTCCGTATACCAACGAGAACAGGGTTTCCCCGGTTGATGTGCGTACCGTCGTACGATAACCGTGCAAAGAAAAAGGTAGCATCTTGTGCCAATCCTTATAGGTCACCACCATCTTTTGAACGATCTTCTTGATATTCTTGTTGGCCGCTTCAACAACGCCATTCATCTTGGGTCGGTAAGGGGAGGAGTTGTGATGTTCGATCTTGAAATTCTGACAGAGCTCCTTCATCATTTTGTTGTTCAGGTTTGAACCGTTGTCAGTAATTATCCGCTCGGGAATCCCATATCTGCAAATGATATCTCTCTTGATGAATCTGGCCACCACCTGCTTCGTTACATTTGCGTAAGACGCCGCTTCCACCCATTTGGTGAAATAATCGATTGCTACTAGAATGAACCGGTACCCATTAGAATCCGTCGGCTCGATCTTTCCAATCATATCGATGCCCCACATCGAGAATGGCCATGGCGATGACATCACATTTAGAGGACTCGGAGGCACATGGATCTTATCGGCATAAATTTGACACTTGTGGCACTTCCTCACAAACTTGAAACAATCAGTTTCCATAGTTAGCCAAAAATAACCTGCCCGCAGCAGCTTCCTCGTCATGGCATGCCCACCAGCATGCGTACCAAATGTACCTTCATGTATTTCCTCCATGAGCATTTTTGCCTCCTTTTCATCTACGCAACGCAACAGCACCAAGTCGTGGTTTCTTCTGTATAAGACCCCATCCGGATTCAAATAGAAATTACCCGCTAATCTCCTGAGAGTCTTCTGATCTTGACTGGATGCCCCAGCCGGATACTCTTTGTTCTTCAGGAAATTAAGGATATCAAAATACCACGGTTTGTCGTCAGATGCTTCGGCAATAGCAAACACAAAGGCAGGCCTGTCAAGCCGAGAGATAATGATTCTGGAAGCCTCGTTCCAGAAGTTGACTTTGTACATGGAAGACAAAGTGGCTAGGGCGTCAGCCATTTGATTCTCTGTCCGCGATACATGATGCAATTCAACCTTGTCAAAGAAAGGCAACAATCTCCTTGCATAATTCATGTAATGTATCAAATTGGGCTGACGTGTCTCCCATTCTCCTTTTATTTGATTCACCACCAGAGCTGAGTCTCCGTATACGTCCAGATTTTTGATTCACAAATCAATGGCTTCTTCAAGCCCCATAATACAAGCTTCGTATTCGGCTTCATTATTGGTAACTGCAAAGGTCAATCGAGCAGTAAACGGGATGTGCGACCCGTGTGGAGTAGTGATGATTGCCCCTATTCCGCTACCGTAAGCGTTCACAGCTCCGTCAAATATCATCTTCCATTTGGAACCCAACTCTGGTCCTTCGTCTGGCAACGGCCCTTCGCAATCCTTCATCTTTAGGTACATGATATCCTCGTCAGGAAAATCAAACCTCATCGATTGGTAATCTTCAATAGGCTGCTCCGCCAAGTACTCAGACAACACACTCCCCTTTATAGCCTTTTGCGAGACGTATTGGATGTCGTATTCAGTCAAGACCATCTGCCAACGGGCAATTCTCCCTGACAACGCCTGCTTTTCGAATACATATTTGATAGGATCCATCTTCGAGATGAGCATGGTTGTATGGTTCAACATGTATTGCCTCACACGCTTGGCGGCCCAGGCTAGCGCGCAACAAGTTTTCTCCAGCATTGAGTATCGAGATTCACAGTCAGTGAACTTTTTACTCAAGTAATAGATCGCATGCTCTTTTCTTCCTGTCTCGTCATGTTGACCGAGAATACAACCCATACTCCCCTCAAGAACCGTCAAATACATAATTAAGGGTCTCCCTGCCACTGGGGGTATCAAAATAGGAGGCTCCTGCAAATACTGCTTTATTTTATCGAACGCCTTTTGACAATTTTTGTTCCACGTTACAGCTTGATCTTTCTTCAACAGCTTGAATAATGGTTCACACGTAGCAGTTAGGTGAGATATGAACTGAGCTATGTAGTTCAACCTCCCTAAAAACCCGCGCACCTCTTTCTCTGTTTTAGGAGTCGGCATCTCTTGAATTGCTTTTATTTTTGCAGGATCGACCTCTATTCCTCTTTCGCTTACGATAAACCCCAGCAGTTTACCCGATCTCACCCCGAAGGTGCATTTGTTAGGGTTCAGTCTCAGCCTGAACTTCCTAAGCCTTTTAAATAACTTCAGCAGATTCACCAAGTGCTCTTCCTCTGTCTGGGATTTAGCAATCATATCGTCAACATAAACTTCGATCTCTTTATGCATCATATCATGAAAAAGAGTCGTCATTGCACGCTGATACGTTGCCCCAGCATTCTTTAAACCGAAGGGCATCACTTTATAACAAAATGTTCCCCAAGGCGTTATGAAAGTAGTCTTCTCCATATCCTCTAGCGCCATTTTAATCTGATTATAGCCTGAGAAGCCATCCATGAAGGAGAATACGGAGTATTGAGCAGTGTTGTCAACTAACACATCGATATGAGGAAGTGGAAAATCGTCTTTTGGGCTCGCCTTATTCAAATCCCTATAATCCACACACATTCGAACCTTTCCATCTTTCTTCGGCACTGGTACGATGTTAGCAACCCATGAGGGATATTTTGTCACAGCCAGGAAACCAGCATCCCACTGTTTTTGAACTTCCTCTTTGATCTTCACTGCCATATCTGGTCTAGTTCTGCGAAGCTTTTGTTTGACCGGCGGGCACTCCTCTTTCAACGGCAGAAGGTGCACAACCATATCTGTATCGAGCCCTGGCATATCTTCGTACGACCAAGCGAATACATCACTATACTCTCTGAGCATTTCCACCAGTCTTCGCTTGATATCGCCCTGCAGCGCGGCTCCGATACGAATATTCTTCTCAACCCCTTCCGACCCCAAATTGATGATTTTGATGACCTCTTCGTGAGGCAGAATGACCCTTTCTTCTTGTTTCACCAACCAAGACAATTCTTCAGGAACGTCACTATCTTCAACAACCTCTTCTTCGGCCTGAAATACCGGGTGTTCAAAGTCGGGACGAGTCATAGGTGGTTCAAGGATGTCATCTGAAAATGTTATCCTGCAAAAAGAATGGTTAAATGCTTCAAAACGCGTATAAAGCGAATAACCACGTTGCCATTTTATTGTAAAATACAAAACAAGAAAAACAGAGATCACAATATTTGCACATGAAAACGCCTTTTATTTAACGATAAACACGCAATGTTCATAACAGCACAGCCCTAAGCAAATCCTGATGCCCCGGGCAAGACATCAGATTGTTCAACAATTAATAAAACAAAGCATTATTGTTTAAGAGTCACAGGAACAAGCTCCTGAATAGACCAGTTGCACAGTCCTTGTCCTGGCGTGCTTGGCTGAATCCAAGCGTCCATATCGCAATCGCTATCTCCTTCGTCCGAATCTGAAGCAGCGTTGACGGTCTCATGACATACTCCACTAGCAGAGATGGTTATTGGCCCTCTGAAACGAGGTGCCCTCACAGCAGGTGTTGATGACGACGGTTGGTACCCCAGCCCGAATCGGTCCATCTTTACAGGAATATCCAGTATTTTGCCCCAGCCCTTCGTCTCACCAGTCTCTACTAGAGCTTGAGCTTCCTTATACGACGAGACGGCTATCTCTGACACTTTGCTCGGCCCGGGACCTTTTTCCTTGATACGCAACCCTTCAAACGCTTGGCAGCGTGTTTCGTGGATCTCTCCATCGACCTCCACATATTTAAATGACGACAGATGGCTGACCAGGATATCCTCTTCTCCGCACACGGTGACTACGCTGTCTCCCACCATATATTTCAACTTCTGATGCAGGGTAGACGTGACTGCCCCGACCCCATGGATCCAGGGTTTTCCGAGCAGGCAGCTATATGCAGGCTGGATGTCCATGATATAGAATTTCGTCGCGAAAACCTCCGGCCCCACCTGTAGAGGCAATGTTATCGATCCGAAGACTGTTCTTCGCGTGCCATCAAAGGCCCTGACTACCAAGTCACTGGGCGTACACAGGATTCCTCTGACATCCAGTTTCATCATCGCTTTCTTGGGCAGCACATTCAAAGACGATCCGGTGTCTACCAGTACACGTGACATGACTGATCCTCTACATTCCACAGAGACGTGCAGCGCCATATTATGATCTCTCCCCTTAGGGGTCAAATCGAAGTCGGTAAAGCCCAAGCTGTGGCCTGCATTTACATGTGCCAATACTCCCTCCAGCTGATTTACGGAAACATCCTGGGGTACGAAGGAAGTATCCAGGACTTTCAATAAAGCATTTCTGTGAGCTTCAGAACATAATAGCAACGACAGGATAGATATCTTGGACGGCGTCTGTTGCAGATGCTCCACAATCTTATAATCACTTTTTCGAATCAAGCGCATGAACTCTTCCACATCTTTCGATGTCGATGCTTTTTCGCTTGCCTGCACTGGGACATTTTCAACCATCTTTCCTTTTCCCTTTGCCAGTCTTTCGGCCTCTACCTCAGGCGAGATGAAGATTCTACCAATCCTTGTCATACCTCCTGACCCAACAACATTGTCTACAGTCTCAGATGGCTGCTTATTAACATCAATCTTTATTCCGTCACAATACACTTCCAACCCATATGACCATGGGACTGCCTTTGTGCTCTCGTACGGGATTGGTCCGGCCTTAGTAATAGTGATCGGTGGTCGCTGGGCCTGTGCCGTTATAGTGATTGTCTTTCGAGGAATCGTCACAGTGGCCACATCACTCTGATTATCTGCAAATGCCCCTGCAGGCTCTTCGATTGCTGCTCGGTCAAACTGCAATGTGCCGCCATCTATTAAAGCCTGAATACCCTTCTTTAAATCATCACAACCCCCAGCTAGGGTCCAACATTCCAAGTAGTACTCGTCACATCCTGGATAAACACCCCCTTGCAACAATCTGCTCTTTATCTCGCTCAGCGGCGTCTTTAAATCATCGACATTCATAATCAGATTCAACCCTTCCTCAGTCAGAATGGCGTTTGCCCTGTGATTAGGCATGGGCTTCTGCACTATATTCGGACCTGCCGTTCCGAAATTGATAGCCTTATTGTCCAAAAGATCCTGCACAACATGCTTAAAAGCATGGCAACCCTCTACATCGTGGCCCGGGGCCCCAGAATGGAACTCACAGTGCCTACTTGCATCATAGCCATACGGAGGAGTTCCCGTTATTGGTGCTAGAGTTCTCTTCTCTACCAGGTTCAAACCCAACAATGTCTGTAACAAATCAGCATACGTTGAGGGAGGCTTCTCAAATACTCTCCTTGGTTTACCACCCTGGAATCTACGTTGAGAAGGTTGTGCCCTCTGCTGTGGCTGTTGTGGCTGCTGCTACTGCTGCATTGGCTGTTGCTGAAACGGTTGTTGTTGAAACGGAATAGTAACGCCCGCCACCTGCTGCGGCTGATTATACTGGTTTCGACCTCTGCCTCGGCCTCTGCCTCGGCCTCCAAACACTGCGCTCGCATCGCCCTGACGGTGCCCACCAAAAGCCTTCCTATTACTGCCAGATGCAGTTGATTCCTCAGCCTGGAATCGGCCTTGTTTAATGTTGTTTTCAATCTTTTCTCCCATCAGAATTAAGTCTGAGAAACTGGCCAAAGATGTGTGAAACAACTTGTCATAAAACATGCCTGTGAATGTTCCAATGAACATGTCATTCATTTCCTTGTCTTCTAAAGGAAGACGGACCCTGGCAGCCATGTCGCGCCATCTTTGCGCATACTCTTTAAAGCTCTCACCCTTCTTCTGCGACAGCCCTTGCAATTGGACCCGATTAGGCGCCAAGTCGCTGTTATACTTATAGTGAGATACAAATTCCTCTGCCAGTTGCTTCCATGTCTTTATATTGGTTGGCTCCAACACCATGTACCACTCTAGGGAGGGGCCTGACAAACTATCTTGAAAGAAGTGCATTAGCATTCTCTCATCAGTTGAGTATGCAGACATCTTTCTGTAATAAGCCCGTACGTGTACTTTCGGACAGGTGTCCCCTTTATACTTATCAAATGTAGGAGCTTTGAATTTGATTGGCACCCTCAAGCCAGGTACCAGACCCATCGTTGACATGTCTAAGCCCACAGCACTTTGGTTCAAGACCCCCCTCATCTGCTCTTCTAGCATTCTGATCTTCTGGGAGTCATCCATCGGCCCTTCGAAACCTCCGCCGGAGAAAGCGTCCTCCTGCTGATCCTCTTGCCACATGCCATTCCCAGCTCCATACCCATCGTATCCATTGTTGCGGCCAGCTCTAATCTGATTCATTACCGAGCCTCGCCCTCTGTTGCCGTACCCCTGAGCAACTCCAGCAGGTCCGAAAGTCATTAACCCAGCGCCGTTTCCATTTCCGAAACCTCCGTAACCCTGATTGGTCATACCATAACCATCTTGCCCAAAGCCTTGAGCATTGGAACCATATTTCCCAGCATTATCGAATCCCTGATCATTGAACCCGAATCCAGCATTACCGAAGCCGTTGCCTCCCATATTATCACCCAAGTTGATGTCACCAAGCCCAACGTTATGGACAGCAGTCTCGTTCCCAATTCCAACGTTACCGTTCCCAGCAGCGGTAGCGTTGTTGACATTAGCAGCAGGTATATTGACTACAGGTGGAGCCACTGGTGTGGGAGTGCCATCCCCATGAACAGTGTCGACTCGCACAGACTGATGATCCTCATTACCGTGACCAGCATTTCTGACCAACAGAGGCTGCACCATAGCTTGCAAATTCTCCTGACCTTTTGCAATAGTCTCCATGGTCTGCATAAAGAGAGCTAGCTTCTCGCGCATATCTTGCATCTCGTTCTGCATTTGATCCATGATTCTTCGACAGTTGGTGCGAGTGGAATATCTGTGCGGGCGCTGATCTGCAATCCTGAAAGTACCTGGTACAAAGCAGGAAATAAGATACCATCCAATGATTACCTGTAATGCAATATGAATATGAATGCAATGCAATGTGTATCTGTGCATTAGGGAAAAGCATTCCCCGATTCTAGTGCGACGGTGCCAATGCAGTGACAGTGCTAGCAATATAAAGATCGGAGCTGAATCACAGAAAGCCTCATATATTGCAGAGAAAACCAATGAGCCAAGAATACAATATCATTGAGTACAAAGAGAAGGCATGACCTCAACCAACAATCCTGGTGATGGTCAGCACTATGCAAATAAAGCATACAAGTTAATACATGACATGATCAAGTACTCCCATAAGCCCGGTACTCTTCTATTAACTTTTTGGTCTCTGGGTGACCTGGTCGGGCAAGCAGCCCTTTAACAAGTTGGTTTCTTCTCTTGAGAACACGTCGCACGTCTCCAGCGGTTTCTTCCCATGCCCCTTCTCCGAAGCGATCCTCTAGCTTCCGCTTCTGAGACACGGCTTCATCCCTGCCTTTGATGGCCTTATTCAATGCATTCTGGAGACTATACCGGGTCATAACTTCTTCTTCATACTTCTTGATGCTAGCTTTCAACTGCTCTTCGAGGTCGGAAATTTGCTGCTTCAACTTATCTTCCCTCTTCTTATTGTTGGTGAGCGTAGCATTCCAAGTCTTATTGCAAGAGGAGATTTCTCGGTGTGCTGCATCGAGCGCTTTCTTTTTGGATTCCAGCATGTCATGGGAGCTTCTGAACTCTTGCCCCAGGCGTTCGCGCTTCTTTTTCTCCTCAGTCAACTCAGCCCCTAGTCTGTTTACCAGCTCGATCTGCTGTTGGAAAGCATGCACGGCCTTGTTTTTCTCACTGTGTATCTGAGCTAGCTCTTGTTCTAACCCTTCGTTGATCTTCATCAAGGCTTCTTTTTCTTTCACAACTTGCTCGTAGGCTTCCCTAGAAACAGTAGTTGGCTCTGCTACCGGAATAGGAACAAGGATTGGTGCATCTAGAAATGGCATCCGCAACTGACTTGCTCTCTCCTGGATCCAAACTTTGTATGGTGCATAAGCCTGGCAGTCATTCTTCCCCAACGACGGCTTCCCTCTTCGGTTAATACACGTCCAGGCATGCTGCAGCTTGGCTAACAACTCCCCCTTCAAATCTCCGGTGAAGTACAGAGATTCCTGTACTTCTTCCTCCTTTGGTGGGTTCTTCAGCGCATATCCGAATTGGCGAACGAACAGAGAAGGGTTGTAATTAATACACCCTTTTCTTCCTATCAACGGAACATTAGGGTACCCAGAACAACTGAGGATAAGCTCAGACCCCAGCAAGTCTCGATCAAACCACTTTATGTCTTCGGAAGATAGCCTCATCAGGCGCTCTGACCAGCTAGTTGTGGTGGTACTGTCCACAAATGGCCCCTTCATGGGAAGATGACTCTTGAACCATATGCTCAATAGAGGCGCACAACAGTAAACAACCTTTCCCCTTCTGTTTTCATTCTTGTAGTGCAATGAGTGGTAGAAGTCTCTGATCAACGTGGGCACTGGGTTACCAGCAGCAAACAGATAGAAAGCGTCCAAGTCCACGAAATTGGGCAAGTTAGGAAACAACACAATTCCATAAATGCATAGAGCCAAAATAGCATTGAAAACCACCCAACATCCGTTCTTGGCATACTCCTGAGCCTTGCCAACCAGAAAATCAAGAGAGAAACCTGAAACCCCAAGCCAAGAAGTCACTAACAATTCAGCAGCATTCATGTGCAATGCCTTAGCTAAATCCTCCAACTTGGGCTCAGCAGCAGAATGAATAAAGGGAACTTTGCTCTGCACTGGTAGCTCAGTAAACTCCACATACTCTTCGATGGTAGGCCCCAGAATAAAGTCAGCAAACGTGAAACATCTCAATGCGGGGTCATAGAACTGCATCAAGGTGTACAGCCCGTTCATCTCATCAGCACTGGGCTTGCAGACTAATCTCAGTAATCTCCCATGACTCATTCTGAAGCTTCTCCTAACCTCCTCATCAGCAAGAGATATCAGACCAAGCAAAGGAGTAATATCAGGTGTAGGCAGCTTATACGCAACTGTCTTCCTCAAACCAGCCATAATCAATACTCAGAAGTCTGGGCACTAGAACCGGGGGATATGCAAATGCACCTGCAGCACAGACACACGTTAATGGGATGCAATGATAATGGGTATGCAAACAATGCAATGCAAGTAACATGCAACAGGGACCAAATGCCGTAGGTGAATAGCCTGAACCATATCAAGAAGTCTCAAATAAACTCTCCAGAAGTCCTCAAACCCTGGTCTCTGATAGACCTAAAACAAAGCTCCAACACTGGTCTCTGATAGACCCTCAACATAACCCTAACTGGTCTCTGACAGACCTGAGATCATATCCCCAACTGGTCTCTGACAGACCTCAGAACTCTCCACCTGGTCTCTGGCAGACCTCAGAACTCTCCAACTGGTCTCTGACAGACCTCAGAACTTTCCATAAATACCCAGGATCTCTGATCATGAAACAAACCGGTAGTCTGAAGGTCTAGTTACCTGCATGACCCCAAACCCTCTCACAGGTGGTTGTCCTAGTAACTGACACAAGGTATGGCATCCTATGCGGTCGTCGGCGTCACAGACTTTCAGGGTTGATGATACGATTCCCAGAAGGAGTGGCATCATCACATCCTGAAGAGGCCTCACTTAGCCAACTTCCAAATGATCGGTTCCCGGAGTCGACAATTCAGCTGACCAACAACCCCTTCGACCCAAAGGGTAGAAAAAGAAGCCAACCAGAAGAACCTCGTCCGAGTGTAGATTTCATGAGACACTAATGCAAGCAAAGTCGGCACGCGCCCACTACTTTCTACTCTAATTCTAGGTGCACTCAAGCCCAGGTCCGGCTTATCTCTCAATCATAGAACCACCCATCACACCCCAATACAACAATAATAATCAATATATATAATGCTGAAAATAAAGGTCAGAAATATAAATCCATACAAAATCCTCGATGGGAAAACAAGCGTTAGGATTGACTCGCTTAAGGGACGTTGGATCCTAAATGCATAAGAACTATCGCAGTCCTCAGCAGCCAGGGGACGTTGGATCCCCAGCAGAGTCGCCAGCTGTCGCTACTGTGAAAATTGGCGCCGGCTGAACAGAAGAGTCGCCACCGTGCGTTATTTATCCCACAGGAGGGAAAGGAAACGCTCAGAGTAAACCTCGCACAACACGGGAAAGGTATGGTCGTCGCAACCAAAACCTAGATTCGGGAGTCGGTTACGCAAGGGGAAGGTATTAGCACCCCTCACGTCCGTCGTACTCGACGGGATCCACGCTTGTTTTCGGGTATGGATTGTTATTCTATCTACTCTACAGGTCTGGGGTTAAAAGAAAAGAAAATGACTCGGCAAAGTATCGCACTTTATGCCTACGTATTCCCGTCTGGAACGAGAAATCAGAGTCAACGTAGTTCGCCTACCCACGGGAAAGGAGGGGAAGGTTGCTCGCTAGGATATCACATCCTATGCCTACGTACTTTCATACAGCATGAAAGATCAGAGCAAACGTAGTTCGGGCCACGTACGACACAAGTCTGTCTTGATTGATTTTATTCCTTCTGAAAAAAGGTTTTTCTGATTAACAGTCCAAGCGGACAAAAATGACGTCTTGATGAGTTCACATTCTTTTACGGAAGAAGTGTCTTTTATTGGGTTTGAAATATTTATTGTGTTTTTCTGTTTGTTTTGAGAGGAGAAGAGACAGAACTCTAACCTGTAGTTGCGAAGGGAATTAAACTAACCTAATGTTATCATGCATGGGTTAAGACCTAATGTCTATCATATTCCTCTCTTGCGCAGAGAGAAACAGAGATCCTAAGGGAATAGACGGAAACAGAAACAATAGCATATATACAGTAAAGCAGTAAAATGCATGGATGCAGCAATACAAGCGAGGCAAGGGAGTCCCACTCAACCTCGAACCTAGAAAACAATAGGCAAAAGTGAACAGAATTCACTTTCAACCCAACAGGGTAAACAGCAAACAATACAGTCAGGGAAAACCACACAATACATCAGAAATGAAACAGCAAAAATAAACAGCCACAGCAGCTCTGCATCAACATCTGACTTCAAGTTATCTCCAAACAGCTACAGACTTCAGCAAGCATCAATCTCCATCTCCATAGCCTTCAGGCAAGGTCTCTGATTATCAGTCCTCCATCTGCAATGGCTTTTCTTCAAGTCTCAATCTTCAGGATGAACATCAGTCAACCAGATGAAGTGAATGAATGTTAGACAGTCAATTACCTACCAAGGGTGGTTCATTAACTGTTAACATTATACAAACAATTTTCCCTCAAAAGTTCTATCTTTCAAATACATTCACTGATCCTTCCAAAGGAAGGAGGTGGATATTTGAAAGAGACTTTGAATCATAGAGAAAGGATGGGTGCAGACAAGGCATTCCATGTTTGAGAAACAAGCTTTCTAATCTAGAGCTCTGCCTAGCTCCTAAACCCTAGACTCCTCAACAGCTGCCAGCAAAGGAATCTCCTCATCAACTCTGGAAGTTGGTCTTCAATCTCTGGATCTCCAATGGCTTCATCATCACACGTCTTCAGCTCTCCCAATCCCCAAGCAATCCCAATACCCATACAGACAGATCATAATCCCCAGAGGGGGCACTCCACACCAGTCAAGCAAATACAGACAGTACTAATAGCAGTAGGGGAATCCTGATATTCTCTAAAGGGATCTATTAACTACCCATAATCCCTATAGTCCCATACCCCCAAAGATTTAATCTCTAAGTCCTAAGGGAAATGAACTTATTCACCTATGTTATCCCCTAAACCCTAATTTTGTTCAGGTTATTCTCATCTAATCAAATCACCTAAAATTAAGTCCTAAAAATATGAACTAAATTGTATATGCAAGATAAACATCTAAACTAACCAACCTAAAAAGAATGGATTAAAAATGTTAAAGCATCTATTCAAACTAAAATTACCAAATTCATGTATCAAACAAAATGATTTTACACCTATTTAAAAGAAAAATATGCCAAAAATATTAAAATAAAATGAAATTGGAATTTTTTGTTTGATATTTTTCTTGACAAAATTATGAGTAATATGCAAAAAGAACCAATGAAAAATAAGCATTTTCCAATTTTTTTATGATTTTTGAAAGAATTAATATTTTTTGAAAGAAAATAAAATTGAATTAAATGGATGAGGGTGCATTTAGTAATGAAACCAGTTAAAAAAAATAAACTGGGCCCAGAATGGGGGGGCGCGCATAGCAAGCGCGTTTAGGCCCATATGCACTCAAAAAGTAAACAAAAATTAAAAAAAACAGAAAACGGTGCAAATAACAATTATCTCAGTTGAAATGGAAATGGGCCTTGGTTCGTGGGGTGTGCATAGCAACCATTGTCTGAGCCCATCAGAAACCTTTAAGTGAAACGGTGCGTTGCACCATTTGAATTTCCCTCCGTGTTTCTTCTTCAATCGTGGCCGTTGGTTTCAGTCCCCAGTCAAAGGTCAATGTCTGATCGTGTGGCTCCCAGATCGTCTTCAACCTCCAGCAAACCCTAAGCCATGAAAACCCTAGCCATGCCTGCATCTTCAAGTGCTCTGTTCTCCCTCCATGCACCATGAAATCACACGATTCCAAAAGCAAAATTACTCTAATTTCTTCCCTTTACGCAACCATAACCATAACTTCCTCTAAAACTCAACCAACAATGGAACCTGATACTCATAACAGCTGGAATCTACCATGATCACCTGACATCAAATCTCCCAATGCTTGCTCAATTCTATCCTAACATTACCTTCATCTCACACTGATCATTATGAGCTAATAACCTAAGATCATCGTGCACTGAATCATGAGTTACAAGCCTTAACAGTTGGTGCACACCATTAACAACCTTCATGGAATCTCTTCAAACTCACCAAAACCAGTCATCTAGCCTATCCTAACATTCTTATGCTAACAAATCTCCATAATTCTAACCAAATCATGCAATTCGAATGAAGATACCAACCTGGTGTGATGGTGAAAACAGATGCTAAAACCTCTTGATCCAATGCTTGCAATAAGTGGAAATTGATCAGGGACCTTGTTCTTGAATTCTGTATGCAACAAATCTTGCTCCAATGCTTTGAATCTCACAATTCCAAATTTCTTGCTTCTTGGATGATGGAAGTGTATGGCACGAATCCTCCTCAATTCTACCAAATGCTTGTGTGAATTATGATCTATGAATGATGGGGATGAAGATCAGGTCAAGAATTGTGAAGATTGGTGAAGATTTGAGGTAGTTTGAAAAGCTTTTGCAAGTTGGAGAAAATGTGTGAAACTTGGTGTTATGAGCAATGTGATTCACCAACCATGGCATGAAGCTCTTCATATCAATATATACATGAGTTTAGAAACTCCTAGAACCTTGGAGAAGCTTCCCATGCACTCTTTCCTTACATTTTGGATTATGTGACTTTCATTGTAAGTAACCATGCATAACTTTCAAAACTTGAACCAAACTAAAAATTACACTTTTTCCAATGTTCTCAAAATGATTTTTCCAATCAAAATGACCTATAATTTCACCTCATTTGGCCAAAGTATGAAAAATCTCATTTTTTAGGTTATTTTTATTCATTAAATCCACCAATTTTGAAACCTTGTGCTATGAATCTTTCCAATCTTTCATGGTCACTTTTCTAGACTAAAAATGTCATTTGGAACAAGTTTGATGTTGTGAAGTTTTTCATTTGAAGCTTCCTTGTATGAGTTTTGGGCATAGGCTTGAAATGACCTGTAATTCTTAGATGACCAAAATACCCTTTGCTTGCCAAGACCATAAGTAGAGTTCAACACATCATATGAAGGCATACCATACCATTCTAGAAAGCTAAGACAATGAGGAACAACTCTTATGTTGACCATAAATTCATTTGAAATCTCCTTGAGGGATAAAAATTGCTTGGAAGACAAGTCACTTTCACAGTCAAAATTTCAGATACCTCAGATGACCTGTAACTTGCAAGGACCATAACTTGAGTTCTATACATCTCCTTAATGTCTTCCACCACTAAAATTAAAGGTCTTGAGACCCTCTACAAGTTTCATGTTGGCCAAGGATCCATTTTAAGCTTTCATTTTGACTTATCTTGCTTGGAAATTTGACCTAAACTAGGGGATTTTACACAGAAACCCTAATTTAGAAACTCCTCTTCTCCTTGATTTATCTTGATTTCTTATTAGCATATCACCATATCCTTATCCACATGTCAAATTATGAACCCCACATCTATCCAATAGACCTTAATGCCCTTCAATCAGTCAATTGACCTAGAGTTGACCTAGAGTTGACCCAGATGAAACCCTAGTTGACTGTCTTCAACTGCAATTCTTGTGATCACACCAATGACTGGTCTCCTTCTCCAAATGACTTTCTAAGTCTCCTATGAAGTCCACATACTCTCCATGCTCAATCCTCAGCTCACATCTCCTTTGATGATCCTCAGACACCCTCAGATAGAAGCTAGATGCACTGCTTGATCCACTGACTTTCCAGCTTTCAAATCTTCTCTGATGACTTGAATGAGATTGAATTTGAATAATAACCTCTTGATAGGCTCATAGAGATGAGAATAATGATTGGTCCCTGTGGGATGATTTGCTATGCTATGCTATGCAGATGATTAGACTATGTACATGGCCCTATATGCAAATGCTAATGATATTGAAACATAAACCAAGTGAATAAAGGTTGAGAAAATTTTAGGGTGCAACATTATGCAATTAAACTCTCAATATTTAACTGCCAATCATCTCCTGTTTTCCAGCTGTGCCTCGGAAAGCTCCATCCACTAGGGCTTCTACTTCTTAAAGATGCAAGGAAATGGAAGGCAGACAGGTATATATCATATATTTTGCCTCTTTTCTTACTATGTGACTCATTTCTCACACTTGTATTATTTCTTTTTTTACTTTCTCAGGCTGGGCGAAAACCTTCGACTCCTCCCAAGAAAGGCAAGAAGGACGCTCCCATTGTTATGGCCTCAGATGCTGATGAATCTCCTGAGGAGGTTCTAGTAAAAAAGAGAAAGAAACCTATAAAGGCATCTGGACCTACTAGCCTACCTCAACTGAAGGTGGCCAAAATTCTTGGTTCTATATCCACTTCACATGGTGTCAAAGAGCAACCTCATGTGGTTACCTCGAAGTCAACTTTTGGAGACCATGGGGGTGATAATGCTAACCCTGGTGCTACACTAGCTCAGGTATGTGTACTGATAGGCCTAAAAATGTACTATATATTTTACTCGATTTGCACGTGTTCTTTAGGATTTTATTTCTGTTTTCTTGTATTATGCCTTTGTTTTGTTCCTTTTTCAGGATTTTGTATTTTTAGAGCTACTCGAGAAGAAATGAAGAAAAACGAGCAAAAAGACCAGTTTTTTAGCAATTGTACACATGGCTCCCACCACGGCGGGCGCCATAGGGGATGCCATGAGTGGGATAAGAGAACAACTTCTGATAACTTCCACGTCTCCCACTTCTTTCTTCTCTAGTACACATGGCGGGCGCCATGAGGGTATGGCGGGTGCCACCCTTGCATTTTGTTTTCCCTCCCAAAAGAAGTTGGGGGGCATTCTAGTCCTTACCTGTACTTTCCTAGCACTATAAATAGAGGAGTTCTGTCTCATTTCTAATCATCCAAGCTTAGTTACAGAACTCAAGCCATAAATTTCACCTATTGTAAAGTGATAAACTTCTCACATCGAGGGGTTATCACACTGTCTAATCGAGTTTGTAATCAGGTTTGGATCACTCTGGCAGAAGTTAATCCTGCCGCCATTTTATTTCTGTCATTTACTTCCAGTTGTACCAAGATTTAAAGCCTCCCGTTTGGAGCAGGTTTCTATTTATTTATCGCCCTTTTATTTATCCGCTTTTATTTATCGCACCTTTTACCACACTTTATTTACCATGTCTGTTTACTTTACCATGTT
This sequence comes from Lathyrus sativus, assembly GCA_963859935.3. Classification (NCBI taxonomy): domain Eukaryota; kingdom Viridiplantae; phylum Streptophyta; class Magnoliopsida; order Fabales; family Fabaceae; genus Lathyrus; species Lathyrus sativus. Next base: position 400,678,675 of record OZ012741.1, on the reverse strand, counting down.
CAGCTAAATCTTAAAGGCTAGGATACAAGGATTGTAGTTACAATAGTATTCCATACGATTGTGGATAGAGTTATTTAGGGGTTATTTTAACTTTTAACACTTATTTTCTATACTTAAAATTTGTTGGGTAAGATCGAAAGTCATCCAACCTGTAGATAAATTTGGTTAGTTTTAACTGATCCAAGGAAGCGAAAGTGCTTGGCTCAGTTAATTAGGAATCTTTAATGTTTAAGAAAATCGATTTTAAAACTGTTTTCGGACGCGTTTATGGATTTAAAGTCCGGTTCGCAAGAACCTCTTTTTGTTAGAAATTCCAGGTCAAAATACTTTTCAACTAAGTTAAGAAACTTTATTTCTTAAAAATAGGTTTATTAATCCTAACGCAATACGCACCTTTTTATAAGTGACAATAAGAGGGATTGATTAGGGATAAAATCGGTTTTGAATACGCGAAAGCGATAGTTCCCGTTAAATTAGTTCTTTTCATAAGTAGAAAACATTACCCCCATAAGGCATTCTATTTATACACATTTGGAATACTACGTAGCTATGTGAATTGCATCTATGTCTGTTGTTTTATTATTGAATTTATTTCCACACTTTACTTTTATTTCACACAACTCAGCCTTTTATTTGACTTGCCTTAGATAAACACCGTAACAATTGCAAATGATAGATTGACGTTTGGTCTCTGTGGGATCGATAATCTTTTATATCACTCTGACGCTATTCGTGCACTTGTGAATCGCCCATCATGTACCAATATTTTGTCACATGTATACTTGTTAGTTACCTTCTTAGCCTTATTCTCTTTCACTTGTGTTTTCAGGCTGATACCGCCATCACCAATCCTCCTCCAGTTTCAGGTGCTTCTGCCATTTATTCCCTCAACAGCCAAGGTAAGTCAACTTATCATCCTTCTTCTGATCTTGGCTCTGGCTTAAGTGAGGTAAACCAACATATGGTTCCTTCTTCAGGAAACAAACCCCCATTTGGCGCCAACCACCACGCAGCAGGCTCAGACTGAAGGTTTCAACTCTGGGGAGGATGATGCTTCAAGTCCCCCACCTCTCAATCAGGCTGAACCTCTGGTCACTGATGAGGTGGCTGTCGAATAAGCCTGTACTCCTTCAGACCCACCAACAACTGACAGTCCATACTCAACTATTCATGAAGAGCCAAAGGAAATGCATCTTGAACCTACTCAAAATCCAAACAATCCTCCATCTACTGATGATAAAGAGGAAGCAGTGAGAGTTGAGGAAGAAGAAGAAAAGGACCAAGAAGAAGAAGGAGAAGAAGGAGATGAAGGAGAATCTGAAGAGAATGATGAAGAGGAAGAGGAAGAAGAGGTGGAAGAAGAATACCAAGTTGGTCCTAAATCCCAACATAGTTCGCCTGTGGTGAAGAAAACTCTACCTTCCATCGCGACCCCTGAAGATCCTTTAGCAGCTCTCAAGTGGTCGAATCTCAGGGAATATGCTAGAAGGGTCCTTGGGCAAACGTTTGGTTTTGCTTCTGCTTCTTCGACTCCCCCCCAGTCATCCTACCTCATATGACTTTGCTGGTCCAATTCTCCAATCCATCAAGAAAAAGTTCTTCAGAGGAGACATCCAAAATGTCCTAGTTTCGAACCCCACATCTCCTCTCTTTTTAAAAGATCAACTCAAGAAACTGGATCTTACTACTCTTAGCCTAGAAGTTCATGGTTTCTTGTTAGAGCTGACGGTTGTGGTGGATGATTTATCTTTAGAAATTTGACGGCTCCCCTCTTTCGTGAAGATAATCGAGGCTACAGCTGGTCAAGAAAGTGCAGCCTGGACTGGTGCACAAGAGTCAGAGGCTAGGGTCGAACAGTTGGAAGCTGCCCACAAACAGCATCAAGAAGAGATAATTTCTAATCAGAAGGACATTGATGCGTGGCAGCAGTAAATCAAGGAGCTTCAAACGAAGATCTCTAATGTTGAACAGCGTAACCTTGAGTTGCAATGCTTTGGCGACCCTGATATGACCCAAGAGCTGAAGAGAATTATTGACTTCATTGATGCGGCCCAAAAGTAGGAAAAAGAGCTTGCAGCAGCCAGGCTCGAAAAATCCCTATGCGAGGCTCGCCTTAGTCATCACGTGAATACTTTTGCTCAACTCAAATCGAAGCTTCCTTTCTGATCACCTTTTGACCTCTGCTTGTGTAATCATCACTGGTTTTGTGGCCTTTCGAGCCATCTTTATGTAATGACAATATTTTGATTTTTAACTTGATTATTTGTGCCATATTATGCCTTTCGACACGTTTTTTTATGGCACATGGATAACGTGTTATTTTTATGGCCTCAATTTTGAGTCTAATTCGTGATTAAGGCCTCTTCCTTTTTCTAGAAAAACGCATTTTCCTAGTTCCATTTATTGCTCCAACGGCATAGATTTTTAGCTTTATTGTGGTATTTAAAGCACCCAAGGCTAATAAACTTCCACCGTTTGACTGACCAATCCATGCACAGTCTTTCCTCTATAAACCCTTCTTTCTCCTGAACCATGTCTTGTACTCAGCAAAGCAAGTATGAACACCAATTCAGAAAAACCCGCTCTCAAGGACCAGGCAAAAGGTTCAAAGGAACTTGCGGTGGTGGCGACGACTAGGGAAGCCACCAAACCTGAGGCCTCTACTGGAGCACCCCCTCACGTGAAGACGAAGAAACCAGAATGAATGTATCTAAGAAAGCATGTCCTCGTACTAACAATTCTGATGATGAAGTTGATGAGGATTACATGGAATACCTCAAGTCCATTGATTTGAGGGATTTTGATTGATCCCTATTTTGCGTTATGAATTGTTGTATTGATTTTTGTTTTGGGTATGCCATGTTAGCCTCGTTTGGCCTATTTTGGCCTTTGTGCCTTCTTAATGAAATTTTAAGTTTTGACATGAATCTCTTGCAAGATAGGCCTATACTTTTTCAAATATTTTCCATTTACTTTCAATATTCTTTTGTCTTTGTCTAATTCTTCAATTTCATAAGCACCATTGTAGAATATTTATATGACTTGGAATGGGCCTTCCCATTTAGGAGACCATTTTCCTAAAGTTCTATCTCTTTGATCCATAGGCAAAATTACTTTCCATACTAGATCTCCATATATAAAGGATTTAGACTTAACCCTTTTATTGTAGGATTCCTCAACCCTTCATTTTTGTATCCTTAGTAACTCCAAGGTGTTGCACCCCAAATTTTGACCCCTTAGATCCTCATCATCATTGTAGGATCATATTCACTTGATTAACTAACCTTAACCCATTTTCAGTTTATCTTTGTTAAGATGCAGATGAATTAGGGTTCCGTACCGTCAAAATCGAAACTTCGAGGGTTTGATCAATCAATGTTTTGGTTTGATCCAACTTTAAACAAGATTAAGGATGATACATTGGACCAAGAATGAGTGCAATTTGAGGTGATCACCCCGGGGATTGAGAACAGTGCAATTTGAGATACCCGATTAGGGTTTTCGATTAGAAAAAGTCAACTGTAGTTTGAATTTTGATTCAAAGAGTATTTCAATGGTGGGATCAAGGTCTATTAAGCTCCTATGGCTTATTAAAGTCCATCCAAAGAGTTTCAAGTCCTCAGGATGTCCGGATCACCAACGGGCGACTCGGTAGACACCGATCGATCGAATGGTTGACCGAAAAGTCAACTTTTCAACAATAAGGAATTTGACTTCAAGGTGTGAATCAAAAATGTTACTTATGTCATATTACACCTCCCCATAAAATTTCATGACCATTGGATCAAGGGTTGAGAAGTAATTGCAAAAATCGGGAATTAGGGTTTCGAAAGGGGCAAGACCATAACTCCTCAACCACACATCCAATTGAAGTGGTTCAAAGCTCATTAGAAAGCTTTTGACAAATCCTTCAAAAGCCTCAAAGTGGTCCATGATCAAAAAATGCATGGAATTGGAGTTATAGCAAAATTCATTTTTGAAGGGGAAATAACTTGTAAATTCCCAACACATGAAAGTTGTTGAGCTGCTTAAGGGCTTTCCAAATTATGGTAGAAATCCTCAATAGCATGTTTGAGCAGGAAGTTATGCACCATAGAAGTTGGGTCTGTCAACACTTGAAACCACACTCCAACACTTCCCAAAAACCAGTTTTCCACAACTTGGACTATCCTCAACCCTTGGATCATGATTCAATATGATATTCAGATGTGTAGAGGAATGAAAATGCAGAGAAATAAGGAGTTTGAAGAGAGAGGCAAGTGGCAAGCAACTTGTGTAATAAAATATTCAAATGTAAGCAGGAGAGAGAAACGTTTTCACTCCAAAACGGTTGCAGCTGCTCTCCCTACCTCCATAGATCATCTCAGTCACTTCATGTCCATCTCCACTTGATTTTTATGATCTCCATTGAACCATGGAACTGATAGGAGAAGATTTGGCAAGATTCACTTGAAAAATCTCAAATCTCCCTCCAAAAGTGGTAAAAAACCAAATCAGCCCTCACCCTCATTTCTCCTATAAATAGAGGACTCTTCAATGAGTCTAGACACACCAGAGCAAAATCACAAAACCACATCTCTCACTCTCCTCTCATTCATCAAGAATCCTAAAGTTTTCAAAATTTCCATTTCCACCAAAAAACTGTCTTGAGCAAAACTCATCTCAAGACCAGTTCCATCCTTTCCAAACCTCTAAAAAGCACCCATACAATCTTTAAATGTCATATAGAAGGTGTCCATACCTTTAAACCTTCAAAAACTATCAAATTTCCAAAAGTCAACTTTCACACTAAGAAAGTTTGACCACAACCCTCAAAACTTGCCAAATCTTGGTCTAAGCTTTTTCTTGTTGATCTAATCATCCACACACCTCACATATGATATATTACAATTGTCCAAAGCATTTAAAACCAACTGAAAGTCATCTAACTCCAACTGTCTTAAAGTTTGGTCTTATTGCTTCAAGAGGAAGCAAGTCTCATATCATTGCCAAAGAAGAGGATCTATGGGTTTCTAAGCTTTTTAGCTTGTTCAAGGCTGGTTAACAAGAGGTATGTGATGTCCTAATTATCTCTAAGTCATACATTTCCATGTATTGTCATTTTATGGTGATTTGTATGAAAATGTACCATGGCTTCCCTATTATGACTCTTTGTCAAGAATCCTATTTTTGTGATCATAATTCTTGTTTTGTCAAATACATTGTCATTTGTAAATGATGTATGGATGTTAGATTGTAAGTTTGTGTCTTGATACCATGTTTAGACTTGCTATTAAGGTTTTGGTCATTGTGGTAGTTTTAGGAGTCAATATGGAAATATTGGTGAACATGCCCTAGGCTTGTTAGTTTTAGGTCAATAGTGAGATTTGGTTGACTTATAAGTTGCTCATAGGATCCCCCTGCCCTTGATCATGTTTGAATCAATGTGGCTCTTGTTTTGGCTATTATGTTACTTTGGTGTCATCTTGCCTACCTTTATCATGAATTGAGTTTTGAGTGGTTATGCTTGCTATCTTTTGTATCCCAAGTCTTTGGTTAATGCTTGATTTTGTTCATAATGTATGTCTTGGTGGAAATGTGAGAAACATGAGGTTTTGAACTTTAGGGCTGTTTTGTAAGACATGTGTGCTTTTTGCTGTCCAATTTGATTCAATATATCATTCTTTGATCTAATGAGTTTTTGCATAACTTGAAGTTGTAAACTCATTTGCCTATCCATTTCAAGAGTGTATATGTTGTTCTTATGCTTAAAAACCGCCTAAGGTTCAATTTGCTATGTCATGCCTCAAACTGTTGCATTTTTCAAATATCATTAGATCAATATGTCATTTTCTGTTTCAAGCTTTATTTACATGATTTGTGTGCATTAAATCTTTAGCATATCCATTCAAAACTTGTGCACAATCTCATTTTCTCCAACTGTCATGGTTTTGGCCCATTGTATGTTTAAATTGTGTTCTTGCATAACATAAGTTTACAAAATGCCAAATTCTGTCTTGACAAAGGTTTCACTCACTTTCTGACTTGCACCTCATCTGTTAGCTTCATCATCATGTGCATATGACCCCTTTCTCATGAAACATATCATTGCCTTAAGGTTGACCTGTTATGGTAAATGTCTATGCCTAGGCAGATTTTTCACTCTTTGCACCAACACACCAAATTCCACACTACTTGACACAAGCTCTTCCATGAGCTCAAAACACTTTCATATTGTTAATTGTGGTGTGTGTGCATTGATCACTTGAGCTGTCATGGCTCATTTTCACATTTTCACACTTGAAACCATACTCACACACAAAAACTGCCACAACCTGCTCAAATTTGTTCTTTTCTGTTTGCATACATGATAAATGGGCTGAATCTCATTCACATGCTTGATTATAAGGTGTACACATGTTTGGTTTGGTCTGAGCTTGCCCATATTTGCATGTCACTACTTAACTTCATTTTGAACCCAAAACTGTCAAGCACACACATACCAAATTATGATTACTTGCATATTGGCCAATCCCATAATGGTAGCTCTTTTGCTTTATATTTGTGATGTATGTATGAGTTTGTTTGTCCATGAGAACTCCATTTCTTGCATTTAAATTTTGTTTGTGTCCATGTATTGCCAAACTGTTTTGAAAAGAAAGACATTTATGTTTTTGTGTTGCCTACTGCTTAGGGCTGTAAACTTGCAATGAGTCTGATGTTTGGATTGGCATAGACACCTTTATGCTAGGCTTTCTACTTGTGCCAAGAATATGTTGGTGTTACATCATTTTTACTGTCTTGAATTTTGCTGCATTTGTCTGCCTACCCTGTCTATAATCTCAGCATATCATTGTTATGGTCCTTGTTGAACTGTGTTTGCAAATTGTCATTTATCTCAAAGAATATTTATTTGTGCTTCAAGCAAAACTTGGGGAACTTCTGTCCTGATGTACATCCTGACTGCATCATTTGTTTTTTTTCAAAATCATTAATTGTCTTACAATTTGGCAGTCTGGCTTTTGATTGTGTTCATGGTTTGGCAATGCATCACCATTCTTATTCTAAGATGACAGTTGGTCCTGATAGAGTTTGGTTGTAACCTCAATAGCATGCTTGACTTTGGTTTGGTATCTCATGTATACTTGTCATAGCAACTCATGTGTTACTTTTTTAATCAAGATTGTGTTGGCATGTTTTCTTGCTATAACACTCCCAATATCATGTTTATATATTGCTCATGCTGTTTAAACCATACTGCCCCCCCCCCCTGATCCACTTCATCATCATCAAAATGCATTTCACTCCCTAACATTGCAGTTGTCATGGCTTTTTTAAAATCTATGTTATTTGTAAGCTTCTTTATGGTGTGGACACATTCTATATGTTGTTTTGAGCATGTGTGTATGGTTCCTTCACTCTAATTTGACATGTTTTCATATCTCACCATCTCACTTGCAATGTGTCGCTACCGCGAAAATAAGGTGCCGGCAAAACAGAAGAGTCGCCACCTTTCGTTATTTATCCCTCAAAGCGGGAAAGGAAACGATCGGAAAAACCTGACGAAAAGGTATAAGACAAGGTCATCGCAACCATTGTCTGGGTTCGGGAGTCGGATACACAAGAGGAAGGTATTAGCACCCCTCACGTCCATCGTACTCGATGGGATCCACGCTTGTTGTGTTTATCTGACGGGTTGGTTTTATCTATCTACCTATCAAGGCTGGCTTAAAAAGAAAAGAAAATGACTCAGCAAAGCGTCGCACTTTATGCCTACGTATTCTCATCAGAGAATGAGAAATCAGAGTCAACGTAGTTCGACTAACTACGGGGTACGGGGGAAGGTTGTCGCACCCCAAAATTTGCCCAACCTTTTCTAACCTAGGTTTATGTTTCAATTGCATAGTCATTTGCATTGGCATCATGTACATAGTGTATTCATCTGCATAGCATAACATAAGCAAGCTATCTTAATCAGGGGATCAAGTGCCATTCTTGTCTTAAGAGGCATATTCAGAGGGTTTCATTCATATTCAAGACTACTCAGGTCATCAGGGAAGAATTTGAGCTTTGAAGTGTTGACAGATCACTCATTGGGTTCTCCCCTATCTTGAGGTTATTTGGGGATCATCAGAGGAAGTGTGAGCTATTAGTAAAGAGCATGGAGTGTGTATGGATGTTATGGAAAGTCTAGATAGTCAATTTTGAAGAAGAGCCAGGTCATTGGAATGATTGCAAGAGCCTCAGTTGAAGTCAGTCAACTAGGGTTTTATCTGGGTCAACACTAGGTCAACCCTAGGTCAAGGACTTGATTTGAAAGGCATCAAGGCTCATTTTAAGAATTTGGGATTCATTATTTGCTATATGGATATGGATGTGGTGTTGTGCCAAAGAAAAATCAGAAGGAGTCAAGGAGAAGAGGAGTTACCAAATTAGGGTTTCAGTGTAAAATCCCCTGATTTAGGTCAAACTTCCAAGCAGTGTAACTCAAAATGCAAGCTTCATATGAACTTGTGGTCCACATGAGACTTGTAGAGCACCTTCATAGATTTAATTTGAGTGGTGGAAGTCATCAAGGTGATTTATAGAACTCAAGTTATGGTCTTTGCAAGTTGCAGGTCATCTGAGGTATCTGAAATTTTGTCTGTGAAAATTACTTGTCTTCCAAGCAACTTTTACCCCTCAAGGAGATCTCAAATGAATTTATGGTCAACATGAGAGTTGTTCCTCATTGTCTTAGCTTTCTAGGAAGGTATGGTATGCCTTCATATGATTTGTGGAACTCTACTTGTGTCCTTGGCAAGCAAAGGGTATTTTGGTCATTTGAGAATTACAGGTCATTCTTAGCCTATGCCTAAAACTCATACAAGGAAGCTTCAAATGAAAAACTTCACAACATAAAAGTTTCTCAAAATGGCATTTTGAGTCTAGAAAAGAGGTCATGGAAGTTTGGAAATGCATAGAACTCAGATTGATAAAAGGTGGTGAAAATGGCTTAAAAATGACATATAACTTGAAAAAGTTCAAATGGAAAATTGGTTTGGGCAATCTATAAATCCAAAATGGGTCATGTAATATATCAAATTGAGTCTAAACAACATTCTAAAGACTTTGGTTCAGCCACAATTTTGAGTTAGGGCTTTAAAAATGGACTTGCTTTGTAATTCCATTACTTGCCTAATAAGGCACATGTGAGAAACTCAACACAAGGCCAGGGATTAGCTTGGTAAGCATCCATACACATCCATGTTGTCATGAAATGAGATTTTCAAAGGTGGTTAAGGGGCTGCAAGTGGATTGAAATGAGATATCATGAGATATTGAATTATGCCATATCATGAGAAGTTCATGAAGTTTCTAGAATCATCCTAGACTGTTCCAGAAACTTCTAGACATTTCCATCTTCATCTATATAATGGATTGAGATCATTAAGAGAAAAGGTTGGTGAGAAGAGAGATAGAAAAGTGAGGATTTCATTGTTACTTCAATTGCAAGCAAGAGTGAATTCACACAATCAACATCAATTCTGTTCATTCTTCTCCTTCATTCACAATCCATTGAATCTCTTGAGTGCATACATGCTGATTCAGAGGCTCATCCATGGAAGTTTGAAGATCTAAGGTTGAAGTTGCAAGAATCAAAGTCAGACTCGAATCTCATTTACAAGCATCCTACATCTAGTTTGTTGCAAACAGAAACAAGATCACCATCTGAGGAGCATTTGTGAAGGATTGCAAGCACTGAATCAAGCCAACTCTCATTTGTTTCATCAAGGATAACATGTTTGCATTTTGATCTCTCCACCATTAATTATGCACTGTTAGCTTAGTTTGTTAGGCTAGGATTGCTAGGGATAGGTAGAAGATGATCTCCAGAGAATTAGGGCTCCATTGATGAAGGTTGAACTTAGGGCATTGAAACTTTAGGGATCTAGAACTTTTAGGTTAGGAGGTTTTAATCTTAGTGTGTTAGCTTAAAATAACCAGGGAGAGGTGAGGAGTATTCTAGTGCCAAGATTTGCAAGAATTGAGGTGTTCCATCGTGAGTGCAGTTTGGTGCGCCATGGAGTTCTAGCTATCGGGTTCATTGATAGGGAGAAATTCAATACAAACTAAGGGTAGGGTCGTGTTCAGGGAAGAGAGTAGGTTATTTTTTCTCTTTATAGTATTGGATTTCATGGAGAGATGAGGGAGAACAGAGGGGGGGAAGATTCGTGCATGCAACCTGGTTTTCCATGAAACCCTAGGCTGGAGGTTGAAGACAACCTCCCAGCCCTTGGATCACGCCCAAGACCATTGACCAAAGACTAATCTAACGGCCTCCATTTAAAATGAGATTAGAGAGGGAAACCTGCGTGTCCTTGAAACGCAGCGTTTCATTTATTCAGCAAATGGGCCTGAATCAAAATGCTATCCCCACCCCCCATGACCAAAGCCCAACCAAAATGAACTGGAATCTCCTGCTATTCACACCGCGCCCTTATCCATTTTTCTTTTATTTTTGATTTGATTTTTTCTGATTCCTGGGCCCAGCACCATATGCTATACGCACCACCCTTTTCCTGGCCCATCCAACATTATAATTGAGCGCAGTTGCTATTGATACCCCCTCCCCATTTATTTCAATTTCTTGGATTTTATTTTCTTTTATATTTTTAGCATCTTTAATAATTCATATAAAATTGGAAAATTGATATTTTTCATTTCTTGTTTTTTCTATAGATTAATAGTTCTGTCTAGAAAATTAGTAAAAAATAAAAATTCCATTTTATTTTTATTTTGGTATTTTTAGTGCATTTTCCTTTTAAACAGTCTTTTTATTGATTTTAGGTTAGTACATGTTTTGTTGATTTTAATTCTAATAGTTCCCTTTAGATTTAGGATCCATTCTTTTTAGGGTGATTAACTTAAGACTTTAGCTTCCTTATAGGATTTAATTCATAATTTTAGGATTATTTTTTAGATGGTTTGATTAGGTGAGATTAGAGTGATTAAAATTAGGGTTTTAGGTGTGACATAGGTGAGAAATCATTTTCTTTTAGGAGTTTTTGATTTGATTTTTGGGTATGGGACTATAGGGATACTATGGGTAGGTGTAATAGACCATTGTAAATAAATATTAGAATTTTCCCCCTTGTCTTTGTATTTTTAGAATATTTTCTGAAATTGACTGATTGTAGTGTTTGTTTTGTGATTGATTGTCTATCTTGTGGGGTTTATCTTTGGGGTATTGTTGTGGAGCTTTGCTTTGAGGACCTTGTTGAAGGAGCATGATGAGGAGAAGATTGGAGATCAAGATCCAGAAGTTGAAGATGTTTGAAGCTTGCTGGGAGCTGTTGAAGGCTTTAGGGTTTAGGAGCTAGGTAGAGCTCTAGATTAGAGATTTGATTCATGAAACATGGAATGCTTCCTGTGCTTCCATTCTTTCCCAGTGACTAAAAGTCCCTCTAAGAACTCACCTCCCTCCTTTGGAGGGATAAGTGATTGGTCTAAGGGGTAGAACTTTGAGGGAACCTGTCCCACTATGCTAATCCCTTATGAGCTTCCTTTGGTTGTTCATAAGCTGATTAGCATGCCATATTACCAGATCTCTTGATTTTATTCTGTTATCCTGGAGTGTTTACCCTTGAAGACTGAGATCATTGAAGATGAAGACTGTCAAAGCAGGAAGCTAGCTAGAGCTTGGAGGTCTAATGATCAAGAAAGAGCTTGGAGATTCTTTTGAAAGAGGATGTGTTGTGCATCAACTGTGGAGTTAGCTGTCAGAGCTTGGGGCTTTTGCTGTATTGTGTGTGATAATTCCCCTAGGTTTAAAGTGAAATGTGCTTCACTTTTGCCTATTGTGTTCAGGTAGAGGAAGAGTTTGGCTCCCCTGCCTAGCTTGTTTGTTGCATTCATGCATTATTTTACTGTTTACTGTATCTGTTTCTGTTTCCGTTTATTCCCTTAGGAGCTCTGTTTCTCTCCGTGCAAGAGAGTAACATGACAGACATTAGGAGCTAACCCATGTATGATAACATTAGGATAAATTTTATTCCCATTTCAACCCTAGGAATTTTTAGAGTGTCATCTCTTATTTCTTCAAAACAACAGAAAAACATTAATAAAGGTTATAGCAAAATCAATTCATTTCTTCCGTCAAAAGATTTGAACAAATATCAACCTTTTTTGCAAAAAGAAAACCCTTGTTTAAGGTGAGATTTTTCATAAAAGACATTTGAACAGCTTGTGTCGTGCGTAGCCCGAACTACGTTTGCTCTGATCTTCCATGCAGTGTGGAAGTACGTAGGCATAGGATGCGATATCCTAGCGAGCAACCTTCACCCATCCTCCCCCGTAGTTAGGCGAACTACGTTGACTCTGATTTCTCGTTCCAGACGGGAATACGTAGGCATAAAGTGCGATGCTTTGCCGAGTCATGTTTTCTTTTCTTTTCAGACCTCGTCCTTTAGTTTAGATAGAAGTGTAATCCGTACCAAACCAAGCAAGCGTGGATCCCATCGAGTACGATGGACGTGAGGGGTGCTAATACCTTTCCCTTGCGTAACTGACTCCTGAATCCAGGTTGTGGTTGCGATGACCATACCTTTTCCCGTCTTTGTGTTAGGTTTACTTTGAGCGTTTCCTTTCCCTCCTTTGGGATAAATAACGCACGGTGGCGACTCTTCTGTCAGTCGGCGCCGATTTTCGCAGTAGCGCCAACTGGCGACTCTGCTGGGGACTCCAACGGTTCCCTACGCGAGTCAATCCTAGCGCTTGTTTTCCCGTCGTGGGCTTTGTATGGATGTACATTTCTGTATTTACATTTCAGCATTTTATTATCATTATTATTGTTGTATTGTGGGTTTGATGGGGGTTCTATGATTGAGAGATAAGCCAGACCTGGGCTTGAGTGCACCTAGAATTAGAGTAGAGATTAGTGGGGGTGTGCATGCTTTGCATGTACTAGCTTCCCGCGAAATCTACGCTCGGACGAGGTCCTTCTGGTTGACTTCCTGTTTCACCCTTTGGGTGCAGTGGGCTGTTGGTTAGTTGGATTGTCGACTCCGGGGACCGATCATTTGGAAGTTGGCTAAGTGAGGCCTCTTCAGGATTTGATGATGCCACACCTTCTGGGTATCGTATCATCAACCCTGAAAGTCTGTGACGCCGACGACCGCATAGGATGCCATACCTTGTGTCAGTTATAGGGACATCTACCCGTGAGAGGGATTTGGGGCATGCAGGTACCCTGACCTTCAGACTACCGGTTTATTTCTTATGAGATACATGATTGTGGATATTTTTATGGGCTGTTATAAGGGTCTGTCAGAGACCAGATGTGGGTTATATTATTGGGTCTATCCGAGACCAGGCTGGAGTTCTTTGTGAGGTCTGTCTGAGACCAGGGTTTGATGAGTATTGGAGGGTCTGTCTGAGACCTGTTCTTGGTGTGACTTGGGCTTCTTATTCAGGGCACTTGATCCCCTGTTGCAGCTGTTTGCATTGCATTGTTTGCATACCCATTTATCATTGCATTTCATTAACGTGTGTCTGTGCTGCAGGTGCATTACATACTTCCCTGTTCTAGTGCTCCGGACTTCTGATTGTTGATATGGGTAGTGTGCGGAAGACAGTTGCGTATAAGCTGCCCACTCCGGATGTGAATTCTATATTGAGTTTGATTGCCCATGCGGATGATGAGGTTAGGGCTAGCTTCAAGAAGAGTTATGGGAGGCTTTTGAGCTTGGTTTGTAGACCCAGTGCATATGATTTGAATGGATTGTATACATTGCTGCAGTTTTACGATCCTGCTTTGAGATGCTTCACGTTTACAGATTTCCTTATGGGTCCTACTATGGAGGAATATGCAGAATTCCTTAGTTTGCCAGTACAGAACAAGGTCCCGTTCATCCATTTTGACGCTAAGCCTAAGTTGGAGGATTTAGCCGTAGCTTTGCATATGGATGCTTCTGAGCTGTTAGTGACTTCTTGGTACGGGATTCCTGGATTCTCTCTTAGCTTTCTGGTTAGCAAGGCGCGAGAGTATGCCAAGAGGGGCTGCTGGGTGGTATTCAACGCTTTGTTGGCTTTGTGTATATATGGGATAGTGCTATTCCCAAACCTCCCAGATTTTGTTGACTTTGATGCACTTCATCTATTTGCTGTCGGCAATCCAGTACCGACATTGATTGGGGATTTCTACCATTCCCTCCATTACAAGAATGAGAACCGGCGAGGGAAGAGTGTTCATTGTTGCGTGCCTTTACTGAAGATGTGGTTTGATAAACACTTACCGAAGAAGGGTCCTTTCGTAGAGCTTGCAAATGAGTCTGATTGGTCCGAGCGCCTTATGAGATTGACTTCTGAGGAGATGGTTTGGTTTGATAGGAATTAGCTGGGTTCCGAGATTATTTTTAGCTGTGCAGGATATCCAAACGTGCCCTTAATTGGGAGGAAAGAATGTATCAATTACAATCCTTCTTTGCTTGTTCGTCAGTTTGGGTATGCATTGAAGAGCCCGCCGAAGGCAGAAGAGGTACAGGAATCTCTATACTTCACAGGTGATCTGAGTGGAGACTTATTGGCCAAGCTGCAGCACGCTTGGAATCACATCTCTAGAAGGGGAAAACCATTGTTGGGAAAGAACGACTGTCAGGCTTATCCTCCGTACAAAGCTTGGATGCGAGAAAGGGTCAAGCAGATTCAGATGCCCTATCCTTTTGTGTCATCTCCTATTCCTACTCCGATAGAGGAACCCACGACTGTTCCCATTGAGGTTTATGAGCAAGTGGTGAAAGAAAAGGAAGCTTTATTGGTGGTTAATGAAGATCTAGAAAGGGAATTGGCCCAAATTCGAAGTGAGAAGAACGAAGTTGCGTACTCCCTTCAACAACAAACTGAGATGGTAACCTTGTTGAAGACTAAGTTGGTTAAAGAAAAGCAGAAGCGGGAACGCCTGGGACAAGACTTTAAGAGCTCTCATGACATGATGGAAGCTAAGAAGAAGTCGTTGGACATCGCTTACCGAGAGATCGCTTCATTCAATAAGACGTGGAATGCCACTCTTACTAACAACAAGGAACGGGAAGATAAGTTGAAGCAACAGATCTTCGATCTTCAGGACCAATTGAAGGCCACCAGGAGGCAGCATGAAGAAGAAGTCATGACTAGATATGCTCTTCAAGATGCACTGAAGCAAGTTGATGCCCGCAGAAAGGAAGCTCGATCCCAGAAGAGGAAGCTAGATGAGTGCTTTGGTGAAGGCACATGGGAAGAGTCCATCGACGACTTGCGGCGAGTTCTTAAGCAGAGGAGCCTACTCATAGAGGGATTGCTTGTTCGGCCTGATCATCCCAAGACAAAGAAGCTGTTAGGGGAGTATAGGGATTATGGGCATACCTGATTTGTTCATGCTTCATTGTATGCTGACCATCACCCGACTTGTGGGTTGAGGTCATGCTTTTGTTCGTCTTGTGATACATTGGTGTTATACTTTTGCCTTTGAAGGCCTGTTCAATATATGAGTTGTTTTCTCTTTTGGTGATTGAATTTCAACTTCTTGCAACTTTTGTCACCGCACTGTCACGGCGCTACCCTGTATCAAATGTATTAGCACTAGAATGGGGGGAGTAATATTCCCCAATGCACACATGCACGTTAGCATTTTTGTATTCTGTCTGCATAAATCACATTGCATAGCATTTCTCTAGCTGGCCAGAGCACTTATCCAGCCTTTGTTTTGACCCCAGAGGGTGATTCTCGGGGGATTGTTCGAGGCAAGTGTGGAGTGTTGAAGACGACCAAGGGGTTGAAGCAGATTTGAGCATAATCAAGCAGTGAAGTCAGTTGACAGTGGTTGGGAGCTATGTCGGAGAGCAGCTTCCAGTTTGTTGATACCTTGTCAGGTTTCACTGTGATGTCCAATCCCTTGTATGGATCTACGCGTGACGAAGACTTTCCGCAAGTGAACAACCTTATTGCAGCTCAGCTTGTACAACCTTCTGTTGAAGACCAAGGTCTACGTGAGCAGTTTGTTGTCCGAAGTGAACGTCATCCTTCCGTTAATACTCCAGACTACCAGAGTGTTGCCTTCCCTATGCCAACGTCCCAAAGAGAGGTCCCGATAGCAAAGACTGAAGACCCATTAGCTCCCGTGTGTGCTAGGAGGTTTCGTGCATTGGATGAAAGATTCAAAGCCTTGAAAGGTAAAGACGCTGTTAACCCTAATGTTGCAGACATGTGTCTGGTTCCTGGCCTAGTGTTACCTCCGGAGTTTAGAATGCCGGAGGTTGAAAAGTACAAAGGAGACAGTTGCCCGAAGCAACATTTGGTGATGTTCTGCCGAAGAATGACTCCATTCGTGCATAACGACAAGTTGATGATTCACTGCTTTCAGGATAGTTTTACTGGGGCATCTCTGAGTTGGTATATGCAGTTAAAGAGTAATCAAATTCGATCGTGGGTGGATTTAGCCGGTGCTTTCCTGGAGCAGTATGACTACAATCTTGTTGAAGCTCCTAGTCGCATGCAACTGCAAGAATTGTCTCAAGGGAACAATAAACCTTTCAAAAAGTATGTTCAGAGATGGAGAGAATTTGCTGCTAGAGTGCAACCACCGCTTCAAGACCGAGAATTGAAAAGCATGTTCATAAACTCCTTGCAGAGTTCGTACTTTGAAGGAATGATTGGAGTCACACCAAATTTCTCTGAATGGGTAAGGGCAAGAGAGCGCATCGAGTACGGTGTAAAGACTGGAAAAATCCAGAATGTTGCAGGCGGTCAGGCTCGTCAAGCCGAAGAAGGAGTTGTGGTCAACGCAATCAGGAATGATGTTGGGTATCCTCGAGACGAATCGGTGAAATCTGTTGGTTCTTCGCCTTCTCAGCGACCAGTATCTTCTGCGTCTCGTTATTCTGGACAGACCACTGTGCCTGGGGCACCATATCAGAAGTCTTATGTCGCTCAGCAAACTCGTGGCCAAGGTTATCAGACTCAGCGTCAGAATCGGAACAGACCTCGTAACAATTTGGAACGAAGGAACGCTCCTTCTCACCCAGTTCCTGTGCCGTACAGTCAGCTTTTGCCACAATTGGTTCAGAACGCTTTGGTGGAGCCGAAAGCTCTCAAGCCTGTGCCAGAACCTTACCCTCCTGGGTACAATCCCCAAGTTCAGTGTGGTTACCATGGTGGCTCTCCATGACATGCAACTGAAGATTGTAAAGCGTTTCAGGCGAAGGTACAACAATTGATCGACCAGGATGGCATTTCCTTTCGAGAAGGATTTCCGTTTGTTCATACTAACCTCTCAGCTGTCTAAGCTCGTAGACTCGGAAAGTATTCCCCAGCAAAAGCCAGTGGTCCAGACAGGCAGGCGCCCTCAGCATTGGCAGTCCTCAGACTTTATATCATTTGTATTTGTAGTTTCTTTTCTGTTAGTTACTACTTGCTGTAAACATTGTATGTTTCAAATGGTAATAATAATAAAATGACTATGCATTTTTCTGAATTAATCATGTCGCTGTCGCTCATTTACTGCATTGCACTGACACTTGCATTTTATTCACTCCACTTTATCACTGTGATTAGCAAAGACTGGAGGGAGGATGACGAAATAAACTCATAACCGGTGATCGAATGCTTTCAGATAAAACCTTGCCGATGACGTACAAGGCATTGTTTCAAATCCCCCAAACACTGGAGATATAAGGAGTTAGTCCCTTGTTAACCACTTCGAGCCAGGAAGTAGAAGTTTTTTCGGACTTGTAAACCCTCACATCTTAACCCGGGGCAGGGTAGTTGTCAGTTAGCTTGACCGAGCATTCAAGTCTTCCAGAGGAGTGTTGTCTTTCGAGGACCAATTACAGTTTATGCCTCTCAAGAGGTTGTACCTCGTCAACCACAGTGGTTAAACCTCACCAATCAGGAGTGAGACAGTTACAATCCTTTCGGAGCAATCAAGACAACCAATGTCACACGACTTTGTTCCAAAAGAAAGAAAAAGAAAGCCCGCTAAGTAAAAAGAAAGAAAAAGCTAGAAAGCAAATACTTAGGCAAAAATCAGGGCATCCCGCTGGACTTCAAAAGAAAAAATCGAAAAGAACTCAAAAGGAGTCAGTCCATGCAAAAATTAAGGAATCAAAAGAATGAAAAAGAAGGGATAGAAAAAAATAATATCCCCAGTAAAGTCACAAGGTCGTGTACACAGACACCGAAAACGAAAAAGGAGTAACTGTCGCTCCGAAATTCCTGTGAGTTCCTTAACTGCGGTTCTTACCATTCAACATACCTCTCGAAGAGGCGAACGCTTGTGCCAGGTTAACTGAACCTTAGGATCGGAGATCATCACGTAGAAGGGGTGGGTACAAATTATAATTTGAGCCAAATATCCTTTGTTACATGAACCGTGAACCCGACCACGATACAACCCTTAAAAGACCTAATTGAGGTAGGGTTTATTCTGAAAGCGCATTACGATAAGGTTGAGTAACCTGACTCCTTCGTGACTTGCTAGTCACATCCTTGTTGTGTTTTTCACTGACCACGTAAGCACTACGTTTGAACTTTGGTTCATTCGTCACTCAATCATGACGTGTAAATGAGTGACAGCACAAATTTCTTCAAAATCTGCATAAACATTGCATTAGAATTACCATTCGTGAACAGACGATTTTTACTTGCAGGTTAGTAGTTGACATGAAGGAGATTCCAACAGGGAATAATCGAGCAGGACTGAGTAATTCAGCAGTCTGAACCAGCATGGCGTATGTTGTGAAACCCAGTGAATCAGGAGCATTGACTTCCATTGAGTTCGGAATCAGTTAGTCTGAGGACAAGTCCCGAAGCTTCAATTGATCAAGGGGCAGTACGCTTGAGAGGCAACTAATCAGAAGTGAGTCTTCTCGAGATCCAATCAGGGGCAGTCATACAGAACGTGGAGATTTGAAAGCAGATACTTCAGGTGGATAATCAGATCAGGATAAGTCGCTAGAACGCTCATTCAGGGGCAAGTCACCGCAGAGAACGTTGAAACCAACTGGGTTGATCAGGGTTTAATGGAGATTGAATCTTTTTGCCGTATAGATACCGGGGCAAGTAATCTCGAGGTCGTCTCATAGCAAGCGGTTCAGAGCAAGTATTCCCAGGAGTTAGATAGGGGCAAGTTGAGTGCACTGGGGCAAGTTATTCAAAAGCTCGCAAAGTTCCCCGCCAGAGTCCATGGCAGGTTAGTACCCTCTCCAGAGGATGAATGTTGCGTCTTCCCTCAGTGAAGTCGCCCCAGGTAAAATTGAATGTTGTCTCCCCAAGAGAGTGGAGATTGCGTCAAAAGAAAAAATCAATGCACCTTCAATAGTTCAAAATTAGCTTATCAAGCAGAGCAGAGTCCTCCCCAGCGAAGGTCGAGATGGACATGATTAACTTCCCCAAAGAGTTTCTTGCGTAGTGCGAACCAGAGCACGCCAGTCAATCCCCAGCTCAGTGATAGCAGGATGAAGCATCCCCGCAGGGCGTAATCAGAGTATTGATGTCTTTGAAAGCAGTTTCCAGGATTGCTTTTCTCTTTCCCCCAACAGGTTGATCCTTCCTCGTCAGGATGATCATTTTTCAGCAGAGTTTGAAGTTTTGAGTTTGTGAGCTACTTTCCCCAGCAGGATGGTTATCCCCAGCGGAGTTAGTTCACTTTATCAACATTTATTTTGTTGGAAGGGTATCGGTAGTGTTCCGGTCATCCCCAGCGGATCCAACTTTGTCTTCAGCATTTATTTTGCTGAAGTAAATCTTTGCATAAGCATGCATCATCATACTTCGCATTTTACCTAAATACGTAGCATTTCCATGCTGTGTGGAAGCATTACGTCATTATCAAACGTGCATTTTTGAAACATAAGCCAGGTGGTTACCTCTTCGGTTTCTGATGTGTTGTTCCCTGCCGATATGAGTGATCGTGATTCAGGAAGATGTTGTTTTGTGGTCAAAGTACGCAGTGATCGTATTTTGTCTCATTTATGGGATTTATGTTGTAAGACACGCAGTGATCGTGTTGATCTTGAGATGTTGATTTGTGGTCCAAGTACGCAGTGATCGCATCTGTACCATTTACGGGGTTCATGTTGTAGGACACGCAATGATCGTATTGATCTTGGTATGTGTATCTGTGGTCAAATGGCGCAGTGATCGTGTTCGTCCCGATCTAAGAAGATTGTTTTGCAAGGCACGCAGTGATCGTGTTGGTATTGTCTCGGGGGTTCATTGTGCGAGACACGCAGTGATCGTGTTGATCATGGTCTGTAGATTTGTTGGTCGAGATACGCAGTGATCGTATTCGTCCGTTATACGGTGGTTATGGTATGAAGCACGCGGTGATCGTGTTTCGTCTGTTTGTTTGTGGCCGAAGTACGCAGTGATCGTATTCGCCCCACGTTTGAAGTTATGTCACACAGCACGCAGTGATCGTGTTTTCTCCAGTCAAGAGGATCGTGGCTCAGAACACGCAGTGATCGTGTTCAAACACGCAGTGATCGTGTTCAAGATATGCAGTGATCGTATTCGTATGGCACGCAGTGATCGTGTTGGTAGTACCATGTGAACTTGTGATGCACGCAGTGATCGTGTCTATTGTATCAGGTGGTTTTGTTGGTCGGCATACGCAGTGATCGTATTCGTCCTATTGCATGGGTTGGTTTTGTGACACACGCAGTGATCGTGTCAACATCATCTTGGGGGTTTGTTGGTCGAGATACGCAGTGATCGTGTTCATCATGTTTGTGGTCGAAGCACGCAGTGAACGTGTTAGCCTCATCTATGTGAGTTTATTTCGTTTGGCACGCAGTGATCGTGTTTTCTCCTGTCAAGAGAGTTGTGGCGCAGGGCACGCAGTGATCGTGGTCATCGTTATGGTGGGGTTTTCGCGGAAGAGGTACGCAGTGATCGTATTCATCCTGTATGTTTGTTTGCGGCACAGACGCACAGTGATCGTGTTTTCTCCTGTCAAGAGAGTTGTGGCGCAGGGTACGCAGTGATCGTAGTCATCGTTATGTTATGGGGTTTTTTTCGGAAGAGATACGCAGTGATCGTATTCGTCCTATACGCGGTTTTGTTTGCAACGCCAAGACGCGCCGTGATCGGGTTCCTCCCGTCGAGAGGGTTGTGGTGTAGAATACGCAGTGATCGTGTTCATCTTGTTACAGAGGGTTGTTGTGCCAGGCACGCAGTGATCGTGTTCGTCATGTCATATTCCCCTAGCAGAGTTTGCTTGGCCAAGCACTTCTCTTTCTCCCCAGCCGAGTCTTTCTCAGAGTGCTACGGAAATGGCATAATGCAGTTTTTGGGTAGCTACCCGCAGTTTCCCCAGCAGAGTTATGTTCTCCAGCAGGGTGTTACTTCAATGAGTTACTGGGTTTAAGTCCCTCATAGTCCCCAGCAGGGTATTCGCCACAGGAGTTGTTTGGTTAAAATCCTCTTATTTTTCAACAAGGTTATTCTCGTTAGGGTGCTTGGTTAAGTTCCCAGTTTCCCCAGCGGGTGTTTGACGGCCGTCGTCAGACTTGTCCTCTCAGAGTTGCTTGGTTAAGTTTCTCGTACCCTCACAGGGATGCTCGTTCAGGTGCGAACGAAAGGTTGATAAGTGAAATCAGCATTGTCTCGTTTGGTTAAGCGTTTGCTCGTTTCTTCAGGATACGAAAGGTTGATAAGTGAAATCAGCATTGTCTCGTTTGGTTAAGCGTGTGCTTGTTTCTTCAGGATGCGAAAGGTTGATAAGTGAAATCAGTATTGTCTCGTTTGGTTAAGCGTGTGCTCGTTTCTTCAGGATACGAAAGGTGGATCAGTAAAATCGACATGACAAGTGAAGTCAATGTTTTCCAGCTGGTTAGCGTGTGAAAGGTTGATAAGTGAGATCAACAATTTCTCGTTGTGTGGTGTATGCTCATTTCTTCGGAACGGAGTGGTCTGCAGACAATATCAGAATATTCCATAAAATAGATTGACAGATGGATGGTTAGTTGTTGCCATGGCAACAGAAGCCAGTTCCCTGGGGCTCTTCCCAAGCAGTAGTCGTATACGCAATTTAATTTTTGCGGTTGGCAAATTTCCGGGTTCTTTCGTATTCAACCGTCTCGTACCTCGAATGTCTGAAGGCTGCGTGCTCTTCATCCAGTCGGGCCCAAGCCGCTTGAATAGGGGCAGCTGTTGCACCCCAAAATTTGCCCAACCTTTTCTAACCTAGGTTTATGTTTCAATTGCATAGTCATTTGCATTGGCATCATGTACATAGTGTATTCATCTGCATAGCATAGCATAAACAAGTTATCTTAATCAGGGGATCAAGTGCCATTCTTGTCTCAAGAGGCATATTCAGAGGGTTTCACTCATATTCAAGACTACTCAGGTCATCAGGGAAGAATTTGAGCTTTGAAGTGTTGACAGATCACTCATTGGGTTCTCCCCTATCTTGAGGTTATTTGGGGATCATCAGAGGAAGTGTGAGCTATGAGTCAAGAGCATGGAGTGTGCATGGATGTTATGGAAAGTCTAGATAATCATTTTGAAGAAGAGCCAGGTCATTGGAATGATTGCAAGAGCCTCAGTTGAAGTCAGTCAACTAGGGTTTTATCTGGGTCAACACTAGGTCAACCCTAGGTCAAGGACTTTATTTGAAAGGCATCAAGGCTCATTTGAAGAATGTGGGATTCATTATTTGCTATATGGATATGGATGTGGTGTT
Organism: Lathyrus sativus; assembly: GCA_963859935.3. Lineage (NCBI taxonomy): Eukaryota > Viridiplantae > Streptophyta > Magnoliopsida > Fabales > Fabaceae > Lathyrus > Lathyrus sativus. The sequence continues at coordinate 400,655,994 of OZ012741.1, read as the reverse complement.
GTGCCAAAGAAAAATCAGAAGGAGTCAAGGAGAAGAGGAGTTACGAAATTAGGGTTTCAGTGTAAAATCCCCTAATTTAGGTCAAACTTCCAAGCAGTGTAACTCAAAATGCAAGCTTCATATGAACTTTTAGTCCACATGAGACTTGTATAGAACCTTCATATCTTTAATTTGAGTGGTGGAAGTCATCAAGGTGATTTATAGAACTCAAGTTATGGTCTTTGCAAGTTGCAGGTCATCTAAGGTATCTGAAATTTTGTCTGTGAAAATTACTTGTCTTCCAAGCAACTTTTACCCCTCAAGGAGATCTCAAATGAATTTCTGGTAAACATGAGAGTTGTTCCTCATTGTCTTAGCTTTCTAGGAAGGTATGGTATGCCTTCATATGATTTGTGTAACTCTACTTGTGTCCTTGGCAAGCAAAGGGTATTTTGGTCATTTGAGAATTACAGGTCATTCTTAGCCTATGCCTAAAACTCATACAAGGAAGCTTCAAATGAAAAACTTCACAACATCAAAGTTGCTCAAAATGGAATTTTGAGTCTATAAAAGAGGTCATGGAAGTTTGGAAATGCATAGAACTCAGATTGATAAAAGGTGGTGAAAATGGCTTAAAAATGACATATAACTTGAAAAAGTTCAAATGGAAAATTGGTTTGGGCAATCTATAAATCCAAAATGGGTCATGTAATATATCAAATTGAGTCTAAACAACATTCTAAAGACTTTGGTTCAGCCACAATTTTGAGTTAGGGCTTTAAAAATGGACTTGCTTTGTAATTCCATTACTTGCCTAATAAGGCACATGTGAGAAACTCAACACAAGGCCAGGGATTAGCTTGGTAAGCATCCATACACATACATGTTGTCATGAAATGAGATTTTCAAAGGTGGTTAAGGGGCTGCAAGTGGATTGAAATGAGATATCATGAGATATTGAATTATGCCATATCATGAGAAGTTCATGAAGTTTCTAGAATCATCCTAGACTGTTCCAGAAACTTCTAGACATTTCCATCATTATCTATATAATGGATTGAGATCATTAAGAGAAAAGGTTGGTGAGAAGAGAGAGAGAAAAGTGAGGATTTCATTGTTACTTCAATTGCAAGCAAGAGTGAATTCACACAATCAACATCAATTCTGTTCATTCTTCTCCTTCATTCACAATCCATTGAATCTCTTGAGTGCATACATGCTGATTCAGAGGCTCATCCATGGAAGTTTGAAGATCTAAGGTTGAAGTTGCAAGAATCAAAGTCAGATTCGAATCTCATATTACAAGCATCCTACATCTAGTTTGTTGCAAACAGAAACAAGATCACCATCTGAGGAGCATTTGTGAAGGATTGCAAGCACTGAATCAAGCCAATTCTCATTTGTTTCATCAAGGATAACAGGTTTTCATTTTGATCTCTCCACCATTAATTATGCACTGTTAGCTTAGTTTGTTAGGCTAGGATTGCTAGGGATAGGTAGAAGATGATCTCCAGAGAATTAGGGCTCCATTGATGAAGGTTGAACTTAGGGCATTGAAACTTTAGGGATCTAGAACTTTTAGGTTAGGAGGTTTTAACCTTAGTGTGTTAGCTTAAAATAACCAGGGAGAGGTGAGGAGTATTCTAGTGCCAAGATTTGCAAGAATTGAGGTGTTCCATCGTGAGTGCAGTTTGGTGCGCCATGGAGTTCTAGCTATCGGGTTCATTGATAGGGAGAAATTCAATACAAACTAAGGGTAGGGTCGTGTTCAGGGAAGAGAGTAGGTTATTTTTGCTCTTTATAGTATTGGATTTCATGGAGAGATGAGGGAGAACAGAGGGGGGGAAGATTCGTGCATGCAACCTGGTTTTCCATGAAACCCTAGGCTGGAGGTTGAGGACAACCTCCCAGCCCTTGGATCACGCCCAAGACCATTGACCAAAAACTAATCTAACGGCCTCCATTTAAAATGAGATTAGAGAGGGAAACCTGCGTGTCCTTGAAACGCAGCGTTTCATTTATTTAGCAAATGGGCCTGAATCAAAATGCTATCCCCACCCCCATGACCAAAGCCCAACCAAAATGAACTGGAATCTCCTGCTATTCACACCGCGCCCTTATCCATTTTTCTTTTATTTTTGATTTGATTTTTTCTGATTCCTGGGCCCAGCACCATATGCTATACGCACCACCCTTTTCCTGGCCCATCCAACATTATAACTGAGCGCAGTTGCTATTGATACCCCCTCCCCATTTATTTCAATTTCTTGGATTTTATTTTCTTTTATATTTTTAGCATCTTTAATAATTCATATAAAATTGGAAAATTGATATTTTTCATTTCTTGTTTTTTCTATAGATTAATAGTTCTGTCTAGAAAATTAGTAAAAAATAAAAATTCCATTTTATTTTTATTTTGGTATTTTTAGTGCATTTTCCTTTTAAATAGTCTTTTTATTGATTTTAGGTTAGTACATGTTTTGTTGATTTTAATTCTAATAGTTCCCTTTAGATTTAGGATCCATTCTTTTTAGGGTGATTAACTTAGGACTTTAGCTTCCTTATAGGATTTAATTCATAATTTTAGGATTATTTTTTAGATGGTTTGATTAGGTGAGATTAGAGTGATTAAAATTAGGGTTTTAGGTGTGACATAGGTGAGAAATCATTTTCTTTTAGGAGTTTTTGATTTGATTTTTGGGTATGGGACTATAGGGATACTATGGGTAGGTGTAATAGACCATTGTAAATAAATATTAGAATTTTCCCCCTTGTCTTTGTATTTTTAGAATATTTTCTGAAATTGACTGATTGTAGTGTTTGTTTTGTGATTGATTGTCTATCTTGTGGGGTTTATCTTTGGGGTATTGTTGTGGAGCTTTGCTTTGAGGACCTTGTTGAAGGAGCATGATGAGGAGAAGATTGGAGATCAAGATCCAGAAGTTGAAGATGTTTGAAGCTTGCTGGGAGCTGTTGAAGGCTTTAGGGTTTAGGAGCTAGGTAGAGCTCTAGATTAGAGATTTGATTCATGAAACATGGAATGCTTCCTGTGCTTCCATTCTTTCCCAGTGACTAAAAGTCCCTCTAAGAACTCACCTCCCTCATTTGGAGGGATAAGTGATTGGTCTTAGGGGTAGAACTTTGAGGGAACCTGTCCCACTATGCTAATCCCTTTTGAGCTTCCTTTGGTTGTTCATAAGCTGATTAGCATGCCATATTACCAGATCTCTTGATTTTATTCTGTTATCCTGGAGTGTTTACCCTTGAAGACTGAGATCATTGAAGATGAAGACTGTCAAAGCAGGAAGCTAGCTAGAGCTTGGAGGTCTAATGATCAAGAAAGAGCTTGGAGATTCTTTTGAAAGAGGATGTGCTGTGCATCAACTGTGGAGTTAGCTGTCAGAGCTTGGGGCTTTTGCTGTATTGTGTGTGATAATTCCCCTAGGTTTAAAGTGAAATGTGCTTCACTTTTGCCTATTGTGTTCAGGTAGAAGAAGATTTTGGCTCCCCTGCCTAGCTTGTTTGCTGCATTCATGCATTATTTTACTGTTTACTGTATCTGTTTCTGTTTCCGTTTATTCCCTTAGGAGCTCTGTTTCTCTCCGTGCAAGAGAGTAACATGACATACATTAGGAGCTAACCCATGTATGATAACATTAGGATAGATTTTATTCCCATTTCAACCCTAGGAATTTTTAGAGTGTCATCTCTTCTTTCTTCAAAACAACAGAAAAACATTAATAAAGGTTATAGCAAAATCAATTCATTTCTTCCGTCAAAAGATTTGAACAAATATCAACCTTTTTTGCAATAAGAAAACCCTTGTTTAAGGTGAGATTTTTCATAAAATACATTTGAACAGCTTGTGTCGTGCGTAGCCCAAACTACGTTTGCTCTGATCTTCCATGCAGTGTGGAAGTACGTAGGCATAGGATGCGATATCCTAGCGAGCAACCTTCACCCATCCACCCCTGTAGTTAGGCGAACTACGTTGACTCTGATTTCTCGTTCCAGACGGGAATACGTAGGCATAAAGTGCGATGCTTTGCCGAGTCATGTTTTCTTTTCTTTTCAGACCTCATCCTTTAGTTTAGATAGAAGTGTAATCTGTACCAAACCAAGCAAGCGTGTATCCCATCGAGTACGATGGACGTGAGGGGTGCTAATACCTTCCCCTTGCGTAACCGACTCCCGAATCCAGGTTGTGGTTGCGATGACCATACCTTTTCCCGTCTTTACGTTAGGTTTACTTTGAGCGTTTCCTTTCCCTCCTTTGGGATAAATAACGCCCGGTGGCGACTCTTCTGTCAGCCGGCGCCGATTTTCGCAGTAGCGCCAAAGGTGGCTCGCCAATACATCAGTATTGTGCCTACGTACCCTCAACAGGCTTGAGAGATCAGAGCTTACGTAGTTCGGGTTAATACGGATTACAGGAATTCAGATTCATCTGTTTTATCGAGTAGGGTTAACAAACAGTTCCAGCAGTTTGGTGTACGCAGCTCGACCCTTGGAGACTTAGGCGTTACTGTTTGCGGTAGAATTGGGAGTTAACGACACTCTTTTCTTCAGAAAAGCTTCCTTTGAATTACGGGCCCACGGGGCAAAAAGGTTTGAAATTTGTTTTCTGTCTTTTATGAAAGAACTGTTTTTTATGGATGTTCGCAACCAATATCGCACTAGAGACTATGACCTGAGAGTGAATGCGTCGCATGTCACCCAAAGGGTGCCATACTAAACATCCAAGTTGTTGAAAAGAAACTCTCCAACAACCCTTTCTCAAGTAGCTTAAGGCTCGTAACGTACAACGTCAGTTAACCTTTATTACTGTATTTTAATTTGTTTTGAGATGAGAAGAGAGAACAGGCTCAACTAAAGGGAGACTATCAAGTCCTAATGTTGTCATGCCAAGGATTCATCCTATGGTTGAGGTTGGAAACAGGGAACTCCTAGAAGTTATCATGCATAGGTTTCAACCTAAAGTTCTATCATCACTTCCTTATCAAAGGAAGTGAGATTCCTAGGGGATCATATCGATGATGAATAGAAACAGATAAAGCATCAGCTTAAACAGTAAACAGTAAACGACCGTAAAATGCATGCAATGCAAGTGAGGGAGGAAATGTGTGTGGGGCATCAGCCTCCACAAGCTCATCTCAACCTCAAGCCAGATATGAATAACTGCAATCATACAGAGGAAATAACATGCTATCAAGCAAACACAATAACTGCATTCATACAGAAGTAATGCAATAATATGCCATCAAGCACACACAAACCACATAGGCAAGGGAGCAGAGCTCTACCGAATACCCGCAAGCAAAGCCATACAGTAACAATACAAGCAGAGGGAGCAACTCAACCTCTAGTGCAATCATGCTCCTAGCTTGAGTCAGTCTAGATATGAGCTTATTCTAATGCATCAAGCAAATCAAACAAGTCACATCAATACAGTAGCACAGAAAGCAAACAGACAAGAAAAGAAAGCAGATCAATCACTCCTACAGCTTTACAAAAAAGCTCCTCTGACGCTGGTTTAGTCATTAGTCCTCAACCACTCTTCAAGGCTATCATCTTCAATAGCAAGTATCAACTTGCTCTTCCAAGCTTTTAATACATCCAACATAAGTATCCACTTATTCCTTCTTCTTCCTCAAGCTTCAGCTCTTTGGTAAACTCCACCTTCAGGCTTCAATCTCAATAGCAAGTATCAATTTATTCCTTCAGGCTCTCAATGTATCAACATAAGTATCAACTCAAACTTTTCTCTTCAAGCCTCAGCTCTTCACTCAATTTCAATTTGATCTTCTTCACAAGTGTCAACTTGTTCCTCCTGATCTTCAAGCTTCAGCTTCAATGGCAGTCTTCAACCACAGAGAAGTATCCACTCCTATCCCTCAATCTCTTCAAGCAAGAAACTCCATCCTCTAGCAAGGGAGAAAGATTCATCTAACAAGAGTAAAGTTTGGATGATTGACAGCAGAGTGAAGACCAAAGGTCACCACTAAGCATCCTATCATCAGAGAAAGGGACCCTCAAAGGTTCTACCAACTTGTAAAGAGCCACACATCCTACCAAAGGAGGGATGAGGCCTTCACAGGGGACCTTGCATCATAGGGAAGAATGTAAATGATCAACATCTTCCATGGTTATGAAGGAAGATAATCTATCTAGAAGCTCTGCCTACAAACCCTAATCTTAACGCCTAATCAACACTACACCAAAAAAAGGGGAGATCTTCACATCCAAGCTTCTTTAAGCATTCCATGGGAGCCCAAACTTGTCTTCAACATCATCCAAGAGCAAGAGGGACAAAACCCTAATCTAAAGGAGCTAAAGAAGTCATTCTAGTTGAATTAGTGCATTAGAATCATCCAAAGTTAGCACCTAAACTAAAATCAAACAAAAATAGTAAACTACATTGTAAATTCCTACAAAAAATCCTAAGGAACCCTAATTCAATCCTGAATCTACCATACAAAAATCAGAGGTTGAATCATCCACAAAGTTCTAGAAATAAAACCTAAATCACAAGGTATCAACCATAAACCCTAAAAATGGAGCTCCTAAAGTTTCAACTTAAAACTACCACTTACATTCATCACAAAAATGTGATAAAAATCTAGGGGGAACATGCATATCTATTCTAGCTACACACAAAAATTAAGGGCAAGAATCATCATCACATGATCAAACCAAATTCAACAATATCAAGCATCAACCATGATTATTTTAATATCAATTAAAATTCAATAAATGAAAATAAAATCAAAAATGCATGGAATATTAATATTTTTTTATATAAAAAAACTAGATTAAATAATGAATCCATGGCAAAAAGAATGGAATTAATTGAGTTATTTTTCCATTTTTTATGGATTTTCCAATAACCATGAATGAAAATGAAAATAAAATGAAAATCCAAAGAAAATAATAGGCGCGTGGTGCAGGCAGCAAATTAATTCAGTTCATTTCAGTGTTTGGGCCCAAAAGGGGGTGTGAGTAATAACTGGTGACTAAGCCCAAAACAACAATTTAAATGAAACGCTGCGTTCCAAGTACTCAGAGATCCTTCACAAAATTTCCATCGCTCGTGGCCGTTAGATCCCACTTTGGTCAAAGGTCTCATCCCAATCCAATGGCCATCTAGTCATCTTCAACCTTTTGAATTTCTGAGTTTCTCTTCACCTGCGCGCGCTAGAGTCACCGCCGGTGACTTCTCCGATCAACCATCCCCAACCCTAACTCTCTATAGAATCCTCCATTTCAAATGGTCTCTACACGAAACTTGTCCCAAATTTCACAAGGAATCTTCCTATACCACTTAATCACCCTAAAAGTTCAAGATTTTCAAGAACACAATCTCAACCGAAAATGGCATAAACCCTAATTGGTCACTAATCTCCAAATTGATGATCCAGAAACCTTCCTACATCAATCCACAATGCATCTAACATAACAATTCCTCTTAATTCTACTTAAATTAAGCTATGGAATGAGGTTTGCATACCTGGTAAAATTGAGTGAACATAGTGGTTAAATCCTCAAATCAACCCTCAAGATCTTGCATATTCCTTCACTAGCCTTCAATCAATCTTCTGTATACAAAGAAAAGAGCTGAAACCTCGTGGATTCTTGAACCCGATTCTGAGTTGCAAGCTTCCAACTCCAATGGCTAACTCACGATTCCTCCACAGTTTGGCCTTGAATTTGATCTGGAATTGATCACCAACCTCAGAGCAAGCTATTGGGATCAATATCTTGGATTGAAATGGCTTCAAACCTTGTAACAAATATTGATTTGCAAGAAGAAATTTCCAAGTGCAATCTCACTCTCCTCTCTCAATTCTCACCAACCTTCACTCTGAACCACTTCATAATCATATATAGGACATGAATGAATGATCTAGAAAGTTCTAGATCACTCTAATGAGAAATTCAATATCTCATGTCATGAAAAGTTCAATCTCATGGTACACTCATGGAAGTCCTTGCAGCAGCTTGTATTCACTATGCTCTTCATCCAAATTCTCTCCAAATGAGATTATGAAAGTGTTTTTGATGGATTGGAGCATTGGTCTTGCACTTATGAGAAGTTTGGGTTATGTTACTTTAGTCTTAAGCAAGCAAAGCAACTCCATGATTTTGAGCTCAAATGGGAAAAGTAACATTGCCATTGTCTTTAAAATGCCATTTCTGATCAAAATGACATATTACATGCCTTATCTTGGCCTTGAAATGAAAAATCCCAAATTTGGTCCTTTTAATGAACTTTAAATTTTCCTTTTTAAGTCAATTTTGTAATTTTGAGTTACAAGCAAATCCGACCTCTTATGACCTCTTGACTAGCCTTAAAACATCATTCTGAACAAGTTTGATGTTGAACAGTTTCCCATTTGGAGCTTGCAAACAGGAGTTATGGCCTTATGGTTGAAATGACCTGTAATCTCCAAATGACCAAAATACCCTTGACTTGTCAAAGCCATAACTTGAGTTCTACAAATCCTATCAAGGACTTATAGTACTCTTTAGAAAGCTAAGAGGATAAGGAACAACATTCATGTTGACCAAAAGTTCATAGGAAGCATCCTTCTTGGGCAAAAATTTCATGCAAGTTGGGTAACTTTCAAGCTCCAAATTCACATTCCTCAGATGACTTGTAACTTGTCAAAGTCATAACTTGAGTTCTACAAATCCTATCAAGGACTTCTAGCACTCAAATTAAATCTAAGATCATGCTCTACAACATTCATGTTAGGGGCAAGATGAGATGACAATCACATCTTGAGCTAAATTGCCTTGAATATGGGGGTCAAACTAGGGGATTTTACACTGTCAAGCCTCAGAAACCCTAGCTTGAAACCTCTCAAACTCTTCAATCATGAAGAGTTAACCTTGGAGTCATCCTTAGAACATCTTAATGCATCAATCCATGATCACATGGCTCTTGGTTTAGGTCTCACCCTTCTCCAAATCCTCAGTTGACTTAGGGTTGACCCAGTCAAACCCTAGCTGCACCAATCATGGCTGAGGCTTCTTATTCTTGCACAATGACCTGTCTAGGCCTCAAAGTGATCTTCAACACTTCTCATGATCTCTCTCAAGACCTCAAGTCTATCTCCATGGCTTCATAATCATCTGATGGCTTTCCTCAACTCTCAAGTTAGGAGACACACATACTTGGTTTCAATCACTCTCTTTGAGGATCTTTTAACTTCTCTGACAAGGATATCAACCCTTGAACACCTGAATAACCTTCTTAGCTAGCTTCATAGTCGTGTGTAGCTCTTGATTGGTAATCATACCTCTTGATCTCCTGCATACATGTCAATGAAATGCAAATGATAATGCTAATGTGAATGAAATGAAACATAAGCTAGGTAAAGAAAAGTTGGGCAAATTTTGGGGTGCAACAGCAGCCCCTGTTCAAACGGCTTGGACTTGACTGGGTGAGAAGCGAATGGTTCTCAAACAATCAAGGTAAAATACGGTTGAATACCAACAAACCCAGAAATTTGCCAACTGCACAGGTACACAGTGCTCTGATGGGGACAAATCTTCGGAAACTGAAATAATACCTGCGCGGCAACTAGCTGGAGAAACACTGATCTGAATCTCCGTCAGGATGATTCTCTGATTTATCTGATATCATTGCATCCTCAAATCATCGAGGGATCACTGGTTACACGGTAACGGGTGATTTGCCAACCACGCACAGGTAAACGATACTCTGATTGGTAGGAACATATTCAAAACTGAACATGCCAGTTGTACGGCACCTTGCTGGGGGGATTGGTCACACGGTAACCGGTGAAATGCCTAACTTTCAGATCTCTGTCGGGATGATCATCTGACTTTGCTATAGGTCTTCATCCTCAAGTCATCAAGGGGTCGCTGGTTACTCGGTAACTGGCGGTACATAGCTGACATTGCCATCAGGCATTCTGCGGCACTGTTGCAGAAGAATTCCTCGGGACTCATCAGGTCATTAGGAATATTTTAACTATCAAGTTAATCACGTCGTCGGGCATTCAAGGGAATTTTCGGACGTCAGCCGGACTTCATCAGTAAGTCGGGAATAGAATTCTTGGTCAATCATGAACCACATAAGGATGTGCAACCTTTTACCGTCGAGCACTCCGCGTCAGCTGAGAGAACTGCTTCGTTAATACAGTTGGACTTCAATCATCAAGTCTTCAAGGAACTCTCAACTCCTCTATTTAAAACCTGTTGGGGAGGACACATCTTCGCTGGGGATTCTGGAGAACTATCAAGTAACTCTGCTTCGGGGATCCAGGAATCATCCTGGGCGAATCAACTCTGCTGAGGACTACAAGAATCATCTTGGACCAATAATTCCGCCGGGGACTTCAAGAATCATCCTGAACCAATAACTCTGCTGGAGATTTCAAGAATCGTCCTGAGCAAACACTCTGCCGGGGACTCTAAGCATCAACTTGAGCAACCAACTCTGGCGACTTCACTGGGGATTTTAAGAATCATCTTAAGCAATCAACTTCGATGGGGAGTTCAAGAATCATCTTGAGCCACACAACTCTTCTGAGATTTTAGGAATTATCCTGAGCAGACACCCTGTCGAGGAACACCTGCAAAACAAGAACGGTGACGACCTAGCTCATGTTTCATATGCCTATGATCGACAATAGCGCAATGCTCCACACGGTGGAAATGCTACGCATTTAGGGTAGATGGTATGCAATCATGCAACATGCTACGACCCCATCAACAAAATAAATGCTGAAGGGCAAAATCCTCCTGTCAAGGAGAAAGAACCACTCTAGTAGTGAGGAGGAATCATCCTGCCGAGGAGAAGAAGTCACACCAATCTCAATTGGACTCCGCCTGGGAGAACGGTCTTCAGTTGACTGCTGCAGGGGAATAAAGCTTTACGAGAACCTGAACCCGCTCAACTGGGTACACGAACCACACTGCTGAGGAACACGATGTCAACCGCAAAAATAAACTGCACGGCCTTCGCGGCAACACATTCCTGGAGATAACGACTCCGGAGGGAAAATACAGCATCAGCTATTCAACACTCTACTGGGGAAAACTAATCATGGCCCAAACTGCTTCCAAGGATATGACTCTCTTGGGGAACTGCCAGCTCGGCTGGGGTAGAAGGAATCATCCTGCTTACAGGGGAGAATACGACTCTGTGGGGAATTTCAATTCCGCCGGAGACTTCAGTCTGGAACTTTCGAGTGTTGCACACTTCAGTGTATGACTCAGATGGGGAGATGACGTTCCTTTAGGATGCATCTAACTGGGGAGAGAATCTTCTCTGCTTGGGGAGACATGTCAATGCTTACGATCTCGTGTTCAGACTCCGTGGGGAGATGCCACTGAACTTGCTGGAGAAGAAGGAATCATCCTGCTTGGGAAACATACGGCGTACTGCATGGAATATGCTATACCTGCAACAACACCAACAAACAGACAAGATACCCTTCTCAAAGGGACCTATCAAGGTTATCATCCTGTGACAATGTTCAAGTAATTCATTGTTTCAACAATTAGTGGCCTAGGCCAGTAAGTTTATGTATGAGCATTTTATCAAAAACATCGGCGTTCTTTTTCGCAAACAAAACAGATAAATGCTAAACAGGCAAACAGAATTGCTGAATAGTATACATTTTATTGATAACGAACCCCTGAATGGGCAAAAATGTTTTACAACAGATGCAAGCTCCTAGAATGAGGAAGTTGCGCAAATATAAAAAACATAAATATTCATCAGTATATACACAAATGTCGGCAATGAGGCGTAGACGAACACCATGAGTTGATCCCTCTATGACCCACTCGACTTCGATACTTCTCCGACGCTTCAGCTTCAGAAGAGATTGATTCAGATAAACGGCCCTCAGGTCTTCCAAACCACTAAACAAATACAGTCCACACGCGGGACGCAGTCATTTGCTTTTCCCAATCCCTAACTTTTGCCTGAATCGCCCTTTCGGGTTTTCGATTCACCGGGATACCCTTTTTTGCCAAAGTCTCCCTTCCAGGTTTTCGACTTTGCGGGTGTACATTCTTTTCTTTATATCCCTAATCTTTGCCCGAACCTTTTTCTTTTTTATGGTTCGCCGGGATGCCCCGTTTTTGCCTGGATATTCTTTTTCTTTCCAGCGGGTCATTTTTTAAGCAAAGTATTTTTTAACTGCGTCCGCGTTCATTGGGGATGCAAAATCTTCGCCATCCATTGTGGATAACAACAGGGCTCCTCCCGAGAATACCTTGCTGACGACGTACAGACCTTCGTAATTGGGAGTCCACTTGCCCCGGTGATCGGAGTGTGGAGGAAGAATCTTCTTCAGGACGAGATCACTCGTCTGAAAGCTTCTAGGATGCACCTTCTTATCATAAGCTTTCTTCATTCGGCTTTGGTACAGACGACCATGTGCAATCGATGCTAACCTTTTCTCGTCCATCAGGCTGAATTGGTTTAGTCGGTTCTTAATCCATTCTGCCTCATCGAGTTTCACGTCAACCAAAACTCGTAAAGAAGGGATCTCCATCTCTAACGGTAGGACAGATTCCATACCGTAAACTAAGGAGAAAGGAGTTGCCCCAGTTGATGTACGTACCGTTGTACGATAACCGTGCAGTGCAAATGGCAACATCTCGTGCCAATCCTTGTAGGTCACAACCATCTTCTGTACAATCTTCTTAATGTTCTTATTGGCCGCTTCAACGGCGCCATTCATCTTCGGCCGGTAAGGAGATGAGTTGTGGTGTTCAATCTTGAAACTTTGGCACAGCTCCTTCATCATCTTATTATTCAGATTCGAATCATTATCAGTAATGATCCGCTCGAGAATTCCGTAACGACAGATGATGTCCCTCTGTATGAATTTAGCCACCACCTGCTTGGTCACATTAGCATATGAGGCTGCCTCCACCCACTTGGTGAAGTAGTCGATAGCTACTAGAATGAAGCGATGACCATTAGATGCAGTGGGGTCGATCTTGCCTATCATGTCAATTCCCCACATGGAGAACGGCCACGGGGAGGACATGACGTTCAACGGGCACGGCGGCACGTGAATCTTATCAGCATAAATCTGGCATTTATGACATCTCTTCGCGAATTTAAAGCAATCCAATTCCATCGTCAGCCAGTAGTATCCTGCTCTCAGGATCTTTCTTGTCATAGCATGTCCGCCGGCGTGCGTACCAAATGTGCCTTCATGGACTTCTTCCATGAGCATACCCACTTCTTTCTCATCCACACATCTGAGTAGCACGAGATCGTGGTTTCTTTTATACAAAACTCCATCAGGATTGAGATAAAAATTTCCAGACAGCCTCCTCAGAGTCTTCTTATCCTGGGTTGACGCTCTCGCAGGATACTCCTTAGTCATAAGGAAAGTCTGGATATCATGGAACCATGGCTTACCATCGGAGGCTTCCTCGATCTCAAAGACGAATGCAGGTCTATCAAGACGAGAAAGGACAATTCTTGGAGCTTCATTCCAGAAATTGACTTTATACATCGAAGCCAACGTGGCTAAGGCATCAGCCATTTGATTCTCAGCCCTGGGCACATGATGGAGTTCCACCCGATCAAAGAACAGAAGTAGCCTTCTAGCATAGTTCATGTACGGCACCAAGTTCGATTGACGAGTCTCCCGCTCCCCTTTAATCTGGTTAATCACCAGTGTCGAGTCACCATAGACATCTAGGTTCTTGATTCTCAAATCAATTGCTTCTTCTAGACCCATGATGCACGCCTCGTACTCCGCTTCATTATTGGTGACCGGAAACGTCAGTCTCGCAGTAAACGGGATGTGGGATCCATGGGGAGTTGTGATGATTGCCCCAATGCCACTTCCATAAGAGTTAACCGCCCCGTCAAATATCAACTTCCATTGGGATTTCCTATCTGGCCCCTCGTTGGGCAACAGTTCATCGCAATCTTTCGCTTTGAGAAACATGATATCCTCATCAGGGAATTCAAACTTCATCGGCTGATAATCTTTGATCGGCTGTTCGGCGAGGTACTCAGACAGTACGCTTCCCTTGATGACCTTCTGGGAAACGTACTGAATGTCATATTCCGTCAACACCATTTGGCATCTGGCAATCCTGCCCGAGAGCGCTTGCTTCTCGAAGACGTACTTGATTGGATCCATCTTCGAAATTAGCATGGTTGTGTGATTGAGCATGTACTGTCGTAAATGTTTGGCAGCCCAGGCTAGTGCACAACACGTCTTTTCCAGCATCGAGTAACGGGATTCACAGTCTGTGAACTTTTTACTCAAGTAGTTAATGGCATGCTCCTTTCTGCCCGTCTCGTCGTGCTGACCGAGAACACACCCCATACTATTCTCAAGAACTGTCAAGTACATGATTAAGGGTCGTCCGGCCACTGGGGGTATCAAGATCGGAGGTTCCTGTAGATACTGTTTTATCTTATCAAATGCCTTCTGGCAATCCTCGTTCCAGATAATCGCCTGATCTTTCTTTAACAGTTTGAACATCGGTTCACACGTGGCCGTGAGCTGAGAAATAAACCTTGCAATGTAGTTTATTCTGCCCAGGAAACCACGAACTTCTTTTTCTGTTTTTGGCGCTGGCATTTCTTGTATTGCTTTTATCTTCGCAGGATCAACCTCAATACCTCTTTCATTCACAATAAACCCCAGTAGCTTTCCGGACCGTACTCCGAAAGTACACTTGTTAGGATTCAGCCTCAACCTGAACTTCCTAAGCCTCTCAAAGAGCCTCAGCAAATTAACCAGATGTCCCTCCTTCGTTTGGGACTTCGCAATCATGTCATCAACATAGACTTCAATCTCATGATGAATCATATCATGAAACAAAGTAATCATTGCTCGTTGGTAAGTGGCCTCTGCGTTCTTCAGACCGAAAGGCATTACCTTGTAGCAAAATGTTCCCCAAGGTGTAATAAACGTAGTTTTCTCCATGTCTTCCGATGCCATCTTGATCTGATTGTAACCGGAGAAGCCATCCATGAACGAAAATACGGAGAACTGAGCTGTATTGTCGACCAACACATCAATATGAGGGAGCGGGAAATCATCTTTAGGGCTCGTCCTATTCAAATCCCGATAATCGACGCACATTCGCACCTTACCGTCTTTCTTCGGTATGGGCACTATGTTGGCGACCCACGGAGGGTAAGTGGTGACTGCTAAGAAGCTAGCATCAAGCTGCTTTTGCACTTCTTCTTTGATCTTAACGGCCATATCTGGTCGTGTCCTTCTAAGCTTCTGCTTAATAGGAGGGCAATCTTCTCGCAGCGGCAAGTGATAGACCATGATGTCAGTATCCAGTCCGGGCATATCTTCGTATAACCAAGCAAAGACGTCACTATAATCGCTTAGCATCTCGACCAATCTCTGCTTGACATCACTCTGTAATGCGGCCCCTATCCTGACGTTCCTGACAAGTTCTTCAGAACCCAAATTCACAATCTCGATCTCTTCCTCGTGAGGCAGAATAACTTTCTCTTCTTGTTTCAACAAGCGGGCCAACTCTTCGGGAAGGTCTTCGTCTTCATTGATCTCTTCCTCGGCTTGATAGATCGGGAAATCGAAGTCGAAGTGAGTCGTAGAAGGTCCAGAGTCGATGTCATTTGTTATGTGGATCCTGCAATAACAAGGGTTAAGCTTAAAACAAGGATATGCAGGTTAGCACAAACCCCATTGCCATTTTATTGTTTTTCAAAACAAATATAAAACATGAATAATAGAGATCACAACATTTGAATACGAAGAAAAACGCCTTTTGATTTATTGGTAAAATGCATGTACATAATCAAACAAGGCCCTGACAATAAAACCACTATGCCCTGGGTAGGACATAGGGTTGTACAACGATTGGAAAAAGTAAATCATTACTCTTTGCCTGTCATTTAGATGATATCCCTGATGGACCAGTTGTTGAGGCTCTCGCCTGGCTTGCTTGGCTGGATCCAAGAGTCTAGGTCGCAGTCACTGTCTTCGCCGTCTTCAGACACCGCGTTGACACTTTCAAATATCACCCCGCCACTGGTAAACTGGATCGGCCCTTTACCTCGCGATGCACTGCTAGAAGAGGAGGCTTCAGCCCCAGGAGAGTATCCTAACCTAAACTTGTCTTGCTTGTTAGGTATCTCTAGGATTCGTCCCCAGCCTGGGGTAGATCCGGCTTGAACAACGGCCCGGGCTTCCTTGAAGGAAGAGAGAGTCATCTCTGGCTTCTCAGTGATTACAGGAGCTACGTTCTTGACTTTAACAGCTTCGAACGCCTGACATAGGGTTTCGTGGATTTCCCCATCCATCTCAACGTATTTGCAGGATGACAAATGGCTCACCATTATATCCTCCTCACCACATACAGTCACGACGCTACCTCCAACATCATACTTGAGTTTCTGGTGCAACGTGGAGGTCACGGCGCCAGCAGAATGGATCCATGGCCGGCCTAAGAGACAGTTGTAGGCGGGCATGATGTCCATGATATAGAAGACTGCGTCGAAAGTTTTCGGCCCCACTTGGATTGGCAAAGTCACTTCCCCGAAAACATGACGTTTGGTTCCATCGAACGCTTTCACCACCAGATCACTGGGTGTGCAAATCAATCCTCGAGTATCTAACTTCATCAATGCTTTCTTCGGAAGAACATTGAGTGACGACCCCGTGTCTACCAACACGTGAGACATAATCGTGCCCTTACACTCTATCGAGATGTGCAGGGCACTATTGTGGTTTCTTCCCTTCGGCGTCAGCTCCAGGTCAGTGAACTCTAACCTGTTCCTAGCATTCACGTGGGCTACGACCCTTTCCAACTGTTTGACCGATATTTCCTGCGGTACATACGTGGCATTCAAAACCTTCAGCAGCACGTTGCGATGTGCCTCAGAACACAGCAACAAATTCAGGATGGAAATTTTCGAGGGTGTTTGATGGAGGTGATCCACGATCTTGTAGTCACTCTTCTTAATCAACCTCATAAACTCTTCAGCGTCTTTAACAAGTAGGTCCTTCTCTACCCCACGAGGGGTTTCTTCAACGACTTTACTCTTTCCCTTATCGGTTACATCAGCTTTGTCTGCTTTGTACGCCACAACCTCAGGTGGAGCAAATACCCTTCCGATGCGCGTGATTCCGCCAATTCCCGCTAGGCTATCCACGGACGACCCTGACGGTTCCAATTCCAAATTATGCCCGTTGCAGTAGACGTCTGCCCCATAATGCCATGGGACAGCATTGGTGCTTTCAAACGGTATCGGCCCAGCCTTGGTGATGGTAATCGTGGGCGGCCTGGGTGCAGAAATAGTTATCGTCCGACGAGGGATGGTGATGGTGGCAACCTCATCATCTTGCTTCAGCATTACCTCTCCCGATCCGCTTTCGGCCCTTCGGCTAAACTGCAAGATTCCTTCGGTCATCAGACTCTGAATCCCCTCTATCAACTGTTCACATCCATCAGGACGAGTCGCACAGCCCATACACAATTCTCCACAGCCTGGAAAGAAACCTCTTTTCATTAGCTTGGCTTTAACGAAGCTAAGCGGTGTCTTCAGATCCTTGACATCAGTCAACAAATCCAAATTCTCGTCTTCGATAATGGCATTCACCCCACCTCCCCTATGATTCGACATAGGGTTCTTCGTGACATTTGGCACATTATCTGAGAAGTTGATGATCTTAGCATCCACCATGTCTTGCACCTTGTGCTTGAAGGCTTTGCAGTTTTCTATCGTGTGGCCTGGTGCCCCTGAGTGAAACTCACATGTTGCATTCGCATCATAGCCTGGCGGAGGTGCCCCTATCAAGGGAGCCAGGGTTCTCTTCTGGATTAGCTGTAACTGAAGCAGAGTCTGTAACAACTGAGCATAAGACATGGGCGGCGTTTCGAGGTGACGACTTGACAGAGGTGCTCTGTTCTGATACTTTCTGTACCCCTGCTGATTCGGCTGCTGCTGCTGTGGCTGTTGGACCGCGGGGATGGTTATGCTGGCCACATGCTGGTGCTGGCCTTTGCCTTTCCTTCGAGCGTTGGACACGACGCTCGTCTCTCCTTCCCGCCTTTTGCCACCATATGGTTTCTTTCCTCCTCCTGCTGAGGATAGATCTCCTTGAATTTCCCCAGTTTGATCCCATTTTCAACGTGCTCACCCGTGATAATGAGATCTGAGAAGCTTCCAGACATACTGCTGACTAATTTCTCGTAATAAACCCCTGGGAGGGTGGCTATAAACATTTCAACAAGCTCCCGTTCAACCATCGGCGGCTGGACTCTAGCCGCCAATTCACGTCACCGTTGGGCGTATTCCTTGAACCCTTCGTTGTTCCTTTGCGACAAATTCTGCAGTTGAACCCGGTTCGGAGCCAATTCACTGTTATATTGGTAATGGTGCACGAATGCTTCAGCAAGTTCCTTCCACGTGCGCACACTGGTAGGTTCCAGACTCATGTACCATTCCAAGGAGGGCCCGGACGAGCTATCCTGAAAGAAGTGCATCAGGAACTTATCGTCTTCAGAGTGAGCGGACATTTTCCGGTAGTATGATCTCAGATGGAAGCGAGGGCAAGTGGTGCCCTTGTACTTCTCAAAGTCGGGTACCTTGAATTTGGGAGGCACCTTGAAATCAGCAATCAGTCCCAACTTGGACATGTCAACACCCATGGTGTTCAGGTTCTCGAAATTTCTCATATTGTCCTCGAGTGCCTTAAACCTCAGACGTGCTTCAGCGTTCAGCTCTCCTTCAGCACCTTTCTGTGAGAACAAGTCTTCTTGACGGTCTTCTAACCATGGTTGCGGTCCATACAGATTCCCAACACCTGTGTTGCTGTTGCCCAGCCCAACATTGACATTAGCTTCGAAATTCCCATTACCGACGCCAGTCGTATTACCATTGAGCCCCACGTTAGCGATCACATTGCCGTTGGCACTACCATTCCCCCCGGTCACGGGGATGCCATTCTGAGGAGTTTCAATAGGTGGAGGGGTTGGAACAGTCCCACCATGGAGTACACCATTGTTGTCAACCCTTGAAATCAGAGGCTGGACCAAAGTTCTGAGCTGGTCTTGGCCGTTGGCAACCACTTGCATGAGCTCCATGAAGCGGTCCATCCTTTCTCGGAGCTCCTGAACGTCAGTCTGCACTTGCTCCATAGCTCTGGCTTTATTTGCTCTGGTCAGATAGCAATGAATCCGCCTCTGATCAATCCTGGAACAACCTGTAAACACAAAGGGTTAGAAAAAACAATAAAGTGCTCGTTATGCAGATGCTTCATGCAAATGCAAACGTGTGTCTGTGCGTTAGGGAGATATCCCCCGATCCTAGTGCCTGAGTGCCAGTGCGGATAATAAGAAGTCTGAGTCCAGTCATGGAAATAACATCTCATATATATAAAGAAAGCCCATCAAGGCGGTACACAACGTCACTGAGTACAAGCTGAATCAATAGCATGTCCTCAACCAACAAGCCTGGTGATGGTCAGCGTACAACAATGATCAACACAAAAGGATTACAAATAGTCAAGCACGGCTACGAGCGTGAAACTCTTCTAACAACCCCTTCGTTTCTGGATGATCAGGCCGAGTGAGCAACCCTTCGACGAGTAACTCTCTCTCTGCATAATGGTGTATTGAAGACCTTCAATCGAATCTTCCCATGCTCCTTCGTTGAAACAATCTTCTAGCTTCCGCTTCTTGGATTCAAACGTCAGTTTGCGCTCCTTCAGGTTAGCAAGAGCCTTGTTGAGCTGGCCTTCAGCAGCGTATCTGCGAGCGGTTTCTTCATCAAACCTCTTCTCGCTAGCCTTCACCTGGGCTTTCAACTTGGAGATCTGCTGCTTCAGTTTATCCTCCCGTTCTTTGCCGTTGGCTAGGGTGGCCTTCCAATGCTGATTAAACTTGGATATTCTCCGGTACGCTTCATCCAAGTGCTGCTTCTTAGTGGCCAGTACGTCATTAACAGCTTTGAAGTCTCAACCCAAACGCTCATGCTCAGCCATCTGCTTAGTCAAATCCGTCCCTAACTGGTTCACCAGCTCTGTCTTCCTTTTGAAGGAATGGACGACTTCGCTTCTCTCGCTTCTGAGTTGAGCCAAATCTTTCTCCAGTTCTTCATTTGCCTTTTTCATCTCGTCTCTCTCAGCTAACACCTGATTATGCTGCTGAATAGGCACGGTGGTAGGCTCTTCAATCACTGGAGGGCTTTCTGGCTTGGTCGGAGGAAACGGCATCCCTATAGCATCTGCTCTGGCTCTGATCCAAGTCACATATGGAGCGTAGGCTTGACTATTACTTTTCCCTAGCAACGACTTTCCCCGCTTACAGATACCATTCCAGGCGCGCTGAAGCTTAGATAACATATCCCCCTCTAGAAGACCAGTGAGGTACAGAGATTCCTGCACCTCTTCATCCTTCGGCGGAGCTCTCAAAGCATAAGCAAACTGTCGGACCAGCAGAGATGGATTATAATTGATACAACCTTTCCTGCCTATCAAAGGCACGTTCGGAAACCCACTGCAGCTGAAGATAATCTCAGTACCCAACCTATCTCTATCAAACCAGGAAATATCCTCCGCTGACAGACTCATCAAACGCTCAGGCCACTCAGCTGTGGCTGTAGACGAAGCAAAGGGACCCTTCTTGGGTAGGTGACTATCAAGCCATCTATAGAGTAGGGGCACACAGCACGAGACATTCTTACCCCTTCTGTTCTCGTTTTTGTAGTGGACGGAATGATAGACATCTCCTATCAAGGTGGGGACTGGATTCCCTGCTGCAAAGATGTGAAAGGCGTCGAAGTTTACGAAGTCAGGCATATTGGGGAACAGAATGATGTCATATATGCACAGAGCAAGAATGGCGTTGAACACGATCCAACATCCGTCTTTGGCGCACTGCTGGGCCTTTCCCACTAAGAACTGCAAGGAGAAACCGGGAACCCTGTTCCAACTAGACAATACCAACTCGGAGGCATCCAGATGAAGTGAAGGAGCTAGACTAGCCAGATTAGGCTCAACATCCATATGAACAAAAGGCATCTGACTCTTGATAGGCACACCTAACAAATCAGCATACTCTTCTAGTGTAGGTGCAAGAATAAAGTCCTGGAAAGTAAAGCATCTCAAAGGAGGATCGTAGAACTGCAGCAGGGCGTGCAACCCATTCAACTCAAACACAGAGGGTTTACGAACCAAGCTGAGCAGTTTCCCATAAGACTTTCTAAATTCATCTCTCACAGAATCATCTGCCAAAGCAATCAAACCAGTCAGCTGAACAATATCAGGAGTAGGGAGTTTGTAAGCCACGGTCTTCCTCAGAGAACCCATAATAGCACAACAGAAGGCAAGAAAACCTGAATCGGGGGAAACGGTACCTGCAACACAGACACACGTTAATGAAATGCAAATGGGTATGCAAAGCAATGTAAAATGCAATCATGCAGCAGGAGATCAAGACAACTGTGATGTTGAGGAGGTGAAGGTGAAGGTTCTGTATCAACAAAACCACAATACTGCTCTGTCAAGAACAACCCTATCTCTGATGGGAAGAAAACCCTGATATCGGACCATAAATTCTGCTCTGTCAAGAACAAACATATCTGATAATAAGGACTTCTGATACAGGACCATAAATCTGCTCTATCAAGAACAAACATACATCTGACAATAAGGACCTCTGATACAGGACAATAAATCTGCTCTATCAAGAACACATACATCTCTGAAGATAAGGACCTCTGATACCAACAAAACTGATTCACTATCAAGAAAACCAGGTAGTCTGAAGGTTAAGGCTTCCTGCAACAAACCCAACCCTGCTCACAGGTATGGACCTAACTTGACACAAGTTTGGCATCCTATGCGGTCATCAGCGTCACAGACATTCAAGAGGGGTGATACGATACCCAGAAGGTGTGGCATCACCGTCTCGTGAAGCAGCCTCACTCAGCTGAATTCCAAATGATCGGTCCCCAGAGTCAACAATCTTCCAAACCAACAACCCCTTAGGCCCAAAGGGCCAGAAAAGAAGTCAACCGGGAGAACCTCGTCTGAGCGTGGATTTCATGAGACACTAGTGCCTGCAAAGCAAGCACGCGCCCACTAATTTCCACAACTACTGCTAAGTACACGCAAGCCTGGGTCTGACTTCTCACTCATCAGAATGCCCCTCCCACAACAGCACAGATAATCCTATCATACTGAAAATAAAGTGCGGGAAATAAAGTGCGATAAACAAACACAACCCAACAAGTAATCATACAAGCGCTAGGATTGACTCTCGTAGGGGACGTTGGATCCCCAGATTGACTCGCATAAGGGACGTTGGATCCTAGGAAACTATCAAGTCCCCAGCAGAGTCGCCAGATGTCGCTACCGCGAAAATAAGGTGCCGGCAAAACAGAAGAGTCGCCACCTTTCGTTATTTATCCCTCAGAGCGGGAAAGGAAACGATCAGAAAAACCTGACGAAAAGGTATAAGACAAGGTCATCGCAACCATTGTCTGGGTTCGGGAGTCGGATACACAAGGGGAAGGTATTAGCACCCCTCACGTCCATCGTACTCGATGGGATCCATGCTTGTTGTGTTTATCTGACGGGTTGGTTTTATCTATCTACCTATCAAGGCTGGCTTAAAAAGAAAAGAAAATGACTCGGCAAAGCGTCGCACTTTATGCCTACGTATTTTCATCAGAGAATGGGAAATCAGAGTCAACGTAGTTCGACTAACTACGGGGTACGGGGGAAGGTGGCTCGCCAATACATCAGTATTGTGCCTACGTACCCTCAACAGGCTTGAGAGATCAGAGCTTACGTAGTTCGGGTTAATACGGATTACGGGAATTCAGATTCATCTGTTTTATCGAGTAGGGTTAACAAATAGTTCCAGCAGTTTGGTGTACGCAGCTCGACCCTTGGAGACTTAGGCGTTACTGTTTGCGGTAGAACTGGGAGTTAACGACACTCTTTTCTTCAGAAAATCTTCCTTTGAATTACGGGCCCACGGGGCAAAAAGGTTTGAAATTTGTTTTCTGTCTTTTACGAAAGAACTGTTTTTTATGGATGTTCGCAACCAATATCGCACTAGAGACTATGACCTGAGAGTGAATGCGTCGCATGTCACCCAAAGGGTGCCATACTAAACATCCAAGTTGTTGAAAAGAAACTCTCCAACAACCCTTTCTCAAGTAGCTTAAGGCTCGTAACGTACGACGTCAGTTAACCTTTATTATTGTATTTTAATTTGTTTTGAGATGAGAAGAGAGAACAAGCTCAACTAAAGGGAGACTATCAAGTCCTAATGTTGTCATGCCAAGGATTCATCCTATGGTTGAGGTTGGAAACAGGGAACTCCTAGAAGTTATCATGCATAGGTTTCAACCTAAAGTTCTATCATCACTTCCTTATCAAAGGAAGTGAGATTCCTAGGGGATCATATCGATGATGAACAGAAACAGATAAAGCATCAGCTTAAACAGTAAACAGTAAACGACCGTAAAATGCATGCAATGCAAGTGAGGGAGGAAATGTGTGTGGGGCATCAGCCTCCACAAGCTCATCTCAACCTCAAGCCAGATATGAATAACTGCAATCATACAGAGGAAATAACATGCTATCAAGCAAACACAATAACTGCATTCATACAGAAGTAATGCAATAATATGCCATCAAGCACACACAAACCACATAGGCAAGGGAGCAGAGCTCTACCGAATACCCGCAAGCAAAGCCATACAGTAACAATACAAGCAGAGGGAGCAACTCAACCTCTAGTGCAATCATGCTCTTAGCTTGAGTCAGTCTAGATATGAGCTTATTCTAATGCATCAAGCAAATCAAACAAGTCACATCAATACAGTAGCACAGAAAGCAAACAGACAAGAAAAGAAAGCAGATCAACCACTCCTAAAGCTTTACAACAAAGCTCCTCTGACGCTGGTTTAGTCATTAGTCCTCAACCACTCTTCAAGGCTATCATCTTCAATAGCAAGTATCAACTTGCTCTTCCAAGCTTTTAATACATCCAACATAAGTATCCACTTATTCCTTCTTCTTCCTCAAGCTTCAGCTCTTTGGTAAACTCCACCTTCAGGCTTCAATATCAATAGCAAGTATCAACTTATTCCTTCAGGCTCTCAATGTATCAACATAAGTATCAACTCAAACTTTTCTCTTCAAGCCTCAGCTCTTCAATCAATTTCAATTTGATCTTCTTCACAAGTGTCAACTTGTTCCTCCTGATCTTCAAGCTTCAGCTTCAATGGCAGTCTTCAACCACAGAGAAGTATCCACTCCTATCCCTCAATCTCTTCAAGCAAGAAATTCCATCCTCTAGCAAGGGAGAAAGATTCATCTAACAAGAGTAAAGTTTGGATGATTGACAGCAGAGTGAAGACCAAAGGTCACCATTAAGCATCCTATCATCAGAGAAAGGGACCCTCAAAGGTTCTACCAACTTGTAAAGATCCACACATCCTACCAAAGGAGGGATGAGGCCTTCACAGGGGACCTTGCATCATAGGGAAGAATGGAAGTGATCAACATCTTCCATGGTTATGAAGGAAGAGAATCTATCTAGAAGCTCTGCCTACAAACCCTAGTCTTAACGCCTAATCAACACTACACCAAAAAAAGGGGAGATCTTCACATCCAAGCTTCTTTAAGCATTCCATGGTAGCCCAAACTTGTCTTCAACATCATCCAAGAGCAATAGGGACAAAACCCTAATCTAAAGGAGCTAAAGAAGTCATTCTAGTTGAATTAGTGCATTAGAATCATCCAAAGTTAGCACCTAAACTAAAATTAAAAAAAATAGTAAACTACATTGTAAATTCCTACAAAAAATCCTAAGGAACCCTAATTCAATTATAAATCTACCATACAAAAATTATAGGTTGAATCATCCACCAAGTTCTAGAAATAAAACCTAAATCACAAGGTATCAACCATAAACCCTAAAAATGGAGCTCCTGAAGTTTCAACTTAAAACTACCACTTACATTCATCACAAAAATGTGAGAAAAATCTAGGGGGAACATGCATATCTATGCTAGCTACACACAAAAAATAAGGGCAAGAATCATCATCACATGATCAAATCAAATTCAACAATATCAAGCATCAACCATGATTATTTTAATATCAATTAAAATTCAATAAATGCAAATAAAATCAAAAATGCATGGACTATTAATATTTTTCATCTAAAAAAACTAGATTCAATCATGAATCCATGGCAAAAAGAATGGAATTAATTGAGTTATTTTTCCATTTTTTATGGATTTTCCAATAACCATGAATGAAAATGAAAAATAAAATGAAAATCCAAAGAAAATAATAGGCGCGTGGTGCAGGTAGCAAATTAATTCAGTTCATTTCAGTGTTTGGGCCCAAAAGGGGGTGTGAGTATCAACTGGTGACTAAGCCCAAAACAACAATTTAAATGAAATGATGCGTTCCAAGTACTCAGAGATCCTTCACAAAATTTCCATCGCTCGTGGCCGTTAGATCCCACTTTGGTCAAAGGTCTCAGCCCAATCCAATGGCCATCCAGTCATCTTCAACCTTTTGAATTTCTGAGTTTCTCTTCACCTGCGCGCGCTAGAGTCACCACCGGTGACTTCTCCGATCAACCATCCCCAACCCTAACTCTCTCTAGAATCCTCCATTTCAAATGGTCTTTACACGAAACTTGTCCCAAATTTCACAAGGAATCTTCCTATACCACTTAATCGCCCTAAAAGTTCAAGATTTGCAAGAACACAATCTCAACCGAAAATGGAATAAACCCTAATTGGTCACTAATCTCCAAATTGATGATCCAGAAACCTTCCTACATCAATCCACAATGCATCTAACATAACAATTCCTCTTAATTCTACTTAAATTAAGCTATGGAATGAGGTTTGCATACCTGGTAAAATTGAGTGAACAGAGTGGTTAAATCCTCAAATCAACCCTCAAGATCTTGCAGATTCCTTCACTAACCTCCAATCAATCTTCTGTATGCAAAGAAAAGAGCTGAAACCTCGTGGATTCTTGAACCCGATTCTGAGTTGTAAGCTTCCAACTCCAATGGCTAACTCACGATTCCTCCACAGTTTGGCCTTGAATTTGATCTGGAATTGATCACCAACCTCAGAGCAAGCTATTGGGATCAATATCTTGGATTGAAATGGCTTCAAACCTTGTAACAAATATTGATTTGCAAGAAGAAATTTCCAAGTGCAATCTCACTCTCCTCTCTCAATTCTCACCAACCTTCACTCTGAACCACTTCATAATCATATATAGGACATGAATGAATGATCTAGAAAGTTCTAGATCACTCTAATGAGAAATTCAATATCTTATGTCATGAAAAGTTCAATCTCATGGTACACTCATGGCAGTCCTTGCAGCAGCTTGTATTCACTATGCTCTTCATCCAAATTCTCTCCAAATGAGATTATGAAAGTGTTTTTGATGGATTGGAGCATTGGTCTTGCACTTATGAGAAGTTTGGGTTATGTTACTTAAGTCTTAAGCAAGCAAAGCAACTCCATGATTTTGAGCTCAAATGGGAAAAGTAACATTGCCATTGTCTTTAAAATGTCATTTCTGATCAAAATGACATATTACATGCCTTATCTTGGCCTTGAAATGAAAAATCCCAAATTTGGTCCTTTTAATGAACTTTAAATTTTCCTTTTTAAGTCAATTTTTTAATTTTGAGTTACAAGAAATTCCGACCTCTTATGACCTCTTGACTAGCCTTAAAACATCATTCTGAACAAGTTTGATGTTGAACATTTTCCCATTTGGAGCTTGCAAATAGGAGTTATGGCCTTATGGTTGAAATGACCTGTAATCTCCAAATAACCAAAATACCCTTGACTTGTCAAAGCCATAACTTGAGTTCTACAAATCCTATCAAGGACTTCTAGTACTCTCTAGAAAGATAAGAGGATAAGGAACAACATTCATCTTAACCAAAAGTTCATAGGAATCATCCTTCTTGGGAAAAAATTTCATACAAGTTGGGTAACTTTCAAGCTCCAAATTCACATTCCTCAGATGACTTGTAACTTGTCAAAGTCATAACTTGAGTTCTACAAGTCCTATCAAGGACTTCTAGCACTCAAATTAAAGCTAAGATCATTATCTACAACATTCATGTTAGGGGCAAGATGAGATGACAATCACATCTTGAGCTAAATTTCCTTGAAGATGGGGGTCAAACTAGGGGATTTTACACTGTCAAGCCTCATAAACCCTAGCTTGAAACCTCTCAAACTCTTCAATCATGAAGAGTTAACCTTGGAGTCATCCTTAGAACATCTTAATGCATAAATCCATGATCACATGGCTCTTGGTTTAGGTCTCACCCTTCTCCAAATCCTCAGTTGACTTAGGGTTGACCCAGTCAAACCCTAGCTGCACCAATCATGGTTGAGGCTTCTTATTCTTGCACAATGACCTGTCTAGGCCTCAAAGTGATCTTCAACACTTCTCATGAGCTCTCTCAAGACCTCAAGTCCATCTCCATGGCTTCAGAATCATCTGATGGCTTTCCTCAACTCTCAAGTTAGGAGACACACATACTTGGTTTCAATCACTCTCTCTGAGGATCTTTTAACTTCTCTGACAAGGATATCAACCCTTGAACACCTGAATAAACTTCTTAGCTAGCTTCATAGTCGTGTGTAGCTCTTGATTGGTAATCATACCTCTTGATCTCCTGCATACATGTCAATGAAATGCAAATGATAATGCTAATGTGAATGAAATGAAACATAAGCTAGGTAAAGAAAAGTTGGGCAAATTTTGGGGTGCAACACAATGACTTGATTTTCATCTCATTTTCACATAGCAGTTGGACTTACACCTCATAATCAGTTGGTTTGAATGCATGAGCATGATATGTATGATATTTGAATCATGTTTGAGCCTTTTCCCTAACCATAGGATGACTGGTTTGATCTTTTGCTTCATAGATGCATTTTTTTACCAAAATTGCAATTACCTATCGTGTTTTTATTTCAAGGCACATTTTCAAAATTATAATTGCACCATCTTGTTCCTTGTTCAAAATCAGTCAAGTTTGACTAAAGTTTCATCTGATTCCCTAAGTATTGATATAGTTAGAGATCAAAATGCAAACCAGCTTCATTGCCTTGTTCTTGGTTTTTTTGCCTTGCCCAGAAATTTAGCACACCAAGCCATATATATTTATGGGGGTGGCTATATCAATGGATGTATAGCCACCCCAGTGGTAAGAACCTTGCCAAAAATGCACCTTGTACCCCTTGAACCTATGTTCGATCCCTGAGGAGGATCAACCTTTTGTTTTTTTTTCATTTTCTCACACGCGTGCCTGATTAGGCCAAAGGGCGTGGGTTCAATTCCCACCCCTTGCATTTTGCTTTTAATTCTTACTTATCATTTTTGTTTTGCACATTAAAAATCATAAACTTCAAATAATCACAACTCTCTCATTTTTTACCCTTTTTGACCCATTCTTTTTGCATTATGTTTGTTAAAATGTCTATTTTTATATGGTGAGGGAATATTACTTGTTGTCATAAATTGTGATGCATTTTGCCCATGTGGGAATTTGTTCCGTTATTGTGATTGTGATCTTACTCGCAGTGGAATTCATTTGAGCATGCTTGAAATGTCTTGTGAGATCTTTATTCCCCTTGTTAGTTAACATGCTAGGGCACTCTCCCTTGGTTGTCACCATGATCTCATATTATTTTCCTCCTAAATTATGAGGTTTAAACTGATTTAATTGTGTTTGATTGTCATCTATGCACATTGCTGTCACATTTGCTATGCTTTGAAATTATGACATGCCTACTTTCAAATTGTGATTTGTTCATATGATTGTTACTTTTATCATGCTTCAAATCTTTGTTAAGATATGCCCTAAATCTTTGTTAAGATGTTTGACTATTGGTTGTAACCCTTGATATCATCTGAAGTATATGCTCCTTGTAATTTGCATGCTCACTTGTCTTGGTCTTATCTCATATTGCTCATTTGTAATTTTGCTTTGTTAAGTACTTATTCCCCAAGTGATGGAACTTTTTAGTTCCCATCCAAGTTGTCTCTTCCTCTCTCCTTCCAAAGGAAAAGTCTCTCCCTTGACTTTTGTGTCATTGGATAGCTCATTTACCTCTCCCTTGACTTTGTGAAGTCATCTTCAACCCTAACTTAGTTAAGTTAGAACATTTAAACCATTAGACTTTGCTTTAAGTCTAGAAAACTCACCTACACTAGGAGTGTTCTTCAATTAGAACCCTTGGATAGAGTTTGTAAACTCTATGTAAGAATCATAGCAATGATTACTTACTCCCCTTTTGAGTGTTTAAAATATATCTAGAGAGTTTTGTAACACTCTATACAAACATTATTATGTTTGTTCCCCTCTGAACCTTGATCATAATCAAGTGTTCTTCAACCCTAGTAAGGTGAACTACGATTGCTCTGATTCTATCCTAGTTAGGATACATAGGCAGAGGACACGACGTCTTTGCGAGCAAGCTTATAAACTATCTTTAGGTCTTTACTGTCGCTACTGCGAAAATCGGCGCCGGCTGAACAGAAGAGTCGCCACCGTGCGTTATTTATCCCACGGGAGGGAAAGGAAACGCTCAGAGTAAACCTCGCACAACACGGGAAAGGTATGGTCATCGCAACCAAAACCTGGATTCGGGAGTCGGTTACGCAAGGGGAAGGTATTAGCACCCCTCACGTCCGTCGTACTCGACGGGATCCACGCTTGTTTTCGGGTATGGATTGTTATTCTATCTAAACTACAGGTCAAGGGTTAAAAGAGAATAAAATGAAAAAATAAAAATGAAAAAAAATGACTCGGCAAAGTATCGCACTTTATGCCTACGTATTCTCGCCTGGAACGAGAAATCAGAGTCAACGTAGTTCGCCTACCTACGGGAAAGGAGGGGAAGGTTGCTCGCTAGGATATCGCATCCTATGCCTACGTACTTTCACACGGCATGAAAGATCAGAGCAAACGTAGTTCGGGCCACAGAAGACATAAGCTTGTCTCGGTTAATTTTATTCCTTCTGAAAAAGGTTTTTCTGATTAACAGTCCCGGCGGACAAAAATGACGTCTTGATGAGTTCACATTCTTTTACGGAAGAAGTGTCTTTTATTGTGTTTGAAATCTTTAGGTGTTTTTCTGTTTGTTTTTAGAAAGAAAGAGACAGAACTCTAACCTACGGTTGCGAAGGGAAACAAACTAACCTAATGTTATCATGCATGGGTTAAGACCTAATGTCTATCATGCTCCTCTCTTGCACAGAGAGAAACAGAGATCCTACGGGAACAGACGGAAACAGAAACAATATCAGATATATACAGTAAAACAGTAAAATGCATGGATGCAACAGTACAAGCGAGGCAAGGGAGTCCCACTCAACCTCGAACCTAGAAAACAATAGGCAAAAGTGAACAGACTTCACTTTCAACCCAACAGGGTAACCAGCAAACAATACAGTCCGGAAAACCAATCAATACATCAACAATGAAATACATCAGCAAAAGAAACAGCATCAGCAGCTCTGAATCAACATCTGACTTCAAGTAATCTCCAATCAGCTACAGGCTTCAACAAGCATCAATCTCCATCTTCATGGCCTTCAGGCAAGGGCTTTGATCATCAGTCTTCTATCTGCAATGGCTTTTCTTCAAGCTCAAACCTCCAGGATGAGGGATTAGTCACAAGAGTGAATTGGGTGTTAAGCAATCAGTTGACTACCAAGGGTGGTGAACAGACTGCTTCTAACACAAGAGACATTTTCTCTCAAGAGTTCTATCTCATAGACACTATCACCAAGCCTTCCAAAGGAAGGGGGTGAGTGTCTTAGAGAGACTCTGAATCACAGAGAAGAATGGATGCAGACAAGGCAATCCATGTTTGAGAAACAAACTTTCTAACCTAGAGCTCTGCCTAGCTTCTAAACCCTAGTCTCCTCAGCATCTGCTAGCAAGAATCCTCTCTTCAACTCTGGAAGTTGATCTTCAATCTCTGGATCTCCAATGGCTTTCATCTCCTCAAGTCTTCAGCTCTCCTAAGTTCCCAGACAATCCCAATACCCAAGCAAGCAAGCAATAATCCCCAGAGGGCACACCACACCAGTCAATCAGACATACACAGAGTATTAATAGCAGTAGGGGAATCCTGACTTTTCTCTAAGGGATCTAATAACTACCCATAGCCCCTATAGTCCCATAACTAATCTAGTTAAACCCTAAGTCCTAAGGGAAATGAATTGATTCTCCTAAGTCATCACCTAAAACCCTAGTTTTATTCATGTTGTTCAAGCCTACATTAAGCACCTAAAATTAATTTCTAAAAATGGGAACTAAATTGTTTCTACAAGTTCAATGTCTAATCTAAACAACCTAAAAAGAATAAACAAAAAATATGAAAGCATCTAGTAGAACAAAAATTAACAAAATCATGCATGAAATGAAGCTATTTAAAATGTCATTTATTTAGAAAATATGGGAAAAATATCAAATAAAAATAAAAATGCAATTTTATTTAATGACAATTTTCTACACAGAACCAAGAAAATATAGAAAAAACAACCACTAAAAAAGAGTTAATTTCCTATTTTATATGGTTTTTTAAGGTTGGTAAAAATTAAAGTGAATTAAAAAACTAAATCAATTAAAATGAGAGGGGGGGGGGGTACTAATAGCAGACACGCTCAGTCGTATTCTTGGATGGGCCAGCAAACGGGGGTGTGACTAGCGAGTTTGTACTAAGCCCAAAACAAGTCAGAATTAATGAAAATAAAAAAAAGAAGCAGGGGGTGTGTTGCACCCCAAAATTTGACCAACCGGGTCTCGTATTCGGCTCGATGTTTCGACGCATAATCGCATTCGCATTTGCATATTGCATACAGTGCATTTTTCATTTGTATTGATTTTATCAGGGATCACAGCTCCCGTCTCGTGTTTCAGGTGTTTTTGATCAGTAGAATCGATTTTTGGGATATTTCGGTGCCCGTTTATTTTTTACCGATTATTTTTGGGTCGTTCGGTGCTCATTTTGTCCCTCTGAGAATTATGGTGATTTTTCTGGATTTTATGGCATTTTTTTGGGATTTTAAATAGATTTTAAATCATATATAGAATTTTATAGAAATAAATAGATTTTAAATTCATTTTAGGGTTTAATAGGATTTTTAAATAGATTTTAATATTTTTAAATAATATAGATTTTTTAATAGGATCTTTTTAATAGTCTAAATAGATAGAATTTTTCTCATTAATAAATAGTTTTTGTTGATAGAAATTAAATGTTTTTAATGCTATAGAGTAATATAGATTTTCTTTTAGACTAGTTAAATTTTTGAATATATTTTAGATATAGAATTAATAGATTTTTCTTCTTTTATAGAAATAATAAATAATTAGATTTTTCATATATTAGATATTAAATAGGTTAATAGGAATTAGAGTTTTCTTTTATAATAATTTTTTTCATAGAATTTAATGTGGCTTTATTAGAGAATATTATTAGAAGTATATCAATAGATTTTAGAATATTATTAATTAGGAGTTAATTGGAATTTTTAGGGTTTAATTGAGTTTAGTTTCTATTAATCATAATGCAGATTTTTGTGAGTTTTGTCCCATTTTCGTTTTGGGCCCAGCTAATTCGCAGGCCCAGTTGATGAATTTACCCAGAAAATGTCCAAAATCAGTCCAGTTGCTTCCACCGGATTCCAGCTACTTCCAGAAGATTCCAGAAGGCGCCAGAATTTCTCAGCTTTAAATAGCAGGCCACGTGTTGGCCCAAGGGGGCCCCACGCTGCATGTTCAGGCCACGCCACGTATCCCTCATTCAGTCTCTCTCAGCCACGCTGCCCCACACGTGGAGGGCATGCAGAGACCCACTCCACTAACTGCCACCACGCGTCATCATCACACCATCTCACCGGTGAACCACACCGGCCGGCCTGCATGGCCGGCGGCCGCCGTAGCATCACCGGAGAAATCCTAACTCCAGAATCTGGCCACATCCAACCATCTTCATCTTCTTCCCCTCGTCTCCACCACCAAATCCAGATTCTGATCACCAGAAACCACCGCCGTTTCCAGAATCCGGCCACCGTCGTCCTCTCCCAAAAACTCATCAGAACGATGAACATCATCATCATCTTCACGCATCAACGAACTCCAGAACTTCATCAGAAGGATGAATCTCCATCATCAGTGTCCATCCTTCATCACGAATCCACAAGGTTCATGTATTCTCCAGATTCAACCGTTTAATGATCTTCATCAGAGAACCTCCAACCTCAACCCTCAATCATCATCTCAGATCTGCATTCATTCAACTCTCAGTTTTCGTCCTCGGCGTTTCTTCCCTGATTATTCTTCATTCGCTTCTGTTCAACAATCACACTCTCATTTTGTTTCCAGATCCAACAGCGCATGCATCGTTCATATCACCATCTCCAGAAGAACGTCAGCAAGAACCTCCTCAAGCCATTTCCAGACATTGCCTTCGATCACCACAAACAAAGAATCACCAAAACTTCATCAGATCTAGGTCTAAAATCTTCATCAAACACGAACGAGATCCACAGTTCTTCACGATCCATCAGCGTTCATGGAACTTCAACCATTTTTTCGGACGTCTTCAGTTCGTTTGTCAAGAACACCCAAGAATCTTCAACCGTCTTTCCAAGAGTTCGTGCAAATGCTAATCTTCAGCAATATTGGTGAGGTTCTTGGTGTGAAGAAAGTTGAGAGGAGACGGAAATGAATTTCAGCCGGTGAGGAGTGGAGTTGAGTACGGCGGCGCTGAAGGAGAAGAGAGAAGACAGAGCTAGGGTTTTCAGACCCTGAAAGTGAAGAGAAAGTTGGGTTAGGGAGATTGGGCTTCAGGCCCAATTCCATTTTTTTGGCATACACTCTTTCGTTTTTTTTGGCTGAAGGAAGTGGGCTTGGGCCCAAAGCGTTTACTTTGCACGCCCCCAGATTACTCAGTCACACCCCCTGCTGCGTTTTTTTTGAGAGACTTGGGCTGGGCCCAGTTTATTTGTTGTTTTTTTTATTTTCTGCTTAGTTACACCCTGTGTAACAGTATACCCCCCCCCCCCCCCCTTTTATGTTTTTTTTTCTTTTACATTTTTTTGTATGTATATTCCATATAAAAAAAATAATAATAAAGAAAAAGGAAATAGTAAAAGAAAAGAAAAAAAAAAGAATATAGAAAAAGATTATGAAAAAAGGAAAAGAAAAAGAAATATATTTGAAAATAGAGAAAAATATGTAAAGAAATGATTGGAAAAAAAAGAGAAAAAATATTAAAGTAGGTTTAATATTTTTTAAAGCATTTTCTTTTAGGGATATTTTCATAGACTTTATTTTTCGACTTTTAGGATAGAATTAGAGGCCCATTTGTTAGGGGGCTATTTTCATTCGATTTTTTCAAGATAGAATAGGATAGCGTTTCCTAGGAGATTTATTTCAGTATTCAACCCATTGTAATCATTCTTTCAGAGATTAATAAAACGAGATTTGAGCTGTGGTCCCGTAGTTAGTCGAACTACAGCTGCTCTGATTCTTCGTACCAGACGAAGATATGTAGGCATAGGATGCGATATCCTAACGAGCACACTAACGACTAACTTTTGTTCTCTCGCGGCTGTGCGATCGAGACTTTCCCGCTGACGACTAATTGATACCCTTTTTCTCTCTTGCCCGAGTGCATTTGAGACCAAGCCATAGTTTGACCATAGGTTCCCGACCCTGTGAAACCAGTTGTTTTTCTCACTGCTGTGTGAGAATGTTTGTTTAGCTGTAGTTAGTCTGAACTACGCAAGGCTCTGATCTTCCATGCAGTGGAAGTACGTAGGCACAAGACGCGAGGTCTTGGCGAGCCAATTTTTTTTTTTCCCGTAGTCCCGAACTACGTTGACTCTGACTTTCTCTCTCGAGAATACGTAGGCATAGAGTGCGACGCTCTATCGAGTCAATTCCCCTCCTTTTAGATTTAGCAGCCGTAGATAGATTGTTTTGCATCCAGTAGACAACCCAAGCAAGCGTGGATCCCGTCGAGTACGACGGACGTGAGGGGTGCTAGTACCTTCCCCTTGCGTAACCGACTCCCGAACCCAGGCTATGGTTGCGATGACCATACCTTTTCCCCGTTTTTTGCGAGGTTTACTTCGAGCGTTTCCTTTCCCGCTCTGAGGGATAAATAACGCACGGTGGCGACTCTTCTGTCAGCCGGCGCCGATTTTCGCAGTAGCGACAGCTGGCGACTCTGCTGGGGATCCAACGTCCCCTGGCTGCTAAGGACTGCGATAGTTCTTATGCATTTGGGATCCAACGTCCCTAGAGAGAGTCAATCCTAGCGCTTGTTTGGGGCTTATTTATTATCTGTTGCTGTTGGGGTGTTACGGGTGTTCTATGATATTGAGTGAGAAGCCGGACCTGGGCTTGGAGTGCACCTTAGACTTAGAGTAGAGATTAGTGGGGGCGTACCGGCTTTGCTTGTACTAGTGTCCCGCGAAATCTACACTCGGACGAGGTTCTTCTGGTTGACTTCTTTTTCTACCCTTTGGGTCGAGGGGGTTGTTTGGTCAGTTGGATTGTCGACTCCGGGAACCGATCATTTGGAAGTTAGCTAAGTGAGGCCTCTTCAGGACTCGATGATGCCACTCCTTCTGGGAATCGTATCGTCAGTTCTGAAAGTCTGTGACGCTGACGACCGCATAGGATGCCGTACCTTGTCAGATATAGGTCCATACCTGTGAGTGGGGGGTTTTTTGTGCAGGAAACTTGACTTCCAACCTACCCGTTATTTTGGTCTTCTTTTCAGAGAACGTCTCCGTCAGCAGTGCAGCAGTATTCAGATTTTGTGTGGGGGCTGTGGTCCCATTATTTGCTGCATTTTGCATATCATATGCATATCAGTGTTGCATTGCATATCATCCTCCAGCTAGCCAGAGTTCTGATCCAGCCTTTGTTTCCTGAAGGTGATTACCCGGAGTTTGGATTGAGCAGCTGTTGATTGTCAGAAGACCTACCTAGGGGTTGAGTAGATTTGAGCAGAATCAAGTGTCGAAGTCAGCTGAAAATTATTGGTAGCCATGTCTGAAGGCAATTTCCAGTCTCCTAACACCTTGACAGGGTTCACTATGGCGTCCAACCCTCTGTATGATTCCATGGAAGATTCCCCGCAAGTGAACAACGTTGCTGCAGACCAAGTTGTACAGCCTTCTGTTGAGAACCGAGATCGACATGAGCAGTTTGTTGCCCAGAATGAGCGTCCTCCTCCTGTCAACAATCAAGGTGTTGCTTTCCCTGTGATGAATTACCGAAGAGATATTCCAGCAGCTGGGATGGTAGATCCAAGGGCCCTTGACGATGGTAGAAGACTCCGAGTATTGGAAGAGCAAATGAAAGCTTTGAAAGCCAAAGATGCTGTCAACCTAGATGCTGTAGGCATGTGTTTGGTTCCTGACCTGGTGTTGCCTTACAAGTTCAAAGTGCCGAAATTTGAGAAGTACACGGGAGATAGCTGTCCAAAGCTGCATTTGATGATGTTCTGTCGAAGAATGACTGCGTTTGCGCGAGATGATAAGTTGATGATCCATTGCTTTCAAGATAGTCTGACTGGGGCATCTTTGAGGTGGTATATGCAGTTAGAGAGGACTCAGATTCAGTCATGGATGGATTTAGCCAGAGCTTTTCTGAAGCAGTACGATTACAACCTAGACATTGCTCCTTATCGCATGCATTTGCAAGAGTTGTCTCAAGAGATCAATGAACCAATCAGGAAGTATGCTCAGAGATGGAGAGAATTTGCTGCTAGAGTGCGTCCCCCGCTGTTAGACCAAGAGCTGGCAAGCATGTTTGTGGATTCCCTACAATATCCGTACTTCAAAAGATTGCTCGGAATTCCGGCAAGTTTCTCTGACGTGGTAGCATTAGGAGAACGCCTTGAGTACTCCATAAGAATGGGGAAAATTCAGATTACTTCATATGATCAAGCTGGTGAAACTGAATACCCTTGTGACTATCAGAGTGAAGAAGAAGTTGTGATCAACTCAGTCATGCCAAAGGTTGAATATCCTCGAAGCGAATCAGTGAATTTTGTTGGTTCATCATCTTATCAGAGATCAGTACCTCCCGTGGCTTGTTATACTGAACAGACAGCCGTGCCTGGGGCACTCTATCAGGAATCTTATGTCGCTTCCATTGCAAAGCAGCGAGCTCGTGGCCGAGGTTATCAGAATCAGCGTCAGAATCAGAACAGACCTCGCAACAACTTGGAACGAAGGAATGCTCCTTCTCACCCAGTGCCTATGCCGTACAGCCAGTTGCTACCATCTTTGATTCAGAAGTCTTTGGTGGAACCTAAAGCTCTTAAGCCAGTTCCAGAACCTTACCCTCCTGGGTATAATCCCCACGTTCAGTGTGGTTATCATGGTGGCTCTCCGGGGCATTCAACCGAAGATTGTAAAGCATTTCAGGCGAAGGTACAGCAGTTGATTGATCAGGATCGCATTTCCTTTCAAGAAGGATTTCTGTTTGTTCATCCCTAACCGCTCAGCTGGCTAAGCTCATAGATTCAGAAGGGTATTCCCCAGCAAAAGCCAGTGGTTCAGACAGGCAGGCGCCTCAGCAGTGGAAGTTCTCAAGCTTTTATATCATTTGCATTTGTAGTTTCTTTTCTGTTAGTTACTACCTGCTTTTTAACATTGTATGTTTCGAATGGTGATGATAATAAAGTGACTATGCATTTTTCTGAATTAATCATGTCGCTGTCGCTCATTTATGGCATTGCACTGACACTTGCATTTTATTCACTCCATTTTTTCGCTGTGACTAGAAAAGTTAGGAGGGAGGATGACGAAACTGAAACTCATAACCAATGATTGTATGCTTTCAGATAAGACCTTACCGATGACGTACAAGGCATTGTTTCAAATTCCCTAAACACTGGAGAGATAAGGAGTTAGTCCATTGCCAACCACTTCGAGCCAGGAAGTAGAAGTTTTTCGGACTTATAAACCCTCACATCTTAACCCGGGGCAGGGTAGTTGTCAGTTAGCTTGACCGAGCGTTCAAGTCTTATAGAGGAGTGTTGTCTTTCAAGGACCAATCAGTTGATACCTTTCAAGAGGTCAAATCTCACCTATCAGGAGTGAGACGGTTACAATCCTTTCGGAGCAATCAAGACAACCAGTGTCACACGACTTTGTTCCAAAAGAAAGAAAGAAAGAAAGCCCGCTAAGTAAAAAGATGAGAAAGCTAATACTTAGGCAAAAATTAGGGCATCCCGCTGGACTTCAAAAGAAATCGGAAAAATCGAAAAGAACTCAAAATGAGTCAGTCCAGGCAAAAATTAGGGAATCAAAAGAATGAAAAACAGGGTTAAAAAGAAAATTTTCCCCAGCAAATCACAAAGTCGTGTACACAGACACCGAAAGCGAAGAAGGAGTAACTATCACTCTAGAAGAAAAGCTTGTGAATTCCTTAACTGTGGTTCTTACCATTCAACATACTTCTCGAAGAGGCGAGCGCTTGTGCCAGGTTAACTGAACCTTAGGATCGGAGACCATCACGTAGAAGGGGTGGGTACAAATCAAATTTGAGCCAAATATCCCTTGTTTCACGAACCGTGAACCCGACCACGATACAACCCTCAAAAGACCTAATTGAGGTAGGGTTAGTCTGAAGCGCATTACGATAAGGTTGAGTAACCTGACTCCTTCTTGACTTGCTAGTCACATCCTTGTGGTATTTTCACTGACCATGTAAGCACTGCGTTTGAACTTTGGTTCATTCGTCACTCTCAATCATATGCATGTAAATGAGTGACAGCTCAAAATTTTTTTCAAAATCTGCATAACCACTGCATTAAGATTACCATTCGTGAACAGACGATTCTAATTGCAGGTTAGTAGTTGGCATGAAAGAAATTCCATCAGGGAATCATCAAATAGGACTGAGTAATCCAGCAGTCTGAACCAGAATGGTGTATGTTGTGAAGCCTTGTGAATCAGGGGCATTATCTTCCAGTAAGTTCAGTATCAGTCAGTCTGAGGACAAGTCCCGAAGTTCCAGTTGAGCAGGGGGCAGTTTATTTGAGAAGTAGTTGATCAGAAGCGAGTCTTCTCGAGAGCCAATCAGGGGCAATTATGCAGAGCGCTGAGATTTGAAAGCAGATGCTTCCAATGGATAATCAGATCGGGTTGAGTCGCTAGAACGCTCATTCAGGGGCAAGTCATCGCAGAGAATGTTGAAATCAAATGGGTTGTTAGGTGTTTAATTGGAGATTGAATTCTTTTTTCGTGCAGATGTCGGGGCAAGTGTTCTCGAGGTCTTCTCGTAGCAAGTTGTTCGGAGCAGGTATTCCCAAGAGTTAGATTGGGGCAAGGTGCATTGTAATGGGGCAAGTTGTGCAAGCCAGTCTTTTATCCCCCAGCTGAGTGTACCAGGGGCAAGTCATTCAAACCAGCTTGTTTATCCCCAGCCGGAGTGGAGTATCGAGGAATCATGTCAATACCCTTATCGAAAACCTTTCAAATAAGAAGATCTTGTTGTCGTTGGATCATTATCCTGCAGTTTAAACCTGTTGCGTGTCAGTAACCAGTCGTTTCCAAAGTCTAGTTCTCGTCTGGCCCACCTTCCGTAAGCATCAGTTCCCGTCCTGGTGCAGTTTATTGTAAGCAGCAGTTCCCGTCCTGGTGCAATTTATTGGTAATCAATTCTCGTTTGGTCACCGTTTCTTCAAGAGTTGTATCAGTTCTCGCCTGGTACAGGTCGTCGCGTAATCAGTTCTCGTGTGTTTTACCCTATGTGTTATACCAGTTCTCGCCTGGTGTACGTTAGCTTTCAGCCAGTTCTCGCCTGGTTGTCTATACCTCAGTCTGTTATCCAGTCAGCCTCGTCTGGTTCAAAAACAAAAATCTAAAGGTATCTGACACAATATTTCCCAATGACCCGCATGTTGTCATGTTCCCCGACACGAAGCTCAACGGATATCAGCGCTTCGAGTAATGTTTGAATTCCTTGTGGATATTGTCAAATCAGAATTGTTACTCTTCAGCAGATGAAAGTTGCTTATTATCCCCGGAAGAGTCGAGATTGTCTTTTACCCCGTATCAGAGTAGGATCAGGAGTATCTTCAGCAGATTAAGATTGATATCCTTGATAGTAGGAGCATTTCCAGCAGTGTGCTGCGCGTAATCAACCTCAGTTTGGGTCAATTCCTGCAGAGCATAATCAGTTGCCAATGGTTTGAAGAAAGCATCCCCGAGCAGAGTTGTCTTTCTTTCCCCAGTGAAGTCGCCAAGCAGGGTTGCCTTTTCATTTCTCCAGCAGGGCAGTTATCCCCAGCGGATTTGATTTCTCGTTTCCAGCATTTATTTTGCTGAGATG
Organism: Lathyrus sativus; assembly: GCA_963859935.3. Classification (NCBI taxonomy): domain Eukaryota; kingdom Viridiplantae; phylum Streptophyta; class Magnoliopsida; order Fabales; family Fabaceae; genus Lathyrus; species Lathyrus sativus. The sequence goes on along the minus strand of OZ012741.1, from coordinate 400,615,596 downwards.
GTTCTGTGACTTCAGGTCATCCCCAGTAGAGTTGACGTTTCCTTCGGCATTTATTTTGCCAAGTGGTTTTCAGACCTGGTGTTCTCTGGCAGCTCGAGCCTGCATTAGCATTTGCATATATAGCCATTGCATCTAACAAGCATATAGCATATCCATGCCGTCTGGGCCTCGCATTTTCAAACAAAACGCATAGCATTTACATGTCGTATAGGACATTGCATCATTTCAAGCATACGCATGTCGAAACATAGACCAAGATGGTTACCTATTGGATTTCGAATCTGTTCACCTGCAGAGTTGTTTGGTTCAGCTTCTCGTCTTCCCCAGCGGAGTGATTCTTCATATTTGGTTGTTACGTCAGCATCGGAAAAAAAAACAACAACAACAACAACAACAACAACAACAACAAAGATTGACATATATCAGACTTCTGAAGCTGCCCCCTTCGTCAAAATAGGTGACAGGCAGTTCCATTCAGAATTCCCCAGGAGAATTGTCCTCAAGTTCGCAGTGAACTGTGAGTCGACCAGATTTGATCCCACGAGAGAGATGGGAATCAAGGTGTTTGCTTTACGAAGCGTTATTTCAATACTTGTGGTGTCACACAGGTGTTGAAAAGGAGAAGAAAATTTATCAGAAAATTGACCAGTTGTTGCCGTGACAACCAAACTTCAGTTTATTGGAAGCTATTCCTCAAGCAGCTTTGATGTATATTCTTGCGGTTGGCAAATTTCAGGGTTCCATTTGTATTCAACCGTCATCTACCTTGAATGTTTGAAGGCTGAGCGCTCTTCACCCATTCAGGTCGAAGCCGCTTGAATAGGGGCAGCTGTTGCACCCCAAAATTTGACCAATCGGGTCTCGTATTCGGCTCGATGTTTCGACGCATAATCGCATTCGCATTTGCATATTGCATACAGTGCATTTTTCATTTGTATTGATTTTATCAGGGATCACAGCTCCCGTCTCGTGTTTCAGGTGTTTTTGATCAGTAGAATCGATTTTTGGGATATTTCGGTGCCCGTTTATTTTTTACCGATTATTTTTGGGTCGTTCGGTGCTTATTTTGTCCCTCTGAGAATTATGGTGATTTTTCTAGATTTTATGGCATTTTTTTGGGATTTTAAATAGATTTTAAATCATATATAGAATTTTATAGAAATAAATAGATTTTAAATTCATTTTAGGGTTTAATAGGATTTTTAAATAGATTTTAATATTTTTAAATAATATAGATTTTTTAATAGGATCTTTTTAATAGTCTAAATAGATAGAATTTTTCTCATTAATAAATAGTTTTTGTTGATAGAAATTAAATGTTTTTAATGCTATAGAGTAATATAGATTTTCTTTTAGACTAGTTAAATTTTTGAATATATTTTAGATATAGAATTAATAGATTTTTCTTCTTTTATAGAAATAATAAATAATTAGATTTTTCATATATTAGATATTAAATAGGTTAATAGGAATTAGAGTTTTCTTTTATAATAATTTTTTTCATAGAATTTAATGTGGCTTTATTAGAGAATATTATTAGAAGTATATCAATAGATTTTAGAATATTATTAATTAGGAGTTAATTGGAATTTTTAGGGTTTAATTGAGTTTAGTTTCTATTAATCATAATGCAGATTTTTGTGAGTTTTGTCCCATTTTCGTTTTGGGCCCAGCTAATTCGCAGGCCCAGTTGATGAATTTACCCAGAAAATGTCCAAAATCAGTCCAGTTGCTTCCACCGGATTCCAGCTACTTCCAGAAGATTCCAGAAGGCGCCAGAATTTCTCAGCTTTAAATAGCAGGCCACGTGTTGGCCCAAGGGGGCCCCACGCTGCATGTTCAGGCCACGCCACGTATCCCTCATTCAGTCTCTCTCAGCCACGCTGCCCCACACGTGGAGGGCATGCAGAGACCCACTCCACTAACTGCCACCACGCGTCATCATCACACCATCTCACCGGTGAACCACACCGGCCGGCCTGCATGGCCGGCGGCCGCCGTAGCATCACCGGAGAAATCCTAACTCCAGAATCCGGCCACATCCAACCATCTTCATCTTCTTCCCCTCGTCTCCACCACCAAATCCAGATTCTGATCACCAGAAACCACCGCCGTTTCCAGAATCCGGCCACCGTCGTCCTCTCCCAAAAACTCATCAGAACGATGAACATCATCATCATCTTCACGCATCAACGAACTCCAGAACTTCATCAGAAGGATGAATCTCCATCATCAGTGTCCATCCTTCATCACGAATCCACAAGGTTCATGTATTCTCCAGATTCAACCGTTTAATGATCTTCATCAGAGAACCTCCAACCTCAACCCTCAATCATCATCTCAGATCTGCATTCATTCAACTCTCAGTTTTTGTCCTCGGCGTTTCTTCCCTGATTATTCTTCATTCGCTTCTGTTCAACAATCACACTCTCATTTTGTTTCCAGATCCAACAGCGCATGCATCGTTCATATCACCATCTCCAGAAGAACGTCAGCAAGAACCTCCTCAAGCCATTTCCAGACATTGCCTTCGATCACCACAAACAAAGAATCACCAAAACTTCATCAGATCTAGGTCTAAAATCTTCATCAAACACGAACGAGATCCACAGTTCTTCACGATCCATCAGCGTTCATGGAACTTCAACCATTTTTTCGGACGTCTTCAGTTCGTTTGTCAAGAACACCCAAGAATCTTCAACCGTCTTTCCAAGAGTTCGTGCAAATGCTAATCTTCAGCAATATTGGTGAGGTTCTTGGTGTGAAGAAAGTTGAGAGGAGACGGAAATGAATTTCAGCCGGTGAGGAGTGGAGTTGAGTACGGCGGCGCTGAAGGAGAAGAGAGAAGACAGAGCTAGGGTTTTCAGACCCTGAAAGTGAAGAGAAAGTTGGGTTAGGGAGATTGGGCTTCAGGCCCAATTCCATTTTTTTGGCATACACTCTTTCGTTTTTTTTGGCTGAAGGAAGTGGGCTTGGGCCCAAAGCGTTTACTTTGCACGCCCCCAGATTACTCAGTCACACCCCCTGTTGCGCTTTTTTGAGAGACTTGGGCTGGGCCCAGTTTATTTGTTGTTTTTTTTATTTTCTGCTTAGTTACACCCTGTGTAACAGTATACCCCCCCCCCCTTTTATGTTTTTTTTTCTTTTACATTTTTTTGTATGTATATTCCATATAAAAAAAATAATAATAAAGAAAAAGGAAATAGTAAAAGAAAAGAAAAAAAAAAGAATATAGAAAAAAGATTATGAAAAAAGGAAAAGAAAAAGAAATATATTTGAAAATAGAGAAAAATATGTGAAGAAATGATTGGAAAAAAAAGAGAAAAAATATTAAAGTAGGTTTAATATTTTTTAAAGCATTTTCTTTTAGGGATATTTTCATAGACTTTATTTTTCGACTTTTAGGATAGAATTAGAGGCCCATTTGTTAGGGGGCTATTTTCATTCGATTTTTTCAAGATAGAATAGGATAGCGTTTCCTAGGAGATTTATTTCAGTATTCAACCCATTGTAATCATTCTTTCAGAGATTAATAAAACGAGATTTGAGCTGTGGTCCCGTAGTTAGTCGAACTACAGCTGCTCTGATTCTTCGTACCAGACGAAGATATGTAGGCATAGGATGCGATATCCTAACGAGCACACTAACGACTAACTTTTGTTCTCTCGCGGCTGTGCGATCGAGACTTTCCCGCTGACGACTAATTGATACCCTTTTTCTCTCTTGCCCGAGTGCATTTGAGACCAAGCCATAGTTTGACCATAGGTTCCCGACCCTGTGAAACCAGTTGTTTTTCTCACTGCTGTGTGAGAATGTTTGTTTAGCCGTAGTTAGTCTGAACTACGCAAGGCTCTGATCTTCCATGCAGTGGAAGTACGTAGGCACAAGACGCGAGGTCTTGGCGAGCCAATTTTTTTTTCCCGTAGTCCCGAACTACGTTGACTCTGACTTTCTCTCTCGAGAATACGTAGGCATAGAGTGTGACGCTCTATCGAGTCAATTCCCCTCCTTTTAGATTTAGCAGCCGTAGATAGATTGTTTTGCATCCAGTAGACAACCCAAGCAAGCGTGGATCCCGTCGAGTACGACGGACGTGAGGGGTGCTAGTACCTTCCCCTTGCGTAACCGACTCCCGAACCCAGGCTATGGTTGCGATGACCATACCTTTTCCCCGTTTTTTGCGAGGTTTACTTCGAGCGTTTCCTTTCCCGCTCTGAGGGATAAATAACGCACGGTGGCGACTCTTCTGTCAGCCGGCGCCGATTTTCGCAGTAGCGACAGGGTGCATTCAGCATGGTTTTCACGTTCAAATTGAACTGGGCTCAGTACTGGGGGGGTGGGGATATCACTAAAACACTTAGGCCCGCCCGTTTCACTAAATGAAACGGTGCGTTTAGGGCACCTACATCTCTCCCTCCAAATTTCAGAATTAAACTCCAGCCACACGATGGGCTCTGGGTCAAAGGTCCAACAAGCCATGGACGATCACGATTGCTTCTTCTTCCTTGCGCCATGAAAGCTAGGGTTTATACACTCCATGGAAGCCATGCACGCACCACTTTCAACCTCTCGGTTCTCCTTCCACAATCCATGAAACACCACGATCCAAACATGAAAAACACTTCAAATCTCTCCCTCTATACGTCTATGCCATTAGTTCATTCCAAATCTCGATGAATCATTCAAACCGATCGAGACAAGCCTTGACTCCATGAAAATACTCTGGTATGCATCATCAAGATTCTCAACCAAACCTATACTAATCTCTTCTATACTTCACGTAGATCATTCTGCATTAACAACCTAAGATTATTATGGCCTATCCTAAGAGTTCTAAGTCCTAACAGTTCCAAGCACCTGTCAACAATTATCACTAAACTACTCCTAATTAACCAGAAATGCTCTACTAACATCCTACATCATTATTATACTAACAAACTAATGCTAAACTAACTACATCGAGCGATGGCAGAGAAAATGCACCTGATGCAAAAGCTTGGAGATGGATGTTGAACTCGTGGATCTGAGGCTTCTAATGCTTGGATCTTGATCAACTATCTCAGTGCTTGATTCTGTTTGCAAAACCTTGATGATTCTTGCCTTGGATCTTGCTGTCCACTTGAAATTGCAATTTGGATATTGATGATTATGGTGCTCGAAAATGGATCAATTTCAATCAGATCTTTGTTGATCTTTAGTCCATGATGATGATTGAATATGGTGGAATCAATGTTGATGAGAATTGATGCTGAATTTGTGAGATTGAAGTGAATTTGCAACTTGGAGAATGAGAGAACTTTGGGAAATTTTTGGTGAAAAATGAATCCAACCCTTGCTCAATTCTGATTTCATGAATATATAATGCTCAAATGAACTTTCTAGAACCATCTTGCAACTTCCCTTGCATTCCAAATTGAATCCATTTTGGTTATGTTTCTTCAAATGCAAGTAACCATAAATAACTTTGATTTTTTCCACTAAGCTCAAAAATGTACTTGAACCATTGTTCTTAGAATGTGTTTTGGACCCAAAATCATATATGGGAAGTCTCCATTTGGACTTATAAATCTATCAAACCATTTTTCACTTTGACTTTATTTAAGTTATAAGCCATTTTAGTTCAAATTTGACCAATCATGCAACTTCATGTTATGAGCTTTTCCAACAATTTGTGACCTTCTTTCTAGACTCAAAATGTCATTTGGAGCAAGTTTGATGTTGTAAGTTTTTTCATTTGAGGCCTCCTTGTATGCGTTTTGGACATAGGTTAAAATGACCTGTAATTCACAAATGACCAAAATACCCTTTGCTTGCCAAGACCATAAGTTGAGTTCCACACATCATATGAAGGCATGCTATACCATTCTAGAAATATAAGACAATGAGGAACAATTCCTATGTTGACCAGAAATTCATTTGAAATCTCCTTGAGGGGTAAAACTAGCTTGGAAGTCAAGTCACTTTCACAGACAAAATTTCAGATACCTCAGATGACCTGTAACTTGCAAGGACCATAACTTGAGTTATATAAATCTCCTTGATGTCTTCCACCACTCAAATTAAAGGTCTTGAGATCCTCTACAAGTTTCATGTTGGCCAAGGATCCATTTGAAGCTAGCATTTTGACTTATCTTGCTTGGAAATTTGACCTAAACTAGGGGATTTTACACAGAAACCCTAATTTAGAAGCTCCTCTTCTCCTTGATTTCTCTTGAATTCTTCTTGGCATATCTCCATATCCTTCTTTATATGTCCAATGATGAACCCCACATCTCTCCACTAGACTTGAATGCCCCTTAAATCAGTCAATTGACCTAGGGTTGACCTAGGGTTGACCCAGATGAAACCCTAGTTGACTGCCTTCAGCTATAGCTCTTGTGCTCTCATCAATGACTTGTCTCCTTCTTTAAATGACTTTCTAAGTCCTCCAATATGTCTAGATACTCCCCATGCCTTCAACTCACAGCTCACAACCCTCTTGTTGACCCTCAGATACCATCAGCTAGGAGATGGACTCAAGGTTTGATCTGCTGAACTCTTTGCTTTCAAATTCTTTCCTGATGACTTGAATGAGATTGAATTAGGATAATAACCTCTTGATAGGCTTCTAGAGATGAGAATAATGATTGGTCCCCCTGTTGTATGACTTGTTATGCTTATGCTATGCAGATGATTAGACTATGCATATGACTCTATATGCAAATGCTAATGACATTGAAACATAAATCAAGGGAATAAGGTTGGGCAAATTTTAGGGTGCAACAGCTGCCCCTATTCAAGCGGCTTGGACCCGATTGGGTGAAGAGCCCGGAGCCTTCAGACATTCGCGGTACGAGACGGTTGAATACTAGGAACCCAGAAATTTGCCAACCGCAGAAATAAACTGCGCCACTGCTTGGGGAACGACATTCATCAGCTGAATTTAACTGTTACGGCAACCCACTGATCTCGTGCGACCGTGCTGGGGATTGTCTTCATCGTTCTGAAGAGGATTCTGTCATAACAGGTTGCTTTCTTGTCCAAGTTAGGACTCTGTCTGTCATCAATACGAAGAAATCTCAACTAAGACCTGTCCACGTTAGGATTCCACTTGTCGTTAACCCAGAAAAATCTCGGCAACTCCGCTAGGGATAATTCGTCTGCATTGCCATAAACTGAATCGTCCACGTTAGGAATAAAACTCTTCCACGTTAGGAGTAACACCTGCCCACGTTAGGAATCATTTCTTCTGTATCTGTCCACGTCAGGACTAACCCTTTCATCTTTCCACGTCAGGAAGCGATCTTCTTTCCACATGAGGAGAACTATATCAATCTGTCCTCGTAAGGACTCCGATACCACTTGACATATCCGCGTCAGGACTCCAATCTTTCCACGTAAGGAATTCAACTTTGGTTCTGAACCTGTCCACGTCAGGACTCAACTTTCCACGTAAGGAGTGCATCATTCTTCCACGTTAGGAACACAACTTTTCTTTCCACGTCAGGAATACAAGCCTCTTTCCACGTAAGGAATGCTATCCGTTTTCCACGCAAGGAAACATAACTTTTCCACATAAGGCAACCAATTCCTTCCGATTTGTCCGCGTCAGGACTACATTTTTCCACGTAAGGAATGCCATCTTACTCTGTCCACGTAAGGACTCCCCTCTTTCCACGTCAAGAATGTTGTCATTTCCACGTAAGGAAACTATCTTTTGATACGTCCGCGTAAGGACTACATCGTCCACGTTAGGACCCACTTCTCCATGTTAGGAATAATAATTTCTTTGATTTGTCCACGTCAGGACACTGATCTCGTCTTGATTTGTCCACGTTAGGACTCAGGCGTCTTCGACCCGCTGAGGAAATAAAACTTGTCCACGTAAGGACTCACACGCTTGTCTGATCTGTCCACGTCAGGGCACCAACACAAAGAGTAATCACTTTTGTCAAAGTCATGACCTCCCATTCCCCTAATTTCGAGAACCCGAATCTGTCCACGTTAGGACTAACACACCTCACCAATCCGGGGAAATAAACCTGTCCACGTTAGGACGCCCACTTCTGAAGAAATCCCGTCAACATAGGAATAAATTGTCCACGTCAGGACTTAGTTCTCCAATGATCCTCACCCACAAACTCCTCAGCACCAACGTGACAGCGACTTTGAGGCGGACTCTACTGGGGATGTCTGGAAACCAACCTATCGGACGCCTGTTCTGATAACCGGCGGTGGCCTCTGAAATTCTGATTCATGGAACCCCTGATGACAACTAATTCTGCCTGGGAATAAAGAGAGACTTATCCTGGTAACTCTGTGGGGAATACTGCCGAAACTGACATTATCATTGGATGGCTCATGCCGAGATCTTGAATGCTTGGTAGTTCATTTAAGCAAGAGTTCTCTCCACCTGAACTGCTAGAGTACAGAAACTGCTTCAGCAAAATAATGCCGACTCCGCCGGGGATAGCCAGATGCTACAGAATTATTCCAGCAAAATAAATGCTGGAAGGGTGAAGTCAACCCTGCTGGGAAATTGGGAACTCAAACCGAGCACCCTGTTGAGGTAACCCCCTGCTGGGGAAAATAACCTTGCTGGGGAATAGCAGATGTGCATAGTACGATCGGACTTTCTGCTGGAACGTGACCTGATATTACACAGTATCTCTAACAAAATAAATGACAGGAACCACCATCAGCTCTTGGGAGAGCCTTGATCTCCGGGTTCCACTGGGAGGAAAGAACGTTTGCAAAGAGAATTCCGCTGGGGATGGGATGATTCTCTTGGGGTGAACTCCACCGACCCCGCTGGGATAGAGTGCATGACCCTGCGGGGAAAGATGAACCTGTCTGAACACAGCCTTACGATCTTGGAATCGCCAAACGCTATTGAGGGTGAATAACTTTTCTGCTCCCTTTGGGCAAGCTATGGCTAGCTGGGGAATTCTATCCTTCTTCAGGAAGAACATGCATGACCTGCGTGGGGATCAAGTCTTTCGTTATCGCAATCTTTTGATCATCTTCCTCGTATGGTTACGAAACCTGTAACAACACAAACAAGACACGACAAGCCTATGCAATCAAATCAATTCAGGTTAGTGACGTTACACTCAGTTAATTCAAAGCTTTAACAATTGTTGGCAAGGGCCAGTGATGTTATACTCATGCTAGCTTCACTAAACTTAGGCGTTTTATCATGCACAAAACAGTAAAGAACCAACATCAAGTACTGAATAACATATTTTATTGATTGGGCCCCTGAATGGGCGGAAATTTTTTTTGTACACGGGATGTAACTCCTGAAAAGAGGAAGCTACGCAAAGCAAATACATAAGTATGCACAAGAAGCATGAATATTTTGACAAATTAAATTTTGTACACATGTCGGCAACGGGATGCAGATGAACACCACGAACTGATCCTCCTATGACTCATCCGACTCTAATGCTTTCCCGGTATCCATTTTTCCGAAGAGACTGTATCCGATAGTCGACCCCTCAAGTATATTCTCCCGCATTGATGCTCATTGCAATTATCCAATCTGGACCGCAGTCATTTGCTTTTCAAATCCCTAACTTTTGCGTGAACCGCCCTTTATGGGTTTTCAGTTCGCCGGGATACCCTTTTTTGCCGAAGCCGCCCAGTGTAGGTTTTCAACTTCGCGGGTGTACATTTTTTTCAATTTTATCCCTAACTTTTGCCCGAACCTTTCATTCTATTTTTGGTTCGCCAGGATGCCCCATTTTTGCCTGGACTCTCTTTTTCTGTCCAGCGGGTCTATTTTAAGCAAAGTATTTTTTAACTGCGTCCGAATTCACAGGTGACGTGAAGTCTTCTCCGTCCATGGTGGACAACAACAACGCTCCTCCTGAGAAGACTTTACTAACAACGTATGGCCCTTCGTAGTTGGGGGTCCACTTGCCCCTGTGATCTGCTTGCGGCGGGAGGATCCTCTTCAGCACAAGGTCGCCCGTCTGAAAGCTTCGCGGATGTATCTTCTTGTCGTACGCTTTCTTCATTCGGCTCTGGTACAAACGACCGTATGCTAGGGAAGCTAGCCTCTTCTCTTCCATTAAGCTCAGTTGGTTCAATCTATTCGTTACCCATTCTGCCTCGTCCAGCTGAACGTCTCGCAATACCCTCAGAGAAGGGATCTCAACTTCCAATGGTAATACCGCTTCCATTCCGTATACCAACGAGAACGGAGTTGCCCCGGTTGATGTGCGTACTGTCGTACGATAACCGTGCAAAGTAAAAGGTAGCATTTCATGCCAATCCTTATAGGTCACCACCATTTTCTGAACAATTTTCTTGATATTCTTATTGGCCGCCTCAACAGCGCCATTCATCTTGGGTCGGTAAGGAGAGGAGTTGTGATGTTCGATCTTGAAATTCTGACAGAGCTCCTTCATCATTTTGTTGTTCAGATTTGAACCATTATCCGTGATTATCCGCTCGGGAATCCCATATCGGCAAATGATATCTCTCTTGATGAATCTGGCTACCACCTGCTTCGTTACATTCGCGTAAGACGCCGCTTCCACCCACTTGGTGAAATAATCGATTGCTACTAGGATGAACTGATGCCCGTTAGAAGCCGTCAGCTCGATCTTCCCAATCATATCGATTCCCCACATCGAGAATGGCCATGGAGATGACATCACATTTAGAGGACTCGGAGGCACGTGTATCTTGTCAGCATAGATTTGGCACTTGTGGCACTTCCTCGCGAACTTGAAACAATCAGTTTCCATCATCAGCCAAAAATAACCTGCCCTCAGCAGCTTTCTCGTCATAGCATGCCCACCAGCATGCGTACCAAAGGTACCTTCGTGAATTTCCTCCATGAGAAGCTTTGCCTCTTTCTCGTCTACACAACGCAACAATACCAAATCGTGGTTCCTTCTGTATAAGACGCCATCCGGGTTCAAATAGAAATTACCCGCTAATCTCCTGAGAGTCTTCTGATCTTGACTGGATGCCCCAGCTGGATACTCTTTATTCTTCAGGAAATTAAGGATATCAAAATACCACGGTTTGTCATCAGATGCTTCATCAATAGCAAATACATAAGCTGGCCTGTCCAACCGAGAGATAGTGATTTGGGGAGCCTCGTTCCAGAAGTTGACCTTGTACATGGAAGACAAAGTGGCAAGGGCGTCAGCCATTTGATTTTCTGCCCGCGGTACGTGATGCAATTCAACCTTGTCGAAGAAAGGCAACAATCTCCTTGCATAATTCATGTAATGTATCAAATTAGGCTGCCGTGTTTCCCATTCCCCTTTGATCTGATTCACCACCAGAGCTGAGTCTCCGTATACGTCCAGATGTTTGATTCGCAAATCAATGGCTTCTTCAAGCCCCATTATACAAGCTTCGTATTCGGCCTCATTGTTGGTAACGGCAAAGGTCAATCGGGCGGTAAACGGGATGTGCGACCCGTGTGGCGTCGTGATGATTGCCCCTATCCCGCTACCGTAAGCATTCACAGCTCCATCAAATATCATCTTCCATTTGGAACCCAACTCTGGTCCCTCGTCTGGCAATGGTTCTTCACAATCTTTCATCTTTAGGTACATGATATCCTCGTCAGGAAAATCAAACCTCATCGATTGGTACTCTTCAATAGGCTGCTCCGCCAGATACTCAGACAGCACACTCCCCTTTATAGCCTTTTGCGAGACGTATTGAATATCGTATTCAGTCAAGACCATCTGCCAACGGGCAATTCTTCCCGACAACGCCTGCTTTTCGAATACATATTTGATAGGATCCATCTTCGAGATGAGCATGGTTGTATGATTCAGCATGTACTGCCTCAAACGCTTGGCGGCCCAGGCTAGCGCGCAACAAGTTTTCTCCAGCATTGAGTACCGAGATTCACAATCTGTAAATTTCTTACTCAAGTAATAGATCGCATGCTCTTTTCTCCCTGTCTCGTCGTGTTGACCGAGAACACAACCCATGCTTCCCTCAAGAACCGTCAAATACATTATCAAGGGTCTACCTGCCACCGGGGGTATCAGAATGGGAGGTTCCTGCAAATACTGCTTTATTTTATCGAACGCCTTTTGACAATTTTCGTTCCACGTTACAGCTTGATCTTTCTTCAACAGCTTGAATAATGGTTCACACGTGGCCGTTAGGTGAGATATGAACCGGGCAATGTAGTTCAATCTCCCTAAAAACCCGCGCACCTCTTTCTCTGTTTTAGGCGTCGGCATTTCTTGAATTGCTTTTATTTTAGCAGGATCGACCTCTATTCCTCTTTCGCTTACGATAAACCCCAGGAGCTTACCCGATCTCACCCCGAAGGTGCATTTATTAGGGTTCAGCCTCAGCCTGAACTTCCTAAGCCTTTTAAACAACTTCAGCAGATTTACCAGATGCTCTTCCTCCGTCTGGGATTTGGCAATCATATCGTCAACATAAACTTCGATCTCTTTATGCATCATGTCATGGAAAAGAGTCGTCATCGCACGCTGATATGTTGCCCCAGCATTTTTCAAACCAAAGGGCATCACTTTGTAGCAAAATGTTCCCCACGGCGTTATGAAAGTAGTCTTCTCCATATCCTCTGGCGCCATTTTAATTTGATTGTAGCATGAAAAGCCATCCATGAAGGAGAATACGGAGTACTGAGCAGTATTATCAACTAACACGTCAATGTGAGGAAGTGGAAAATCGTCTTTTGGGCTTGCTTTATTCAAATCTCTATAATCCACGCACATTCGAACCTTGCCATCTTTCTTTGGCACTGGTACGATGTTGGCAACCCATGAAGGATACTTCGTCACAGCCAGGAAACCAGCGTCCCACTGTTTCTGCACCTCCTCTTTGATCTTCATTGCCATATCTGGTCGAGTTCTGCGAAGCTTTTGTTTGACCGGCGGGCAATCTTCTTTCAATGGCAGGCGATGCACGACCATATCTGTATCGAGCCCTGGCATATCCTCATACGACCAAGCGAATACATCACTATACTCTCTGAGCATTTCAACCAGTCTTCGCTTGATATCGCTCTGCAGCGCGGCTCCTATACGAATATTCTTCTCAACCCCTTCCGACCCCAAATTGATAATTTCGATGACCTCGTCGTGAGGCAGAATGGCTCTTTCCTCTTGCTTTACTAACCAAGACAGTTCTTCAGGAACGTCGCTATCTTCGACAACCTCTTCTTCAGCCTGAAACACCGGGTGCTCAAAGTCGGGACGAGTCATAGGTGGTTCAAGGATGTCATCTGAAAATGTTATCCTGCAAAAGGAATGGTTAAGTGCTTCAAAATGCGTATAAAGCGAATAACCCTGTTGCCATTTTATTGAAAAATACAAAACAAGAAAGACAGGGATTACGGTATTTGCACATGAAAAAACGCCATTTATTTAATGATTAACACGCAATGTTCATAACAACACAACCCTAAGCAAATTCTGATGCCCCGGGCAAGACATCAGATTATTCAACAATTAATAAAGCAAAGCATTACTGTTTAAAAGTCACAGGAACAAGCTCCTGAATAGACCAGTTGCACAGTCCTTGTCCTGGCGTGCTTGGCTGAATCCAGGCATCCATATCACAGTCGCTGTCTCCTTCATCAGACTCTGAAGCAGCATTGACAGTTTCATGACATACTCCACTGGCAGAGATGGTAATTGACTTTCTGAAACGGGGGGCCCCCACGGAAGGAGTTGATGACGACGGTTGGTACCCCAGTCCGAACCGGTCCATCTTCACAGGAATGTCCAGCACTTTGCCCCAGCCCTTGGCTTCTCCTGCTTCCACTAGAGCTTGAGCTTCCTTATACGATGAGACAGCTATCTCTGGCACTTTGCTCGGCCCGGGACGTTTGTCCTTGATGCGCAAACCTTCGAATGCCTGGCATGGCGTTTCGTGGATCTCTCCGTCGACTTCCACATATTTAAATGACGATAGATGGCTGACCAGGATGTCCTCTTCCCCGCACACGGTGACTACGCTGTCTCCGACCATATATTTTAACTTCTGATGCAGGGTAGACGTGACTGCCCCTGCCCCATGAATCCAGGGTCTTCCAAGCAAGCAGTTGTACGCAGGCTGTATATCCATGATATAAAACTCAGTTGCAAACACTTCCGGCCCCACTTGCAGAGGCAAGGTAATCGATCCAAAGACTGTTCTCCGCGTGCCGTCAAATGCTCTGACTACCAAATCACTGGGTGTACACAAAATTCCTCGAACATCCAGCTTCATCATCGCCTTCTTGGGCAACACATTCAAAGATGATCCGGTGTCAACCAATACATGCGACATTACTGATCCTTTACACTCAACAGATACGTGTAATGCCATATTATGATCTCTCCCTTTCGGAGTCAAGTCGAAATCGGTAAAGCCCAAGCTGTGGCCTGCATTCACATGTGCCAGCACTCCTTCCAGCTGATTTACGGAGACGTCTTGGGGTACGAAAGAAGTGTCCAGGACTTTCAGCAAAGCGTTTCTGTGAGCTTCCGAACACAACAGCAGTGACAGGATAGATATTTTGGACGGTGTCTGCTGCAGATGCTCCACAATCTTATAATCACTTTTTCGAATTAAGCGCATGAACTCTTCTACATCCTTCGATGCTGCCTCTTTTTCACTTGCTTGTACCGGAACATTTTCAACCACTTTCCCTTTTCCTTTCGCTAGCCTTTCAGCCTCCACTTCAGGAGATATAAAGACCCTGCCACTCCTCGTCATGCCTCCTGAACCAACAACATTATCCACAATCTCCGCTGGCCGTTTGTTAACATCAATCTTTATCCCATCACAATACACCTCTAACCCATATGACCATGGGACTGCTTTCGTGTTCTTGTACGGGATTGGCCCGGCCTTAGTTATGGTGATCGGTGGTCGCTGAGCTGGTGCTGCAATAGTGATCGTCTTCCGAGGAATCGTCACCGTGGCCACATCACTCTGATTATCCACTACGGCCCCTGCAGGCTCGTCAGTTGCCGCTCGATCAAACTGCAATATGCCCTCATCAATTAAAGCCTGAATGCCTTTCTTCAAATCCTCACACCCCCCAGCTAGGGTCCAACAATCTAAGCAATACTCGTTACATCCTGGGTAGACACCTCCTTGTAACAGTCGGCTCTTTATCTCGCTCAGCGGCGTCTTTAAATCTTCAACATTCATAATAAGATTCAGACCTTCCTCAGTCAGAACGGCGTTTGCCCCATGATTAGGCATGGGTTTCTGGACTATATTCGGACCTGCCGTTCCGAAATTGATAGTCTTGTTGTCTAAAAGATCCTGCACAACGTGCTTAAAAGCATGGCAACCTTCTATATCGTGACCCGGGGCTCCAGAATGAAACTCACAGTGCCTGCTTGCATCATAACCAAACGGGGGAGCTCCCGTTATCGGCGCCAGAGTTCTTTTCTCCACCAGATTCAATCCCAACAATGTCTGCAATAAATCGGCATAGGTTGAGGGAGGCTTCTCAAACACTCTTCTCGGTTTACTACCCTGGAATCTTCGTTGAGCCTGCTGTACCCCCTGCTGAGGCTGCTGCTGCTGTGGCATTGGCTGTTGCTGAACCGGTTGTTGTTGCTGGAGTGGTTGTTGTTGATATGGGATAGTAACACTCGCCACCTGCTGCGGCTGACGGTATTGACCTCGCCCCCTGCCTCGGCCCCGGCCTCGGCCTCCAAATACTGCGCTTGCCTCGCCCTGACGGCGCCCACCATAAGCTTTCCTATTACTGCCAGATGCAGTTGATTCCTCGACTTGGAACTTTCCTTGCTTAATGTTACGTTCAATCTTTTCTCCCATTAGAATCAGGTCTGAAAAACTGGCCAGAGACGTATGAAACAGCATATCATGAAACAGCCCTGTGAATGTGCCGACAAACATGTCATTCATTTCCTTATCTTCTACAGGAGGACGGACCCTGGCAGCCATATCGCGCCACCTTTGCGCGTACTCTTTAAAGCTCTCCCCCTTCTTCTGCGACAGTCCCGCCAATTGGACCCGATTGGGTGCCAAGTCGTTGTTATACTTGTAATGAGCTACAAATGCCTCTGCTAATTGCTTCCATGTCTTGATATCAGTTGGCTCCAACCCCATGTACCACTCTAGGGAAGGGCCCGATAGACTATCCTGAAAGAAATGCATTAGCATTCTTTCATCAGTGGAGTATGCAGACATCTTTCTGTAATAAGCTCGTACATGCACTTTCGGACATGTGTCTCCTTTATACTTATCGAACGCAGGAGCTTTGAATTTAATTGGCACCCTCAAACCAGGTACCAGACCCATGGTTGCCATGTCCAATCCCACAGCACTTTGATTTAAGACTCCCTTCATCTGCTCTTCCAGCATTCTAATCTTTTGGGAATCATCCATCGGCCCCTCGAAACCTCCTCCGGAGAAGGCGTCCTCCTGCTGATCTTCTTGCCACATACCGTTTCCAGCTCCGTACCCATCATATCCATTATTACGTCCAGCTCTGAACTGATTCATCCCCGGACCTCGGCCTCTGTTGCCGTACCCTTGAACACCTCCAGCAGGACCAAAAGCCATAAATCCAGTACCGTTTCCGTTTCCAAAGCCTCCGTAACCCTGATTGACCATACCATAACCATCTTGCCCAAAGCCTTGAGCATTAAAGCCATACTTCCCAGTGTTATCGAATCCCTGATCGTTGAATCCGAACCCAGTATTGACAAAGCCATTGCCTCCTAGATTATCTCCCAAGTTGACATCACCCAGCCCAACATTATGGACAGCGGTCTCATTCCCCACCCCGACGTTACCATTTACAGCAGTGGTAGCGTTGTTGACATTAGCAGCAGGTGTATTGATTACAGGCGGAGCCACTGGCGTGGGAGTACCGTCTCCATGAGCAGTATCGACCCGGACAGACTGATGATCTTCATTACCATGACCAGCGTTTCGGGCCAACAGAGGCTGGACCATGGCCTGCAAATTCTCCTGCCCTTTCGCTATAGCTTCCATGGTCTGCATGAAGAGGGCGAGCTTCTCGCGCACATCTTGCATCTCGTTCTGCATTTGGTCCATGATTTTTCGACAATTGGAGCGGGTAGAATAGCGGTGCGGATGCTGATCTGCAATCCTGTTAAGTACCTGATGCAAAGCAGGAAATAAGACACCATCCAAAGATTACCTGTAATGCAATATGAATATGAATGCAATGCAATGTGTCCGTGCATTAGGGAAATTCATTCCCCCAGCTCTAGTGCGAAGGTGCCGGTGCAGTGACAGTGCTGACAATAGGAATATCGGAGCTGAATCATAGAAAGCCTCATATATTGCAGGGAGAATCAATAAGCCCAGGGTACAATATCACTGAGAGTACAAAGAAGGCATGACCTCAACCAACAATCCTGGTGATGGTCAGCACTATGCAAATAAAGCATACAAGTTACTACATGAAATGATCAAATCCTCCCAAAAGTCTGGTACTCCTCTATCAACTTCTTGGTCTCCGGATGGCTTGGCCGATCAAGCAGCCCTTCAACAAGCTGGTTTCTCCTCTTAAGGACACGGCGTACGTCTTCAGCAGTTTCTTCCCATGTTGCTTCTCCGAAGCAATCTTCTAACTTTCGCTTCTGAGACACTGCTTCATCTCTGGATTTGATTGCCTTGTTCAGTGCATGCTGGACACTATACCGGGTCATCACTTCCTCCTCACACTTCTTGATGCTAGACTTCAACTTCTCTTCGAGGTCGGAAATTTGCTGCTTCGGCTTATCTTCCCTCTTCTTATTGTTGGTGAGTGTAGCATTCCAAGTCTTATTGCAAGAAGATATCTCTCGGTGAGCGATGTCAAGCGCCTTCTTCTTGGATTCAAGCATGTCGTGGGAGCTTCTGAACTCTTGCCCCAGACGTTCGCGCTTCTTCTTTTCTTCAGTCAACTCAGCCCCTAACCTGTTTAACAGCTCGATCTGTTGTTGGAAAGCATACACGGCCTTGTTTTTCTCACTGCGTACCTGGGCTAACTCTTGCTCTAACCCTTCATTGATCTTCATCAAGGCTTCTTTTTCTTTCACAACTTGCTCGTAGGCTTCCCGAGAAACAGTGGTTGGCTCTTCTGCCGGAATAAGAACGAGGATTGGTGCGTCTGGAAATGGCATCTTCAACTGACTTGCTCTTTCCTGGATCCAAACCCTGTAAGGTGCATAGGCCTGGCAATCGTTCTTACCTAACAGTGGTTTCCCTTTGCGGTTAATACGCATCCAGGCATGCTGCAGCTTGGCTAGTAACTCCCCCTTCAAATCCCCTGTGAAGTACAGAGATTCCTGTACTTCTTCCTCCTGAGGTGGATTCTTCAGTGCATATCCGAACTGGCGAATGAATAGAGAAGGGTTGTAATTGATACACCCTTTTCTTCTGATCAACGGCACATTAGGGTACCCAGAACAACTGAAGATGAGCTCAGATCCCAACAGATCTCTATCAAACCACTCCATATCCTCCGACGATAGCCTCATCAGGCGCTCCGGCCAACCAACTGGGACTGTAGTCTCTGCAACAGATCCTCTCTTAGGAAAGTGACTCTCAAACCACATACTCAACAAGGGTACACACAGATGAACATTCTTCCCTCTTCCCTTCTCATTCTTGTAATGCAGTGAGTGGTAGAGATCTCCGAGTAAGGTAGGTACAGGATTACCAGCGGCAAACAAGTAGAAAGCGTCGAAGTCCACAAAATCCGGTATATTGGGGAACAATACTATGCCATAAATGCACAAGGCCAACACAGCATTGAAAGCAACCCAACACCCGCTCTTGGCATACTCTTGGGCTTTACCAACTAAGAATTGGAGTGAGAAGCCTGGAACTCCACGGGAAACAGTAGTCACAAGTTCAGAAGCTTCAATATGCAAGGCTTTTGCCAAATCCTCCGGCTTGGGCTTAGCGTCATAATGAATGAATGGAACCTGGTTCTGCACGGGCAGCTCGACATACTCAGCGTATTCCTCCAGGGTTGGTCCCATAATAAAGTCAGAGAACGTAAAGCACCTCAAAGCAGGGTCGTAGAATTGCATCAAAGCATACAGCCCATCTAACTTTACCTCTGTAGGCTTACACACCAATCTCAATAGTCTACCATAGCTCATCCGGAAGCTCCTACGAACACCCTCATCAGCTAGAGAGATCAACCCAAGTAGAGGAACAATATCAGGCGTAGGCAATTTGTAAGCAACCGTTCTCCTTAAGCTAGTCATGATCAAACACTCAGAAGTCTGGGCACTAGAACTAGGGAAATGCAAATGCACCTGCAGCACAGACACACGTTAGTGAAATGCAAATGGTGATGGATATGCAGTGATGCAATGCAAGTAACATGCAACAGGGACCAAAGCTGTAGCTGAATAGCCTGAACCCAATCAAGAAAGGTCTCAGATAGACCATCCAGAAGTCCTCAAGCCCTGGTCTCAGATATACCTCAAACAAAGCTCCAATACTGGTCTCTGATAGACCCCATAATCATAACCTAAATGGTCTCTGGCAGACCTCAAACCATTTCTCCCCCTGGTCTCTGACAGACCTCAGAACACGTCTCCAAATAGTCTCTGACAGACCTCAGAACACACCAACTGGTCTCTGACAGACCTTAGAACCCTCCATAAATATCCAGGATCCTGGTCAAGAAACAAACCGGTGGTCTGAAGGTCTGGTTACCTGCATAACCCTTGAATCCCCTCACAGGTGGGTGGCCCTATAACTGGCACAAGGTACGGCATCCTATGCGGTCGTCGGCGTCACAGACTTTCAGGGTTGATGATACGATTCCCAGAAGGAGTGGCATCATCAATTCCTGAAGAGGCCTCACTTAGCCAACTTCCAAATGATCGGTCCCCAGAGTCGACAATCCAACTAACCAGCAACCCACGCCAACCAAAGGAAGGGGCAGGAGGCCAACCAGAGGAACCTCGTCTGAGTGTAGATTTCGTGGGACACCGAAGCAAGCAAAGCAAGCGGGCGCCCACTAATTTCTACTCTAATTCTAGGTGCACTCAAGCCCAGGTCCGGCTTATCTCTCAATATCAGAACACCCGTCACACCCCAAGATACAACAATAATAATCCATATATACAAAGCTGAAAATAAAGGTCAGAAATATAAAATAACTCCATACAAAATCCTCGACGGGAAAACAAGCGTTAGGATTGACTCTCTCAAGGGACGTTGGATCCCAAATGCATAAGAACCATCGCAGTCCTTAGCAGCCAGGGGACGTTGGATCCCCAGCAGAGTCGCCAGCTGTCGCTACTGCGAAAATCGGCGCCGGCTGAACAGAAGAGTCGCCACCGTGCGTTATTTATCCCACGGGAGGGAAAGGAAACGCTCAGAGTAAACCTCGCACAACACGGGAAAGGTATGGTCATCGCAACCAAAACCTGGATTCGGGAGTCGGTTACGCAAGGGGAAGGTATTAGCACCCCTCACGTCCGTCGTACTCGACGGGATCCACGCTTGTTTTCGGGTATGGATTGTTATTCTATCTAAACTACAGGTCAAGGGTTAAAAGAGAATAAAATGAAAAAATAAAAATGAAAAAAAATGACTCGGCAAAGTATCGCACTTTATGCCTACGTATTCTCGCCTGGAACGAGAAATCAGAGTCAACGTAGTTCGCCTACCTACGGGAAAGGAGGGGAAGGTTGCTCGCTAGGATATCGCATCCTATGCCTACGTACTTTCACACGGCATGAAAGATCAGAGCAAACGTAGTTCGGGCCACGGAAGACATAAGCTTGTCTCGGTTAATTTTATTCCTTCTGAAAAAGGTTTTTCTGATTAACAGTCCCGGCGGACAAAAATGACGTCTTGATGAGTTCACATTCTTTTACGGAAGAAGTGTCTTTTATTGTGTTTGAAATCTTTAGGTGTTTTTCTGTTTGTTTTGAGAAAGAAAGAGACAGAACTCTAACCTACGGTTGCGAAGGGAAACAAACTAACCTAATGTTATCATGCATGGGTTAAGACCTAATGTCTATCATGCTCCTCTCTTGCACAGAGAGAAACAGAGATCCTACGGGAACAGACGGAAACAGAAACAATATCAGATATATACAGTAAAACAGTAAAATGCATGGATGCAACAGTACAAGCGAGGCAAGGGAGTCCCACTCAACCTCGAACCTAGAAAACAATAGGCAAAAGTGAACAGACTTCACTTTCAACCCAACAGGGTAACCAGCAAACAATACAGTCCGGAAAACCAATCAATACATCAACAATGAAATACATCAGCAAAAGAAACAGCATCAGCAGCTCTGAATCAACATCTGACTTCAAGTAATCTCCAATCAGCTACAGGCTTCAACAAGCATCAATCTCCATCTTCATGGCCTTCAGGCAAGGGCTTTGATCATCAGTCTTCTATCTGCAATGGCTTTTCTTCAAGCTCAAACCTCCAGGATGAGGGATTAGTCACAAGAGTGAATTGGGTGTTAAGCAATCAGTTGACTACCAAGGGTGGTGAACAGACTGCTTCTAACACAAGAGACATTTTCTCTCAAGAGTTCTATCTCATAGACACTATCACCAAGCCTTCCAAAGGAAGGGGGTGAGTGTCTTAGAGAGACTCTGAATCACAGAGAAGAATGGATGCAGACAAGGCAATCCATGTTTGAGAAACAAACTTTCTAACCTAGAGCTCTGCCTAGCTTCTAAACCCTAGTCTCCTCAGCATCTGCTAGCAAGAATCCTCTCTTCAACTCTGGAAGTTGATCTTCAATCTCTGGATCTCCAATGGCTTTCATCTCCTCAAGTCTTCAGCTCTCCTAAGTTCCCAGACAATCCCAATACCCAAGCAAGCAAGCAATAATCCCCAGAGGGCACACCACACCAGTCAATCAGACATACACAGAGTATTAATAGCAGTAGGGGAATCCTGACTTTTCTCTAAGGGATCTAATAACTACCCATAGCCCCTATAGTCCCATAACTAATCTAGTTAAACCCTAAGTCCTAAGGGAAATGAATTGATTCTCCTAAGTCATCACCTAAAACCCTAGTTTTATTCATGTTGTTCAAGCCTACATTAAGCACCTAAAATTAATTTCTAAAAATGGGAACTAAATTGTTTCTACAAGTTCAATGTCTAATCTAAACAACCTAAAAAGAATGAACAAAAAATATGAAAGCATCTAGTAGAACAAAAATTAACAAAATCATGCATGAAATGAAGCTATTTAAAATGTCATTTATTTAGAAAATATGGGAAAAATATCAAATAAAAATAAAAATGCAATTTTATTTAATGACAATTTTCTACACAGAACCAAGAAAATATAGAAAAAACAACCACTAAAAAAGAGTTAATTTCCTATTTTATATGGTTTTTTAAGGTTGGTAAAAATTAAAGTGAATTAAAAAACTAAATCAATTAAAATGAGAGGGGGGGGTACTAATAGCAGACACGCTCAGTCGTATTCTTGGATGGGCCAGCAAACGGGGGTGTGACTAGCGAGTTTGTACTAAGCCCAAAACAAGTCAGAATTAATGAAAATAAAAAAAAGAAGCAGGGGGTGCATTCAGCATGGTTTTCACGTTCAAATTGAACTGGGCTCAGTACTGGGGGGTGGGGATATCACTAAAACACTTAGGCCCGCCCGTTTCACTAAATGAAACGGTGCGTTTAGGGCACCTACATCTCTCCCTCCAAATTTCAGAATTAAACTCCAGCTACACGATGGGCTCTAGGTCAAAGGTCCAACAAGCCATGGACGATCACGATTGCTTCTTCTTCCTTGCGCCATGAAAGCTAGGGTTTATACACTCCATGGAAGCCATGCACGCACCACTTTCAACCTCTCGGTTCTCCTTCCACAATCCATGAAACACCACGATCCAAACATGAAAAACACTCCAAATCTCTCCCTCTATACGTCTATGCCATTAGTTCATTCCAAATCTCGATGAATCATTCAAACCGATCGAGACAAGCCTTGACTCCATGAAAATACTCTGGTATGCATCATCAAGATTCTCAACCAAACCTATACTAATCTCTTCTATACTTCACGTAGATCATTCTGCACTAACAACCTAAGATTATTATGGCCTATCCTAAGAGTTCTAAGTCCTAACAGTTCCAAGCACCTGTCAACAATTATCACTAAACTACTCCTAATTAACCAGAAATGCTCTACTAACATCCTACATCATTATTATACTAACAAACTAATGCTAAACTAACTACATCGAGCGATGGCAGAGAAAATGCACCTGATGCAAAAGCTTGGAGATGGATGTTGAACTCGTGGATCTGAGGCTTCTAATGCTTGGATCTTGATCAACTATCTCAGTGCTTGATTCTGTTTGCAAAACCTTGATGATTCTTGCCTTGGATCTTGCTGTCCACTTGAAATTGCAATTTGGATATTGATGATTATGGTGCTCGAAAATGGATCAATTTCAATCAGATCTTTGTTGATCTTTAGTCCATGATGATGATTGAATATGGTGGAATCAATGTTGATGAGAATTGATGCTGAATTTGTGAGATTGAAGTGAATTTGCAACTTGGAGAATGAGAGAACTTTGGGAAATTTTTGGTGAAAAATGAATCCAACCCTTGCTCAATTCTGATTTCATGAATATATAATGCTCAAATGAACTTTCTAGAACCATCTTGCAACTTCCCTTGCATTCCAAATTGAATCCATTTTGGTTATGTTTCTTCAAATGCAAGTAACCATAAATAACTTTGATTTTTTCCACTAAGCTCAAAAATGTACTTGAACCATTGTTCTTAGAATGTGTTTTGGACCCAAAATCATATATGGGAAGTCTCCATTTGGACTTATAAATCTATCAAACCATTTTTCACTTTGACTTTATTTAAGTTATAAGCCATTTTAGTTCAAATTTGACCAATCATGCAACTTCATGTTATGAGCTTTTCCAACAATTTGTGACCTTCTTTCTAGACTCAAAATGTCATTTGGAGCAAGTTTGATGTTGTAAGTTTTTCCATTTGAGGCCTCCTTGTATGAGTTTTGGACATAGGTTAAAATGACCTGTAATTCACAAATGACCAAAATACCCTTTGCTTGCCAAGACCATAAGTTGAGTTCCACACATCATATGAAGGCATGCTATACCATTCTAGAAAGCTAAGACAATGAGGAACAATTCCTATGTTGACCAGAAATTCATTTGAAATCTCCTTGAGGGGTAAAACTAGCTTGGAAGTCAAGTCACTTTCACAGACAAAATTTCAGATACCTCAGATGACCTGTAACTTGCAAGGACCATAACTTGAGTTCTATAAATCTCCTTGATGTCTTCCACCACTCAAATTAAAGGTCTTGAGATCCTCTACAAGTTTCATGTTGGCCAAGGATCCATTTGAAGCTAGCATTTTGACTTATCTTGCTTGGAAATTTGACCTAAACTAGGGGATTTTACACAGAAACCCTAATTTAGAAGCTCCTCTTCTCCTTGATTTCTCTTGAATTCTTCTTGGCATATCTCCATATCCTTCTTTATATGTCCAATGATGAACCCCACATCTCTCCACTAGACTTGAATGCCCCTTAAATCAGTCAATTGACCTAGGGTTGACCTAGGGTTGACCCAGATGAAACCCTAGTTGACTGCCTTCAGCTATAGCTCTTGTGCTCTCATCAATGACTTGTCTCCTTCTTTAAATGACTTTCTAAGTCCTCCAATATGTCTAGATACTCCCCATGCCTTCAACTCACAGCTCACAACCCTCTTGTTGACCCTCAGATACCATCAGCTAGGAGATGGACTCAAGGCTTGATCTGCTGAACTCTTTGCTTTCAAATTCTTTCCTGATGACTTGAATGAGATTGAATTAGGATAATAACCTCTTGATAGGCTTCTAGAGATGAGAATAATGATTGGTCCCCCTGTTGTATGACTTGCTATGCTTATGCTATGCAGATGATTAGACTATGCATATGACTCTATATGCAAATGCTAATGACATTGAAACATAAATCAAGGGAATAAGGTTGGGAAAATTTTAGGGTGCAACATTTACCTACACCCTTTACCCAATCCCAATCCTTAGCAAACATTTACAAACTTAGCATGTAAACAAACAAAAGTTTCCTGTAGAGTACTACATATGTTTAGGATGTGAAATACCTACCATATGCATAACCAACCCCCGATCCCCGAATCTCTTAGCGTTGTTGTAACATCGCACAAAAGGGTTTTTCTTTCTTTAGACCTTTCCTTTGGATAAATTAAAGTCCGGTTGTAATCTAAGAATTAAAGATTCAAGTTAATCAATAGCTTGGTATCACGATTCTCACTGCAACAGAAATAGGCCTTAAGCCTTTCCTCATCCAGATCTACTAGTTCGTCCATCATCATAGCCCAATAATCTTGAGAAGGGATTTCATGATGCCTTTGGATTCTCATGGATTGTAAGCATATCTCGACAGGTAATACTGCATTATGACCAAAAGTAAGTCGAAATGGCGTAGTATTGGTAGCTTCTTTGGGTGACGTTCGACATGCCCAAAGGATTTGGTCTAACGTCTTATGCCAATTTCTAGGCTTCTTTCCTACATGTTTCTTAATGAGTCCAATCACTACCTTTTTGGAAGCTTCGAATTGCCCATTTGCCTGCAAATAATAGGGCGTAGAAGTTAGGAGCTTAAAACCTATTTCTTTGGTAAACTCCTGCATCTTTCGACCAGTAAAAACTGATCCTTGATCTGTCGTAATAGTCTCTGGGATACCAAATCTATAAATGATGTGATTTTGGATGAATTCGATGACGTCTTCTTGACCGACACTCACTAATGGTATTGCTTCGATCCATTTAGTAAAGTAGTCAATGTCAACCAAGATATATCTTTGGTTTTTTGAGGATGTTGGTCGAATCTCTCCCACTATAGCCAGAGTGCATCATCTAAAAGGCCATGGTTTTACTATAGAGTGTAATTCACTTGCAGGTATAAGTTGTATGCCAGCATGTATCTGGAACTCTTGGCAACCCTTGGCGAACTCTATGCAATCTTTCAGTATAGTAGGCCAATACAAGCCTTGTCGAAACAATAGCCACTTCATTTTGTGGCCAACTTGGTGTGTTCCACAGGCCCCACTATGAACTGTCGAAAGTGATAAATATGCCTCTGTTTCACTAAGGCATTTCAACAAGACTCCCTCAGGGGTCTTCTTTAACAATTCATTACCCATGAGCATGTAACTTAATGCTTGATACTTGACCCTTCGATCTATCAAACCCGTTGGATTTTGTAGGTACTCGACTATAGGCTTTCTCCAGTCTTTATCTGTCAGACCATCTATGGCAAAAATTTCAAAATTTTTGCCATCTAGGCACCCAAGCTTAGTTGTCTCTAAATATGATGGGCACAATCCAATCGTCAATATCTTCCTTCTTTCCTTAATTACTTCTTGAATTTTTTCCTTCGACACTCTGTATCTTGAGGCAATCTACGCTAAATCATTAGCGACCTGATTTTCTATTCTGGGTATATGTTGGACGGCCACCACCTCAAATTTCTTCAACAGTCTATTCGCCACCACAAAGTATACAATGAGATTTTCCTTAACACGTTTATATTCCTTTTTTATTTGTTTTATA
This sequence comes from Lathyrus sativus, assembly GCA_963859935.3. Classification (NCBI taxonomy): domain Eukaryota; kingdom Viridiplantae; phylum Streptophyta; class Magnoliopsida; order Fabales; family Fabaceae; genus Lathyrus; species Lathyrus sativus. The sequence goes on along the minus strand of OZ012741.1, from coordinate 400,589,021 downwards.
ACTAACTCTGAGTCTTCCATTATTTCGACTCTAGTTGTCCCCAATTCTAACAAAATTTTGAGGCCAGCAATCAATGCTTCGTATTCAGCCTCATTGTTAGAACACGGCCCTTCGACCCTGAATTTAAATTTTGTTGGAATTTTTTCAGGAGAAATAATGAATATACCTACCCCTGTTCCATTTCTATGGCTTGATCCATTAAAGTATAACTTCCAGGACTTTAACTCAACATAATTCATATCAGTTTCGTTTATAGAGTGGTCAACTATGAAGTCAGCCACTATTTGTCCTTTCACGGCCTTTAGAGGTTGATATGTTAAAGAATATTCAGTTAAAGCTAAAGCCCACTTGCCAATTCGACTGTGCAAAATAGGTTTAGATAACATATGTTTTATAACATCAAAGTGAGACGATACATACACATCAACAGGCTTTATATATTGCTTTAATTTGGTACAAGAGAAATACAAGCATAAACACAACTTTTCAATCATGTTATACCTAGTTTCTGCATCATTTAGAACTCTACTAAGATAATAAATGGCCCTTTCGACTCCATTTTCATCTTCTTGAGCCAACATGCTCCCTAAAGTTTTGTCAGATGCAGCTATATATAATCTCATACTTCTATTTCTACAAGGTGGTGACAGGATTGGTAGGTGACTTAGGTACTCCTTGATCTTGTTGAAGGCTCCTTGTTGTAATTTCCCCCACTCAAAACTATCGTTGTTGAAACGAAGCAATGGCGAAAAAGCTTGTGTCTTGCCACTTAGGTTAGAGATGAATCTTCTTAAGAAGTTGACTTTGCCCAATAATGACTGCAACTCCTTTTTGGTTGATGGCGCTTTTGCTTCCATGATGGCTTTGGTCTTATTTTGATTGATTTTTATCCCTTTCTTGTGAACCACAAAGCCTATAAAGTCTCCTTCCTGTACACAAAAATCACATTTAAGAGGATTCATTTTTAGACCAAACTTTCTCATCCTTAAGAATGAGCGTCAAAGATGTTCAATGTGGTCTTTTCCATAAATAGATTTTACAACAATATCATCAATGTAAACTTTCATGAAAGTGTCTATAAAATCATGGAAAATAGAATTCATTGCTCTTTGGTAAGTAGCACCAGCATTCTTAAGACCAAAGGCATCACTACCCATTCATATATGCCTAAAGCCCCGTGACATCTAAAAGCAGTTTTGGAATATCTTCCTCCGCAATGAATATTTGGTTGTAACTAGAATACCCATTCAACACGCTAAGATATTCAAGTCCTGCTGCAGAATCCACTAACATTTCTGCTACTGGCATTGAATATTCGTCTTTAGGAGTTGCAGCATTTAAATCTCGAAAATCTATGCAAACTCTTAAAGAACCGTTCTTTTTAATAACAGGTACTATATTAGCCAACCATTCGACATACCTTGTTGTACGAATGAATTTGCAACGAAGCAGTCTTTCGACCTCCTCTTTAATCTTTGACAGTATTTCTGGTGCAAACCGTCTCAGACCTTGTTTGACTGGTCTTCTTCCAGGTGTCATAGGCAACTTATGTTCGACTAGCTCCCTGCTCAAACCAGGCATCTCGTCGTAGTCCCAGGAGAAACAGTCTTTCAACTCCTTCAATAACTGGACCACTTCGACGTTCAGTTGAGGATTCAACTTGGTGCTGATGTATGTAGGCCTCTTGAGTGCCCCCTCACTAAGAACAATTTCTTCTAAAGGGTCTTGCGCCAATATCTTGACATTGTTTGCTAGCGGATCTTTTTCAAACCCCAAAGGTTCGTCTTTGTAAATGGCGTCAAGCCTTTGAGCTTGCTCTCCATCTTGGATCTCATCTAGGATATTCTTGGTGAAATTCATAAATGGCTTTTCTAGCCATGTGATTATTAGCAGCTTCCAGAGCCGCTTGTAATTTGGTTTCAGCCATATAGGCCGAAATTTTCTTCAATACTTCGAACTCAGTCATGATCACTGAATCTTTCTCCCCCACCCAGTGGGTTCCACTATAGGCCCTTCAAAACCTGGTAGCGTTTATTCTGGTACCTCACTGTCCCATCTAAAACCTTCGATAGGATGTAAGTATAATGAATGGAATGTTGCTTCATTTGGAGTAAATTCGAACTCTGCTGGAGGATATGGAGCAATATTCGCCAAGTATTTGTCAAGTTGATTCCGCTTAACATAATTGACAGGAATCTTGAAGTAGCCTTGATCAACTTCAATGTTCTCGACGATATCATCTGGCCTCTAAATGGTAATCCTTTGGTGCATTGAAGAAGGCACAACGCCTACGCCATGAATCCACTCTCTTCCTAAGAGCAAATTATAATTAGCTTTAGTTTCGAAAACCATGAACATTCTGGGTCTTGTGACTGTTCTCACTGTAAGATCAACCTAGATCACTCCCAAAGTGGAGCCCACTTTTCCCTCATAGTTCGACCAAACCATGTTGTGGGGATTGGTATCATCATCACATTTTCCAATCTTACTTAGTAGAAAACGAGGCATCAAGTTCATTGTTGCGCCACAATCTACTAGTATTTTATTGATACATATGTTCTCCACTTTTCCAGTGACATAAAGAGGCTTCAGGTGACCATTCATAGCCTCTGTAGGGCGTTCAAAGAAAGCATTTTGCTCCTCTACGCATCCATTATTCATAATGTAATAGCACACAGGCTTGTGTGCCATCATTTCCATCTCAGTATTTTGATCCACATCTTCTACCTCTGTGACCTAGATGAACTCTCTAGGCATGATGGATACCACATTTACTATGATGTCTAAAGAGGCTATTGATTCACTGTCAAAGTTGTCAGTCATGTTCTCATCAACTTTGACTAAACCAACTGGCCCGTCCTTTCGATCTTCAAACAGCTTTCGCCTTATAGGCATCTTTTCAGTGTTTCCACCATGATTGCCAATGTTAGTACTCGACTCTCCCTATTTTGGTCCCTACGCTTCCCTAATGGCCTTTCTCCTGCGTTGTTTCCTTCGCCATTGAGACTTGGTCATAGGGTTTTTTCCTTTGTAATTCTGAGATATATATGCTGACTTGTTAGTGGTATGGTTCTCTTTTAGATACTCAAAGGAAGAACCTCTCTCCACCTCAAACTTTTTCCATTTCCCCCCCTGTCCTTCGACGGGTTTAATCCACTTTCCTGCAGGCATGTTTCCAACTGGTTTAAATGTGTTGGGCTTAGTTGGAGTTTTTATACCCATTGAAGGGTTTCTAGGATCAAGATTTCTTAGGCCCCGGTTCTTCTTCTGCCCCTAGCTTCCATTAGTCTTTTTGATCTCCTTTACATCGTGAGCAGCTTTCTCATCAAAAATGGCGCAGCACCTAGGACACAGCATTACCCCTGATCCATTCTTCTGGCAACGATGAAGGAAGTCAACAATGGTTTCTTCCTGTGTGGGGTACACCACCTTGTTAGGCTCTTCACTCGTCTCTTCGACTTTTGGATTGGTGATCTCGACCATGTTGACATCAACCTTATCTTCGAGCTTCATCTTAGACAAGTGAACTTCCAGGTTTTTAGTATTCTTGAAATCTTTGATCTAACTTGCATCTTCCGTGTTGAGTCTCTCAACATCAGGGGAGGTGTTGAAGAATTGTTCTGCTGCCATGCATATTCAATTTTCTAGCAGACAACCATCCATTTCCATCACCTCTCCCACCAGCAGCATGTTATTCTCCAATTCCTTGACCACTTGGACTTTGGGAATGTAACGCCCATTTTAATTATTTTTAGTTTCGGTGCTATTGTATCCGTTGACGTGTTTTAAGTGGAATTATTTGAGAACCAAGGATTATAATATTAATATATAGTAATAATAATGTGATAATTAATAGTAATGTTAATATTACTATTGTTAATTATTATTATTATTATTATTATTATTAATATTAATATATGAGCAAAATGCTATTATTTGGAATAAAAGGAAATAAAAGTGAATTATTTGGATTTTTAGAATAAAGAGAAATAAGAGTTATATTATATTTGGAATTAAGGGCAGAGTGGGAATATTGACAAAGGGGAAGAACACAAACACGGTTGAAGAGAAAGAATACGATCACGGTGAAGGAGGTGGAAGCAACCAAGAGCAAGCTTGAGCAGAAGAACTTTTGGCTATCAATTCGTGTGGATTCTTGAAGTTCATCATCATCAAACTGCTTATTGAGGTAAGGGGGGGGGGGAATTGATCGATTAAATGGTAGTTTACATGAATATGTGATAGAAAGGGGAAATTCCCTAATCCCCATGATTTGATGATGAATTGATGTCTTTGCATGTTGATAACTCTGTATTGATTGTGTTAAATTCGTTGCATGTGGTTGTGGGGCAATTGTATGAGTGTTTGGGGTTTCCGGGTAATTTGAATGTTTATGCCGGAAGTTGATTGATCGAGTAGAAATGAGGGTTTATCGAGTAAAACCGAGTTTAGGAGTTGTAGTGGAGTTGTAGAATGGTTAGCCGATGATTTTGGCGTGGTTTGGTGAGAACCCGATGAATGGGGAGCTGCTGGTGTGTTTCTCCACAGCAGAATTTTTCAGAATTCGTAGACATTCGCTAGCCCATCGCTAGGCGGATGCATAGCGAGCACTCGCTAGGAGCTCGCGTAGCGAGTGATAACAGTAGCTAATTTCTTGTGTTCGCTAGGCGAACATGCAGCGAGCGTTCGCTAGGAGCTCGCGTAGCGAGCAGGTAGCGAACGTAGCAGGTTTTGGTTTTTGAGAGCTGTGTACAGCTGTTGGCGCTGAGTGTGATCGGTCTGATGTGCTGTGATGATATTTGAGTGCTGAGAGTATGTTGAGGGTTATGAGGGTTGTGTGGCCGGCGTTTATCGCATTGGACAAAATCGGTGGATTATGTGATATGTAAAGATGTGTATGTGTTATATGTGTTATATGTGTTATATGTGTTATATGTGATATATGATGGATCTGTAGGATCGATACGCCTGTGCGCGTTGTGTTTATATGTTGTGTGAGGGATGGATCGGTAGGATCGGATTGCACCTTGTGTTCTAGATGTGTATGTGATGTGTGATATATGTATGTATGATGCATGATAAGATATGGTCAGGGGACCATGTGTGTTGATTATGTGTGATTGTTATGGTGTGCGTGCATTGGGGTTATGCATGGCGTGTTATGTTGTATGCTCCCTGTGAGGAGGGTGATGGCCAGGTGTCCATCGATATTGTTGTTGTGCTCCCTTAGTGGAGGGGTGATGGCCCAGTGACCATCGGAGATGTGCTTCCTGTGAGGAGGGTGATAGCCCAGTGACCATCGGAGACGTGCTCCTTTTGAGGAGGGGTGATGACCAGGTGTCCATTGATATTGTTGTTGTGCTCCCTGTGTGGAGGGTTGATGGCCCAGTGCCCATCGGTGATGTGTGCTCCTTTGTGGAGGGTTGATGGCCCCCGGTGCCCATCGTTGTTGTGATTCGGTACCACATATCATTGTGTGAGTGGCATGTGTTGCATTGTTGTGTGTAGTGATTGTTGATGGTGGGACAGTAGGTCCGAATGTGTTGTATATGAAATTACATTTTATATGTTTCTGCCTTTATTTCATGTACATTTATACCGTTAATATTTGATCGTGAATTCTCACCCCTTTGTTGTTGTTGTGGTCTGTGCTTCTTCGGAAGTACAGACAATCTAGGAGTATAGCTAGCTTGGATTGTGGCGGTGTCATAGGATTGCTCTGATACGTAACACCGAGGCTTTTTAGGAGTATTTATGGTTTATTGATGATTATGTGTGCCCCCGTGGCGTATCTTATTTTGTGGGATTAGTAATGATGTTTGATGGATGTATATTTTGGGCAGTGGCCTTACATGATGTATATGATGATGTTGATTGACGACGATGATGTATATATACATTATGTGTTATGACAGACTACTTCTGTTTCCGCTGAAAATTTTATTGGAAATCAATTTTTTTTAAATGATTTGTGGAATTTTGTTGAGGAATGTGACATCCCATTGTGGGAGAAACTCTGATAATTGTTGATTTTAATTGTTTTATTTATTTTTTGGGAAACGGGGTGTTACAAGTTAGTGTCAAAGCAGGTCGGTTCGTTCGGCCAGTGTAGTGTTTTGAGTCTGTCTGTAGGATAGAGTTGGTTGTTTTCTGTTAACCTGGATTGTTGTTGTTGAGCAGTATGGCTGGGAGGAATGATGCGGCGTTAGCTGCTGCTATGCAAGCAATGGTACAAGTGGTGGCCAATCAGAATATGGCTGCAGGTGCTCAGTTTAGAGACTTGACGCAGTTCTAGAGCAACAAGCCACCGAAGTTTGAAGGTGGGATTTTGGATCCGGCCGCTGCACAGAAGTGGCTGAAGGCGATAGAGAAGATCTTCAGAACCATGGGGTGCAGTGACGAGCAGAAAGTGAGATTTGGCACTCACATATTAGAGGGAGAAGCTGAAGCTTGGTGGGACAATTTCATCAAAGGATGGAGGCTTCGGGGACTCCGATTACTTGGGAGGTGGTTCGATCTGGATTTCTGGAGAAGTATTTTCCAGAAGATATCAGAAGTGCTAAAGAGGTTGAATTTTTAGAGCTGAAGCAAGGCAGTATGTCGGTGGCCAAGTATGCGGCCAAGTTTGAGGAATTGGCTCAGTATTGTCCCTATTACAATACTGAGGAGGCAATGACTTCTAAATGCCTGAAATTTGAGAATGGGCTGAGGCCGGAGATCAAGATGTGGATTGCGTGTCAGAAGATCGGGAGCTATCCTGAGTTGGTGAGTAGAAGCCGGATTTATGATAATGATAACCGTGCAAGGATTGCACACTACAAGACGGTGAATGACCGTAAGGGTAAACAAAGTTTTGGCGGTACTCCTTACAGTGTTCCGACTGATAAGGAGAAGTTCAAGGGTGTTGTTGATAGGAAGCCCAGAGAAGGAAGGGCAGTTGTTGGTACGAAGTGTTTCCGGTGCGGTGGCATGGGTCATCGTGCCAATGATTGTCCTCATGAAGCGAAGAAGTGCTTCAAGTGTGGGAAGTCGGGCCATGTGATGGCGGATTGTAGGACTAATATGCCTACTTGCTATAACTGCAGTGAGAAAGGCCATATTAGTACTCATTGTGAGAAACCGAGGAGGTCTCAAGCGCCTCAGGTTGGCGGGAAAGTGTTTGCTGTGGTGGGAACTCAGTCGGCGGATGAGGAGCGTTCGATCAAAGGTACTTGTTTTATCAATAACATTCCTTTGACTTCTATGATTGACACGGGTGCGACCCACTCATTTATCTCTGTTGATTATGTGAAGAGGTTAGGTTTGGTGTCGACTACTCTTGAGCGGCGGATGACTATTGAAACTCCCTCGATTAGTTCAGTGAATACTTCGTTAGTGTGTTTGAAGTGTCCACTGACTATTTTTGGTCGAGACTTCGGTGTGGATTTGATTTGTTTGCCACTTAGTGGTTTGGATGTTATACTGGGTATGAACTGGTTGGAGTTCAACCGAGTGTACATCGATTGTTTTCAGAAGGTGTTATTGTTTCTGACTCCAGAAGAGGAAGCGTTGGCAGATTCCTTGTCTAGTAAGGAATTGAGGACCTTGTTGGAGGATGAAGCTCAGGTGTTTGCTTCATTTGCATCGTTGTTAGTTGACAACAAGGCGTTGTTGGATGAGTTGGTTGTGGTGAATGAATTTCCGGAGGTGTTCCCGGATGATATTTCAGAGTTGCCTCCGAAGAGAGAAGTTGAGTTCAACATTGATCTTATTCCTGGTACGAGGCCTATTTCTATGGCGCCGTACAGGATGTCGGCAGCAGAGTTGGCCGAGTTGAAGTCTCTGATTAGAGAGTTGCTGGATAGAAAGTTTATCAGACCAAGTGTGTTGTTGTGGGGAGCTCCAGTATTGTTAGTGAAGAAGAAGGATGGTAGCATGCGGTTATGCATCGATTACCGCCAGTTGAACAAAGTGACCATCAAGAACAAATATCCTCTTCCCAGGATTGATGATTTGATGGATCAGTTGGTGGGAGCTCGTGTGTTCAGTAAGATTGACTTGAGGTCGGGTTATCATCAGATCAGAGTGAAGGAAGGAGATATTCTGAAGACGGTGTTTAGAACTTGATATGGACATTACGAGTATGAGGTAATGCCTTTCGGAGTGTCTAATGCACCGGGCGTGTTCATGGAGTATATGAACTGTATCTTCCATTCTTATTTGGATCAGTTTATTGTCGTGTTCATTGATGATATACTGATTTATTCCAAGTCTGAGGAAGAGCATGCAGAACATATGAGGATTGCTTTGCAAGTGTTGAAAGATAACAAGTTGTTTGCTAAGTTATTGAAGTGTGAGTTTTGGTCGAAGACGGTGAGTTTCTTGGGGCATGTTATTTCTGGTGATGGTGTTTCGGTAGACCCATCTAAGGTGAGTGCGGTGTTACAGTGGGAATCTCCGAAAACGGTAGCAGAGGTTAGAATCTTTTTGGGTTTGGCTGGTTACTACCGAAGATTTATTGAAGGTTTTTCCAGATTGGCATTTCCATTGACTCAGTTGACAAGGAAAGATCAAGTGTTTGTGTGGGATGCTTCTTGTGAAGAGAGTTTTGTGGAGCTGAAAAAGAGATTGACTTCGGCGCCGGTGTTGGTGTTACCGAATCCGAGTGAGCCTTTTGTGGTGTATTGTGATGCGTCTAAGATGGGATTGGGCGGAGTTCTTATGCAGAATGGAAAAGTGGTAGCTTATGCTTCGCGGAAATTGAGGGTGCATGAACGGAATTATCCTACTCATGACCTTGAATTGGATGCGGTGGTCTTTGTTTTAAAGATTTGGAGACATTGTATGTATGGTTCAAGGTTTGAGGTGTTTAGTGATCACAAAAGTTTGAAGTACCTGTTTGATCAGAAAGAGTTGAATATGCGGCAGAGAAGGTGGTTAGAATTCCTGAAAGATTATGATTTTAGTTTGAGTTATCACTTAGGAAAAGCAAATGTTGTTGTGGATGCGTTGAGCAGGAAGACAATTCATATGTCAGCTTTGATGGTAAAAGAGATGAAGCTTATTGAGCAGTTTCGAGATTTGAACATGGTTTGTGAATTTACGGCTGATGGTGTGATGTTGGGTAAATTGCAAGTAAAGAATGATTTCTTGGAGATGATAAGAGAACACCAGAAGTTGGATGTGAAACTTGTGGATTTGATGCGAGAAGCCGGAAGTGACTTCGGTAGTGATTTCAAGTTGGATAATGCGGGTGTGTTGAGGTTTCGGGGCAGAATTTGTGTACCGGATAATGATGAGCTAAAGAAGTTGATTTTGGATGAAGGACATCGTAGTAGCCTGAGTGTTCATCCAGGAGCTACAAAGATGTATCAGGACTTGAAAAAGTTGTTTTGGTGGTCGGGCATGAAGAGGGATATTGCTCATTATGTTTATGCTTATTTGGTATGTCAGAAATCGAAGGTGGAGCATCAGAGACCTTCTGGGATGATGCAACCGTTAGAGATTCCGGTTTGGAAGTGGGATTGTATCGCCATGTATTTTGTTACAGGATTTCCGAATACGGCGAGAGGATTTGACGCGATTTGGGTGATCGTGGATCGACTTACTAAGTCTGCACACTTTGTGCCGATTAGTATCAGTTTTCCGTTGGAGAAGCTGGCAGAGATCTATATTCGGGTGATTGTAAATCTGCATGGTGTGCCTTTGAGTATTGTGTCGGATAGAGATCCGAGGTTCACTTCAGTATTTTAGAAGAGTCTGCAGGAAGCTTTGGGTACTGAGTTGAAGCTGAGTTCAGCTTATCATCTGCAGATGGATGGTCAGTCGGAGAGGACTATTCAGACTTTAGAGGATTTGTTGCGGGCTTGTGTGTTGGAAAGAGGTGGTACGTGGGATACTCAATTGCCTTTGGTAGAGTTCACGTACAACAACAGTTACCATTCCAGTATCGGGATGGCACCGTTTGAAGCTCTTTATGGTAGGAGGTGTAGGACTCCTCTGTGTTGGTATGAGTCGGGTGAGAGTGTTGTGTTGGGACCAGAGTTGGTGCAGCAGACTACTGAGACAGTGCAAATGATCCATGAGAAGATGAAAGCATCTCAGGATCGGCAGAAGAGTTATTATGACAACCGAAGGAAAGAGTTGGAATTCAGTGAGGGTGACCATGTATTTTTGAGGGTTAACCCAGTGACTGGTGTTGGACGTGCATTGAAGTCCAAGAAGTTGGATCCGAAGTTATCGGGCCGTATCAGATTTTACAAAGGATTGGCGCTGTGGCGTATAGGGTGGCGTTGCCGCTGGAAATTTCGAACTTGCATGACGTGTTCCATATGTCGCAACTTCGGAAGTATGTACCCGATTCGTCTCATGTGATTCAGAAGGATGAAGTCCAAGTTAGAGAGAATCTAACTGTGGAGACGTTGCCGTTGAGGATCGAGGACCGCAAGATGAAGCGACTCCGAGGGAAAGAGATACCTTTGGTGAGAGTGGCGTGGGGAGGTGCTGCAGGAGGCAGTGTGACCTGGGAATTGGAAAGCAGGATGCGAGAAGCGTATCCAGAGTTGTTCCCATCAGGTATTTTCGAGGACAAAAATAATTAAAGTGGGGGAGAGTTGTAACGCCTATTTTAATTATTTTTAGTTTCGGTGTTATTGTATCTGTTGACGTGTTTTGTGTGGAATTATTTGAGAACCAAGGATTATAATATTAATATATAGTAATAATAATGTGATAATTAATAGTAATGTTAATATTACTATTGTTAATTATTATTATTATTATTACTAATAATATTAATATATGAGCAAAATGCTATTATTTGGAATAAAAGGAAATAAAAGTGAATTATTTGGATTTTTGGAATAAAGAGAAATAAGAGTTATATTATATTTGGAATTAAGGGAAAGTGGGAATATTGATAAAGGGGAAGAACACAAACACGGTTGAAGAGAAAGAATACGATCACGGTGAAGGAGGTGGAAGAAACCAAGAGCAAGCTTGAGAAGAAGCACTTTTGGCTATCAATTCGTGTGGATTCTTGAAGTTCATCATCATCAAACTGCTTATTGAGGTAAGGGGGAGGGGGAATTGATTGATTAAATGGTAGTTTACATGAATATGTGATAGAAAGGGAAAATTCCCTAATCCCCATGATTTGATGATGAATTGATGTCTTTGCATGTTGATAATTTTGTATTGATTGTGTTGAATTGTGTTAAATTCGTTGCATGTGGCTGTGGGGCAATCGTATGAGTGTTTGGGGTTTCCGGGTAATTCGAATGTTTATGCCAGAAGTTGATTGATAGAGTAGAAATGAGGATTTATCGGGTAAAACCGAGTTTAGGAGTTGTAGTGGAGTTGTAGAATGGTTAGCCGATGATTTTGGCGTGGTTTGGTGAGAACCCGATGAATGGGGAGCTGCTGGTGCATTTCTGCACAGCAGAATTTTTCAGAATACGCAGACATTCGCTAGCCCATCGCTAGGCGGATGCATAGCAAGCACTCGCTAGGAGCTCGTGTAGCGAGCGTGTAGCGAGCGATAACAGTAGCTAATTTCTTGTGTTCGCTAGCTCATTCACTAGGCGAACGTGCAGTGAGTGTTCGCTGGGAGCTTGCGTAGCGAGCAGGTAGCGAACATAGCAGGTTTTGGTTTTTGAGAGCTGTGTATAGCTGTTGGCGCTGAGTGTGATCGGTGTGATGTGTTGTGATGATATTTGAGTGTTGAGAGTATGTTGAGGGTTATGAGGGTTGTGTGGTTGGCGTTTATCGCATTGGACAAAATCGGTGGATTATGTGATATGTAAAGATGTGTATGTGTTATATGTGTTATATGTGATATATGATGGATCCGTAGGATCGATACGCCTGTGCACGTTTATCGCGATGAAAATCGGATACCAAACTATTGATTAGTTTGAATCTTTAATTCATTTTGCAACCGAACTTTGATTTGTCCAAAGGAAGGGATAAAGATCGAAATTCCCACAATGCAATGCAAATGCAAGGTTTATTGTGTTTTAGGTTCGGGAGTTGGTTAAACTTAGGGAAGGTACTAGCATCCTAAGTTTCTGTAGTACTCTACAGGAACCTCTTGTTTTATGTTTGTTTATTGCTAAGTGTTTATTTGCTTAAGGTATAAAAGACCTATGGGTTTATTTCTAAGTATACTCGATAAAATGTCACATCTTATGCCTACATATCCTTACGGGAGTGGAATCAGAGTATTTGTAGTTCCCCTAAAGGGTATGAGGAGTTCTTTGACTGTGGTCAAAGTTCCTACGGGTTTAGGATAGTTGGTTGATTGATTTTAGGAGAAGAGATGTGTCTTCATTTTAAGAGAGATGTAACCGCCACAAGGTGTAGGAAAATAGTTTTTGCATCGTCTTAAAAAAAAGGACTTGCGTACTCGGATAGGGATCAACGAGGTACACCTTTATCTCTCTTAAGGCAAAGTCCCTACGGCTTGATTGTATTGTTGTGGGGTGGAGATTCTATCTCACTTAAGATGATTGACATCTTTCTCTAATTGTGTTTGAATGTTGTTTGTTTTGAATTGATTGTTTGTATCGTTTAGTTGTTGATTGTGTTTTGTCTAAGTTGTAAGATAAAAGGACGAGGTCCTTCCTATAGGTAGGTCTTAAACTTAAGAAGATCGACTTGAATGGGATCAAGGATCAAAGGGGAGAATGATGCAAATGTGAATGCATACGCACGATTGTTGGGATCATGCGCAGATTCTTCCTTTGGACGGAATGCAATGCGGAAATACGATAATGTAAATGCAATAAAATAAATTGCGGAAGAGTAAAACATACACATACGCATGAAAGCGCTGAAGTGTGTGAGAGTGTATGTGTTGTGAAGTGTAAACGTGTACGGTTGATTATATTTTACGTCGTGAGTTGATTTTAATTGGTTGACTTTGAACGGCTTGATTTTAAGATTAAAAAAATGTTTCTTTGGATGAGATTGGTCTATGAGTTAAAGATTTTAAATAAAAGTTACAATGATTTAATTTATGATTATATAAAAAATGAATTAAATTACTTATTGGTTTCATTTTATTTCTAAAAAGATTAATATTAAGAATTTTATTATTTTTAATAAAAGTTTCAGATGGTAAATTATTTTGGGAAAAGTTATTTGAATTAATTTTGAAACAAGTGGTTCTTTTTAGTTATTGTTGAAGGTCATTATTATTATCAAGTGAATGTACCTTTTGAAAATTAAGAAAATGGTTTTCTTATTATAAATATAGTTTTTATTAAATAGATACAAGTTATTAAATTGTGAAAATGATTTATATTACAAATAAGTTGTATATTTATTTTAAAAGTTGTTAAGTTATAAAAAAGTGAACTAGATTAATTAAGAATTAATAAAAGATTAATTAAAAGAGTTATTAGTTATTTTCTTATAAATAAAAAGTCCATTTGAAATTATTAGATTAATTGATTAAAAGAAAACAATTATATTAAAGGGTTAATAGAAAATTGATATTAAACTATTTAATAAAGGGGTTAAATTTAAAGTGTCAAAAAAAGATTAAAGTTAATTTAGCTAATTGTAAAAAGATTTGATGACGATTAAATAAAAAATAATGGTGAGGTTAACGGTTAATTAGGGTGACTTATGGATGATTAGGGTGTGTGTAGTGATTAGTGTGATTACCATCATCAATCAGTAAATAACATACAACAAGAACAGAGCCCTAAATCACCCCCCCCCCCAATTCCCAAATTGTTCACGATCGTGCCTCCATCTCCCTCATCTCCGATCGTTACCCTCTCTTACTCGATCCATCTCTCGCTTTTCGTTTCTCAAAACATATTCCTCGTTTCCTTCTCGTTTATACCTGAAACAACAAATCGAGACATCAATCATTCAATGACAAGGATGAAGATAAGAGGGTTACCGAAGGGTTGGGTGATAGCGGCGGCGGAGTGGATTCACGGAGGTTGGAACTCGCGGTGGCTGGAGATGGCTTCGACGGCTGAAAGCTAAGTTTTTTTTCGATCTTTTATGTTACGAGTGTTAGGGTTTCGCGTGAGGGTTCTCGGTCCGTCTTTTCTCCTTTCGAGTTTCTCCCTTTTATAGGCCTCAAAGGGGATTTCCTGATTGATACCCAATGAATGCTGATTGATGGTAGATTCAGGGTTTCCTTATTGGGGCCAACCTGATTTGAAGATATTCCTTTTCCGCTGATTGCAGTGATGACCTAATTACTTGACGCCTTAATCTTTGATTTCGTGATTAATTTTGGGATTGGATTTGATTTGGTCTCCTTCTGAATCGAATCTTTCCAGTGAATATTCTCTAACGGTTTCATTTTGATTCTGAATGGTGTTGGCAGGTGCGAAAAGCACTGGTCTTGGGCCAGAAGACGAGTTTAGCAGCCCAACAGGAAAGCTTGCATTTGATATGTCTGTTGAAGATGATGGGCTTCCACGGAAAGGGTGGTGGTGAGGAGAAATAACATCGCAGGGTACATGGCTCTTTTCAATTTAATCTCTGCTTCTTGTTCAGTCTCTTCTACGAGTGAAGTGGGTGAAGTCTTTGTGTCAATGCTAACCATGTGTTTGTTGGAGTTGCAGCTCATAACACATGACAGGCTCAGGAGTGTGGTCGGCTTTGATACGAAGGGGATAGATGGTACTTCTGCTCCTTGCACAATAGAATTTGAATTAGGCAATGTGAATAAAATGATTAGGCTTGGTCAGTCTACGATAGTGTAGCTTGTCATGTATTTTATATTGTGATATAAACCCTAATTGTTGTGGTTTCTGTTCGTTCAGGATTTGTTTCACTTGACTCGGTGTTACTCTTTTCGTTGAGCTTATGAGATTCATTACTTCAATCACTAATGAGGCTCTCGTGGAGGGAAGGAGTGACCTGGGAGTTCTGTTGCCTCAGATTCTTCGTGTAATGTTTGTTTTATCCTTTGAAATAATGGACAATGGAGAGAATATTAGATGGCATTAGCTTCGTGTTTTAGTTTGTCAATAAGCTCATCCATAGAAGAAACAGTAACACCTGATTTTCGCTTGGGAGGTTCTGTCACTTCGACAATCTCCAAGTCGGGTTTGATTTCCACACTCAACTCCTCTGGCGTGAACTTCTTTATCGGCTTCTTCTTTGCTTTCATTATGTTGGGAAGTGTAGCATACCACGGTTGGTTCAGTCTCAGATCAGTGGTTATTACTGGTGGTAAGTTCAAAGAGATAGTCTTGATACCGTCATCAACCTCTCTGTCAACGGTGGCTGCTTGTTTTTCTTTATCGAGGACAACCTTTGAAGCAAAAGTCCCTTGTAGCCAGTTGAGAAGTCCTGCTACCATCTGCCCTACTTGATTGCAATCATCGTTGAGGGCCTCAACATGAATCAAAAGCCCAGGTTTCTCAATCTCAACAAGCTTCTTCAAAATCTTGGCAACAGAGAGAGGATAAAGAGAATCATCAACCTCAACATGAATCCCTTTATCAGCTCCCATAGCAAAACCAGTTCTAAGAGTGTCAACACACTGAGAGGGTCCCATGCTAACAGCCACGACCTCTGATGCCAAACCAGCTTCCCTGCTTCTAAGGGCTTCTTCAAGGGTAATCTCACAAAATTGATTCATCGACCTTTTCGCGTTCTGGGTCACCACCCCTGTCTTGTCGGGTTTAACTCTGATTTTGACGGCGTAATCGACGACTCGTTTAATGGCTACCATTATCTTCATCTTGTTGGCGGGTATTGATGGTAGCTTCTGTGTATTTTGCTCTTTGTAGTATTGAAAACTGGATGAAATTAATAACTCTCTCTAATTCTATGGTATATCAGATTTCATTGTTTTAAGAAATTTATTTAATAGATTATAAGGGGATTACGCTTTGTGTACGTCCAGTCTTGGATAGGAGTTTGTAACTGGCCTTGAGTTTAATAAGTAAACAGCACTGCCAATTTTATTTCCCACGTTAATCTTACTTGTAGTTCATGGACATCTTGTACTTAATAAGATTTGAAGTGTATTGAACATAAATCATCACTTAGTTATGATTCCGTTTTGCAATGATTGAAAGATGTCTTTTGTCCAAACAGCCATACATGTAAAATGGTAGCTAGAAAATAATGACCAAAAAGTTGGGCTCCAAAAGTGGAATTAGCTTGGCCCTTCAACTTGAATGAGCTTTTGAATGTTTGCAAAGGCGTAAAGCTTACGGACTTTGTAACTCGGTCTTAAAACTCTTGAGTCTTTGAATCACGAAGGCTTGTTTTCTTAAATTCTTTCATTGAATTTGAAACTTCAAAAAACAAAGTTGTGCAAGTTAGCCTCAAAACTAGTGATTGATATAACAACGTCCTTATTTTAGCAATCCTTCGACATCATTTAAATGAACCGCTAATACACTCCAATGCGAATGCCCACACTATCCAGAACCGGTGGAAACCAAACGCAAGTAGATCAATGGACATGAGAAGGCAGAGCTATTTATGGTTTGAATCTTTTCTTGTAGTCATAACGATATCCCCTGCAGAATTGGGCCTTACAATGATTGGTGCCCTTTGAATATTTGAATTGAATCTAATAGACTTGTCCAAATGCACAATCCTCTTAAACTAAGCTCGAATTCTAGAATGGTGAACTTTGAACTCGAATGTATTAGTCACGCCCCTGTGATACTTGGCTGTAAGAATCTATACCTTATCATTACTGCTCCTGCACAAGCTGGTTAGCTGTGAAATATAAACATTAAATTAGGGTAAAGAAAACGAAAAACGGGTGGATCTTACGGTCAAAAATTAGGGTGCGACAACGTTGTGTTTATATGTTGTGTGAGGGATGGATCGGTAGGATCAGATTGCACCTTGTGTGCTAGACGTGTATGTGATGTGTGATATATGTATGTATGATGCATGATGAGATATGGTCAGGGGACCGTGTGTGCTGATTATGTGTGATTGTTGTGGTGTGCGTGCATTGGGGTTATGCATGGCGTGTTGTGTTGTGTGCTCCCTGTGAGGAGGGTGATTGCCAGGTGTCCATCGATATTGTTGTTGTGCTCCCTTAGTGGAGGGGTGATGGCCCAATGACCATCAGAGATATGCTCCCTGTGAGGAGGGTGACGGCCCAGTGACCATCGGAGACGTGCTCCTTGTGAGGAGGGGTGATGGCCAGGTGTCCATCGATATTGTTGTTGTGCTCCCTGTGTGGAGGGTTGATGGCCCAATGCCCATCGGTGATGTGTGCTCCTTTGTGGAGGGTTGATGGCCCAGTGCCCATCGTTGTTGTGAGTCGGTACCACATATCGTTGTATGAGTGGCATGTGTTGCATTGTTGTGTGTAGCGATTATTGATGGTGGGACAGTAGGTCCGAATGTGCTGTATATGAAATGACGTTTTATATGTTTCTGCCTTTATTTCATGTACATTTATACCGTTAATATTTGATCGTGAATTCTCACCCCTTTGTTGTTGTTATGGTCTGTGCTTCTTCGAAAGTATAGACAATCCAGGAGTATAGCTAGCTTGGATTGTGGCGGTCTCATAGGATTGCTCTGATACATAATATCGGGGCTTTTAGGAGTATTTATGGTTTATTGATGATTATGTGTGCCCCCGTGGCGTATCTTATTTTGTGGGATTAGTAATGATGTTTGATGGATGTATATTTTGGGCAGTGGCCTTACATGATGTATATGATGATCTTGATTGACAACGACGATGTATATATACGTTATGTGTTATGACAGACTACTTCTGTTTCCGCTGAAAATTTTATTGGAAATCAGTTTTTTTAAATGATTTGTGGAATTTTATTGAGGAATGTAACATCCCATTGTGGGAGAAACTCTGATAATTGTTGATTTTAATTGTTTTATTTATTTTTTGGGAAACGGGGTGTTACAGGGAACATCTCTGCCTAACGCTTCATTGGTGTTGATACTATCAGTACTAGCCTCAGACTCTTCGCCAACTTCAACTATATTAATACCCTCAGTGGTATTTCGACCCAATTCTTCTCCTGCCATAGCTGTTTCTTTAGCAGTGTTGTCGAACTAAACGAATTCGTCAGCAGTCTCCTTAGTTACCAGCATCAAGTTATGACCATCAGTGTTTGCTGGATTATTTGATATTGAGTTACAACCTTCAGTTACCTCAGTCGTTTCAACTTTGGTGGTGAAGTTCTTAGTAAGTTCTACCATATTTACTGGAGACTTTTCAATGGCTTCGACCATCTGCACTTCTTTAGGTTCTGCATAATTAGCCTCTACAGTTTGTAGTGGGTCAGAGTCTATTTTCATCTGAGTCTTCCCCTTGTCTCCAAACTTCAGTCTTCCTTCCTGAATGGCGTTTTGCACCAGATCCCTGAAAAGAAAACATTGAGAAGTCTTATGACCCATGAAATTATGATACTTACAAAAACCTCTTTTCTTTCTTTGTTCTAAAGGAGGCACTTTAGCACCAGCAGGCACTATTATTTGTCCATCCTTAACTAACAAGTCAAATATTTCGTCACATTTAGTAACGTCGAAAGTGTATGTTCTTTTAGGAAATCTATCATTAGAATCAATGGGATTTTTCCCATTTGAAGGAGCTAAGAGTTTACAGGCGTAAGGTGGACCCTGCTTTAATTCAGCAGCGCCAACCTCATGCTCGTCGAAGTAAAGTGTTTCATCATACAGATTTTCCACATCTTTGTTACATTCGACGAAAGCTACTTTTTTACCCTTGCTGAACCTAGTTTTCTCTTCTCTTAGTCTTTCTAGACGTCGAACTCGGTCAGCTAGTTGCGCCTATTCTCTGAGATACTGGGTATCCAATTTTTTTCCTGATGGATTAATCTAGGCCCCTTGCGGCCATTTCGACTAACTCATGCTCTCGCACTTGCGTGAAGCACCTGGCTTTAAGAAGTCGAAACCTATTCAGGTAATCATCAATTGGCTCAGTACCCTTACGTTTGATACTAGCCAATTCTTTCAAACTAATCTTGGTTTTCCCCATATAAAACTGTTCATGAAACAAATGCTCTAATTGGGCCCAATTATAAACTGAATTAGGAGGCAAAGTAATGAACGATGTAAAAGCATTTTTTGTAAGAGAACTTGGGAAGTATTTTACTCTAAGGCTCTCATCACCAGCTATCTCTCCTGCTTCGATCATGTACCTAGCCACGTGTTTGACAATTGATTCAGTAGTGTCCCCTGCAAACTTACTAAATTTCGTAATCTTCGTCCTAGGAGATAACTCAGCCTGCAAAATATAATCCACTATAGATGAAGTATAATATGGCCTTATAAAGCCAAGGTTTGCTCTATTTCTGGTTATTATCCTTTCAACCATCGCTGCAAGGTTATTTTCTTCCGCTGCATCATGACATCGAACTTGTCTAAGTATTTGGTCAGCATATTCGCCTCCATATGGGCTGGTACCTGACTCCTTTGTGGTTCGGTTCTGAAAGGTTCGCCCATTTCATGATCCTCCATATTTGCCTCGTGAATGTTCTGTTTCTGATACTGTGGGACGTTCTCGATAATTGTTGCTCTTTGCTCAAATGTTGGTACTCCCATGAAATCATCCATACGGGCTAATTGTGTCGCCACCTGCTGGTTGGTTTGAGTAGTATTCTAAATTAGAGGATGAAAGATTTCTCCCATTGTCTAAGACAATGTGTACACCATTTTCATATTACTTTCATCCATTTGATGTCTTAAGCAGTTTATAGACGTAGTTGTAAGACTAGGTGCTTGCCCAGAGTAACCAACACATATGCTCTGGTTGTTTCGACCACCTGATCCAGATCCTTGTACTGGCGAAGAGACCATGTTTTCTGAAAATATGGGTGGAGCATTCTGCAAATTCTGCATTATTGACGTAGGCATACCATATGGTTGGTTCCTTGATAATGGTTGTGAGAAACCTGGAGGAGGAATTTGCCTGTATATTGAACTTCCTGGGGGTGTTGACGAATTAGGATTTTGGGGTCCTACATACTCCAACACAGGTTGAATGTATGTTCGTAAACATGTTGACATGGATTCACCATGGACTGCACTTGTTCAGACACCATTACCGGTGGTGACGTTTGTCCTCTCGTCGAAGGAACTGGATATGGAGTATTATGAGACCCCATGCTTCTTTGAGGATCAAATTGTTGATTAGTGTCGCATCGTTGCGAATAGGGGCCGGCAAAGACAGAAGAGTCACCACCGTTCGTTATTTATCCCAAATAAGGAAAGGAAACAATCAGAGAAAACCAACGAAAAAGGGAGAAGACAGGTCATTGCAACCAAATCTTGGGTTCAGGAGTCGGTTATGCAAGGGGAAGGTATTAGCACCCCTCACGTCCGTCGTACTCGACGGGATCCACGCTTGTTGTCTATCTAAAGGGTGTTAAATTATCTAAACTACAGGCCACAGGGAAAAACAAAAAGAAAAGAGACTCGATAGAGAATCACCGCTCTATGCCTACGTACTCCCTCGTGCAATGGGAAAGTCAAAGTCAACGTAGTTCAGAAAACTACGGGTGAGGGTGGGGAAGGTTTCTCGCCAAGTGTAACACCCCCTTTCTATACCCCCAAATAAATTAAATAAATCAATTAGGCACTTAGAAAATTTATTTCATTAGAGTTTAATTAAAACATAGTATAAAAGAGGCGCATCACATTATCATGAAATTAAACACACACGATACCTGCTCAAAATAGATATGCAACAATGGGTAACCCACATCTCAATATTTAGAATAAAGCGGAAACATCCAAATATTGAATCGAACTCATTCATAAAAGTATATACAACCATCAGTTAATTCATGCTTTACAACATATCCACAGCAGATACATACACATATGTATCACAAAAGAATCAAAACAAATGTAACTCCAAAAGAGTCAAAGGCTTCCTAACTACCCAGATGTTACATATCAGAGCCATTGACCAAAAAGAATGAAGACATCGCTTCACAAAAAGAACCTCCAGCTTCCTACTCTGCAATGCCTCATAGAGCATTATAAAACAGCAGAAGGGTGAGAAACAACATCATAACAGTTAATGCATAAAATTGTATATATACATATACTCATATTGGTACAAGTTATACTCAAATTATGTTCTCACCACGTTAAGCATATACAAGTAATCATGTCTCTACACATACACATGAACATTCACTATATTTTCCTCCAAACAATCATATATAACATACACAGTTATATTCACACAACTAATGCATCATACACAGATGACTCATGCAACTCATAGAGACCGACACACGACTCTATGCAGATGCAAATGCGGTACCGACTCATTCAACAGATTCTCTAAGGAATCGAGTATTCAGCAGATCCTCCACGGGATCAAGTACTCAGCAGATTCTCCACGGAATCAAATATTCATCAGATTCTCCACGGAATCGAATATTCAGCAGATCCTCCACGGGATCAAGTACTCAGCAGATTCTCCACGGAATCAAATACTCTAGCCAATCCTCCACGGGATTACATGTTATGACCGATTCTCCGAGGAATCACACAATGCAACCGATTCTCCAAGGAATCACACAATGCAACCGATTCTCCAAGGAATCTAATATAACCATCATATCATACGAGGTTCTGCAAATCCTCCGAGGGATCATTCAACACAAAATGCATACTATGCTCACAAACATACTCATTGCATTTATCACATACATCGCATATATCTATCATGCATTCACATTATGCACCATTTCACACATGGTTTACACACATATCAGCCTATCAATGCGGTTCTATTCAATTCGAGCAAATACACAAGATTATCAAATATTCAAGATTCACCATTTACTCTACAATCTAGGATTCACGCCTTTCGGCCACCCACAGCACGACATGTCAAACAGTTCACACATCAATCATTCATATAGGCATTAATCATAATTGAATCAACCAAACATCATGCTATGAACAAACAGCAAAACAAAATAACACTGCCAGGTTCGCCAACCTTCGCCTGGCGAAGCCACGCAGCGAATGCTCGCCGACCTTCTCCTGGCGAACTTCCCAGCGAAGTCCACTGGGAGTAATTCTGGAATTACTCGCTGAGGCTCGCTACACACTCGCCTTGCGAACCTTCGCTAACTAACCTCGCCTGGCGAACTGGCCAGCGAATACAGGGTATTAGCTTCTGACTTGCTTCGCTACAGCTCGCTGGGCTTCGCCTGGCGAAGCTTCGCTACCATTCGCCTGGCGAACTTGCGAAGACAGAACTTCCATGGCTGTCTCAAAGCTCAAACTCCGCACAACCAACCGATTAAATCCAAACCAGTCTCAGTGGCACAACCCAACCATCACCCGACTAAACTACCTCGTCTAATCTGAGTTCTAACCGATTAAAACCTCATTCTACTCACAAAACCAACTTCTAACCTAAGTGGAAAAAAGAGTAGAAACTCTACAAAATCCAAACCCATACACATACAATCATACACATTAAAGAGATGATGGAGTTTCACACCCTTACCGATCGATTGCAAGCTTTGGTGATGATCCCTTGATGATTCTAGGTTTTCCTCTCCACTTTCTCTTCTCTTTCTCTTCTCCTCTTTTCTTTCTCTTGTTTTTCCTCTTATGTTACTATCTTTCTTCCTTTTCCTCTCTTATTCTATTTCTATCTCTATTTCTTTCCTCTCAAATTCTTTCCAACACTTACCAAACAATTCTCACACTAATTTGCTAAATGTCTAAAATGCCCTTTTTACTCTAATTCCCCGAAAACTCTCCGAATCGGTAAAAATAGATAAAATAAGCAAAACACCACATAGCAATATATAATTTCTCAATTTAAAACAAACATCAAATAAATAAATTAAAAGACTCAACAATTAATGGGAATTCAGAATCGGGGCGTTACACCAAGACATCGCTGTCTTGAGCCTATGTATCTTCGTCTGGTATGAGAAATCAGAGCAAACATAGTTCGGGCTAACACGACCACAGGTTAGTTCAAATGTTTTTACCCGAGTAGGGTTAAACCTTAGTTATAGTAGTTAGGTGTATTGTTGCTCGACCATTAGAGACTTAGGTGTTACCTGTTTGCGGTAGAACCAAGAGTTAACAACACTCTCCTTATGAAAAAGTTTTCCAATTAATCCCGAAGGATAAAAAAAGTTTGAAGTTTGTTTTTGTGTTTGTGTTTTTTAGACAAAGAAGTGAATTGAGTTAAGGTTTGAAACTCATGTTGCACTAAAGACTATGACTTAGGAGCGAATGCGTCGCATATCGTCCAAAGGACATACGCTAAACATTCTAGACAATTGACAGGACGCCCCCCAATCATCATTTCCCAAGTACTTAAGGCTCGTAGCGTACAACACAAATTATCCTTTATTAAGTGTTTTGAAGTGTTTAGGAGATGAGAAGAGAAAGACACAGACTAAGGGGAAACTGGACCCTAAAGTTGTCATGCACAATGCTCCTAAAGTTGGGATGAAAAGGGGATATTACCCTAATGTTGTCATGCATGGTTTAAAACCTAATGTCTATCATAATCCATCTTGAACAAGAAGGATTAGAGGTCCTAGGGGAACATGGCAAAGGAATACAAAAGAAGAAGAAAGCATAAGCGAAAGAAGAAAGAAGATGCAAACATGTAATGCAAAACAAAGATGAAAGAAAGACGGAGGAACAAAGTGTGGGGCAGTAGACACCACAATTACATCTCAACCTCATAAATGCAAGCAAGATGATGCAAAACAAAAAGGAAGGCAAACCAAAGAACTTAAACAAGTTCAAGCCAAAAGTGAGATGAAATGGGAGAAATAGAACTCCTACAACCATTTGTACATCAATCACTAACCAAGGCAAGGCAAACAAGCAAAATAAAAAGACATGATCAAGATGAGGATGGGAGATAAGGCTTGGGCAGCAAGCAACACAAAATGAAACTCAACCAAAGGCATCACCATGATCATGCAAGAAAAGAACAAAAGAAAGTTCTCAAAATGGCCTCTCATTCAAGTCAAACTCAAAGTGCAACCAAAAGGCACCAAATCAACTTGAATGAATCACCAAAGTCCTAGGACATGAGTGAGAACAAGAGAAGAGGATAGGAAAATGCAAGAAAGAAGCAAGCCAAAGCAAGTTGCAAGTTAAGGCATGACAAAGAACCTAAGTTCTAAACACTTTCAACATTAAACATTAAATGGAAAGCCTTAAACAAATGCAACTTGAAACAAAAACCACACAAGTGTAAGACCTAAAAGTTTGCAACCAGCAACTTCAACACGTTATAAATGTGAATCAAAAAGATTTGGAAGCATATGGGATCCACATGGGTCATTTCCCATCAAAGCTAGGTCAAGTGTGTGTGTGAACCATCCTTAGGGGTAGCTTGACTTGCAAGATACTCCAAAAATAGGAAAATAGTTCAAATAAATCCAAATAAATTGCACAAAGCACTTAAAGATGTTGGAAACTAGGGGCCAAAACAACACAACCAAAGTCCATTCAAAACATCACCAAAGGAACTGATCCACTAGGGTGCCCCTTTTTGAAGGAGGGTTGTCGAGGGTCAAACAAATGAACATCAAAGTCAACCAAAAAGAAATCAAACTAGGGCCAAAACCATCCTCTAAGACCCCTCAACTCATCACTTAAATGAGGAAAAAGTATCATTCATTGGAGGTATCAATTGGTTAACAAAGTCAAACAAGAACCAAAAGGACAAGTGAAAACCAAATCAAAAATACCTCCAATCATAAAATTCAATTTTAATTGAAAAATTAATGGAAAATGGAATTAAAAAATATCAAAAATTAAATAACACATTAAAGTGTCAGAAAATATTTTTAGTTGAATTTTATCATGATTGGAACTATTTTTAAAAATCAAAAATCAAAACAGAAAACAAATTAAAATAAAATAAAATAAAATAAGCCAAAATGGTGCAAATAGCAAGAAATCCAGTTGAAACCAGTGGGCTCACACAAAAGGGGACTGCAAATAGCACGTTAGGCCCAAACCAAAATAGCTCAGTTCAAAGGCCAAAATGCATCGTTTCAATAATTGAGGTGGCAATCCACTGAGCCACATCACGCAGTCAAACAAATCTGGACTACACATCAAGCCTGGTCAACAAGTCAAACACATACACCTCAGCTGACCTGAGTTTGAACCAGGCGCCGGAGCCCTAGCTCCGATCGGCTTCTCCGGCGAGGCGGCCGGAGTTCAGGTTCCCAAACTCCACCAAATCATGCAAAATTTTATACCAAAATGAAGATCTCCTCATGCACTATCCAAATCCAGTGCTCAATTGTATTAATCATGCTTATACAGTGAGAATCGAACGATGAAAGTTTGAAGTGCACAATTGTAAACATCATCAAACATAGTAATTAAGTATACAAACATTTTCTATAAGATGTAGGGCTTCAGATGCAGCCACAATGACCTAGATTCAGTGCATATCATGAGAGAAATTTGGAAAAGAAGATTACCTAACGGAGACACTTCATTGGTGCTTCTACAGCTCACTTGCTTGCTTCAAAAGATGCATATCCACTCCATTAAGCTCAAGGAAGTAGAAGATTGCTCCAATTTGAGTTGAAATGGCTTGGATCTTGATTCACGATTTTCAAATTTGCTCTCACTTTCCAAAATTGAAATCTAAGCTCCCTCCACCAAAATGAACTTTTGAGCTCTCTATTTTGATTTAAAGCTTTTATATTATGGATATGTAAAGCAATTGGAGGCCCATGAAGCTCCAATTTGCTGAAATTTGAAAATGCCCAATTCTTGGATGCTTGCCATGTGCACGTGAAAACTGCATGCTACACCCTTGAATTTCACTTCATTTTGCAGTTGAGACTTTGAATTACACATGTGAATTGAAATTGGGCTTGATTGTGGTCCAATTGTGAAGTTTTAATGTGAAACTTTTCCATGAAGCAAGCTTCAATTCCACATGATTTTCACCTCAAGACCCAAAGTAACCTTGTGCATTTTGTATTTTTGATAATTGTGAACAAAATTGAATACAAACATGGTATGAAGAGGTCCTAAAACCAATTCAATTGAAATCACTTTTTAAAAACTCATTTCCACTTGAAATTTCTTCACCAATGTCTCTAACCATGCATAATTCACACCAATATTGAGTTTCATGATGAAACTGAAGTCATTTGGAGCAACTTTCATGTTGGTTGAAGTTCCATTTGAAGAACTTAAAGGTATGAGAATGACCTATAATTCAAATGACCTATAATCAAAGTTTCCCAAAATACCCCTGCCTTGCAAGCTTCATAACTTGAGTTCCACAAATGATATGAAGGACATATAGAACTTTTTGGAAAGATAAGATAATGAGGAACAACTTTCATGCTCATCAAAAGTTGAGGAGAAACATGATTCTATGTCAAACGTGCCTTGGAAGTGAGGTGACTTTTGTTGACTGAAAAATATGTTCATCTGAGACCCATAACTTGATGGCATCATAACTTGAGTTCTATAAACCCAATGGATGAGTTCTAGTACTCAAAAGAAAGATAAGAACATGCCCTACAAGTCTCATGTTTATAATAAAATGAGATTGGACTTGTATCTTGAATTAATGTGTCCTTGAAGTTGAGCACTAAAGAAGGGGATTTTACACTGAAATCCTCTGAAACCCTAATTTAGTAACTTCTTAAATTCTTGATTCTCCTTGTTTTGAACTTGAAATGACATCCTAGATGTCTCAAAATCTCTTCCCATGATTCCCATTACTTAGAACCAAGTCTCAAACTCTTTCAAGTCCACGGTTGAGTTTGCACTAAGCAGATGAAACCCTAGGTGCACCATCTTTGACTGCAACCTCTTGCAAGTGAAATGACAACTTAGATAAGCTCCACAATGGCTTCAAAAGCACTAAATGAGCTCTAAAACACCTCTTATACATGACCATGGACTTTTTAACCTCTGATGATCCTCAAATGCACTCCAAGATAGGAGGTGAGCAACACTTGTCAATCTTCTCCCTCAGAGAGCTTTGACTACTTCCTGATGGTTATAAGCACTTAAACACTTGAGTAAACACTCTTGCTTGAGTTTGGAACCCTTAAAAATCTTCTCTTTAATGGAACACTTCTCTTGATCCCCTGCAAAAGACAATGCTATGCAATGCAAATGCTAAAGAATGCAATGAAACATAAGCCAAGTAAAGAAAGAGGTTGGGCAAATTTTGGGGTACAACAATTAGCATTTGTTGCCATTCCTTTAGTGTATCTTCTTTTTGGTACTTCTTCGTGTGTTGTGGCTAACTTTCCACTCCTTAATAACATAGAACTAAATATTCTCCCAAAAAAAGATTAATGTAAACTTTGAAATGCTTAGCACTAGGTCCCACTAGGTGTGCCAATTTGTTTACTGTGAATTTTGGTAAACAACCGCTGGTCTATCAATTTAGGGTAAAATTGACTAACTTGCAAGATTGACCATACTAAATCCTAGAACATGTGCTAAGTATGTAAAAGACCTTAAGCTGAACTCCACGTTTGACTATGAAATCTTTTGGAAAGTAAGATGACTTGAAGATTAAAAGAAAGCAAGTAATGCGTCGAAGATTAAAAAGCAAGAATGTAAAAGTGCAGTAATGTAAAAGCTTTTAAAAGTAACTACTGTAAAGTAAAGGGCGAGAAATTACAATCAAACTCCATGTTCGACTATAACATCTTTGTAAAGTAAATGGCGTTGAAGATAAAGGTGCAAGAAAGTAAAGTGCTTTGAAAATAAATGTGCAAAAGATTCTACTCTGAACTCTACGTTCGACTAAAGATCTTTGGAAGTTAAATTGCAGAAAGATAAATAGCTTTGAAAATAAATGGGTGAAAGGTTAAAAGTGCAGAAAAGTTAAATGGCATAAAAATAACTCTAATCTGAACTCCACGTTCGACTAAGGGATCTTTGAAGGTAAAAACGCAGAAAAAGCTTGGAAAACGGTTTAAATGTAAAAGCTGAAAGTTAAAGTGCAGAATGAGTAAAGGCGCATAAAGGGTAAAGGCAAGTAAATTGCATTAATGGAAAAAGGTTGGTGTTGTATCACATACATTCTCGCTAACTCATTTCTCTACACGCGGGTACTTTGAGTTGTTTGGAGTGACTAGTATAAAATGAATGAACACCCTTATTACATAAAAATGAAAACTATTTATAGTACTACAAAGTAACTACTAAATGACGGTTGAGGCTTCACAACGTGTCCCTTTTGGCGCCTTTTCCACTATCTCAACCGTTCCCACGTTCGTCCACTCTTGGTTTGATTTTTGAACACTTAATATTTCCCTCCAATTTTGGTTGTAACTTCTGTGTGTTCTCTTCAGTGTGACCCTTGTCGAGCACTTTCCAACACTTAGCATTTTTTAGTAGCTTTGTCCACCTCTCTTCGACTTGGATTGCTCCCTGATTGTGTCAAAAAGTTCACATGTTTCAAATTGACATTTTGACTTGAGATGCTTCTAAAATCAACTAGCATCGAAAATTGAGAGCTAACAGGCACGTAGACCAAAGCACAAACTAAGGAAAGCTCACTGCTCCTCTTTCTGAGCCTCCTACTGAGTCACCTGCCCCTACTCTTCACCGCTTTCGCCGAACTGGAGGAAATTAGGGACGACTATCTGGCCCTCTTTGACCGTATAAAGGAACCATTTTCCCTCTGTGGTCAGCTCGACCCCGGGGTTCACCAGCTTCAGTTGGTCCACGACATTCTGAAAAACCTCCTCGCTCATGGCCACAAGGTCATCTGCGGCATGAGTAAATCGAGCGACCAGTTCTGGCCAAGTCGACAGCTTCTTCGTATCCTCAAGCTCATCCTCAGCGGGGGCAGAAACGAATTTCAACTTGGCATCCAGGGCGTCCTTCTCCAAAGCCATCTCCTCGCGACCCTTGCGTGCAGCCACTTTGAGCTCCCTGTCCAACTCTTCCTGAAGCTTTTTACCTTTCTTCCAGGGCCTCCGTTGCAGCCTGTGATTTCTTCAGCTTGAGCTCAAGCGGGGACCCATCCTCGGTGTACACCACAGCCATCTCCAAGATCCTCATCAAGGCAGAGGCATCCTGCGCAAGCATGGCCCGCTTGCTGGGACGATCCATCTCCTCAAGCTTTAGTGATTCATCCCGCAGAATGGATAAGGACGGCCCCTCGAAAAACTTCTTGTTATAAAGGCAGGGAGACAACTTGAATTTGCTTTTGACGAACTCTTGGATGAGGTCTACAATTTCATTCGTACGAGCATGTTTGCGCCTCGAACATACAAGCAGAGGGGACGTCTGAGTGGCCGGAGGAGTCGAAGAGGAAGTCCCCAATCCTATCTGCAGGGGAGCCGTTCATTGACCAAGGCGACTTCTTCTTAGGGCAGCGCCACCCTTCATCTTTCCTTGGGTATGCTTTACCATCCTCTCCTGTGCCGAAGACATAAAAAT
This sequence comes from Lathyrus sativus, assembly GCA_963859935.3. Taxonomy (NCBI): domain Eukaryota; kingdom Viridiplantae; phylum Streptophyta; class Magnoliopsida; order Fabales; family Fabaceae; genus Lathyrus; species Lathyrus sativus. The sequence continues at coordinate 400,559,627 of OZ012741.1, read as the reverse complement.
AACAAGCACGTCAGCACGTGGAAAGAAAAGGAAAAGAACATCATGGATAAAATCAGGAAAAGCGAGGAGCTACCCAAGAGTTTGAGAGCCTCCTCGCGAGTGCTACACTCGAGGAGCTCTTTAGTGTTAATATATCGGGCTTTCACCTGCAACCCTCCATCTTCCTCGTAAAGAACCTGCCTGGTGCAAGTCACGCACTGAGCAGGAAGGAAGTCGTCCACGAAGGCCACCAGCTTGGCATAGCTGGTCCAATCATCATCTAACAACTGATGAGGAGTAACTATATACTCATCGGTCGAACGGGTGAAGTGAGCCCCGCTCCAGCAGAAGGGGAAGGTGAACAGTCTCTAGGTAACTATTTTACCCTCCTCGTCTACCAGGTCCTCCCCATTTTCGTTCGTGGAGATCTCCCACATAAAATTCGAGTCAGTGGCTTTCTCTGACACCGGTTCGATCACATAAAACCTCTATTTGAAAGTCTGGATGGATTCAGAGAAAGGCTTGAATAGTTTCCTTCCCTATTTCAAGGAAACCCAGCCGAACTTCCTCCCCGACACCTGTTGTTGAAGATGGAAGATAGTGAAAAATAGTGGAAGGGTGGCCCTGATCTGTAAGTATTTGCACGCCAATTCATATGTTTGCATGAAGGAAATGGAATTTGGATGCAGTTGGGAGGGCGCCAAGTCCAGATGTATGAAGACTTCCAGTTGAAAATCTGTGAAGGGCTGCCTCAGCCCTATCTCCTTAAAAACGTATTCGTACATGGGAAATCTCTCCTCGTACACTGAGTAGATACTGTCGTCCTCTATAGGGAAGTGGACCTTCCATTCTCCCTCCGGTCCCACTTTGGTAAATGCGTCCCTAGTGTACAAAGCGAAGAGCGAGGCATGCTCCATTGACTCAGCTACATTCCAGTCATCAGCTAATGACCTCGCGGCAGTCATGCCCCCAACATCAAGAGACAAGGAGTCGTCATCTGTCTCAGTATCCTCCGAGAAGTTATCCTCAGACAAATCTCTGGGTTGTTCATCCTTGTCAACTCTGTGCGACATTGCTTTTACTTGAAAAGCAGAGGGAAAAAGTGAATTTGATGGTAAAATCAAATCCACCCTTCCCCTGCTAGTCAAGTGAAAGGGCGCACAAAGGGCAAAGGATAGAATCCTCAACCTAAGCCCTACTCAAATGGCATAGCTAAGCAAACAAAGTGGTTTCCAGGAGTTCTCCCTGACATATCTGAGGAAAGATTCCCACGCACAAAACCTAGAACCCTCATGGGGGAACCACCAGAGTCCATGGGCCCCCTCTGGCAGCGAACACCACCGTATCGTCACTACTCTAGGATTAACTAAGACCTATAACTTACTAATTTGCCCTTTTCTAAAAACGAAAACTACAGCCCCAGGAGCAGAGAGATGACCATGTCACCGTCTGTCGCCAACAGCCACCACAAAAACGCCTTAAAACTACTTTGTTTCAATTCTATCCACATGCATTCTACAACATCAAATCAGAAAAACAAAGAGTAAGTAAGGAATTAACATACTTACTTGGTTGAGGAAGAGATTCTAGACTTAAGTAGCTCTGGTCGGACGTCGGACGGTGGTCGGAGCGAAACTAGAAGGCAACAAGCGACGCAGAACGGGGAACAATGGACAAGAGGAGAGAGAAGCGAAAGTTTTGAATGAACAGACCCTCTCACTATTTATAGGAAAATACCAGGCACGTGCACGAGCACGCGTGGGTAGGGCATCATCATGACCCTAGCCTAGCCATCATCATGCATTTAATGTAGCACACAGCTCGAGGTACACGTGGCATCTCCACTCTTTATATCCCATCAACCTTTGCGATCCCTAGATCCCAAGCTCCCCGACGACGATATTTCTAGCGTTCGGGAAAGTATTCATCCGAACACAAGGAAGCTCACAGCGACTATGCCCGGGAAGCAGACCATTTTTAAGTCATCGCTACCGTGCCCAGTAACAACGAATTGGGGAGCTACTGTTTCGTACTGGCCCAATAGCTAGGCATGGCCCAATCCAATTATGCTCCCAGAACGACCCAATTGCCTAAGTCCAACCTCTTTGGTGGAGAGTTACCTTGATGCCCCTCCAACAGGGGAGGCTGACCAATTTACCCTTGGTCACAACACCTCTCCCCGTCAGTCTCTGCCCATCACAGACGATTCCACCATCCAGAAACAGCTAAGACGCTTGTTCCCGTAACTATACCTCTGCCCGTTGTCACACCCTAATTTTTGACTGCAAGATCCCACCTCTTTTTGCGTATTTTCTGTTGTTATTCGACTTTAATTTAATATTTTATGTTTTGCGGCTAACCAACTCATGCAAGTGCAGTAGTTTCAGGGTATAGATTCGTACAGCCAAACATCACAAAGACGTGACTAGCTCAGTTGGGGTTCAAAAGTTCACTATTCAAGAATTCAAGCCTAATTTAAGAAGATTTTACAGGACCATGAGTTGATTTCCTCACTTCATACAAATTCTATCAAAGAGCCAGAAGACCTCCAGTTACGACAATGAACGAGTCTTTACAATCCAAGGCCCATTATATTCCGAAGTCCTTCTGGGTATGGAAAAAGAAATCCAATTTGAAGATTAAAGTCTTAATCGCTATTTCAAAATATCATGGGCATAAACGCATAAAGGTTGGAAATTGGTGATAATGCAACTACATGAAGAAAGTTAGTATTTGAGTTGAATCAAGTGGATACTCTATTAATTTGGAAGTTATTCATTCAGAATATCATACATATTTGCTCCAGGCCAAGCAAGTAAATTGTCACAAATTAAAGGCTACGTGCCAAGTACACGTTCATGGCAATTTAAGATTACATCTTGATCCAAATATTATTACAGCAGTTGACTATTTAACTATTTTCAAAGGACCCATGGAGAGAAACCGACGGCTTGCATAGAGTGATGGCCTTGAATCTCCAACGCCTTTTAGCACTTGTGATTCTAGAGGATGATCTAACATCCTAGTTAGCCTTTAGTATGGATATACAGCCCCACCTTGAACTCCCCAAACCGACTTCGTCATCAAGTTGAAAGCACAAGCTGAAACCGATTTTCGTCGTTGGATAAAGGCCGACTGAGGTATTGGTCCTGCTGGTGAAATGCCAAAAGTTTGTGGCCTCTTCTCCATTGAAGCTGAAGTGGGATCTGAGTATTTGGATAACTCTGGTAGTGAAAATGCTCCAATTGAAACTTGTCATGTTGAGGCCTGCATATAGGATCAGTAGTTTTAAACACAGCAGAATCAAATACTATAGTCATTGAAACAGAAGTTTGAGCGTGATTTTCAGCAGATGCATTTGTTGACAGGACCAGTGCCGGTTGTAAATCTGGAGAAGTACACTCTCAGCAGCACAATGACTTGTTTTCCAGTCTTGATCAGTTGGAAGCTGAACTTCAACAACTTTATTCTAGAAATCATGATCTCACTCAAGAAATTGTAAAGCCAGCCTGTGTTATCTGCAAAGTCAGTTGCACAATGAAAAAGTCTTCAAAGAAAATTGGAGAAGACGGTTATAGATATTACCTCCAAATTGAATGAAAAACAACAGCAGCAGCAGGATTCTGGTATGTACAGACAAAAGTTGGTCCATCCCCAAGCAACTGGTCACAGTTTCAATTGCTACAGATGTTATTATAACCTTTACCAGAGCTCAGTTTGAGGGTCATGTGGAGGAACTTACTGAGAAGCTCCATTCTGCTTGTAAACAAGTTGATATGCTTTGTGAAAAGAATCTTGATTGAATGACTGTCTTTGTAGAGAATTGAATTACATGGAAGAAAATATGACATTGTCCACGAGTCTTGACTACCTAAAGTCTGAGTTAGCAGTGTACCTGCAACTAATCCCCAGCAATTGTTAAACGCAGACATTACCAAGGAAACCATGCTCACACAGGAAACATAACGGATCTTTGAAAAAATAAATTGAAGCTCACTCAGTTGTTTGAGACCTTGACATGATCTTTGTGGTTGCAAAAGCTATTCAGACAACGAAACCAGAAGATAAAACTCTTAAAAGTTGAGTGACGCTTTGTCAATGGAGTGTTCCTAGTGTAGAGTGTTGACACGCCTTTGTCAACATGAAGCAATTCATTCAACCCTGTCAAGAAAAAAGGAATAATTTCAGAGGTCAAAATCTGTGAGAAATCCACTAAGTCATATTGCAGAAACAAATGATGTGGTAAAATCAAATGAGAAATCAAAGACATAGCAATCACAAACCAGCTTCAAACAAGGATTAGTTCTAACAAAACATGTCTGAAGGTTGTTTTAGGAATGCCCAATACCTTTCCATTTGGTCAGCATAATTCATCAACCTAGCACAAAAAAGAACAGAGTTATCAAGCTTTTAATCCACGTGAAGAAGTTTGCATACTCAGGGCTGTTACCAACGATTGAATTTTGGACTCACCAAATCCTTTTACACCAGCTATATGAATTCACTCTTGGCTGTTCATCTCCTCTGGCCCAAATCCTTCGCTATCCACACCTGCCAAGTTGCCAAATCCAAGTTAGTAATTAGTTGAAGAATATACCGGATTAGAGGAAAAAGATTCGATTCAAACAGCTAGCAGATTTTCAGAACAATGAATCTGGACAGACAAGAGCATTAAACGTGATTGATCCAAGTATCACAAATTGAGATTCTCATCAACAGATATCATTACAATCAGACGAAAAGGGAAAGATTTCAAATATTTGCCTAGACTAAAATGGAAAATCCAATCAGGCATTCAAAGCTTTTAATCAGTTTTAACACGAGGGATCTCAGATTGGAGCCTATAAAAGGGAGACCTGAGAGATGAGGAAAAAGATCGAGAATCATCACACAAAAAAACCTAATTTCATAAACCTAAGAGATTGAGAAAAAGGAGAACTTATTTGTTCCTGTCGATGAAACCATCTCCAGCCACCGCGAGTCCAAATCGACGAAGCATCCATTTTGTCACCTCAAGCGCCGCCGTCACTAACCTTCGGTAAAAATTCATTCTTGTCAAAGATTATCGAACCTATTGATTGTTTTGTTGTGTTTCAGGTTTAAAAAGAACAAAAGCTATGAAAAGATGAAGGAGAATGGATCCACGAAAGAGACGATCGGGAAAGGGAGGGAGAAGCCCGAGCGATTTTGGGGGCGAAGGAAATTTTGGGGATTAGGGTTTACCGTCATTTTTCTTTGTTTCTGCTTTTTTTGTTTATGTTTGTGATCATGTATCTGTACACAATACGCTCATCCACCGTGCACCCTCACACGATCACCGCACCCCTCACCAAACCGTTATCACACACACAAAATGCACACGCCCACGGTACACCTCCACTGCCTCACCACACAGGATCACTCGCGCCTTAATTAGCCACCCTAATCAACCTTTAATCTGCCATTTACTTAACCTCTAAACTAATTTTGATTTAATCAAATAATTAATCTTTTTTAAATAAACTAATAACCCTTTTTTATTAATCATAATCAGTATTTTAATTTAATTATATAGTTAATTCATCTTTTATTAACTCACTTTATTTAATAAATTATTTATTTCACCTTTTGTTTAATGATTTCAATTTAATCAACCTTTATAGCTTTTTTATCTTAATAACTAAAAACTCTTTTTTAAAATCCTATTAATTCACATTAAAAATCTTTTTGCTAATTAAATTGGATTAACCTTTTTTAAAAATAAACTTAATAACATTTTAATTAAATATATATTTATTCACTAAAATTCTTTTATAAATAATTTACATCCAATTGCCAATTTATTAATAATAAAACCTATTTGGTATTTTAGAAACAAATAATAAGAACAGCCTTTTTATTTATAATCAATGCAATAATAGCCATAATTTTATAAAATAAACCATTTCATTTAAGTTAATCTTTTAAGATAGATAATAAAATTAAGATCATTTAGTATATTAGAACATTTTATTTAAAACCTCGCCTGTTAGAATCTAACTTATATTAATCTCGCTTAAAATCAATCCGACTAAAAATCAATTCAACCTCGCCTAAAAACAATCAACATTGTAATTCAATCCAATCGTGCACAATTCCATTACGCTTGCACTCCACTCTCACATTCATAACTCACACTTGCACCTTAGCACTTTCATGTGTGTGTATGGTTTTATTTATCTGCCCTTTATCATCGCAATTTATTTTACAGTAATTTACTTTTATCGCATCGCATTCCGTCCAAAGGAAGAACCTGCGCATGACCTAAACAATTGTGCGTATGCATCTACATGTGCATCATAATCCCCATGATCCTTGATCCCATTCAAGTCAATCTTTTAGGACAGATCCTACCCCATAGGAGGACCTTTGTCTTTACTTTATAACATAGAAAAAACAAAACAACTCAAACAAATTATTCAAACATTAGAGAAGTAGATGTTAGTCATCTTAAGCGAGATAGAATCTCCACCCCACAACAATACAATCTCTCACACTTGTGGCGGTTAAATCTCCCTTAAAATGACAATTCATCTTTTCTCCTAAACTCAATCAACCAACTACCCTAATCTCGTAGGAACTTTGACCACAGTCAAAGAATTCCTCAAACCCTTTAGAGGAACTACAGATACTCTGATTCCATTCCCGTAAGGATATGTAGGCATAAGATGCGATATCTTATCAAGTATACTTAGAAATAAACCACTAGGTCTTTTATACCTTAAGCAGATAACCTTAGCAATAAGCAAACATAAAACAAGAGGTTCCTGTAGAGTACTACAGAAACTTAGGATGCTAGCACCTTCCCTAAGTTTAACCAACCCCCGAACCTAAACTCTCTAGCTTGCATTTGCATTGCATTGTGGGTATTTCGATCTTTTTCCCTTCCTTTGGAAAAATCAAAGTTCGGTTGAAAATGAATAAGATTCAAGCTCATTAATAGCTTGATATCCAAATTTCACTGTGACAGAAATGGCGACTTCACTGGGGATCTCTCTCAGTGGGTCTCCTTATCTTGTTTTGTTTCTTTATTGCTTTATATATTTGCTTACTTGCTTATTTGCTTATTTATTCTTTATTTCTTTTGGGTTGTTATCCTTGAGTGGTGAGACAAAGTCCTACACCCAGACTTGAGAGAAATTATGATAGGATGGTGATATATTTGATGAGGCTTATAGGGAGTGAGTCCCGACTAAGTTGACTCGAGAATCCCGCTTAGTTGAGACCCTTTTGAAAATGGTTCGGTTGAACGAGTTTAGTCGTTAAAACTTTTACTATTCTCAATTGGAGTCCATGATGCTAAGGACCGTAGTTACCTTTAACCCCTACTTTGGCCTTTATTAGGACGTAGTGCAAGGCTATGAGGGAGTAAGTCCCAAAATAGTGCTACGCGATACTACACTCAAAAGAAATTCTCTTGAGAATATTATTAATCCCCGAGTTAGTTTGGAAATTGATAATATCCGAAAGATGGACTAATGACTTTGAGAACCTCTTTAGAACCTTGTTCTGCAGGTACAATCCACCTTTAGTCCATGTCCTTTGGGAATGGGTATACCCTTGGCTCCATGCTCGTTGCAAACCTAGGACCTTTGTTTGTTTATCTTTGTGTGTCCTTATGTGCTTACTTGTGTTTGCTGCATTCATATAGCATCATACTGCATTGGACTTCATGGGATTTACCTTCGTTTATGAACATTGTAGGGCATTATGGATCCTAACCGAAGAAATACCTTGCGATATACTTTTAAGAGTCCCAAATTGGATGACCTAAGGGAGTTGGGAGCTTTGATTGAAGACCAAGAGAAGTTCAAGGGTAAATATGGGAAGTTACTATCTTTGTTGATACGTAAGGCAAATGAGGATCTCCTTTCCGCTCTATTACAATTTTATGATCCGATGTATCGCTGTTTTACTTTTCCAGACTATCAGTTGTTGCCAACTTTGAAAGAATACTTCTTTTTGGTGGGTTTGCCTATTCTAGAAGAACCTCCTTTTCCTTTCTTGGAAAAGGACCCCGAAGAAAGAGACATTGCTAAGGCCCTTTCCCTCAGGGTATCTGATGTCAAGGCCAATATGGTTGTTAAAAGTGGGACTTTTGGTTTGACTACAGATTTTTTATTTAAGAAGGCCTTATTTTATACTGATTTTACGAACAAGGCTCCTTTTGAGGCAATCTTCGCCTTGCTTGTTTATGGGGTGTTTCTATTTCCGAGTTTTGAAGAGTTTGTTGACCTTAATGCAATTAAGATCTTCATGAAGAACAATCCAGTGCCGACTCTATTAGGTAATACCTATCACTCTATACATCTCTGAAACCTTCGTAGTGGAGGAATAATTACATGTTGTGTGCCCTTATTATACAAGTGGTTCATTACGCACTTGCCCAAGTATGTTTCCTTTTGGCATCCTAATGATAGGTGTTGGTCAGAAAGGATTATGGCTTTGACTCATTCCGACATTGATTGGTATAGCCGTGAGTATGATGGGATTCTAATCATTGATGGATGTAGAGATTTTGCTAATATACCGTTGCTCATCTTTGGTGGAGGGATCAGTTATAACCCCGTTTTAGCTCGTCGACAGTTGGGATATCCGTTGAAGGGACCACCTAAGAGCATATAAGTTGAGAGTATTTTCTTCGAGGATAACCAAGAGCTCCGAGAGAAGATTGTGGAAGCTTGGAAACATTTGCATAAGAAAGATAGGAATAGTTTGGGAAGGCCCAGCTGTGTGTCTTTGGAACCGTATCTTCAGTGGGTCAGGAATAGGGCAATCAAGCTGGGGATGCCTTATTCTCGTCAAGATCCTATACCTCCAAGAGAAGAACTTACTTATATTTTTATGTCTAACGTTGAGAAGTTGGGGGTTGCCTTGAGGAAGTCACAACACGAATCAGAAGTGTGGAAGAACAAGTATCAAGTGTCTGTTGCAGAGAGTAATGAACTTCAGAAACAGAGAATGAATTTTAGAAACAGAATGATGAACTTCAGAGGCAGATTGTTAAGCTTCAAGAACAGCTGCAGTTGAAGGATGAAGAGTTACTCCCCTACAAGAGGAGGAAGGTTTTGGAGGATTTATTTTCCTCCGACTCTCAGTGTACCATCTGGAAGATGATTGTGGACAATCTCACCCGTGAGAAGACTCAATTGGAAGAGCAGCTCAAGCAGCAGAATTCAAAACTTCCTTAGTGTCTTTACTAGCTTTTGTTTAGCTTTTATTTGGGACTCTTTAAAAGAATATTTATGTAATCCGTTTCAAAATTAATAAAACGTTTCTTTTTACTGCAATGCCCATAAATAGAGGAATCCCATGAAGTCCTACTCATCTTGCATTGCATTCTTTTTCTTTTTTTTTTCACTTCAAGAAACTCAATTTCATTTCACAGGTATTGTAACCATGGACTTCAAAAGAGAAGCATTAAAGTACACTTTTCAGAGTCCTAACATTGAAAGCTTAAGAGAACTGGCAGATCTCATCGAGAACCGTCACGCTTTTGCAACAGAATATGGAGAAGCTTTCCGTTTTCTCGAGCTCAAGATGAAAGAGGGGCTGTTGGAGACCCTTGTTCAGTTCTATGATCCGTTGTACCATTGTTTCACCTTTCCAGATTACCAGCTGATGCCGACCCTGGAAGAATATTATGATTTCTTGAAGATACCTGTGACTGCCCGACCTATATTCACTGGACGGGAAGACATACCCAGCCACCAAGAAATTGCAAATGCTACTCATCTCAGCCTAGCAGATGTTCAAGCGCACTTAACCACCAAGGATGGAGTCCTTGAATTCCCAGCTAATTTCTTGATCGAAAAAGTTTATTACCATGCTAAAAGAAAAGAGGTCCTTATCTTGGAAGTTGTCTTTGCTTTGTTGGTCTATGGGATTTTCTGGTTCCCAAAGATTGATGATTTTGTCGATATGGATGCGATTAAACTATTCATACTCAAGAATCCGGTTCCCACCTTGCTAGCTGACACGTACCATTCAATCCACTTGAAGAATTCCGAAGGGGGGGGACACATTGTCTGCTGTACCGCCTTGCTGTACTCATGGTTCATCGCTCGCCTAGCTTGGCGCCCATCTATTTGGGAAGAGATAGAAACACCCCTATTGGTCCGAGATAGTTATGTCCCTTACCCACTCAGATATCGTGTGGTACAACCCTGGTTATGGAGGTGTATGTATGATTCCCAACATCGGAGGATTCACCAACATACCGCTCATTGGGAGAGAAGGATGCATAACTTACAATCCCGCTTTGGCCCGCAGACAATTTGGGCATCCCATGTTCGAAATACCTGACCAAGCTCTGTTGGAAGGAATCTTTCTCAAGGAAGGAGAAGATCCATACCTGAAGACCGTCATAATTTACGCATGGAGATACGTCAATAAGGAAAGGATGACTGCTTTAGGATACCCCAACTGCGCTGTCTCTGAAGACTATCTATGTTGGGTGCGTGAGAGGGCTCTCGGCCTCAAGATGTCGTTCCCTTTTCATGAACCTATGGTGTTGACCTTTCACGATCCTGATTGGTTTGATGTGAGTGAAGTAGATCAATTGAAGGTCTCCTTGGACGAGGCTCGGAAACTGAAAGCCGCTTGGAGGAACAAGTTTTTCACCCTCAAGGTAGAGAAAGAGAAGTCCCAGAAGCTGCCAGAGATAGAATTTGCAAAGAAGAGGAAGGCACGAGAGGACTTATTTTCCTCTCACACCTCTTCCGGAACTGTCACCAGAGATGATCTTCCCCCAGCGGTCGTGGCTTGGAAAGAATGTGTCGATCGACTCATCAGTGAGAAGGCCGAATTGCAAGAACGCATCAGCCAGTTAGAAGAAGAACTTCGTGCACAGAAGGATCATAGGGAGTAGATCTCCGAGTTCTCTTTTGCTTTTGGTTCAATGTAATAAACTCTTAAAAGAGTACTTTGCTTTGTAATGCCTCTCTAATATCAAAATATATAATTTTTTCCCAACGTTATAATACCGAAGATAATTTTAGTTTCTTGAAGTTTCATACTCATTTACATTTTTGCATAAGCATAGCATTGTTCGCATTCCAGGGTCTCACTCTTGCTTCATCTCCACAGACAAGCTGAATCACCAATACAACACTCGAGCTAGTCAGCGCCAGAAGATGGATCAACTAGAACAGGAAAATAGAGTACTCTGTGATGAAGTTGCAGCTTTGAAAGAAAATCTGGAGAGGGTGAATGGATTAGTCGAAGCTTTGTCCAATCAAGCCGCACTCAACAACCAAGATGTTCAAAGGACTGTGATCTCTGAAGTGACATCAACACCGATTCCAGTGGTGTCTTCTGTTGCCGAAGTGACCTATAGCATGCCTTCAGGTTTCCCGTGGGGGATGTCTCCTAATTTCTTTCCGGACGGCTACCGTCCGCCTGTGCCTGAGATCCCTGCTGTGACCACTGTCCAAGATGCTCCTGCAGTTACTGCTGTAATGACTACTGCACCTCCACATGTGAAAGTTGTTCCGTATATTCTGGATGAGCCAATTTTACTTGGGTCGCCGACCGAAACTATAGGTTTGGAAGAAAGGATGGATGGATTTCAAGATCAATTTTCTGAGATGCAAAAGGAGTTGAAAGCCCTTCCTGGGAAGGATTTGTTTGGAAAGAGCGCTTCTGATCTGTGCTTGGTTCCAAATGTCAAGGTTCCACCGAAATTCAAGGTCCCTGATTTCGAGAAGTACAAAGGAAATACTTGTCCTCAGAGTCATCTCATCATGTATGCTAGGAAGATGTCTGCACAAACTGACAATGATCAACTGCTCATTCACTATTTCCAAGATAGTCTGACAGGCACTGCTCTCAAGTGGTACATGGGGTTGGATAGTACAAAGATTTGAACTTTCAATGATCTAGGGGGAGCCTTTGTCAAGCAGTATAAGTATAATGTGGATATGGCACCCGACCGAGATCAATTGAGAGCTATGACACAGAAAGATAAAGAGAATTTTAAGGAATATGCCTAACATTGGCGCGAGTTGGCCGCACAAGTCACACCATCGCTAGAAGAAAAAGAGATGACCAAGATTTTTCTGAAGACCCTTGGTCCTTTCTTTTATGATAAAATGATAGCAAGTGCACCCAGTGACTTTACTGAAATGGTTAATATTGGAATGCGTTTAGAAGAAGGTGCCCGTGAAGAAAGATTTGCTAAAGAGGAGAATGCTCCTAATAATACTAAGTATGGGAGTGGTTTTGTGAAGAAAAAAGTGCATGGTGTAAACGCCGTTCAAAAGGGACAATTTAGAAAAAGATATTCGCCATCACACCAAGTTGTAGCAGTATCACCAGTGTTTAATGCTCCAACTTATCAACTACAGTCTCTGCAACCGAGTCAGCAACCTCAGTCCCCCAATGCTCAACAGCCACAGCCTCATCAAAATCCGCAGTATCCTCAGCAGAATTGGCCATTCAACAATCAGGGTCGTGTGTATAGAAAGATAAACTTTGAGCCCATTCCTATGAAATATGTTGATTTGTTTCCAGCTCTGATTCATAAGGGTCATATTCAGACAAAAGCTCCACCTATGGTTCCCGCAAATCCTCCTCCTTCTTATAGAGCTGACAGGTTTTGTCCTTACCATCAGGGTGCTCCAAGTCACGATATTGAGAGTTGTTTTGGTATGAAAACAGATGTCCAGAGACTCATTAAGTGCGGAATTTTGTCCTTCAAGGATTCCGACCCTAATGTGCAGGTTAATCCGTTACCCCCGCATGGTTCACCCTCTGTCAACATGATTCAAGACTATTTGGCAGATAATGATCAGGAAGTTTCAGATGAAAGGGCCGAAGAAGTTTGTGTTAAAGTGCCTCACTTTAAGGAAGTGGAGCGTATCGAAATCGTTTATAGTAACAGAAAGTCGGCTGTTACTCCTTTGGTAATCAACGTGCCCGGACCCGTCCCTTACACTTCTAGTAAGGCTATTCCATACAGATACAACGCCACAATATTGGAAAATGGAAAGGAAGTGCCTTTGCCCACTATAACTTCAGTAGTTAACATCGCAGATGTCAGCAGAGTAACAAGGAGTGGTCGAGTTTACCCGACTGTACCACCAAAAGAAAAGGAGGTCTCATTTGAACAACCTGGCTCAAAAGATCCAATTGTAGGGCAATCTGGTGGATCCAATTTGTCCAATTTAGATGAATGTATAAAAGTGATCAAGAGAAGTGAATATAAGGTTGCAGATCAGCTTCTGCAAACCCCGTCGAAGATTTCTATGTTGCAATTGCTGATGAGTTCTGAGGCTCATAGAGAAGTACTCCAGAAGATTTTAGAGCAAGCATATGTTGAACAAGATGTAACTATGGAATAGTTTAACAATATCATTAGTAATATTACTTCATGTGACAATCTGAGTTTCAATGAGGACGATCTCCTAGAGGAAGGGAAGAAACATAACATGGCTCTACATATTTCTGTGAACTGCGGAAATGATTCTCTGTCCAGTGTGTTAGTTGATACTGGATCTTCTCTAAATGTGATACCTAGAACTACTCTATCTAAGCTATCCTATCAGGGACTGCCGATGAGGCCAAGTCATGTTATCGTCAAAGCTTTTGATGGGTATAGGAAGATAGTAATTGGCGAGGTAGATTTGTCTATGACTATTGGATTACAGACTTTTATGATCATGTTTCAAGTCATGGACATTCGTGCCACCTATAGCTGTTTGTTAGGGAGGCCATGGATACATGATGCTGGGGCAGTTACTTCCACCCTGCATCAGAAGTTGAAATATGTTTTTGAAGGAAAAACGGTCACAGTTTGTGGGGAACAAGCCTTAGTGGTGAGTCATTTGTCATCATTCTCGTATGTTGAAGTTGAGGAAGAAGTTGGTACACAGTTTCAGGCTTTGTCTATTATGGGCGAGGGTGTCCAGAAATCTCAGGCATCCATGTCATAATTCAAAGACGCACAACGTGTAGTGAACGGCGGTCCTCAGACAGGTTGGGGCAAGGTGTTGTCTTTGCCAGAGAACAGAAATAAAGAAGGTCTTGGTTTCACCAGGAGTTCTGCTCAACAAACTACCAAAAATCAAGGGTTTCCGCTGATTAATGAAGTGTTCCGTAGTGGAGGGGTCATCCATCATCCTCAAGTTAATGTTGTGTCAGAGGATAAGCATGAAGGTTACATATCAAATGGTTCTGCAAGGTCCTCCATTCCTTATGAAGATTATGAGTCCTATATGGAAGATCCAGGTTATGTTTCAGATGAGTTTGACTACAGCTTTGGAGTCTACGCTGTGACCGAGGAAGATTCAGATGGGGATGTTCCAGACTTTGTAACCCCAGGAGTTTTGGTTAAGAACTGGAGTGTGGTTGAAGCCCCTGTTGTCGTTCATATATCAAAGTAAAGCATTTGTTTTTTAAATTTCTCACTCTGCCCAAGGCGAAAGTGCATTGTTAGGGCTTACTTTTAAATAATTCCCTTTGCTCTGCCCAAGGCAAAGATGACTTTGTTGGGCGTGCCTCTTTGGTTTTGCTATCATCAATAAATCACCTTTATTTTCATTTGTGTGTTATTTTTTTTTATATTTATTTACGATGTTGGAAAATAATAAGTAGCATCTCGCGTACACACACTTTCCACTTTACGAAAACTTATTAAAAATCATATCACTTGCGCAGATTGCTACATAAATTACATCCTGGGAATAATGATCCACTGCCTTCACCGAATTTTGAGTTTCCCGTGTATGAAGCTGAAGACGAAGAAGATGATATTCCAGAAGAGATTTCCAGACTGCTTGAGAAAGAAGAGAAAGCTATCTAACCTCATCAAGAGCCGATGGAAGTAATCAATTTGGGAACAAAAGAAATCCGTAGGGAAGTGAGAATTGGAGCTTTGCTCAAGCCTGAGGTGAAGAAACATTTGATCGTTTTGCTCGGAGAGTTTGTTGATGTGTTTGCTTGGTCATATTAGGATATGCTTGGATTAGACACTGCTATAGTTAAACATCGTCTACCTTTGAAGCCAGAGTGCCCGCCAGTAAAGCAGAAGCTCAGAAGAACTCGACCCGACATGGCTCTAAAGATTAAGGAGGAGGTACAGAAACAGATAGGTGCAGGTTTCCTTGTCACTGCCGAATATCCGCTTTGGTTGGCTAATATTGTGCCTGTTCCGAAGAAGGATGGTAAGGTTCACATGTGTGTAGATTACAGGGATTTGAACAAGGCCAGTCTGAAAGATGACTTTCCATTACCTCACATTGACATTTTGGTTGACAGTACCGCAAGATATGAGGTTTTCTCCTTTATGGATGGTTTTTCAGGTTACAATCAGATTAGAATGGCTCCCGAGGACAGAGATAAGACGTCATTCATCACGCCATGGGGCACCTTTTGTTACAGAGTTATGCCATTTGGATTGAAGAATGCAGGGGCAACATATCAAAGAGTTATGACTACTTTGTTCCATGATATGATGCACAAGGAGATCGAGGTTTTTGTGGATGATATGATAGCTAAGTCGAAGACTGAGGATGATCATGTTAAACACTTGTCTAAGCTGTTTGGTCGTTTGAGGGAATACAAGCTCCATCTGAACCCCAACAAATGTACATTTGGAGTACGATCAGGGAAACTATTGGGTTTTATTGTCAGTCAAAGAGGGATTAAAATGGACCCCAACAAGGTGAAAGCTATCCGGGAAATGCCAGCTCCTACCACCGAGAAACAAGTCAGAGGATTTTTGGGACGTTTGAATTATATCTCTAGGTTTATATCCAACATGACTGCTACATGTAAACCTATTTTCAAGCTTCTGAGGAAAGAACAAGGGTATGTTTGGACTAAAGACTGTCAAAAGGCTTTTGATAGTATCAAAGAGTATTTGCTTGAACCACCTATCCTGATACCTCCAGTTGAAGGCCGGCCTTTGATTATGTATTTGACTGTTTTGGAAGATTCAATGGGTTGTGTACTCGGTCAACGAGGTGAAACAGGAAAGCAAGATCACGTCATTTATTACCTGAGCAAGAAATTTACCGATTACGAAACAAGATACACTATGTTAGAGAAGACTTGTTGTGCATTGGCGTGGGCCGCCAAACGCTTGCGCCAGTATATGCTGAATCACACCACTTGGTTAGTTTCGAAGATGGATCCTGTCAAGTATATATTTGAGAAGCCCGCTTTGACTGGGAGAATTGCTAGATGGCAGATGTTGTTATCCGAATATGATATCAAGTACCATACTCAGAAAGCTGTCAGAGGAAGTGTTTTGGCTGATCATTTGGCTCACCAGCCTATTTTGGATTATCAACATTCAAATGATGATTTTCCCGACGAGGATGTTATGTTTTTAAAGATGAAAGATTGTGAAGAACCCTTGCATGGTGAAGGACCAGAACCAGGATCTCAATGGGGTTTAGTTTTTGATGGAGCTGTCAACGTTCATGGAAAAGGGATAGGTGTTGTTATTGTGACTCCTCAAGGGTCCCACATCCCGTTTACTTCCAGATTAACATTCAAGTATACTAATAATGAAGCTGAGTATGAAGCGTGCATTATGGGTCTTGAGGAAGCAATAGATTTGAGGATTAAGAATTTGGATGTGTTTGGTGATTCTGTAGTGGTAATCTACCAGATCACTGGAGAGTGGATAACTCGACATGATAATTTGGTCCCATACAAAGATTATGCTAGATGACTATTACCATTGTTTGACAGAGTCGACTTTCATCATATCCCTCGGGATGAAAATAGAATGGCAGATGCGTTGGCAACTTTGGCCTCCATGATTGTGGTGAACTTTTGGAATGATTGTCCTCGAATTGAAGTAAAACGTCTTGACAGACCCGCCTGCATCTTTTCCGTCGAGGAAGTTGAAGATGGAAAACCCTGGTACCATGACATTGAAGTATTCCTTAGAACTCAAGAATATCCTTTGGGAGCTTCCAACAAGGATAAGAAAACTTTGAGAAGGCTGGCTAGGAGTTTTCTTTTGAGTAACAATGTTTTATACGAACGGAATTTTGACATGGTCTTGCTGAGATGTGTTGACAAGCAAGAAGCAGATATGTTAATGACGGAAATTCACGAAGGATCCTTTGGCACTCATGCCAATGGACATGCCATGGCTAAGAAACTCTTAAGGGCTGGTTATTTTTGGATCACAATGGAATCAGATTGTTACAAGTTTGCTAGAAAATGTCACAAGTGTCAGATTTACGCAGATAAGATTCATGTGCCTCCGACTTTGTTGAATGTTATCTCATCCTCGTGGTCGTTCTCTATGTGGGGAATTGATATGATTGGGATGATAGAGCCGAAAGCATCTAATGGACACCGATTCATCTTAGTAGCCATTGATTATTTTACCAAGTGGGTCGAGGCAACTTCTTACGCTAATGTAACTCGACATGTGGTTGTTAAATTTATCAAGAATCAACTTATCTGCCGATATGGTGTGCCAAACAGAATTATTACAGATAATGGTTCCAATTTGAATAACAGAATGATGAAAGAATTATATGAAGAATTCAAGATCGAGCATCATAATTCTTCTCCTTACAGACCAAAGATGAATGGGGTTGTTGAAGCCGCCAACAACAATATCAAAAAGATTATTCAGAAAATGGTCGTTACTTATAAGGACTGGCATGAGATGCTCCTGTTCGCCTTACATGGGTATCGTACGACGGTGCGCACATCAACTAGGGCAACTCCGTTTTCACTGGTCTATGGTATGGAAGCAGTACTCCCGATAGAAGTCAAGATTCCTTCTATGAGGATTTTGATGGATGCAAAGTTATCAGAAGTTGAATGGTGCCAGAACAGATACGATCAGTTGAACTTAATCGAAGAAAAGAGGATGGCGGCGTTATGCCATGGACAGTTGTATCAGCAAAAGATGAAGAAGGCATTTGACAAGAAAGTTCGACCCCGCGTATTCAAGGAAGGCGACCTCGTGCTCAATAAGATTCAGTCTTTCCTCACTAACGTTAGAGGAAAGTGGGCCCCGAACTATGATGGACCGTACATGGTAAGAAAGGTTTTATCAGGAGGTGCTCTGTGTTGCACCCCAAAATTTGACCAACCGGGTCTCGTATCTGGCTCGATGTTTCGACGCATAACCGCATTCGCATCTGCATATTGCATACAGTGCATTTTTTCATTTGTTTTGATTTTATCAGGGATCACAGCTCTCGTCTCGTGTTTCAGGTGTTTTTTATCAGTTTTAAATAGGTAGAATCGTATTTTTGGGATATTTCGGTGCCCGTTTATTTTTACCGGCTATTTTGGTGCGATCTCGCGGAGTTATGTGTTGTTCGGTGCTTATTTTGTTCCTCTGGGAATTATTGTGATTTTTCTGGATTTTATTGGCTATTTTTAGGGTTTAAATAGATTTAAATCATTTTTTAGCATTTTCTAAAATATTAATAGGATTTTTAATATTTTTAATAGCTTTTAAATCATTTTAGGATTTAATAGATTTTTTAGGATAATATAGAATTTCTTTAGAATATTAATAGTTTTTAAATAGTGTTAATAGTTTTTTAAATCATTTTAATAGAAGAATGTAGTTTTGTTTTTAGATAAATAATATAGATTTTTAGAATATTAATTGATTTTTGAATATTTTCTTTTAAATAGTATAGAATTTAATAGTCTTTTTAATATAGAAATAAATAGGTTTTTCTTTTATTTTCTTTTATAGAATTTAAATAAATAGAATAGTTTTATTAGAGATTTATTAGGGGGTTTATTAGATTTTTCAGAGTATTATTGGTTTAGGAGTTAATTAGACTAATTGAGTTTTAAAAGTAATTAGAGTAGTCTTAACGTTCAATTTAGTTAATTGAGTCTTTTTATAGTTAATTAGGTTTAGCTCATTTAGTTTTAATCTTGTTTTAATTCTTTTTATGCAGTTTTTTTGGATTTTTCTTAATGATTTTCGCAGGGCCCAATTTCCTAGTCCAAAGCCCAATCAGTTCAATGCCAAGTCCAGTTTTTGTCCAGAAATAATCCAGCTTTTTCCAGCATTTCCTAGAACCTTCTGGAAGCGTCCAGAATATCTCAAGCTATAAAAGCTCAGCAGCACACATGTTCAAAAGAGGGAGGCCCCACGTTATCCCACACCATCGCGCCACCTCACCATTCAGCACTTCCCTCTCTCTGCCACGTGGTCACCATGCACCACGCCTCCCCTCTATCTGCCACCTTCCACACACGTGGAGGCCATGCACCAAGCTCCTCCACTAGCTCCCCCATGTGGCATCACCACAACATTTCACCGGGAAACCCCACCGGCCGGCCTGCATGGCCGGCGACCACCATGAACACAACCAGAAAACACAAAAAACCCAGAAACCTCCATCTTCATCCTCCTTCCTCCATCTCCTCCGATCACCATCAACAATGTTCTCCGGCGAGGATCTTCACCCAGAAATTCCCAGGAACCTCCAACCTCCATCTCCTCTAACCTTCATCGTCCTCAACCCAGGAATTTCCAGAAAGCTTCCTTCAACGATCTCCAAGCATGATTCACCGCGTCTTCATCGCGTTCATCATTTTTCCAGGAGAATCTTCAACATTCATCCTCTTCAGCCTTCATCATATTCCCAGAAAGAAAACCTTCGAGTTCATGCAAGAACAATTTTCCAGAAGCTACCCGTGCATTCATCAGGATCTTCGATCTTCGTCCAGATCTGGATCTTCAACGAGATCATCAAACGTCCAAGAACTTTCAAGATCCAGAAAGCTGCAACTGTCTTCATCGAGCTTGCAAGAACTTCATCAGCAACGACACTCAACCCAATATCTTCAAGTAATCGCCATCAACAATCGTGGTTCTCCCTCATCGCTTGCCAGAAAGAAACGTAAGTCATCAAGTGCGTTCATCTGGATCTTCGTAGAGTTCGTCCAGAGTTCCCAGAAATGGAAGGATCGTCTAAGGCCTTCGTCAATCATCGTCTGATCACTGAGAGTTGCTTCAGATCATCAATGTTAACCAACTCATCAGTGGATCTCCATCTTCGCTCGCCAAATCGCATGCGTCCAAGGATTGTTCAAGAACTCGTTCCTTGCAATTTCCAGATCTCTCCCACAAACACGAATCTCCTGAGACATCCAAACATGGAGTTGTGGTTTCTGTTAACCTTGATGCGAAATCAAGTGCTGTGAGTTATGGAGGAAACTTGTTTGAGGGTTAGGCTTTTAGGGTGGATGCAGTGGAAGAGGAGAACGGCGGCGGCGCCATGAGCAAAGAGGAAGGAAATTTAGGCTAGGGTTTTCAGAAACTGAGAGTGAAGAGAGGGAGGAGAAGGTTGGGTCGTGGGCCTCAGGCCCAATCAATTTTTTGGAGCAACACTCCCCTCACATTTTTTCTGAGGAGAATGGGTTGGGCCCAATGTATTGCTGCCAGACACACTCCGTTCAACTCATACACCCCCCCTCTGTTCCTTGTGTTGTTAATTGGGCTGGGCCCAACCTCAGTCAGTTTTTTTATTTTATTTACTTACATAACCCCCCTGTAATCCAGTGTACCCCTCCCCCCTTTTGTTTTTTTTCTTTCTTTTGTTGTGAGAAATGAAAAAAGAGAAAAAGGATATAAAAGAAATTTGG
The DNA here is from genome assembly GCA_963859935.3 of Lathyrus sativus. Classification (NCBI taxonomy): domain Eukaryota; kingdom Viridiplantae; phylum Streptophyta; class Magnoliopsida; order Fabales; family Fabaceae; genus Lathyrus; species Lathyrus sativus. Next base: position 400,539,032 of record OZ012741.1, on the reverse strand, counting down.
AAAAAGCATATTGAAAAAGAAAATTGAAAAGAAAGAAATAATGAAAAAAAAGCATATTGAAAAAAAGAATATCAAAGAAAATGTTGAAAAAGAATATTGAAAAAAGAGAAAAAGAAGAAAAAATATATAAAGAAAATATTTTTAGGAAAAAATAGTAGAAAAAGATATGTTGAAAAAATAGTAGAAAAAGAAATGTTATAAAAAATATTGAAAAAGAAACATAGAAAAATACCTAGAAAAATATGGAGAAATATGTTGAAAGAAAAAAGAAGAAAATAGTTGAAAAATAGCAAAAAATATTAGATGTAATATTTTTTAGGATTTATTTTCTTTTTAGGGATAGTTTAGAAGCCCATTTGTTAGGGGGCTATTTTTCATTTGATTTTTCAGGATAGAATAGGATAGCGTTTCCTAGGAGATTTATTTTCAGTATTCAAGCATTGTAATCATTTTTCAGAGATTAATAAAACGAGATTTGAGCTGTGGTCCCGAAGTAGCTGAACTACAGCTGCTCTGATTCCTTGTGTCAGACAAGGATATGTAGGCATAGGATGCGATATCCTAGCGAGCACACTAACGACTAACCTTCTGTTCTCTCGCTGCTGTGCGATCGAGACTTTCCCGCTGACGACTTATTTGTAACCCTTTCCTCTCTTGCTCGAGGGCATTTGAGGCCAAGCCGTAGTGTTGCCCGTAGGTTCCCGACCCTGTGAAACCAGTTGTTTTTCTCACTGCTGTGTGAGAATGTTTTGTTTAGCCGTAGTTAGTCTGAACTACGTAAAGCTCTGATCTTCCATGCGGTGTGGAAGTACGTAGGCACAAGACGCGAGGTCTTGGCGAGCCATTTTCCCTGTAGTCCCGAACTACGTTGACTCTGACTTTCTCTCTTGAGAATACGTAGGCATAGAGTGCGACGCTTTATCGAGTCAATTCCCTTCCGTTTAGATTTAGCAGCCGTAGATAGATTGTTTTGCATCCTTTAGACAACCCAAGTAAGCGTGGATCCCGTCGAGTACGACGGACGTGAGGGGTGCTAATACCTTCCCCTTGCGTAACCGACTCCCGAACCCAGGTTTTGGTTGCGATGACCATACCTTTCCCCGTTTTTTGCGAGGTTTACTTCGAGCGTTTCCTTTCCCGCTCTGAGGGATAAATAATGCACGGTGGCGACTCTTCTGTCAGCCGGCGCCGATTTTCGCAGTAGCGACAGCTGGCGACTCTGCTGGGGATCCAACGTCCCCTGGCTGCTAAGGACTGCGATAGTTCTTATGCATGTGGGATCCAACGTCCCCTAAGAGAGAGTCAATCCTAGCGCTTGTTTGCTTGTCTATTTGGGGCTTATTTATTGATATTAGCTGTTGTTGTTGGGGTGTTACGGGTGTTCTATGATTGAGATAAGCCGGACCTGGGCTTGAGTACACACCTAGATATAGTTGTGGAGAAGTAGTAGACGAACCTGTCTGTTGAGCAGGCACAGTTCCCTACGAAAATTTGCGCTCAGACGAGGTTCTCGCAGAGGTGCTCCTTTCCGGTCCTGAGGATCTGAGGGGAGTCCAGACGTGAGGATTGTCGACTCTGGGAACCGATCATTTGGAAGTTAGCTAAGTGAGGCCTCTTCAGGACTCGATGATGCCACTCCTTCTGGGAATCGTATCGTCAGTTCTGAAAGTCTGTGACGCTGACGACCGCATAGGATGCCGTACCTTATCAGATATAGGTCCACACCTGTGAGTGGGGGGGTTTTTTTGTGCAGGAAACTTGACTTTCAACCTACCCGTTATTCTGGTCTTCTCTTCAGAGCAACCGTACTCCGTCAGCAGTGCAGAAGTATTTAGATTGTGTGGGGGCTGTGATCCCGTGTTTGTTGCATTGCATTGCATTTGCATAGGCATCTTCACATCATATTGCATACCATTCGCCAGCTAGTCAGAGCTCTTATCCAGCCGTTGTTTTGGTTCTGAAGGTGAATATTGAAGACGACCAAGAGGTTGAAGCAGATCTAAAGCAGATTTGATCAGAGTCAAGCAGTGAAGTCAGCTGACAGTGGTTGGTAGCTATGTCAGAGAGCAGCTTCCAGTTTGTTGATACCTTGTCAGGTTTCACCGTGACGTCCAATCCTCTGTATGGATCTCCGCACGACGAAGACTTTCCGCAAGTGAACAACCTTACTGCAGCTCAGCTTGTGCAGCCATCTGTTGAAAACCAAGGTCTGCGTGAGCAGTTTGTTGCCCGAGGTGGACGTTCTCCTTCTGTTGATGTCTCAGACTACCAGGGTTTTGCCTTCCCTGTGCCAAATCCCCGAAGAGAGGTCCCGACAGCAAAGAATGAAGACCCATTAGCTCCCGTGTATGCTGAAAGGCTTCGCGCATTAGAGGAGAGATTCAAAGCCTTGAAAGGTAAAGATGATGTTACTCCTAGTGCTGCAGATATGTGTCTGGTTCCTGGCCTAATGTTACCTCCGAAGTTCAGAATGCCGAGGTTTGAAAGGTACAAAGGAGATAGTTGCCCAAAGCAACATTTGGTGATGTTCTGCCGAAGAATGACTTCGTTTGTGCATAACGACGAGCTGATGATTCATTGCTTTCAAGATAGTCTGACTAGGGCACCCCTGAGTTGGTATATGCAGTTAGAGCGTGATCAGATCCGATCATGGATGGACTTAGCCAATGCCTTTCTGAAGCAGTACGATTATAATCTTGACGAAGCTCCTATTCGCATGCAGCTGCAAGAATTGTCTCAAGGGAACAATGAATCTTTCAGAAAGTATGTTCAGAGATGGAGAGAATTTGCTGGTAGAGTGCAACCACCGCTCCTGGACCAAGAGCTGAAAGGCATGTTCGTAGACTCCTTGCAGAACCCGTACTTCGAAAGAATGCTTGGAGTTGCACCAAATTTCTCTGAGTTGGTAAGGACGGGAGAGCACATCGAGTATGGTTTAAAGACTGGAAGAATCCAGAATGTTTCAAGAGGTCAGGCCAGTGAAACTGAATCTCTCTATAGCTCTCAATCTGAAGACGAAACTATGATCAATGCGGTCCTGACAGATGTTGGATATCCTCAAGTCGAATCGGTGAAATCTGTTGGCTCTCCGTTTTCTCAGCGGTCAGTATCTTCTGTGTCTCGTTATTCTGGACAGACAGTTGTGCCTGGGGCACCCCATCAGGAACCTTATGTCGCTCCTCTTGCAAAGCAGCGAACTCATGGTAGAGGTTATCAGAATCAGCGTCAGAATCAGAACGGACCGCGTAACAACTTGGAACGAAGGAACGCTCCTGTCCATCCAGTACCTGTGCCGTATAGCCAGATTCTTCCGCGTTTGATTCAGAATTCTTTGGTGGAGCCGAAAGCTCTTAAGCCAGTTCCAGAGCCTTACCCTCCTGGGTACAATCCCCATGTTCAGTGTGGTTATCATGGTGGATCTCTAGGACATTCAACCGAAGATGGTAAAGCATTTCAGGCGAAGGTACAGCAGTTGATTGACCAGGATCGCATTTCCTTTCGAGAAGGGTTTCTGTTGGTTCACCCCAACCGCTCAGCTATCTAAGCTCGTAGACCCGGAAAGTATTCTCCAGCAAAAGCCAGTGGTTCAGACAGGCGGGCGCCTCAGCATTGGCAGTTCTCAGACTATATATCATTTGCATTTGTAGTTTCTTTTCTGTTAGTTACTACTTGCTTTTAAACATTGTATGTTTCGAATGGTGATAATAATAAAGTGGCTATGCATTTTTCTGAATTAATCATGTCGCTGTCGCTCATTTACTGCATTGCACTAACACTTGCATTTTATTCACTCCACTTTATCCCTGTGACTAGCAAAGATTGGAGGGAGGATGATGAAAATAAATACTCATAACCAATGATCGTATTGCTTTCAGATAAGACCTTACCGATGACGTACAAGGCATTGTTTCAAACTCCCCCAAACACTGGAGATATAAGGAGTTAGTCCCTTGTTAACCACTTCGAGCCAGGAAGTAGAAGTTTTTTTGGACTTTTTAACCCTTACATCTTAACCCGGGGCAGGGTAGTTGTCAGTTAGCTTGACCGAGCATTCAAGTCTTACAGAGGAGTGTTGTCTTTCGAGGACCAATCAGTTTATACCTTTCAAGAGTTCAAACCTCACCAATCAGGAGTGAGACAGTTACAATCCTTTCGGAGCAATCAAGACAACCAGTGTCACACGACTTTGTTCCAAAAGAAAGAAGAAAGAAAGCCCGCTAAGTAAAAAGAAAGAAAAGCTGAGAAAGCCAATACTTAGGCAAAAATCAGGGCATCCCGCTGGACTTCGAAAGAAATCGAAAAAATCGAAAAGAACTCAAAATGAGTCAGTCCAGGCAAAAATTAGGGAATCAAAAGAATGAAAAAGAGGGATTAAAAAGAAATTTTTCCCCAGCAAATCACAAAGTCGTGTACACAGACACCGAAAGCGAAGAAGGAGTAACTATCACTCTAGAAGAAATCCTTGTGAATTCCTTACCTGTGGGTCTTACCATTCAACATACCTCTCGAAGAGGCGAGCGCTTGTGCCAGGTTAACTGAACCTTAGGATCGGAGATCATCACGTAGAAGGGGTGGGTACAAATCAAAATTTGAGCCAAATATCCTTTGTTTCACGAACCGTGAACCCGACCACGATACAACCCTTAAAAGACCTAATTGAGGTAGGGTTTATTCTGAAGCGCATTACGATAAGGTTGAGTAACCTAACTCCTTCTTGACTTGCTAGTCACATCCTTGTTGTATTTTTCACTGACCACGTAAGCACTACGTTTGAACTTTGTTTCACTCGTCACTCACAATCATATGCATGTAAATGAGTGACAGCTCAAAATTTTTTCAAAATCTGCATAACCATTGCATTAAGATTACCATTCGTAAACAGACGGTTCTAATTGCAGGTTAGTAGTTGGCATGAAAGAAATTCCAGCAAGAATAATCGAACAGGACCGAATAATTCAGCAGTCTGAACCAGAATGGTGTATGTTGTGAAGACCTATGAATCAGGGGCATTATCTTCCAGTTGGTTCGGAATCAGTTAGTCAGCGGACAAGTCCCGAAGCTTCAGTTGATCAGGGGCAGTTTGTGTGAGCAGCAGTTGATCAGAAATGAGTCTTCTCGAGAGCCAATCAGGGGCAATTATACAGAGCGTGGAGATTTGAAAGCAGATACTTCCAGTAGATAATCAGATCAGGTTAAGTCGCTAGAACGCTCATTCAGGGGCAAGTCATCGCAGAGAATGTTGAAATCAACTGGGTTGTTAGGTGTTTAATTGGAGATTGAACTCTGTTGTCATACAGATACCGGGGCAAATATTCTCGAAGTCGTCTCGTAGCAAGCTGTTCAGAGCAGGTGTTCCCAAGAGTTAGATTGGGGCAAGTTGAATTGTACTGGGGCAAGTTGTGCAAGCCAGTCTTTTTATCCCCAGCTGAGTGTACTGAGGCAAGTTGTTCAAACCAGTTTGTTTATCCCCAGCTGGAGTTGAGTATCGGGGAATCATGTCATTACCCTTATCAAAAAACCTTAGCATTCCGAAAAGGCCGTGTTGTCGTGGGATCATTATCCCGCAGTTTAAACCTGTTGCGTGTCAGTAACCAGTCGTTTCCAAAGTCCAGTTCTCGCCTGGCCCACCTTTCGTAAGCATCAGTTCCCGTCTGGTGCAGTTTATTGTAACCAGTTCTCGTCTGGTCACCGTCTCTTCAAGTGTTGTATCAGTTCTCGCCTGGTACATGTCGTCGCGTAACCAGTTCTCGCCTGGTCACCGTTTCTTCAAGTGTTGTAGCAGTTCTCGTCTGGTACATGTCGTCGCGTAACCAGTTCTCGTCTGGTCATCGTGTGTTTTAACCTATGTACTATACCAGTTCTCATCTGGTGTACGTCAGCTTTCAGCCAGTCCTCGCCTGGTCGTCTATACCTCAGTCTATTTTCCTATCAGTTCTCGTCTGGTAGTCTGCCTTTGGATGCTAGTTCTCGTCTAGTATTTTCCTCATCGTCCACTGTGTACATAATCCGTGTTTACCCTAAACCAGGAAAAACAAAAAAACCTAAAGGTATCTGACACAGTATTTCCCAATGACCCGCATGTTGTCATGTTCCCCGATACGAAGCTCGACGGATGCCAGCGCTCCGAGTAATGTTTGAATTCCTTGTGGATGTTGTTAGATCAGAATTGCCACTCTTCAGCAGATGAAAGTTGCTTATTATCCCCGGAAGAGTCGAGATCGTATTTTACCCCGTATCAGAGTAGGATCAGAAGGATCCTCAGCAGATTAAGATCGACATCCTTGATAGTAGGGGCACTTCCAGCAGTGTGCTGCGCGCAATCAACCTCAGTTTAGGTCAATCCCCGCAGAGCATAGTCAGTTGTCAATGGTTTGAAGGAAGCATCCCCAAGCAAAGTTGTTCTTCCCTTCCCCAGTGAAGTCCCCAACCAGGGTTGTTTTCTTTCCCCAGTGAAGTCGCCAAGCAGGGTTGCCTTTTCCACTTCTCCAGCAGGACGGTTATTCCCAGCAGATTCGGTTTCCCTTTTCCAGCATTTATTTTGCTGAGACGATTTTGTGGCTTCAGTTCATCCCCAGTAGAGTTGCCGTTACCTTCGGCATTTATTTTGCGAAGTGGTTTTCAGACCTGGTGTTCTCTGGCAGCTCGAGCCTGCATTAGCATTTGCATAGCATTTATACAAGCATATAGCATATCCATGCCGTCTGGGCATCGCATTTTCAAACAGAATGTATAGCATTTACATATCATATAGGACATTGCATCATTATCCAGCATACGCATGTCGAAACACGGACCAGGATGGTTACCTATTGGATTTCGAATTTGTTCACCTGCAGAGTTGTGTGGTTAAGCTTCTCGTCTCCCCCAGCGAAGTCGTCAGTTCAAGACGATTCTTGAATACCTCAGCAGAGCCGTTTGCTTAAGATGATTCTTAAGACCTCAGTACAGCTTCCCGGGTTGTTCGCCTAGTATAATGCTTGAGTTCCCCAGTAGCGTCCTCAGCAAGAGTTGCCCAGGAGGATTCCTGGAATACCCAGCAGAATAAAGCCTCCAGAAAGGTTGTCAGTTCAGGATGATTCTTGAAGGTACCCGACGGAGTTGTTTGTTCAAGATGATTAAAGTCCTTAGCAGCGTGATATGTCTGCTCCAACAGTGATGTCTAATCTGAAGATTGATTTCGCAAACGCCTGAAGGCGGTACCAGAATGTTCCATTCCAAGCTCAGGTTTCGTACCTTTGGATATGTTTGAGTCCAAGCTCAGGTTTCGTACCTTTGGATGTGTTTGAGTCCAAGCTCAGGTTTCGTACCTTTGGATATGTCCGCCTCCAAGCTCAGGTTTCGTACCTTTGGATATGTACCGTTGGAAGTGTTTGTTTCTATCCCAAGCTCAGGTTTTGTACCTTTGAGATGTATACTTCGGATTCCCGGACCAGATTATGTTTGTTCGACGGCGAGGTTGGATATTTGTTTGACGGCGAGGTCAGACTCTTTAAATCCCCAGTGGAGATGATGTTTGTACGACGGCGATGTCGAGTGTCTCTCAGAAGGATGTTTGTTTCCGACGGCGATGTCAGATTCAGTTTTCCAGCGGCGATGTTGGGCATGTCAAGTTAATCCAGTCTACTGACGGCGATGTTAGGTGATGCAGATCCTTTAGTTCTCCAGCGGCGATGCGGGGTATTTTGTTCAGTGTTGTATTTTCTCCAGCGGCGATGCGGGGTATTTTGATTGTTCGACGGCGACATCAGGTTTAGTCTTCCAGCGACGATGTTGGGTGTTGTGGTTGTCTGAAGGCAATATCAGAAGAATTTAACGTGGATAACTGACGGCGATGTCAGAGCAGTATTTCTCCAGATAGTTGCCGTGCAGCTATTATTCCAGTACCACAAGTTGAGCAGTTGGCAAATTTTCGGGTTCACCGGTATTCAATCGTCTCGCACCTTGATTGGTTGAGAGCCGTTCGCTCCTCACCCAGTCAGGTCCAAGCCGCTTGAATAGGGGCAGCTGTTGCACCCCAAAATTTGACCAATCGGGTCTCGTATCTGGCTCGATGTTTCGATGCATAACCGCATTCGCATCTGCATATTGCATACAGTGCATTTTTTCATTTGTTTTGATTTTATCAGGGATCACAGCTCTCATCTCGTGTTTCAGGTGTTTTTTATCAGTTTTAAATAGGTAGAATCGTATTTTTGGGATATTTCGGTGCCCGTTTATTTTTACCGGCTATTTTGGTGCGATCTCGCGGAGTTATGTGTTGTTCGGTGCTTATTTTGTTCCTCTGGGAATTATTGTGATTTTTCTGGATTTTATTGGCTATTTTTAGGGTTTAAATAGATTTAAATCATTTTTTAGCATTTTCTAGAATATTAATAGGATTTTTAATATTTTTAATAGCTTTTAAATCATTTTAGGATTTAATAGATTTTTTAGGATAATATAGAATTTCTTTAGAATATTAATAGTTTTTAAATAGTGTTAATAGTTTTTTAAATCATTTTAATAGAAGAATGTAGTTTTGTTTTTAGATAAATAATATAGATTTTTAGAATATTAATTGATTTTTGAATATTTTCTTTTAAATAGTATAGAATTTAATAGTCTTTTTAATATAGAAATAAATAGGTTTTTCTTTTATTTTCTTTTATAGAATTTAAATAAATAGAATAGTTTTATTAGAGATTTATTAGGGGGTTTATTAGATTTTTTAGAGTATTATTGGTTTAGGAGTTAATTAGACTAATTGAGTTTTAAAAGTAATTAGAGTAGTCTTAACGTTCAATTTAGTTAATTGAGTCTTTTTATAGTTAATTAGGTTTAGCTCATTTAGTTTTAATCTTGTTTTAATTCTTTTTATGCAGTTTTTTGGATTTTTCTTAATGATTTTCGCAGGGCCCAATTTCCTAGTCCAAAGCCCAATCAGTTCAATGCCAAGTCCAGTTTTTGTCCAGAAATAATCCAGCTTTTTCCAGCATTTCCTAGAACCTTCTGGAAGCGTCCAGAATATCTCAAGCTATAAAAGCTCAGCAGCACACGTGTTCAAAAGAGAGAGGCCCCCACGTTATCCCACACCATCGCGCCACCTCACCATTCAGCACTTCCCTCTCTCTGCCACGTGGTCACCATGCACCACGCCTCCCCTCTATCTGCCACCTTCCACACACGTGGAGGCCATGCACCAAGCTCCTCCACTAGCTCCCCCACGTGGCATCACCACAACATTTCACCGGGAAACCCCACCGGCCGGCCTGCATGGCCGGCGACCACCATGAACACAACCAGAAAACACAAAAAACCCAGAAACCTCCATCTTCATCCTCCTTCCTCCATCTCCTCCGATCACCATCAACAATGTTCTCCGGCGAGGATCTTCACCCAGAAATTCCCAGGAACCTCCAACCTCCATCTCCTCTAACCTTCATCATCCTCAACCCAGGAATTTCCAGAAAGCTTCCTTCAACGATCTCCAAGCATGATTCACCGCGTCTTCATCGCGTTCATCATTTTTCCAGGAGAATCTTCAACATTCATCCTCTTCAGCCTTCATCAGATTCCCAGAAAGAAAACCTTCGAGTTCATGCAAGAACAATTTTCCAGAAGCTACCCGTGCATTCATCAGGATCTTCGATCTTCGTCCAGATCTGGATCTTCAGCGAGATCATCAAACGTCCAAGAACTTTCAAGATCCAGAAAGCTGCAACTGTCTTCATCGAGCTTGCAAGAACTTCATCAGCAACGACACTCAACCCAATATCTTCAAGCAATCGCCATCAACAATCGTGGTTCTCCCTCATCGCTTGCCAGAAAGAAACGTAAGTCATCAAGTGCGTTCATCTGGATCTTCGTAGAGTTCGTCCAGAGTTCCCAGAAATGGAAGGATCGTCTAAGGCCTTCGTCAATCATCGTCCGATCACTGAGAGTTGCTTCAGACCATCAATGTTAACCAACTCATCAGTGGATCTCCGTCTTCGCTCGCCAAATCGCATGCGTCCAAGGATTGTTCAAGAACTCGTTCCTTACAATTTCCAGATCTCTCCCACAAACACGAATCTCCTGAGACATCCAAACATGGAGTTGTGGTTTCTGTTAACCTTGATGCGAAATCAAGTGCTGTGAGTTATGGAGGAAACTTGTTTGAGGGTTAGGCTTTTAGGGTGGATGCAGTGGAAGAGGAGAACGGCGGCGGCGCCATGAGCAAAGAGGAAGGAAATTTAGGCTAGGGTTTTCAGAAACTGAGAGTGAAGAGAGGGAGGAGAAGGTTGGGTCGTGGGCCTCAGGCCCAATCAATTTTTTGGAGCAACACTCCCCTCACATTTTTTCTGAGGAGAATGGGCTGGGCCCAATGTATTGCTGCCAGACACACTCCGTTCAACTCATACACCCCCCCTCTGTTCCTTGTGTTGTTAATTGGGTTGGGCCCAACCTCAGTCAGTTTTTTTATTTTATTTACTTACATAACCCCCCTGTAATCCAGTGTACCCCTCCCCCCTTTTGTTTTTTTTCTTTCTTTTGTTGTGAGAAATGAAAAAAGAGAAAAAGGATATAAAAGAAATTTGGAAAAAGCATATTGAAAAATAAAATTGAAAAGAAAGAAATAATGAAAAAAAAAAAGCATATTGAAAAAAAGAATATCAAAGAAAATGTTGAAAAAGAATATTGAAAAAAGAGAAAAAGAAGAAAAAATATATAAAGAAAATATTTTTAGGAAAAAATAGTAGAAAAAGATATGTTGAAAAAATAGTAGAAAAAGAAATGTTATAAAAAATATTGAAAAAGAAACATAGAAAAATACCTAGAAAAATATGGAGAAATATGTTGAAAGAAAAAAGAAGAAAATAGTTGAAAAATAGCAAAAAATATTAGATTTAATATTTTATAGGATTTATTTTCTTTTTAGGGATAGTTTAGAAGCCCATTTGTTAGGGGGCTATTTTTCATTCGATTTTTCAGGATAGAATAGGATAGCGTTTCCTAGGAGATTTATTTTCAGTATTCAAGCATTGTAATCATTTTTCAGAGATTAATAAAACGAGATTTGAGCTGTGGTCCCGAAGTAGCTGAACTACAGCTGCTCTGATTCCTTGTGTCAGACAAGGATATGTAGGCATAGGATGCGATATCCTAGCGAGCACACTAACGACTAACCTTCTGTTCTCTCGCTGCTGTGCGATCGAGACTTTCCCGCTGACGACTTATTTGTAACCCTTTCCTCTCTTGCTCGAGGGCATTTGAGGCCAAGCCGTAGTGTTGCCCGTAGGTTCCCGACCCTGTGAAACCAGTTGTTTTTCTCACTGCTGTGTGAGAATGTTTTGTTTAGCCGTAGTTAGTCTGAACTACGTAAAGCTCTGATCTTCCATGCGGTGTGGAAGTACGTAGGCACAAGACGCGAGGTCTTGGCGAGCCATTTTCCCTGTAGTCCCGAACTACGTTGACTCTGACTTTCTCTCTTGAGAATACGTAGGCATAGAGTGCGACGCTTTATCGAGTCAATTCCCTTCCGTTTAGATTTAGCAGCCGTAGATAGATTGTTTTGCATCCTTTAGACAACCCAAGCAAGCGTGGATCCCGTCGAGTACGACGGACGTGAGGGGTGCTAATACCTTCCCCTTGCGTAACCGACTCCCAAACCCAGGTTTTGGTTGCGATGACCATACCTTTCCCCATTTTTTGCGAGGTTTACTTCGAGCGTTTCCTTTCCCGCTCTGAGGGATAAATAACGCACGGTGGCGACTCTTCTGTCAGTCGGCGCCGATTTTCGCAGTAGCGACACTCTGATGTTAGCAACAATGGACGGAGAAGAGATCATTCGCCCTGTGAATATGGACGCTGTCAAGAAGTATTTCGTTTAGAACTCGGGGAGTTCTCGTTAACTTAGGAAAAGCAAGTTGTTATTCCCTTGATGTAATCCCTATTATTTTTCAACACTGTAATACTGGGGTCACGCCTTTTTGCAGACCACCATTCAATAAAAGTTTTTTTCTTTCTTCTTTCATTTATCAAAAATCTTTATTCTTGATAGCAAAATCCAGATTGATTTAAAAACTGTGTTTTACTTGATATATGAATAACAAAAGGATGACCATGGACATTTATTTCACACATGGAGGAACGACAATCATTCATGATTCCCAGAGACGAGAGGATATTTATTTTATCCAGAGATGAAGTTTGTTTACGTTTAAGATTTCTTTGCAGGTGGTAAGAGGTCATTGGAGATTTTGCTTGGGTACCTTTCCATTTGAGACGTTTATTTTCGCCTCTCCCAGTTTTTCAGCATACGCATAGCATATAGATAGATAGCATGGCATGTGCATCTTTTTTGCATATCTTTGTGTTTGTTTTATTTTATCGCTTTGGCCGTGGTTATCCCCAGGCGCTTGGGTGTGTCTTATCCCTCCAAATAGAGTTGTCAGCCCTAGGCAAAAAGAGCACAATGTTTCTACTTTCCCCATGAAGTTTGATCCTCGTGGAAGACGGTTATTCCAGTACATTCCATTTGAGTTTGTACCTCAATCGTCGAGTCTTGCTTGACAATTTCTCTTCGGCTACTTCCCAAATTGAATTTTGGTCCTTGGCAATCACATTGTGGATAATCTCCAACTCTTGAACATGGATCAAGTGTGCATTTATTTTGCAATATATTCCCCAGGAAGAATATTCATGAAGACAGGTATTGCTCCAACGATAATATCACAGGTTTTCTCAACCATCTACATTTGGACTATAAACAATCTCTTTATTTGAGCAACTCGTTTTGACTAAGATCTTATTCAAAACGACAAACGACAGTTTCTACAAGACAGTTCATTCACCCTCAGTGGGTTCTTCAACATCATCAATTCTTCAAATGGCATCGCTTCTCAAATCCATCAGAGAAGTCCGCCAAATACATCACAAGCCACTTCTCTTTATTTGAGAATTTCCACTACAAAAATTTCAAATATTTTACAACTACAATAAAAATTCTCCTCGGAAATGAATTCCCCAGTAAGTTCAGCACACAAGTTTATTTCCATCAAGTGACATCTCCCCAGAGAAGTCGAGGAAGTTTACCACATTAGTCTCTTTATTTAAGAAGACATACTTTACGGTCTAACCGGCTTACATCTCTTCTGAAGATCCCCGGTGAAGTCTTACAACCTTCATTACATTACAAATTACAATCTGCAAAGTTCTACATTTACATTGACAATTACATCTACAAACTACAATGATTCTACAAACTACAAAATTTGCAACCCCTATGAAGATGCTCGCACGAGTTTCTGTTATTTCGGGCAGAGACTGAGACCAGCTCATGGTTCCCATACCATGACGCTCGGGGAGGTTCTACATCAGAAACTGAGACCAGCTCATGGTTCCCATACCATGACGCTCGGGGAGGTTCTACATCAGAAACAGAGACCAGCTCATGGTTCCCATACCATGACGCTCGGGGGGGTTCTACATCAGAAACTGAGACCAGCTCATGGTTCCCATACCATGACGCTCTGGGAGGTTCTACATCAGAGATTGAGACCAGCTCATGGTTCCCATACCATGACACTCGGGGAGGTTCTACATCAGAGACTGAGACCAGCTCATGGTTCCCAAACCATGACGCTCGGGGAGGTTCTACATCAGAGACTGAGACCAGCTCATGGTTCCCATACCATGACGCTCGGGGAGGTTCTACATCAGAGACTGAGACCAGCTCATGGTTCCCATACCATGACACTCGGGGAGGTTCTACATCAGGGACTGAGACCAACTCATGGTTCCCATACCATGACGTTCGGGGAGGTTCTACATCAGAAACTGAGACCAGCTCATGGTTCCCATACCATGACGCTCGGGGAGGCTTTACCTTTTTTTACTATTCCCAGTTGGATTTCAAAAATAATAATACAAAAAAAGAGAAGAAGAAAAAAGAATACGAAATGAAATTGAATTATTGACTCAATCAAGAAAATTCATTTGGATTATTACCAACCATTACATTATGGTGGTGAATCTATCCTTCGATTACAAGTCCCCCACCTATGATCTAAATCGCCATATCCTTGGTGTATGTGTTACTATTATACTTCAGAAGATTTCCCATTTGGTGATTGTTTCCTGTCCCCTTGGAGTCCCGTTTCGTAGGGTCTGCTGTTCTTTTTGTCCCGCGTGTTATGTCCTGTCCGTCCCCTGTGACCTCCCTTCCTCACAGGACCGTCTATTTTGCATTCTCATATCATTGCATATCATTTGCATTCGGTGGCATCTTAGGGCCCAAAAATTCGTGCAATGTTTGTATTTAAGTCCCTCCTATCTCGTCGAGACGAAGATTTCTATCTCCGTATCTCTGGATAGAAGTAACTTAAATAGGGGCATCTTTCACACCCTAATTTTTGACCGCAAGATCCCACCTCTTTTTGCGCATTTTCTATTGTTATTCGACATTAATTTAATATTTTATGTTTTGCAGCTAACCAACTCATGCAAGTGCAGTAGTGTCAGGGTATAGATTCGTACAGCCAAACATCACAAAGACGTGACTAGCTCAGTTGGGGTTCAAAAGTTCACTATTCAAGAATTCAAGCCTAATTTAAGAAGATTTTACAGGACCATGAGTTGATTTCCTCACTTCACACAAATTCTACCAAAGATCCAGAAGACCTCCGATTACGACAATGAACGAGTCTTTACAATCCAAGGCCCATTATATTCCGAAGTCCTTCTGGGTATGGAAAAAGAAATCCAATTTGAAGATTAAAGTCTTAATCGCTATTTCAAAATATCATGGGCATAAACGCATAAAGGTTGGAAATTGGTGATAATGCAACTACATGAAGAAAGTTAGTATTTAAGTTGAATCAAGTGGATACTCTATTAATTTGGAAGTTATTCATTCAGAAGATCATACATATTTGCTCCAGGCCAAGCAAGTAAATTGTCACAAATTAAAGGCTACGTGCCAAGTACACGTTCATGGAAATTTAAGATTACATCTTGATCCAAATATTATTACAGCAGTTGACTATTTAACTATTTTCAAAGGACCCATGGAGAGAAACTGACGGCTTGCATAGAGTGATGGCCTTGAATCTCCAACGCCTTTGAGCACTTGTGATTCTAGAGGATGATCTAACATCCTAGTTATCCTTTAGTATGGATATACAGCCCCACCTTGAACTCCCCAAACCGACTCCGTCATCAAGTTGAAAGCACAAGCTAAAACCGATTTCCGTCGTTGGATAAAGGTCGACTGAGGTATTGGTCCTGCTGGTGAAATGCCAAAAGATTGTGGCCTCTTCTCCATTGAAGCTGAAGTGGGATCTGAGTATTTGGATAACTCTGGTAGTGAAAACGCTCCAATTGAAACTTGTCATGTTGAGGCCTGCATATAGGATCAGTAGCTTTAAACACAACAGAATCAAATACTATAGTCATTGAAACAGAAGTTTGAGCTTGATTTTCAGCAGATGCATTTGTTGACAGGACCAGTGTCAGTTGTAAATCTGGAGAAGTACACTCTCAGCAACACAATGACTTGTTTTCCAGTCTTGATCAGTTGGAAGCTGAACTTCAACAACTTTATTCCATAAATTATGATCTCACTCAAGAAATTGCAAAGCCAGCCTGTGTTATCTGCAAAGTCAGTTGCACAATGAAAAAGTCTTCAAAGAAAATTGGAGAAGACGGTTATAGATATTACCTCCGAATTGAATAAAAAACAACAGCAGCAGCAGGATTCTAGTATGTACAGGCAAAAGCTGGTCCATCCCCAAGCAGCTGGTCATAATTTCAATTGCTACAGATGTTATTATAACCTTTACCAGAGCTCAGTTTGAGGGTCATGTGGAGGAACTTACTGAGAAGCTCCATTCTGCTTGCAGACAAGTTGATATGCTTTGTGAAAAGAACCTTGATTGAATGCCTGTCTTTGTAGAGAATTGAATTACATGGAAGAAAATATGACATTGTCCACGAGTCTTGACTACCTAAAGTCTGAGTTAGCAGTGTACCTGAAAATAATCCCCAGCAATTGTTAAACGCAGACATTACCAAGGAAACCATGCTCACACAGGAAACATAACGGATCTTTGAAAAAATAAATTGAAGCTCACTCAGTTGTTTGAGACCGTGACATGATCTTTGTGATCACAAAAGCTATTCAGACAACAAAACCAAAAGATAAAACTCTTAAAAGTTGAGTGACGCTTTGTCAATGGAGTGTTCCAAGTGTAGAGTGTTGACACGCCTTTGTCAACATGAAGCAATTCATTCAACCCTGTCAAGAAAAAAGGAATAATTTTAGAGGTCAAAATCTGTGAGAAATCCACTAAGTCATATTGCTGAAACTAATGATGAGGTAAAATCAAATGAGACATCAAAGACATAGCAATCACAAACCAGCTTCAACACAAGGATTAGTTCCAAAAAAACATGTCTGAAGGTTGTTTTAGGAATGCCCAATACCTTTCCATCTGGTCAGCACGATTCATCATCCTAGCACAAAAAAGAACAGAGTTAGCAAGCTTTAAATCCACGTGAAGAAGTTTGCATACTCAGGGTTGTTACCAACGATTGAATTTTGGACTCACCAAATCCTTTTACACCAGCTATCTGAATTCACTCTGAGCTGTTCATCTCCCCTGGCCCAAATCCTTCGCTATCCACACCTACCAAGTTGCCAAATCCAAGTTAGTAATCGGTTGAAGAATATACTGGGTTAGAGGAAAAAGATTCGATTCAAACAGCTAGCAGATTTTCAGAATAATGAATCTGGACAGACAAGAGCATTAAACGTGATTGATCCAAGTCTCACAGATTGAGATTCTCATCAACAGATATCATTACAATCAGACGAAAAGGGAAAGATTTCAAATATTTTCCTAGACTAAAATGGAAAATCCAATCAGGCATTCAAAGCTTTTAATCAGGTTTAACACGAAGGATCTCAAATTGGAGCCTATAAAAGGGAGACCTGAGAGATGAGGAAAAAGATCGAGAATCATCACACAAAAAAACCTAATTTCGTAAACCTAAGAGATTGAGAAAAAGGAGAACTTATTTGTTCCTGTCGACGAAACCATCTCCAACTGCCGCGAGTCCAAATCGACGAAGCATCCATTTCGTCACCTCAAGCGCCGTCGTCACTAACCTTCGATAAAAACTCATTCTTGTCAAAGATTATCGAACCTATTGATTGTTTTGCTGTGTTTCAGGTTTAAAAAGAACAAAAACTATGAAAAGATGAAGGAGAATGGATCCACGAAGGAGACGATCGGGAAAGGGAGGGAGAAGACCGAGCGATTTTGGGGGCGAAGGAAATTTTGGGGATTAGGGTTTACCGTCATTTTTCTTTGTTTCTGTTTTTTTTTTGTTTATGTTTGTGATCATGTATCTGTACACAATACGCTCACCCACCGTGCACCCTCACACGATCACCGCACCCCTCACCAAACCGTTATCAGACACACACAATGCACATGCCCACGGTACACCTCCACTGCCTCACCACACAGGATCACTCGCGCTTAATTGGCCACCCTAATCAACCTTTAATCTGCCATTTACTTAACCTCTAAACTAATTTTAATTTAATCAAATAATTAATCTTTTTTAAATAAACTAATAACCCGTTTTTATTAATCATAATCAGTCTTTTAATTTAATTATATAGTTAATTCATCTTTTATTAACTCACTTTATTTAATAAATTATTTATTTCACCTTTTGTTTAATGATTTCAATTTAATCAACCTTTATAGCTTTTTTTATTTTAATAACTAAAAACTCTTTTTTAAAATCCTATTAATTCACATTAAAAATCTTTTTGCTAATTAAATTGGATTAACCTTTTTTAAAAATCAACTTAATAACATTTTAATTAAATATATATTTATTCACTAAAAACCTTTTATAAATAATTTACATCCAATTGCCAATTTATTAATAATAAAACCTCTTTGGTATTTTAGAAACAAATAATAAGAACAACCTTTTTATTTATAATCAATGCAATAATAGCCATAATTTTATAAAATAAACCATTTCATTTAAGTTAATCTTTTAAGATAGATAATAAAATTAAGATCATTTAGTATATTAGAACATTTTATTTAAAACCTTGCCTGTTAGAATCTAACTTATAGTAATCTCGCTTAAAATCAATCCGACTAAAAATCAATTCAACCTCGCCTAAAAACAATCAACATTGTAATTCAATCCAATCGTGCACAATTCCATACGCTTGCACTCCACTCTCACATTCACAGCTCACACTTGCACCTTAGCGCTTTCATGCGTGCGTATGGTTTTATTTATCTTCACTTTATCATCCCAATTTATTTTACAGTAATTTACCTTTATCGCACCGCTTTTCGTCTAAAGGAAGAACCTACGCATGACCTAAACAATCGTGCATATGCATCTACATGTGCATCATAATCCCCTTGATCCTTGATCCCATTCAAGTCGTTCTTTTAGGACAGATCCTACCCCATAAGAGGACCTTTGTCTTTACTTTATAACATAGAAAAAACAAAACAACTCAAACAAATTATTCAAACATTAGAGAAGTAGATGTTAGTCATCTTAAGCGAGATAGAATCTCCACCCCACAACAATACAATCTCTCACACTTGTGGCGGTTAAATCTCCCTTAAAATGACAACTCATCTTTTCTCCTAAACTCAATCAACCAACTACCCTAATATCGTAAGAACTTTGACCACAGTCAAAGAATTCCTCAAACCCTTTAGGGGAACTACAGATACTCTGATTCCACTCCCGTAAGGATATGTAGGCATAAGATGCGATATCTTATCGAGTATACTTAGAAATAAACCACTAGGTCTTTTATACCTTAAGCAGATAACCTTAGTAATAAGCAAATATAAAACAAGAGGTTCCTGTAGAGTACTACAGAAACTTAGGATGCTAACACCTTCCCTAAGTTTAACCAACCCCTGAACCTAAACTCTCTAGCTTGCATTTGCATTGCATTGTGGGTATTTCGATCTTTTTCCCTTCCTTTGGACAAATCAAAATTCGGTTGCAAATTAATAAGATTCAAGCTCATTAATAGCTTGGTATCCAAATTTCACTGTGACACCCGTCCCAACGGCTAGTTATGGGCATGTCTGCCCGTCCCAACGGCTAGTTCTGACAGTTACCTATTCTTCAGGAAACAGTTATCTCGCCCCGAAAATAGAGACCAATGACCAAACGCTGGAGGCACTATATAAACCCTTTCACTTGAGAGGGTCAGATATCAAAATATTCACCCTGAAACACTCATATTTTGTACTTGCTCTATCTCTTGCTCGTTTTCTTACTTTAGCATCGGAGTGCCTTGCAGGTACACCCCCTCCTCCTCTTTCACACCCAACATCACAGACACTTGTCTTTGGCCCATCTCGGATTCTGATCGACTGGTAAGATCACTTTTGGACTTGCTTTCTTCTATAAACTTGTAGTTCATGATGTCCTATTTAATTTGATAATAAGTTTTCTCCCATTGGATCAAGGATGAGAAATTTATAGATGTTGCAAAATGGCTAGAATTAGGTTTTCTACACTTAGAAAATATTTCAACAAAACCCTAATCCAACAAACTCCTGATTTTAAGTTTCTCCTTGACTCTTATTGTTCCAAACACATGAAAACACTTGGGAAGACATATCATGCCCTTGATTGACCTTGAAATCCAAGACTTTGACCTCATGGAGCCACAATTGACTTTTCTTGATCAGATGAAACCCTATCACCCTATCCACTGATTGAAGCTCTTATGATGACTTATGATGATACATAATACATGTAGGGAACCCTCAAGATATGTATTAAACCTTAGAACCATGTCTTGCTCAAGAAACTAGCCACAGATGTCCTTTGACCAAAACTCTAATCTAGTTGTTCACAAGATAGGATAAGGTGACCAATGCTTGTAATCTTGACTTAAATGGTTGTGAGAGATATCTTGATGATGAGAGGAACTTGGGGCTTGAGAATGCCACAAGGTTAAGAATTGACCTTTTCTTTAGCTTTGAGATTCACACGCTTATTCTTGAGATCTAACCAAGATACCTTGATTCCCTGCCTAGAACCAATGTTATGCATAAATTATGATGCAAATGAAATGAAACATAAGCCAAGAGATAAGAAAGAGATAAGGAAAATTTTGGGGTGTTACACCCGGGCATTTTCTGAATAACTTTGACTTTACCAGGATTAACTTCAATGCCTTTCTGGCTGACAATAAAGCCCAACAACTTTCCAGAACGGACACCAAAAGTGCATTTATTAGGATTCAAACGGAGCTTAAACTTTCTCAAATGTTGAAACAGCTTCAACAAATACTCAATATGATTTTCTTCAGTCTTTGACTTAAAAATCATATCATCCACATAGACCTCAATTTCCTTATGCATCATATCATGGAACAAAGTAGTCATAGCTCTCTTGTATGTCGCACCAGCATTTTTTAAACCGAAGGGCATCACTCTGTAACAGAATGTTCCCCAGGGTGTAATGAATGTTGTTTTTCCATATCCTTGGGTGCCCTTTTTATCTGATTATAACCGTAAAATCCATCCATAAAAGAAAAGATATTGAACTTAGCAGTATTATCTACCAACATATCAATGTGTGGTAATGGAGAATCATCCTTCAAACTTGCTTTATTCAAATCTCTATAGTCAACCCACATTTGGACTCTTCGCCTTTCTTTGGAACATGCACAATATTGGCCACTCATTTAGGATATTCAGCAGTCATAAGAAAACCATCATCAATCTGCTTATGGACCTCCTCTTTAATCTTAACAGCTATGTCGGGACGAGTTCTTCTCAATTTTTGCTTCACAGGCGGATATTCAGGCTTCAACGACAATCTATGCTCCATAATATCAGTATCATGACCAGACATGTATTGATAAGACCAAGAAAACACATCAATATATTCTCTGAGAAGCTTTACCATCCGCTTCTTAACATCTGACTGAAGCAGTGTCCCAATCTTGACTTTTTTCTTATCATCATCTGAACCCGAATTAACCAATTCCATCAGCTCTTCATGAGGCTGAATAACTTTTTCCTCGTGCTCAAGCAATCAATAAATTTCATCAGGAATCTCTTCAACATCCTCTTCTTCAGCTCCAAACACAGGGAACTCAAAGTTGGGAGAGGGCATATGGTCATTGTTTTCAATGGGTTTAACAATCAATCTGCATAATGATTATGTTGATTTTAGAAAAAAATGAGCAAAAGTGCAAGTATCATGCAGACAAAAGTGATCAACAAAATATTATATTGGTTTTTTATGTTACCATTTTTCAGAAATAAAGCAAAAAGGGAAAATATGATATGGATAAACAAAATAACATTTTATTTATGATGATAAAGTTTGAAACAAAGCCCTCACAAATTCACTTTCACCTTGAGCAGAGTGAAAGGATTTTTGGAAAAAACAAAAACAAATTAATTTGAAGAATAAATAATAGTGGGAACGTCAACAACTATCCAATTCTGGAAGATCTATCCATGTATCACGAAATTGGGAAGTTCTTCCTCCTCATCATCTTCTATGATGGCACTGACTTCATATTCAAATTCTTTGTACCTCGGTTGAGGTGCATAAAAGGGTACATATGCATCTTCTGTCTCAGAAAAGTATCCAGGGTCTTCCAAATAAGGCTCTCAATCTTGAGCAGGAATGGAATCATTTTTAGAGCCATCTGAGATGTAATAATCAGAGTCATCCTCAAGAATTGCAGTTGTAGAATGATCTTTGTTGATGAATATGGTGTTGTGAAAGGCCTTATTAATACACTTCAAATCTCTTTTAACTGTACCATGCATAAAGCCTAAACCAATTATGTCTTTATTATTAACCACATCAATAACTCGGCCTAAACCTTCAGACCGACCAGTTTCTAATACATGCAAAGCATCTTTAAAAAAGACATGGTCAGCCTATTCTTCTTAACAACTTTATCATCGACGGAAAGATCTTGGAGCAGAGTCCCAACAGCTTCATTGACATTAACATATGAAAAGGATGAAAGATGGCTCACTAACAGCGCTTGCTCGCATCCAACAATTACCAGCTTGTTATTCTTAACAAATTTCAATTTCTGATGAAGAGTCGAGGTCACTGCCCCAACTTCATGAATCCAAGATCGGCCAAACAGGAACCTATAAGTAGGATGAATATCCATTACTTGAAAAGTAATTTGGAAGAAACAAGGTCCTATTTTGATTGGAAGATCAACCTCTCCAATCACAGTTTATCTAGATCCATCAAAAGCATTAACCACAACCCCACTATACCTCATGGGAGCACCTTAGAACGAAAGCTTTGACAAAGTATACTTTGGCAACACATTCAAGGAAGAGCCTATATCAACCAACACATTAGAAAGTGTATCTTCTTGACAATTCATAGAAATATGTAAAGCCAGATTGTGATTTCTCCCCTCCCTGGGTAACTCTTCATAACAAAAACTCATATTGTTGCATGTTGTGAGGTTGGTAACAATTCCGTCAAATTTATTAATAGTCACATCATGCTCAACATATGTGTTGCACCCTAAAATTTTCTCAACCTTATTCACTTGGTTTATTTTTTCATTATCATTAGCATTTGCATATAGAGTCATGTACATAGACTAACCCTCTGCATAGCATAAGCATAGCAAGTCATTCAACAGGGGACCAATCATTATTCTCATCTCTAGAGACCCATCAAGAGGCTATTATCCTAATTCCATCTCATTCAAGTCATCAGAAAAGAATTTGAGAGCAGAGAGTTCAGCAGATCAAGCCTTGAGCCTATCCCCTATCTGAGGGCATCTGAGGGTCAACAAGGGGGTTGTGAGCTGTGAATGGAAGGCATGGAGAGCATCTAGACATCATGAGAGGCTTAGAAAGTCATTTGGAGAAGGAGACAAGTCATTGATATGATCACAAGTGTTGCAGTTGAAGACAGTCAACTAGGGTTTCATCTGGGTCAACCCTAGGTCAACCCTAGGTCAATTGACTGATTGAAAGGCATTAAGGGCTATTGGGAAGTTGTGGGATTCATCATTTGACATGGAGAGTAAGGATATGTTGTTGTGCTAAGAAGAACTTAAGAGAAATCAAGGAGAAGAGGAGTTTCTAAATTAGGGTTTCTCTGTAAAATCCCCTAGTTTAGGTCAAGTTTACAAGCAAGATAAGTCAAAATGCAAGCTTCAAATGGATCCTTGGCCAACATGAAACTTGTAGAGGATCTCAAGACCTTTAATTTGAGTGGTGGAAGACATCAAGGAAATTTATAGAACTCAAGTTATGGTCCTTGCAAGTTACAGGTCATCTGAGGTATCTGAAATTTTGTCTGTGAAAGTGACTTGACTTCCAAGCAATTTTTACCCCTCAAGGAGATTTCAAATGAATTTCTGGTCAACATAAGAATTGTTCCTCATTGTCTTAGATTTCTAGAATGGTATGGCATGCCTTCATATGATGTGTGGAACTCAACTTATGGTCTTGGCAAGCAAAGGGTATTTTGGTCATTTGTGAATTACAGGTCATTTTAACCTATGTCCAAAACTCATACAAGGAGGCCTCAAATGGAAAAACTTACAACATCAAACTTGCTCCAAATGACATTTTGAGTCTAGAAAAGTGACCATGAGAGATTGGAAATGTCCATAGCACAAGGTTTCAAAATTGGTGAAGTTAATGAAGGAAAATGGCTTAAAAAATGGTATTTTTCATATCTTGGCCAAATGATGCAAAATTATAGGTCATTTTGAATGGAAAAGGCATTATAAAGACATTGGCTAAAGTGGAATTTTGAGCATAGGTCATAATTTGTGAGTTATCCATGGTTGCTTGAATTGAAAGTAACATAATCCAAATTGAAAGGGAAAAGTGTAAGGGAAATTTCTCCAATGTTCTAGGAGGTTCTAATGCAACCTATATATTCATGCAAGCTGATTCATGCAAGGGTTGGTGCTCCCATTTGTCAAAAATCTCCATTTTCATCCATTTTCTTATTCTTCCATAAGATCCTCAAACTCTTACAAACCTCTCAAAATTCTCACATATTTGGATTGAATCATCATCATCATCATTCAAACCCTAGGATTCACATCAAGAAGTGGTTGAATTGATCAAGGATCATACCTATTATCTTCTTCATTCCAAGTTGCACTTTCATCCAAAACCCATTGAAACTTCCTCTATCATTCTGATTTCTGTCACCATCATCATCTACTAACATCATGGAGTAATTGGCACAAAAGATTGGAGGGAATTCGTGGCTGTGTGAAGAGATTCAGTTTGAAACTCCAACTTGCATGAAGGATGGAATAGCATGACTCATAAGGATTAAGCACAAATCATTGCAAACAGAAGCATATTCATTCATTGGAGATTGTTTTCAGCAAGTATCAAAGGTTGAATTGAGGTCTAGCTACCATCACCATCATCAAGTGCAAGGTATGTAGATTTCTTCGAATCTCACTATTCTGGCTGGTAGAGATCATGTGGTTAGGATAATGTTGTTTAGAAACCCTAGAGGATCAATTCTTGAAATTTAGGGATAGATTCATGGAGATCCATGACAGGTTGCCATTTCTGTTGGCTTCGATAATAAGCTGTGTGTTGAGTTATAATCAATGTGGTGAAGCATAGAATAATGAGGCAAGCATGTAGAATATCTGTGGATCATCAGGTTTGAGTTTTGGTAACTTTGACCTCAGGCAAGCATGGTGTGCCCTGAATTTCGTGCTCTCTGTTTGGAGTGTGCATTGAGAGTTAGGGAAAACTAGAATTAGACATGGATTCCTTGAGTTGTGTAGATTATTTTAGGGCTTGGAGTTGTTATTTTTCATCAAGAATGCATGGAGAACGAGTGAGTGGAATATTCGTGTATGGAATGCATGGCTGAAAACCTTAGGAGCTGGAGGTTGAAGAAGGGTGGGGAGCCGTGCGATGGAGGTTGGACTTTTGACTGGGAGTATCATCCAACGGCCCGTGTTTGATCTGAGTTTTGGTGGGAGAATTTGAAATCCCAAACGCAACGTTTCATTAAGTTGGGGGGATTGGGCTCAGAGCGCTATCTACACCCCCCATGTTAATAAGCCCAACGCGCTTAACTTGGTTTTATTGCTTTTCTCACCCCCTCCATCTTATTTCTTTATATTTTCTTTTATTTTCCTTAATTTTTTCATGCATTTTCTAAAATTCATAATAAATAGCAAAATAATCATTTTTAATTCATTCTTTTTGCATTATTTTCTTTAAGATGTCTAGAAAATTATAAAAAATAAAAATTGCATCTTATTTTTTATTTGATATTTTTCCCACATTTTCTAAATAAATAACATTTTAAATGGTTTCATTTCATACATGATTTTGTTATTTTTTGTTCTATTAATTGCTTCAATATTTTTCATCCATTCTTTTTAGGTTGTTTAGGTTAGACATTAAACTTGTAGATTCAATTTAGTTCCCATTTTTAGAAATTAAATTTAGGTGCTTAGTGTAAGTGTGAATAACATGGATAAAACTAGGGTTTTAGGTGATGACTTAGGAGATTTGATTCTTTTCCCTTAGGACTTAGGGCTTGACTAGTCTAGTTATGGGACTATAGGGGCTATGGGTAGTTATTAGATCCCCTTAGAAAAAGTCAGGATTCCCCTACTGCTATTAATATACTGTATATCTGATTGACTGGTGTGGTGTGCCCTCTGGGATTATTGCTTGCTTGCTTGGGTATTGGGATTGTTTGGGGACTTGGGAGAGCTGAGGACTTGAGGAGATGAAGACCATTGGAGATCCAGAGATTGAAGATCAACTGCCAGAGTTGGAGAGGAGGTTCTTGCTAGCAGCTGCTGAGGAGACTAGGGTTTAGGAGCTAGGCAGAGCTCTAGATTAGAAAGCTTGCTTCTCAAACATAGATGGCTTTGTTTGCCTCTATCCTTTCTCTATGATTCAAAGTCTCTTTCAAATATCCGCCTCCTTCCTTTGGAAGGATCAGTGAATGTATTTGAAAGATAGAACTTTCGAGAGAAAACTTTATGTTTAATGTTAACAGTTGATGAACCACCCTTGGTAGGTAATTAACTGTCTAACATTCATTCATTTCATCTGGTTGACTGATGTTCATTCTGGAGCCTGAGACTTGAAGAAAAGCCATTGCAGATAGAAGACTGATGATCAAAGCCCTTGCCTGAAGGTCATGAAGATGGAGATTGATGCTTGTTGAAGCCTGTAACTGAGTGGAGATTACTTGAAGTCAGATGTTGATTCAGAGCTGCTGATGCTGTTTCTTTTGCTGTTGTATTTCATTGCTGATGTATTGATTGGTTTTCTGGACTGTATTGTTTGCTGTTTACCCTGTTGGGTTGAAAGTGAAGCCTGTTCACTTTTGCCTATTGTTTTCTAGGTTCGAGGTTGAGTGGGACTCCCTTGCCTCGCTTGTATTGCTGCATCCATGCATTTTACTGCTTTACTGTATATATTTGATATTGTTTCTGTTTCTGCCTATCCCTTAGGATCTCTGTTTCTCTCTGTGCAAGAGAGGAGCATGATAGACACTAGGTCTTAACCCATGCATGATAACATTAGGTTAGTTTGTTTCCCTTCGCAACCATAGGTTAAGAGTTCTGTCTCTTCTTCCTCAAAACAAACAGAAAAACACATAAAGATTTCAAACACAATAAAAGATACTTCTTCCGTAAAAGAATGTGAGCTCATCAAGACGTCCTTTTTGTCCGCT
The DNA here is from genome assembly GCA_963859935.3 of Lathyrus sativus. NCBI lineage: Eukaryota > Viridiplantae > Streptophyta > Magnoliopsida > Fabales > Fabaceae > Lathyrus > Lathyrus sativus. The sequence continues at coordinate 400,512,293 of OZ012741.1, read as the reverse complement.
TGGACTGTTAATCAGAAAAACCTTTTTCAGAAGGAATAAAAACAAACAACAGACAGACTTGTGTCGTACGTGGCCCGAACTACGTTTGCTCTGATCTTTCATGCCGTATGAAAGTACGTAGGCATAGGATGCGACATCCTAGCGAGCAACCTTCCCTTCCTTTCCCGTAGGTAGGCGAACTACGTTGACTCTGATTTCTCGTTTCAGATGGGAATACGTAGGCATAAAGTGCGATACTTTGCCGAGTCATTTTATTTTCTTTTAACCCTGACCTTTAGAATAGATAGAATAACAATTCGTACCAGAAAACAAGCATGGATCCCGTCGAGTACGACGGACGTGAGGGGTGCTAATACCTTCCCCTTGCGTAACCGACTCCCGAATCCAGGTTTTGGTTGCGACGACCATACCTTTCCCGTGTTGTGCGAGGTTTACTCTGAGCGTTTCCTTTCCCTCCCGTGGGATAAATAACGCACGGTGGCGACTCTTCTGTCAGCCGGCGCCGATTTTCGCAGTAGCGACAGCTGGCGACTCTGCTAGGGATCCAACGTCCCCTGGCTGCTAAGAACTGCGATGGTTCTTATGCATTTGGGATCCAACATCCCTTAAGAGAGTCAATCCTAACGCTTGTTTTCCCGTCGAGGATTTTGTATGGATTTATATTTCTGACCTTTATTTTCAGTATTATATATATTGTTATTATTGCTGTATTGGGGTGTGATGGGTGTTCTGATATTGAGTGAGAAGCCGGACCTGGGCTTGAGTGCACCTAGAATTAGAGTAGAAAGTAGTGGGCGCGTGCCGGCTTTGCTTGCATTAGTGTCTCATGAAATCTACACTCGGACGAGGTTCTTCTGGTTGGCTTCTTTTTCTACCCTTTGGGTCGAAGGGGTTGTTGGTCAGCTGAATTGTCGACTCCGGGAACCGATCATTTGGAAGTTGGCTAAGTGAGGCCTCTTCAGGATTTGATGATGCCACTCCTTCTGGGAATCGTATCATCAACCCTGAAAGTCTGTGACGCCGACGACCGCATAGGATGCCATACCTTTGTCAGTTACTAGGACATCCACCTGTGAGAAGGTTTGGGGTTATGCAGGTAACTAGACCTTCAGACTACCGGTTATTTCTTGATCAGAGATCCTGGGTATTTATGGAGAGTTAGGAGGTCTGTCAGAGACCATTTGGAGATGTGTTCTGAGGTCTGTCAGAGACCAGCTGGAGAGTTCTGAGGTCTGTCAGAGACCAATTGGAGATATGATTTGAGGGTTACCAGAGACCAGTTGGAGTTATGGTTTGAGGTCTACCAGAGACCAGTACTGGAGCTTTGTTTTAGGTCTATCTGAGACCAGGGTTTGATGACTTCTGGATGGTCTATCTGAGACCTTTCTTGATTGGGTTTAGGCCATTCAGCTACAGCTTTGGTCCCTGTTGCATGTTACTTGCATTGCATTGCCTGCATATCCATTACCTCTTGCATTCCACTAACGTGTGTCTGTGCTGCAGGTGCATTTGCGTATTCCCCGGTTCTAGTGCCCAGACTTCTGAGTATTGATTATGGCTGGTTTGAGGAAGACAGTTGCGTATAAGCTGCCTTCACCTGATATTACTTCTTTGCTTGGTCTGATATCTCTCGCTGATGAGGAGGTTAGGAGGAGCTTCAGAATGAGTCATGGGAGATTACTGAGATTAGTCTGCAAGCCCACTGCTGATGAGATGAACGGGCTATACACCTTGATGCAGTTCTATGACCCCGCATTGAGATGCTTTACTTTTGCTGACTTCATTCTAGGACCTACCATTGAGGAGTATGTGGAGTTTACTGAGCTTCCCGTGCAGAACAAGGTTCCCTTTATCCACTCTGCTGCTGAGCCCAAGCTGGAGGACTTAGCCAAAGCCTTGCATATGAATGCTGCTGAGTTGTTAGTGACTTCTTGGCTCGGGGTTCCCGGTTTCCCTCTGGATTTTCTGGTTGGCAAAGCTCAAGAGTACGCCAAGAACGGTTGTTGGGTGGTTTTCAATGCTATTTTGGCTTATGCATTTATGGAATCGTGTTGTTTCCTAACTTGCCCAACTTTGTAGATCTGGACGCTTTCTATCTGTTTGCTGCAGGCAACCCGGTGCCAACGTTGATCGGAGACTTCTACCACTCATTGCACTACAAGAACGAAAACCGAAGGGGAAAAGTTGTTTACTGTTGTGCTCCTCTATTGAATATGTGGTTCAAAAGTCATCTCCCCATGAAGGGACCATTTGTAGACAGTGCAACCTCAGCCAGTTGGCCAGAGCGCCTGATGAGGCTATATTCCGAAGACGTTGTGTGGTTTGATCGAGACCTGTTGGGATCTGAACTCATCTTCAGTTGTTCTGGGTACCCTAATGTGCCGCTGATAGGAAGAAAAGGGTGTATTAATTACAACCCTTCTCTATTCATTCGTCAGTTCGGATATGCGCTGAAGAATCCACCTCAGGAGGAAGAAGTACAGGAATCTCTGTACTTCACAGGTGACGTGAAGGGGGAGTTATTAGCCAAGTTGCGACATGCCTGGACGCGTATTAACCGCAGAGGGAAGCCGTTGTTAGGAAAGAATGACTGTCAGGCCTATGCACCTTACAGGGTTTGGATCCAGGAGAGAGCAAGTCGGTTGCGGATGCCATTTCCAGATGCACCCGTCATTGCTCCTATTCCGGCAGAAGAGCCAACTACTGTCTCTAGGGAGGTCTACGAGCAAGTTGTGAAAGAAAAAGAAGCCTTGATGAAGATCAATGAAGGGTTAGAGCAAGAGTTAGCCCAGGTACGCAGTGAGAAAAACAAGGCCGTGTATGCTTTCCAACAGCAGATTGAGCTAATGAACAGATTAGGGGTTGAGTTGACTGAGGAGAGGAAGAAGCGCGAACGTCTGGGGCAAGAGTTCAGAAGCTCCCATGACATGCTGGAAGCCAAAAAGAAGGCGCTCGACGCAGCACACCGAGAAATCTCCTCTTGCAATAAGACTTGGAATGCTACTCTCACCAACAATAAGATGAGAGAAGATAAGCTGAAGCAGCAAGTCTCCGACCTCGAAGAGAAGTTGAAGTCTAGTATTAAGAAGTGTGAGGAAGAAGTGATGACCCGGTATAGTGTCCAGCATGCACTGAACAAGGCAATCAAATCCAGAGATGAAGCGGTATCTCAGAAGCGAAAGCTAGAAGATTGCTTCGGAGAAGCAACATGGGAAGAAACTGCTGAAGACGTGCGCCGTGTTCTTAAGAAGAGAAACCAACTTGTTGAAGGGCTACTTGATCGACCAAGCCATCCAGAGACCAAGAAGTTGATAGAGGAGTACCAGACTTTTGGGAGGATTTGATCATTTCATATAGTAGTTTGTATGCTTTATTTGCATAGTGCTGACCATCACCAGGATTGTTGGTTGAGGTCATGCCTTCTTTGTACTCTCAGTGATATTGTACTCTCGGCTTATTGATTTTCCCTGCAATATATGAGGCTTTCTATGATTCAGCTCCGGTATTCCTATTGTCAACACTGTCACTGCACTGGCACCTTCACACTAGAACTGGGGGAATGAATTTCCCTAATGCACAGACACATTGCATTGCATTCATATTCATATTGCATTGCAGGTAATCTTAGAACAAGGGTCTTATGTCCTGCTCTGTAACAGGTACTTTTCAGGATTGCAGATCAGCACCCGCACCGCTATTCTACCCGCACCAACTGTCGAAGAATCATGGATCAAATGCAGAACGAGATGCAAGATGTGCGCGAGAAGCTCGCTCTCTTCATGCAGACCATGGAAGCTATTGCGAAAGGGCAGGAGAATTTGCAGGCCATGGTCCAGCCTCTGTTGGCCCGAAACGCTGGTCATGGTAATGAAGATCATCAGTCTGTACGGGTCGATACTGTTCATGGAGACGGTACTCCCACGCCGGTGGCTCCACCTGTAATCAATACACCTGCTGCTAATGTCAACAACGCTACCGCTGCTGTGAATGGTAACGTCGGAGTTGGAAATGAGTCTGCTGTCCATAACGTTGGGCTGGGTGATGTCAATTTGGGAGATAATATGGGAGGCAACGGCTTCGTCAATGCTGGATTCGGATTCAACGATCAGGGATTCGATAACACTGGGAAATATGGCTTTAATGCTCAAGGCTTTGGGCAGGATGGTTATGGTGTGACCAACCAGGGTTACGGAGGCTTTGGAAACGGAAACGGTACTGGATTTATGGCTTTTGGCCCTGATGGAGGTGTTCAAGGGTACGGCAACAGAGGCCGAGGTCCGGGGATGAATCAGATCAGAGCTGGACGTAATAATGGATATGATGGGTATGGGGCTGGAAACGGTATGTGGCAAGAAGATCAGCAGGAAGACGCTTTCTCCGGAGGGGGTTTCGAAGGGCCGATGGATGATTCCCAGAAGATCAGAATGCTGGAAGAGCAGATGAGGGGAGTCCTAAACCAAAGTGCTGTGGGTTTGGACATGGCAACAATGGGGCTGGTACCTGGCTTGAGGGTGCCAATTAAATTCAAAGCTCCTGCGTTTGATAAGTATAAAGGCGACACATATCCAAAAGTGCATGTACGAGCTTACTACAGAAAGATGTCTGCATACTCAACTGATGAAAGAATGCTAATGCATTTCTTTCAGGATAGTTTGTCGGGCCCTTCCCTAGAGTGGTACATGGGGTTGGAGCCAACTGATATCAAGACATGGAAGCAATTAGCAGAGGCATTTGTAGCTCACTACAAGTATAACAGCGACTTGGCACCCAATCGGGTCCAGTTGGCCGGGCTGTCGCAAAAGAAGGGGGAGAGTTTTAAAGAGTACGCGCAAAGGTGGCGTGATATGGCTGCCAGGGTGAGGAAATGAATGACATGTTTGTCGGCACATTCACCGGTCTGTTTCATGACATGTTGTTTCACACGTCTCTGGCCAGTTTTTCAGACCTGATTCTGATGGGAGAAAAGATTGAACGTAATATTAAGCAAGGAAAGTTCCAAGTCGAGGAATCAACTGCAGCCGGCAGTAATAGGAAAGCTTACGGTGGGCGCCGGCAGGGCGAGGCAAGCACAGTATTTGGAGGCCGAGGCCGAGGCCGAGGCAGGGGACGAGGTCAATATCGTCAGCCGCAGCAGGTGGCGAGTGTTACTATCCCATATCAACAACAACCACTCCAGCAACAACAACCGGTTCAGCAACAGCCAATGCCACAGCAGCAGCAGCCTCAGCAGGGAGTACAGCAAGCTCAGCGAAGATTCCAGGGTAGTAAACCGAGAAGAGTGTTTGAGAAGCCTCCCTCAACCTATGCCGATTTGTTGCAGACATTGTTGGGATTGAATCTAGTAGAGAAAAGAACTCTGGCACCAATAACGGGAGCTCCCCCGTTTGGCTACGATGCAAGCAGGCACTGCGAGTTTCATTCTGGGGCTCCGGGCCACGATATAGAAGGTTGCCATGCTTTTAAGCACGTTGTGCAGGATCTTTTGGACAATAAGACTATCAATTTCGGAACGGCAGGTCCGAATATAGTGCAGAAACCCATGCCTAATCATGGGGCAAATGCCATTCTAACTGAGGAAGGGTTGAATCTGATTATGAATGTCGAAGATTTAAAGACGCCGCTGAGCGAGATAAAGAGCTGGCTGTTACAAGGGGGTGTTTACCCAGGATGTAACGAATATTGCTTAGACTGTTGGACCCTACCTGGAGGGTGTGATGATTTGAAGAAGGGCATTCAGGCTTTAATTGATGAGGGCATATTACAGTTTGACCGAGCAGCAACTGAAGAGCCTGCAGGGGCAGTAGTGGATAATCGAAGTGATGTGGCCACGGTAACGATCCCTCGGAAGACGATCACTATTGCAGCACCAGCTCAGCGACCACCGATCACCATAACTAAGGCCGGGCCGATCTCGTACGAGAACACGAAAGCAGTCCCATGGTCATATGGGTTGGAAGTATATTGTGACGGAATAAGAATTGATGTTGATAAACAGCCAGCCGAGACTGCGGATAATGTTGGGTCGGGAGGCATGACAAGGAGTGGTAGGATCTTTATATCCCCCGAAGTGGAGGCCGAAAGACTAGCGAAAGGAAAAGGGAAAGCAGTTGAGAATGTTCCGGTGCAAGCGAGTGAAAAAGAAGCAGCATCGAAGGATGTAGAAGAGTTCATGCGCTTGATTCGAAAAAGTGATTATAAGATTGTGGAGCATCTGCAGCAGACGCCGTCCAAAATATCTATCCTGTCACTGCTGTTGTGTTCGGAAGCTCACAGAAATGCGTTGCTGAAAGTCTTGGATACTTCTTTTGTACCCCAAGACGTCTCCGTGAACCAGCTAGAAGGAGTATTGGCACATGTGAATGCAGGCCACAGCTTAGGCTTTACCGATTTTGACTTGACTCCGAAAGGGAGAGATCATAATATGGCATTACACGTATCTGTTGAGTGTAGAGGATCAGTAATGTCACACGTCTTGGTTGAAACCGGGTCATCTTTGAATGTGCTGCCCAAGAAGGCGATGATGAAGTTGGATGTTAGAGGAATCTTGTGCACACCCAGCGATTTGGTAGTCAGAGCGTTTGACGGCACGCGGAGAACAGTCTTTGGATCGATTACATTGCCTCTGCAGGTGGGGCCGGAGGTGTTTGCAACTGAGTTTTATATCATGGACATACAGCCTGCGTACAGTTGCTTGCTTGGAAGATCCTGGATTCATGGGGCGGGGGCAGTCACGTCCACCCTGCATCAGAAGTTAAAATATATGGTCGGAGACAGCGTAGTCACCGTGTGCGGAGAAGAGGACATCCTGGTCAGCCATCTATCTTCATTTAAATATGTGGAAGTCGACGGAGAGATCCACGAAACGCCCTGCCAGGCATTCGAAGGTTTGCGCATCAAGGGCAAGGGTCCCGGACCGAGCAAAGTGCCAGAAATAGTCGTCTCATCGTATAAAGAAGCTCAAGCTCTAGTGGAAGCAGGAGAAGCCAAAGGCTGGGGCAAAGTGCTGGACATTCCTGTGAAGATGGACCGGTTCGGGCTGGGGTACCAACCGTCGTCATCAACTCCTTCCGTGGGGGCACCCCGTTTCAGAAAGCCAATCACCATCTCTGCCAGTGGGGTGTGTCATGAAACTGTCAATGCTGCTTCGGAGTCTGATGAAGGAGACAGCGACTGTGATATGGATGCCTGAATTCAGCCAAGCACGCCAGGACAAGGACTGTGCAACTGGTCTATTCAGGAGCTTGTTCCTGTGACTTTTAAACAGTAATGCTTTGCTTTATTAATTGTTGAATAATCTGATGTCTTGCCCGGGGCATCAGGATTTGCTTAGGGCTGTGTTGTTATAAACATTGCGTGTTAATCATTAAATAAACGGCGTTTTTTCATGTGCAAATACTGTAATCCCTGTCTCTCTTGTTTTATATTTTTTTCAACAAAATGGCAACGTGGTTGTTCGCTTTATACGCATTTTGAAGCACTTAACCATTCTTTTGCAGGATAACATTTTCAGATGACATCTTTGAACCACCTATGACTCGTCCCGACTTTGAGCACCCGGTGTTTCAGGCTGAAGAAGAGGTTGTCGAAGATAGCGACGTTCCTGAAGAACTGTCTTGGTTAGTGAAGCAAGAGGAAAGAGCCATTCTGCCTCACGACGAGGTTATCGAAATTATCAACTTGGGGTCGGAAGGGGTTGAGAAGAATATTCGTATCGGAGCCGCACTGCAGGGTGATATCAAGCGAAGACTGGTTGAAATGCTCCGAGAGTATAGTGATGTATTCGCTTGGTCATATGAAGATATGCCGGGGCTCGATACAGATATGGTTGTGCATCGCCTGCCACTGAAAGAAGATTGCCCGCCGGTCAAACAAAAGCTTCGTAGGACTCGACCAGATATGGCAATGAAGATCAAAGAGGAGGTTCAAAAACAATGGGACGCTGGTTTCCTGGCTGTGACGAAGTATCCCTCATGGGTTGCCAACATCGTACCAGTGCCAAAGAAAGATGGCAAGGTTCGGATGTGCGTGGATTATCGGGATTTGAATAAAGCAAGCCCAAAAGACGATTTTCCACTTCCTCACATTGACGTGTTAGTTGATAATACTGCTCAATACTCCGTATTCTCCTTCATGGATGGCTTTTCAGGCTATAATCAGATTAAAATGGCACCAGAGGATATGGAGAAGACCACTTTCATAACGCCTTGGGGAACATTTTGCTACAAAGTGATGCCCTTTGGTTTGAAAAATGCTGGGGCAACATATCAGCGCGCGATAACGACTCTTTTCCATGACATGATGCATAAAGAGATCGAAGTTTATGTTGACGATATGATTGCCAAATCCCAGACGGAGGAAGAGCATCTGGTGAATCTGTTAAAGTTATTTAAAAGGCTTAGGAAGTTCAGGCTGAGACTGAACCCTAACAAATGCACCTTCGGGGTGAGATCGGGTAAACTGCTGGGGTTTATCGTAAGCGAAAGAGGAATAGAGGTCGATCCTGCTAAAATAAAAGCAATTCAAGAAATGCCGACGCCTAAAACAGAGAAAGAGGTGCGCGGGTTTTTAGGGAGGTTGAACTACATTGCCCGGTTCATATCTCACCTAACGGCCACGTGTGAACCGTTATTCAAGCTGCTGAAGAAAGATCAAGCTGTAACGTGGAACGAAAATTGTCAAAAGGCGTTCGATAAAATAAAGCAGTATTTGCAGGAGCCTCCCATTCTGATACCCCCAGTGGCAGGGAGACCATTGATCATGTATTTGACGGTTCTTGAGGGAAGCATGGGTTGTGTTCTCGGTCAGCACGACGAGACAGGGAGAAAGGAGCATGCGATCTATTACTTGAGTAAGAAATTTACAGATTGTGAATCTCGATATTCAATGCTGGAAAAAACTTGTTGCGCGCTAGCCTGGGCCGCCAAGCGTTTGAGGCAGTACATGCTGAATCATACAACCATGCTCATCTCGAAGATGGATCCTATCAAATATGTATTTGAAAAGCAGGCGTTGTCAGGTAGAATTGCCCGTTGGCAGATGGTCTTGACTGAATATGATATTCAATACGTCTCGCAAAAGGCTATAAAGGGGAGTGTGCTGTCTGAGTATCTGGCGGAGCAGCCTATTGAAGAGTATCAATCGATGAGGTTTGATTTTCCTGACGAGGATATCATGTACCTAAAGATGAAAGATTGTGAAGAGCCGTTGCCAGACGAGGGACCAGAGTTGGGTTCCAAATGGAAGATGATATTTGACGGAGCTGTGAATGCTTACGGCAGCGGAATAGGGGCAATCATCACTACGCCACACGGGTCGCACATCCCGTTTACTGTCCGATTGACCTTTGTCGTTACCAATAATGAGGCCGAATACGAAGCTTGTATAATGGGGCTTGAAGAAGCCATTGATTTGCGAATCAAGAACTTAGACGTATACGGAGACTCAGCTCTGGTGGTGAATCAGATCAAAGGGGAATGGGAGACGCGTCAGCCCAACTTGATACATTACATGAATTATGCAAGGAGATTGTTGCCTTTCTTCGACAAGGTTGAATTGCATCACGTACCGCGGGCAGAGAATCAAATGGCTGACGCCCTGGCCACTTTGTCTTCCATGTACAAAGTCAACTTCTGGAACGAGGCTCCCCGAATCGTCATCTCTCGGCTTGACAGGCCAGCTTATGTATTTGCTATTGATGAAGCATCTGATGACAAACCATGGTATTTTGATATCCTTAATTTCCTGAAGAACAAAGAGTATCCGGCTGGGGCATCCAGTCAAGATCAGAAGACTCTCAGGAGATTAGCGGGTAATTTCTATTTGAATCCAGATGGCGTCTTATACAGAAGAAACCACGATTTGGTGTTGTTGCGTTGTGTAGACGAAAGAGAGGCAAAGTTGCTCATGGAGGAAATACACGAAGGTACCTTTGGTACGCATGCTGGCGGGCATGCTATGACGAGAAAGCTGCTGCGGGCAGGTTATTTTTGGCTGACCATGGAAACTGATTGTTTCAAGTTTGCGAGGAAGTGTCACAAGTGCCAAATCTATGCTGACAAGATCCATGTGCCTCCAAGTCCTCTGAATGTAATGTCATCGCCATGGCCATTCTCGATGTGGGGAATCGATATGATTGGAAAGATCGAGCCGACAGCTTCTAACGGGCATCGGTTCATCCTAGTAGCAATCGATTATTTCACCAAGTGGGTGGAAGCGGCGTCTTATGCAAATGTAACAAAGCAAGTGGTGGCCAGGTTCATCAAGAGAGATATCATTTGCCGATATGGGATCCCCGAGCGGATAATCACGGACAACGGTTCAAACCTGAACAACAAAATGATGAAGGAACTCTGTCAGAACTTCAAGATTGAACATCACAACTCCTCCCCTTACCGACCCAAGATGAATGGCGCTGTTGAGGCGGCCAATAAGAATATCAAGAAGATCGTTCAGAAAATGGTGGTGACCTATAAGGATTGGCATGAAATGCTACCTTTTGCTTTGCACGGTTATCGTACGACGGTACGCACATCAACCGGGGCAACTCCGTTCTCGTTGGTATACGGAATGGAAGCGGTACTACCATTGGAAGTTGAGATCCCTTCTCTGAGGGTATTGCGAGATGTTCAGCTAGACGAGGCAGAATGGGTGAAAAACAGATTGAACCAACTGAGCTTAATGGATGAGAAGAGGCTAGCTTCTCTAGCATACGGTCGTTTGTACCAGAGCCGAATGAAGAAAGCGTACGACAAGAAGATACATCCGCGAAGCTTTCAGACGGGCGACCTTGTGCTGAAAAGGATTCTCCCGCCGCAAGCAGATCACAAGGGCAAGTGGACCCCCAACTACGAAGGGCCATACGTTGTCAGGAAAGTCTTTTCAGGAGGAGCGTTGTTGTTGTCCACCATGGACGGAGAAGACTTCACGTCGCCTGTGAATTCGGACGCAGTTAAAAAATACTTTGCTTGAAATAGACCCGCTGGACAGAAAAAGGAGAGTCCAGGCAAAAATGGGGCATCCTGGCGAACCAAAAACAGAATGAAAGGTTCGGGCAAAAATTAGGGATAAAATTGAAAAAATGTACACCCGCGAAGTTGAAAACCTACACTGGGCGGCTTCGGCAAAAAAGGGTATCCCGGTGAACTGAAAACCCGTAAAGGGCGGGTCACGCAAAAGTTAGGGATTTGAAAAGCAAATGACTGCGGTCCGAATTGGATAATTGCAATAAGCATCAATGCGGGAGAATACATTTGAGGAGCCAGTTATCGGATACAATCTCTTCAGAAGTGGGGATACCGGGAAAGCATTAGCGTCGGGCGAGTCATGGGAGGATCAGTTCGTGGTGTTCATCTGCATCCCGTTGCCGACATGTGCACAAATTTAAGTTGTCAATATTTATGCTTCTTGTGCATACTTGTATACTTGTATATTTGCTTTGTGTAGCTTCCTCATTTCAGGAGTTACATCCCGTGTACAAAACTCCGCCCATTCAGGGGCCCAATCAATAAAATACGTTATTCAATACTTGACACTGTTCTTTACTGTTTTGTGCATGATTAACGCCTAAGTTCGATGAAACTAGCGTGAGTATAACGTCACTGGCCCTTGCCAACAGTTGCTAAAGCTGTGAATTAACTGAAAATAACGTCACTAACCTGAGTTGATTTGGTTGCATAGGCTTGTCTTGTCTTGTTTGTGTTGTTGCAGGTTTCATAACCGTACGAGGAAGGCGATCGAAAGATTGCAATAACGAAAGACTCAGCCTTCGCGCAGGTCATGCAGGTTCTTCCTGAAGAAGGATCGAACTCTCCAGCTAGTCGTAGCGTGTGCAAAAAAGGATTGACGATTCCAAGATTGTAAGGCTGTATTCAGACAGGTTCAAATTTCCCCGCAGGGTCATTCACTCTCCCCCCCGGCAGAGTCAGTGGATTTCCCCCAGCGGAGTTCTCTCCTTTCAGCAAATGTCCTGTCCTCCCAGTGGAACCCGAAGATCAAGATTCTCCCCGGCAGAGTTGGTGGTGGGTCCTGTCATTTATTTTGTCAAGGATACCGTGTAATATCAGTTCACTCTCCAGCAGAGAAGTCCAATCATACTCGGCATACCTGCTATTCCTCAGCAAAATTATATTCCCCAGCAGGGGGTTACCTCAACAGGGTGTTTGGTTCTAGCTCCCAACTTCCCAGCATGGTTGACTTCACCCTTCCAGCATTTATTTTGCTGGGATAATTCTATAGCATCTGGCTATTCCCGGCGGAGTCGGCATTATCTTCAGTATTTATTTTGCTGAAGCAGTTTCTGTTCATGTGGAGAGAACTCCTGCTCAAATGAACTACCAAATACTCAAGATCTCGGCATGAGACATCCAATGATAATGTCAGTTTCGGCAGTATTCCCCACAGAGTTACCAGGATAAGGTTCTCTTTATTTCCAAGCAGAGTTATCTGTCATCAAAAGGCTTCATGAATCAGAATTTCAGAAGTTGCCTCCGGTTACCAGAACAGGCATCCGGTAGTTTGGTTCCCAAATATTCCCAGTAAAGTCCGCCCCAAAGTCGTTGTCACGTCGGTGCTAAGAAGTTTGTGGGTGGGGATCAATGGAGAACTAAGTCCTGACGTGGACAGTTTATTCCTATATTGACGGGATTTCTTCAGAAGTGGGCGTCCTAACGTGGACAGGTTTATTTCCCCGGGTTGGTGAAGTGTGTTAGTCCTAACGTGGGCAGATTCGGGTTCTCGAAATTGGTAAAAAGGGAAGTCATGACGTTGACAAAAGGTGATTACTCTTTGTGTTGGTGTCCTGACATGGACCAGAGTCCTCTCAGCAGTTATCTTTCTTCGTGTTGGCAAAGCATGGGTCCTGACGTGGACAGATCAGACAAGGGTGTGAGTCCTTACGTGGACAAGTCTTATTTCCTCAGCAGGTCGAAGATGCCTGAGTCCTGACGTGGACAAATCAAGACGAAAGAGGGGTCCTGACGTGGACAAGTCTATTCCTTACATGGGAAAAGAGGTCAATTCCTGACGTGGAAAAGAAGTTTATTCCTTACGTGGAAAGATGAGATTCCTTACGTGGAAAAATGGGTTTCCTTACGCGGAAAGATTGAGTCCTCACACGGACATATCAGGATTGATTCCTGACGTGGAAAGATGGAAAGTTTAGTCCTGACGTGGACAGATTCAGAAAGGTCGAAGTCCTCACGTGGACAGATTGAGAATTGAATTCCTTACGTGGAAGAAAAGTTGATTCCTGACGTGGAAGAATGATGTACGCCTTATGGGGAAAGGTGAGTCCTAACGGGGACAGATTCAGAACCAAAGGTGAATTCCTTACGTGGAAAGAGTGGGGTCCTGACAGGGACATGTCAAGTGGTATTGGAGTCCTTACGTGGACAGGTCGATACAGAAAGAAGATTGATTTCTGACGTGGAAAGATGGAAAGTTTAGTCCTGACGTGGACAGATTCAGAAAGGTCGAAGTCCTCACGTGGACAGAGTGAGAATTGAATTCCTTACGTAGAAGAAAATTGGTTTCTTTACGTGGAAAGAAGACGTGGTTCCTTACGTGGAAGGATGGAGTCCTAACGTGGACGGGTCCAGACGAGGTTATTCCTAACGTGGAAGAGTGTTATTCCTAACGGGGACGATTCAGTTTATGGAAAGGTAGACAAATTATTCCCCAGCGGAGTTGCCGAGATTTTCCGGGTTAACAGCAAGCGGAGTCCTAACGTGGACAGGTTTTAGTTAAGCTCTCTTCGTGTTGACAGCAGATAGAGTCCTGACGTGGACAAGCAAAGGACGAAGTTTCAGATGATTCAATCTTTTTCAGGATGATGAGAAGAATCCCCAGCACGGTCGCGCGAGATCAGTGGGTTGCCGTAACAGTCATATTCAGCTGATGAATGTCGTTCCCCAAGCAAGAGCGCGGTTTATGTCTGTGGTTGGCAAATTTCTGGGTTCCTAGTATTCAACCGTCTCGTACCTCGAATGTCTGAAGGTCGTTCGCTCTTCACCCAATCGGGTTCAAGTCGCTTGAATAGGGGCAGCTGTTGCACCCTAAAATTTGCTCAACCTTATTCACTTGGTTTATTTTTTCATTATCATTAGCATTTGCATATAGAGTCATGTACATAGACTAACCCTCTGCATAGCATAAGCATAGCAAGTCATTCAACAGGGGACCAATCATTATTCTCATCTCTAGAGACCCATCAAGAGGCTATTATCCTAATTCCATCTCATTCAAGTCATCAGAAAAGAATTTGAGAGCAGAGAGTTCAGCAGATCAAGCCTTGAGCCTATCCCCTATCTGAGGGCATCTGAGGGTCAACAAGGGGGTTGTGAGCTGTGAATGGAAGGCATGGAGAGCATCTAGACATCATGAGAGGCTTAGAAAGTCATTTGGAGAAGGAGACAAGTCATTGATATGATCACAAGTGTTGCAGTTGAAGACAGTCAACTAGGGTTTCATCTGGGTCAACCCTAGGTCAACCCTAGGTCAATTGACTGATTGAAAGGCATTAAGGGCTATTGGGAAGTTGTGGGATTCATCATTTGACATGGAGAGTAAGGATATGTTGTTGTGCTAAGAAGAACTTAAGAGAAATCAAGGAGAAGAGGAGTTTCTAAATTAGGGTTTCTCTGTAAAATCCCCTAGTTTAGGTCAAGTTTACAAGCAAGATAAGTCAAAATGCAAGCTTCAAATGGATCCTTGGCCAACATGAAACTTGTAGAGGATCTCAAGACCTTTAATTTGAGTGGTGGAAGACATCAAGGAAATTTATAGAACTCAAGTTATGGTCCTTGCAAGTTACAGGTCATCTGAGGTATCTGAAATTTTGTCTGTGAAAGTGACTTGACTTCCAAGCAATTTTTACCCCTCAAGGAGATTTCAAATGAATTTCTGGTCAACATAAGAATTGTTCCTCATTGTCTTAGCTTTCTAGAATGGTATGGCATGCCTTCATATGATGTGTGGAACTCAACTTATGGTCTTGGCAAGCAAAGGGTATTTTGGTCATTTGTGAATTACAGGTCATTTTAACCTATGTCCAAAACTCATACAAGGAGGCCTCAAATGGAAAAACTTACAACATAAAACTTGCTCCAAATGACATTTTGAGTCTAGAAAAGTGACCATGAGAGATTGGAAATGTCCATAGCACAAGGTTTCAAAATTGGTGAAGTTAATGAAGGAAAATGGCTTAAAAAATGGTATTTTTCATATCTTGGCCAAATGATGCAAAATTATAGGTCATTTTGAATGGAAAAGGCATTCTAAAGACATTGGCTAAAGTGGAATTTTGATCATAGGTCATAATTTGTGAGTTATCCATGGTTGCTTGAATTGAAAGTAACATAATCCAAATTGAAAGGGAAAAGTGTAAGGGAAATTTCTCCAATGTTCTAGGAGGTTCTAATGCAACCTATATATTCATGCAAGCTGATTCATGCAAGGGTTGGTGCTCCCATTTGTCAAAAATCTCCATTTTCATCCATTTTCTTATTCTTCCATAAGATCCTCAAACTCTTACAAACCTCTCAAAATTCTCACATATTTGGATTGAATCATCATCATCATCATTCAAACCCTAGGATTCACATCAAGAAGTGGTTGAATTGATCAAGGATCATACCTATTATCTTCTTCATTCCAAGTTGCACTTTCATCCAAAACCCATTGAAACTTCCTCTATCATTCTGATTTCTGTCACCATCATCATCTACTAACATCATGGAGTAATTGGCACAAAAGATTGGAGGGAATTCGTGGCTGTGTGAAGAGATTCAGTTTGAAACTCCAACTTGCATGAAGGATGGAATAGCATGACTCATAAGGATTAAGCACAAATCATTGCAAACAGAAGCATATTCATTCATTGGAGATTGTTTTCAGCAAGTATCAAAGGTTGAATTGAGGTCTAGCTACCATCACCATCATCAAGTGCAAGGTATGTAGATTTCTTCGAATCTCACTATTCTGGCTGGTAGAGATCATGTGGTTAGGATAATGTTGTTTAGAAACCCTAGAGGATCAATTCTTGAAATTTAGGGATAGATTCATGGAGATCCATGACAGGTTGCCATTTCTGTTGGCTTCGATAATAAGCTGTGTGTTGAGTTATAATCAATGTGGTGAAGCATAGAATAATGAGGCAAGCATGTAGAATATCTGTGGATCATCAGGTTTGAGTTTTGGTAACTTTGACCTCAGGCAAGCATGGTGTGCCCTGAATTTCGTGCTCTCTGTTTGGAGTGTGCATTGAGAGTTAGGGAAAACTAGAATTAGACATGGATTCCTTGAGTTGTGTAGATTATTTTAGGGCTTGGAGTTGTTATTTTTCATCAAGAATGCATGGAGAACGAGTGAGTGGAATATTCGTGTATGGAATGCATGGCTGAAAACCTTAGGAGCTGGAGGTTGAAGAAGGGTGGGGAGCCGTGCGATGGAGGTTGGACTTTTGACTGGGAGTATCATCCAACGGCCCGTGTTTGATCTGAGTTTTGGTGGGAGAATTTGAAATCCCAAACGCAGCGTTTCATTAAGTTGGGGGGATTGGGCTCAGAGCGCTATCTACACCCCCCATGTTAATAAGCCCAACGCGCTTAACTTGGTTTTATTGCTTTTCTCACCCCCTCCATCTTATTTCTTTATATTTTCTTTTATTTTCCTTAATTTTTTCATGCATTTTCTAAAATTCATAATAAATAGCAAAATAATCATTTTTAATTCATTCTTTTTGCATTATTTTCTTTAAGATGTCTAGAAAATTATAAAAAATAAAAATTGCATCTTATTTTTTATTTGATATTTTTCCCACATTTTCTAAATAAATAACATTTTAAATGGTTTCATTTCATACATGATTTTGTTATTTTTTGTTCTATTAATTGCTTCAATATTTTTCATCCATTCTTTTTAGGTTGTTTAGGTTAGACATTAAACTTGTAGATTCAATTTAGTTCCCATTTTTAGAAATTAAATTTAGGTGCTTAGTGTAAGTGTGAATAACATGGATAAAACTAGGGTTTTAGGTGATGACTTAGGAGATTTGATTCTTTTCCCTTAGGACTTAGGGCTTGACTAGTCTAGTTATGGGACTATAGGGGCTATGGGTAGTTATTAGATCCCCTTAGAAAAAGTCAGGATTCCCCTACTGCTATTAATATACTGTATATCTGATTGACTGGTGTGGTGTGCCCTCTGGGATTATTGCTTGCTTGCTTGGGTATTGGGATTGTTTGGGGACTTGGGAGAGCTGAGGACTTGAGGAGATGAAGACCATTGGAGATCCAGAGATTGAAGATCAACTGCCAGAGTTGGAGAGGAGGTTCTTGCTAGCAGCTGCTGAGGAGACTAGGGTTTAGGAGCTAGGCAGAGCTCTAGATTAGAAAGCTTGCTTCTCAAACATAGATGGCTTTGTTTGCCTCTATCCTTTCTCTATGATTCAAAGTCTCTTTCAAATATCCGCCTCCTTCCTTTGGAAGGATCAGTGAATGTATTTGAAAGATAGAACTTTCGAGAGAAAACTTTCTGTTTAATGTTAACAGTTGATGAACCACCCTTGGTAGGTAATTAACTGTCTAACATTCATTCATTTCATCTGGTTGACTGATGTTCATTCTGGAGCCTGAGACTTGAAGAAAAGCCATTGCAGATAGAAGACTGATGATCAAAGCCCTTGCCTGAAGGTCATGAAGATGGAGATTGATGCTTGTTGAAGCCTGTAACTGAGTGGAGATTACTTGAAGTCAGATGTTGATTCAGAGCTGCTGATGCTGTTTCTTTTGCTGTTGTATTTCATTGCTGATGTATTGATTGGTTTTCTGGACTGTATTGTTTGCTGTTTACCCTGTTGGGTTGAAAGTGAAGCCTGTTCACTTTTGCCTATTGTTTTCTAGGTTCGAGGTTGAGTGGGACTCCCTTGCCTCGCTTGTATTGCTGCATCCATGCATTTTACTGCTTTACTGTATATATTTGATATTGTTTCTGTTTCTGCCTATCCCTTAGGATCTCTGTTTCTCTCTGTGCAAGAGAGGAGCATGATAGACACTAGGTCTTAACCCATGCATGATAACATTAGGTTAGTTTGTTTCCCTTCGCAACCATAGGTTAAGAGTTCTGTCTCTTCTTCCTCAAAACAAACAGAAAAACACATAAAGATTTCAAACACAATAAAAGATACTTCTTCCGTAAAAGAATGTGAGCTCATCAAGACGTCCTTTTTGTCCGCTTGGACTGTTAATCAGAAAAACCTTTTTCAGAAGGAATAAAAACAAACAACAGACAGACTTGTGTCGTACGTGGCCCGAACTACGTTTGCTCTGATCTTTCATGCCATATGAAAGTACGTAGGCATAGGATGCGACATCCTAGTGAGCAACCTTCCCTTCCTTTCCCGTAGGTAGGCGAACTACGTTGACTCTGATTTCTCGTTTCAGATGGGAATACGTAGGCATAAAGTGCGATACTTTGCCGAGTCATTTTATTTTCTTTTAACCCTGACCTTTAGAATAGATAGAATAACAATCCGTACCAGAAAACAAGCGTGGATCCCGTCGAGTACGACGGACGTGAGGGGTGCTAATACCTTCCCCTTGCGTAACCGACTCCCGAATCCAGGTTTTGGTTGCGACGACCATACCTTTCCCGTGTTGTGCGAGGTTTACTCTGAGCGTTTCCTTTCCCTCCCGTGGGATAAATAACGCACGGTGGCGACTCTTCTGTCAGTCGGCGCCGATTTTCGCAGTAGCGACAATATGCTTATTCCAACACCTTCTGCAAAGACTCCCTATGAGCCTTAGAACTCATCAGTAAGGACAAAACTAAAATTTTGGATGGGGTGTACAAGAGTTGTTCTACCATATTATACTCACTCTTCGTGATCAATTTCAATACCTCATCGTCATAGTTCTTCTTATTCAAATCACTGGACTGACCAGAAGTATTGACATTATCCTCATCTTGAGGTCGTTTTCCAACAACAACATTCTCCACAATCTTTGGAGGCTTAGAAGCAAAAACACGACCATTCCTTGCTACTCTACTAACATCAGTGGTGCTTACCACGGAAGACAAAGAGGGAATGGGCACTTCCTTACCATCTTCTACCATGGTAGCATTGTACTTATACGGAACAACCTTGTCAAATTCATACGGTACTGCACCGGGTAACTGAATAACCAAAGGTGTGGCATCAGACTTACGGCTATCATAAGAGATAACAACTCGTTCAGGAATATTAAAGTGTGGCACAATAACATTCACCTCATTCTCATATTCATCTCTCTTGGCAGTGACCTCAATCAAATTTTGATCCATCATTTCTTGAATGTCCCTTTTCACTATCACACAACCACGCGGATTCATAGAACGAATATAACAAGCTGCATAACCATGATCAATATCATGGTATTCACTCAAAAATGCATGCTTTTCAACAAGCGATTTTCGAATCCAACGAATATCATAGGTTTTGAATGTACCGGGACAACCTTGAACCATATTGGCAGACGCTTTACCATGATTGGGTAACGGGTTCGATTGCATATTAGAATTGGTGTCTTTGAAGGATAAAATACCACGTCTAACCAATCTTTGCACCTTCATCTTTAATGGGCAAGAGTTATCAGTATCATGTCGAACTCCTCCCTGATGAAAAACACAATGAGATTCAAGCTTATAACATCACGACGGATCTTTCAGAACAGTAGGTGGTGCGTGAGTTTGCACAAGGTTCTTCTAAATTAAACCAGGAAGGAAGTATATGTAGGTCATCAGAATTGGATCAAAGTCTTTCTGAAAATGGCCTCATTGATGGCTTTGTTGGTGAGAGTGTCATAGGGCAGGAGTTGTTTGAACAACAGGAGTTGAACTGATAATAGGCGTAACAGATGTAACATGTTGTTGATGACTATTTCTAGGTCTTCTATATTTATCTTGAGAAACGGCATTAGTTTCTCCTTCTTTCTTCTTGGCAAGTCTTCCACCATATTTCTTAGAACTTTCAGCAGAATTACCATCTTTTGACAAACGTCCTTCACGGACACCTTCTTCCAATCTCATCCCCATATTAACCATTTCAGTGAAATCACTCGGGGCACTAGTGTAACACCCCAAAATTTGCCCACTCATTTTTAACCTTAACTGACTTATGTTTCATTTCATTCGCATCATCATTAATCATATCATAGCATTGGTTCTTGAGACATGGGATCAAGTTGTTTCTATGGCTCAAAATTCCTTTTATTCCAAGTTTTTAAGCAGCAAGCATCAGAAGCTCCAACATTTATTTTGCTTAGTGATTCAGTACCGGGCCGTATCTTTCCAGCCAGTTATTTTGAGTGCAAAAGGAAATTTATAGTTTATTTCAAGTATTATTCAAGCACAATATAAAATGACAAGTTCTTGGGGCAAAACTATGCTCAGAACAAGTGGCAATGATCGATTGTCCAAGTTTGCCTCCTTTTGGCGCAAAATTTGAAATTTTAAATGTGTTAATCGATTAACCATTTTCTAGGTAAATTATGTTAATCGATTAACCAAGGTAATTTTTTTCCATAAACTTCATTTTTCAGCGCTGCAATAGTGATTACCTCATTCCAATCACTTGAATCCACTTTTGCACCAGTAGAAAGGATCTAGAATTAATTCCAATTTGGATTAATTTCAATTTTATTTCATTCTCTCCAAAAATTCAAACATTTTCCATTTCTAATCCCACTCCTAATTTCTATCAGAATGAAGAAGGCATTCGATCAGAAGCTGCGCCTTCGACATTTTCAGACAGGTGATTTAGTGCTGAAGAGGATCCTCCCTCCACAAACAGATCACAGGGGCAAATGGACTCCCAATTATGAAGGTCCATATATGGTAAGGAAAGTCTTCTCCGGAGGAGCCTTACTATTGTCAACTATGGACCGTGAAGATTTTACGTCCCCTGTGAATGCAGACATAGTCAAAAAATACTTTGCTTAAAAGAGACCCGTTGGAAATAAAAAGAAAAATCCAGGCAAAAATGGGGCATCCCGGCGAACCATAAAAAGAATGGGTTCGGGCAAAAATTAGGGATAAAAATAAAAAAGAATAAACCCGCAAAGTTGAAAACCTGAAAAGGTGACTTTGGCAAAAATGGGTATCCCAGTGAATCGAAAACCTGCAAGGGTGATTCAGGAAAAAGTTAGGGATTCAAAAGCAAACGACTACGGTCTGCGTCCAACCTGTGACCATAGTTGGATTCTTGGAGGACCCGAGGGTTGATCAGTCAATCTCTTCAGAGGGCAGGATATTGGTGAAGCATCAAAGTCATGCGAGTCATAGTCGAATCGACACATGGTGGTTGTCTATTTCCATATTGCTAACATTTGTATATCTTTTGCATTTTTGCGCAACTTTCTCTTTTCAGGAGTTGCATCCGATGTAATTTTCCTATTTACAGACCATTTTCAATCAATGAAGTATTCTCCACAAAAAGCTTTCTATTCTTGTTGTTGCTTTTTACTGTTTTATTTGCAAACAGGACGCCTGTTGTTTTTTATAAAACTTTGCATACATAAACTTGTGGGGCCTTTTCTAATCATAATCTAAATAATGATTTATTCGAATGATGTCATGGACGATGACCGAAATAGCCTTTATTGCATACAGGACACTTTGTTTGTTTGTTTTTTTTGCAGGGCTCTCACAATTAAGTTTGTTTCAGAAGGGTTTCCCTGGCAGAGGCATGTCTCTATCCCCACAGGGTGATGATATCAGATTAGAATTATATTCCCAGTAGGTCGAAATTGTGATATGCACTTATCCCCAGCAGTTTGAGGTTGATGTTCCCCGGCAGTGGTGTGCACTTATCCCCAGCAAGTTAAGATTTTGGGATTATTCCCCAGCAGCGGAGCAAGTTCAATGTTGTTCCCACACAGAGTGTATGTCATTGACACATTTCCCCAAGTAGAGGTTGATGTTGATTCCCTCGATGAGTATTCCCCAGTAAAGTAGACGTCCGCAGCAGAATCCAGTGGTTATTGGTATTCTCCAGAGCAAGATTTTGGGATAATTTCCCAATGTTATTTTCTCTTAATTCCCAGTATAGCGGAATTATGCCCGACAGAGTGGATTTATTCTCGGTAGGGTGGAGTTATCCTTGAGAGAGTCTTATCCCGGAAGGCCGTTCAGGGCATCTTCCTCAGCAGAATCCAGTGGTTTTTGGTATTCCCTAGAATGATATTTTTGGGATAATCTTCCCAGTAAATCTTATTCTTAATCCCCGGCAGAGCGGATTTGTCCCCGGCAGAGTGGATTTGTCCCCGACGAAGTGGAATTATTCCCAGCAGAGTGGAACTATCTCCAGTAGATCAGATTTTTCCCATAAGAGTTTTATTCTGGAAGGCCATTCAGGGCATTATCCCCAGGAAAGTTCTAATTCCAAGAGGCCGTTCAAGGCGTTTTCCTCAGCAGGAGTTTGCTTTTCGTTTATTTCGGCACCTTTTTGTAGTGGTGGTCCTTTGCATTTGCATTTTGCATAACATCCTCCCAAATGCATAGCATTTCTATTTTGTATGGAGCATTACGTCATTTTCAAACATATGCATTCGAAGCATAAGCCAGGTTGTTACCTTTTGTTGCCAGACGTTTCTCCAGCAGATAACGGTGTATCTCATGAGCCTATGCGGTATTCAGACCCCAGCAAAAATCTTTGATAGATGTGTTCCTCTTATCTCGTCTTCACCAACAGAGTGTGCTTGTTTAAGTTCTCTTTCCCCAACGGAGTTTCTCTTTTTCAGATTGTGAATCGGTTGATTCTATTCCCTGCTGGTTAGAAGATGTTTATTTCCAACTTCGTGTTAAGACTACCTAACTTGTGTTAGCAGTTGTTTTTTTTTACCGACTGAGTATCAAGCCTGTTGTTTAATAGTTTGTTCCAACTTTGTGTTGAGACTGCCTAACTCGTGTTAGCAGTTTGTTTCTTTTCGACTGAGTGTCGAGCCTGCTGGTTAGCAGATGTCTCTTTTTACCGACCGAGTGTCGAGCCTATTGTTTAACAGTTTGTTCCAACTTTGTGTTGAGACTGCCTAACTCGTGTTAGCAGTTTGTTTCTTTCCGACTTAGCATCGAGCCTGCTGGTTAGCAAATGTTCGTTTCTTTCCGACTGAGCATCGAGCCTGTTATTTAACATATGTTCTTTCCAACTTTTGTATTGAGACTGTCTAACTTGTTTACCAATTTTGTTCCGACTTGATGTCGAGGTTCTGTTTATCATTTTGTTTCTGACTGCGTGTCAAGGCTTTCTAACTTGTGGTTAGTAGCTCATTTTTCTCATAACTTTCAGATACATTTCTCCAGTGATCTTGATTCCACTTTGGTGGACATTTCTATAGTTTATTATCCTGCGGTTGGAAAATTTATGAGTTCTTTTGTATTCAATCAACTTCTACCTTGAATGTTCAAAAGTGGTTGCTTTTCATACCTTCAAGTCCAAGTCGTTTGAATAGGGGCAGCTGTTGCACCCAAAATTTGACCAACCTTTTCTTTCTAACTTGGCTTATGTTTCATATCATTTAGCATTTGCATAGCATTGGTTCTTGACAGGGGATCAAGGTGTTGTTTTTGCCACTCAAGAGAAGATTTTTATGTTCAAGCTCAAGCAAGGTTGCATTTTCAAGTCATCAGGGGTTCACCACCATCAAAGTTGGGTTTCAAAGTTTTTGAGAGGAGGAAGTTTGTGTGTGGGTATCACCTCCTATCTTGAAGATGTGTAGAGGCACATGAGGTCATCTCCTTGGATGAGATAGGGTTCAAGGGTTCAATGTGCATCTCAAGGGTTCTTTATGGAGTGTGTATGGTCACTTAAATCATCTGCAAGAGCCTCAGTCAATGGATAAGAAGTTAGGGTTTCATCTGGTCAACCAAAAGTCAACTGTGGACTTGAGAGGACTCAAGACTTGGTTCTTGATCATTGAAGCCATGAGAAGTCATCATAAATTATCTCTAATGGCATGTTGAGGATAGGTCAAGAGATTCAAGAGTTCAAGAAGTTACTAAATTAGGGTTGCAGTTGGTTCTCAATGTAAAATCCCCTCTTTTAGTCTCTAACTTCAAGGACAATTTTCACCATGATACAAATCTTGTCTCATTTTCTCACAAACATGAGACTTGTTAATCCCATTTCAAGATTTCTTTTGAGTACAAGAACTCATCCATTGAGTTTTTACATCTCAAGTTATGGTATCAATAAGTTGGTGTCATCAGATGAAGAAATTTTTGAGGTGCTTGAGGATAGCTCACTTCTAAGACATTTTTCACAAGGAACCAAGCTCCTCCTCACTTTTTATCAAACATGAAATTTATTTCTCATTGTCTTAGATTTCCTAAAATTCCTAGAAATAATCATTCTCATATGTGGAGCTCAAGTTATGGTCTTCATAAGGCAAGGGTATTTTTCGAAACTTCATTATAGGTCATTCACTTTAAAGACCATTTTCATGAACTTCAAGACCTCAAATCCCAATTTGTGCCACATGAAAGTTGTGTCGCATTGTCTTAACTTCCTATTGAACTCAAAGTCCATGATGTTTGATGATTTATGTGATCATTTGAATCACGATGAGCTTGAAAAGTTGATTTTTGAACATGATTTGAATTCCTTCCATTACAAATCATCAAATGAATGGGTTTTTTTTTTAATTTTTCACACCACATCATCATCACATATTGGTCTTGCTAGAGATTATCCAAAGTGAACCAACATTAGTACACTTTACATGCCATCTTTTATATTTCATGCCATAAGGGGTAATGGTTTAAAACTTGGTGTCCACTCATTCTCAATGACCAAAACCATAATGATTCATTTCCACACACCCAAAAGGTCCATTTGCTGACCCAAGAGATATGTACAAGAGCTCTGACCCGTGTGTATGCTTAAGGTGAGTTTTTTGGCAAATTTTGGAAGTCCCTTGAATCAGCCATTATGGGCCTACATGAGTGTCATAAACCCATCATATATAAGTTGAAAATGAACCCTAAGGGAGGAGGAGAGAGCTTGTTGTGCAGAGAGGAGAGTTTCATCAAGAAATTTTAGAATTTTCTCTCACTTTGAATCACTCATTTCACTGAGTTTCCACTCAAGTTCTTGCTCAATTCATCATCACTGAGGATCAAGGAAGAGATTAGAAGCATCAGAATAAATCTTGCAAGGAGTTTGAAGAGCCAACGGAGCAGCTCCGTTAGGTAAACTTCTGTGACTTGAAACTCCCATGTTAGGCATTGATTTAGGGTCATAACTGGTGCATCTGAAGCCCTACTTCATGTAGGCCATGTTTGGATCATTTTCATGTCTGTTTGAATGAGTTTCAATATGTGCATATAAATTTCGTGGCTTGTTTTCTCATAGTTGTGAGGACATTTTTCAAAACCTAAGGGTAGAATCTTAACCTACGTGAAAAGAGCTTTAAAATGGTACCATGGGTTTTAATTTTTATCACATTTTTCAGCCAAATCCGGTGAGTCTCATCGGAGAAGACAACCGGAGCTAGGGCTCCGGCGTCTGAGGTATTGCTGAGTTGTTTGGTGATTTGTCATGTTAACTTGCTAGCGTGTATGTGTTGAATTTGATGTGGCAGCCACGATCTTAAGTGAAACGGTGCATTTCACTTGGCTGAGTCCTATTGTGGTTTAGGCTTTAATTTAATTGATATCCACACCCCCAGATATTTGACCCATGCGCGCATTTCAAAGGAATTCAGTTCAAACCTTTTTTACTTATGCACCTCCTTTTCCATTCTTAATTCATTTTATTTTCTTTTATTGCAACTTAAAATTAATTCATTTAAAAATAGTTTTAGCTTTCACAAAAATCCCAAAAAATGTATTTCTGATATTTCAAGATGTTGAGAGATTTTTCAATATTTTTATTTTGTTTTTCAATTAATTTTAGTATTTTTAATTGAATTAATGATTTAAAGTGTTTTATGGTTTATACCTTGTTTTGAACTTGATCATTGACCCTCATTTGAATACCCCCAAGGACCAAATTTCCTCTCACACTTAGGTGATTGATTGAGGTATATTTAAGGGCTGGTTTGAGGTCTTGATAATCATTTTTCAATTGTTTCTCATTTTCTTTTTATGGACCCTCGATGCATACTCGACAAGTTTAACATGTTGCCTTCTTTGATTTAACTGGTGGTGCTTTGAATTGACTCTTGCCTTGAGATTTTGTACACTGATTTTATATTGGTTCGTCTTGACTTGGGTATTTTATTTAGAATTTATTTGGGCTTTCTTCTATTTTTGGTAGATATTTCAAATTCAAAGCATTTTAACCATGTGTATACATCCAATTCTTGACCTAATTTTTGGGATGTGATCTTGTGTGATCCCTTTAGCATCTCTTACGCCTTGTTAGCTTTTGTTAACTTGCTTGAGGTTCTTCCTAGCATGTTTAGAGGTCAATTGTATGTATACCTTGTGTCACAAGTTTCATTTTGATCTTGTATTTCCACTTGTTTGAAGTGTGAGATGTTTAGATGGACTTTGGTCCTCTAGTTGAACTTGATCATTCTTGTGTTTGCTTTACTTCTTGATCTTGAATTTGAGGTATCTCATTTGAGTTTCACTTCTGACCTTGATGGTTTTGGACTTGTTCATAATGCTTTGGTGATATTGTATTCACTTTGAAGTTTGCTATGAACAACCATACCTCTTTTGAAGTGTTTTTGTGCCTTTCTTTACTTGAGCATTAATTAAGTGTTTGGTTGAGTTGATTATGATGTGGTGGCTTCCCCACTCTCTTTCCTCCCTCACTTCTTCGTTTGTGCTTTGTGCAGCACCTTTGCTTGTTGTGATGAATGATGGTATTTGGTTGTAGGAGCTTGCTTCTCCCATTTCATCTCACCTATTTGGATTTGTTTAAGTCCTCCCTTTGAGTCTTATTGCATTGTTTCATGTTTGCATTTGTGTTTGCATTTCATCTTGCATTGACTTGTATAAGTCTTTCATTTCATCTTCATTTTGTGATTGATTTTCATTGTGTTTTCTTATGCTTCTTGCCATGATCCCTTAGGATTCCTAGTCCCTCTGTTTAAGATGGGAGTAGGAGAGATACTAGGCTTCCAATCCTTTACATGATAACATTAGGTAGTATCCCTTTTCATCCCAACTTTAAGATCATCTTGCATGATAACATTAGGGTTTATTAGTTCCCCTTATAGTCTTGTGTCTTCTCTTTTCATCTCATAACTTTCTTAAGACACTTAATAAAGGTTGACAATTGTTGTACGCTATGAGCCTTAAGTACATAAGGAATGATGAGTGGGGGGCCTCCTCTCACATTGTCTAGAGTATTTAGCGTATGTCTTTTGGGTGATATGCGACGCATTCGCTCTTATGTCATAGTCTTTAGTGCAACATGAGTTTCAAACTAACTCAATTCACTTCTTATAAAAAAACACAAACAAAATTCAAACCTTTTTCATCCTTCGGGATTGTTTCAAACCTAATTTTCAGAAAGAGTATGTTACATTTCCGTTCTATCATAAACAAGCATCGTCCCTAACTGCTGGAATTGAAACATAACATTATTCATAAAAGACACTAGAACCAACCAGTGGTCTAGTTATCCCGAACTACGCTTATTCTGATTTCTCATACCCGATGAGGATACGTAGGTATAAAACGGCGATGTCTTGGCAAGAAACCTTCCCCCCATCACCCATAGTTTTCCGAACTATGTTGACTCTGACTTTCCCATTGCACGAGGGAATACGTAGGTATAGGGAGACGATTTCCTATCAAGTCTATTCTTTCTTTTCACCCCCATTTAGCAACAGCTTCTTAGATAACTTTCACACATAGACTAGAGAACAAGCATGGATCCCATTGAGTACAACGGACGTGAGGGATGCTCATACCTTCCCCTTACGTAACCGACTCCCGAACCCAAGATTTGGTTGCGATAACCTTGTCTTTCCCTTTCTCTTAGGTTTTCTTCGACCGTTTCCTTTCCCTCTCTTTTGGGATAAATAATGTTCAGTGGCGACTCTTCTGTCTGTTTGCCGGCCCTTTTTTGTAGTATGCGACACATTGTTCTTGAAGTTTCTTGCTAGGATTTCATTGGGTCTTGGATTTTATTTGTTTGATTTGTCCAATATCATTTGCAACACTCACCAAAGCAATTCTTCACTTCGTAGGTTAGTAAATTTCAGATCCAAAATAATTCTCGCTTATTTACAGCTTTTGCAGTATAGACCTTTGGGTTGTTGATATGAATTGATCTATTTGATTATGGATCTTGTTGTAGGATTGATGCAATTGGTGTTTAATTACTGATATTTGATGTATTTCTTGTGTACATTTGCATACATATTCATTTGGATGATTAGATAAGTGATTTTCTTCTGAAAGTGCTTTTGGAATGTGATTCTCTGCTTCTGGCACAGGGTTAACCGATTAACCATTTGCAAGGAAAATCTGGTTAATCGATTAACCAGTATTTCCTGCGTCTTTTTTGCTAATTGTTCAATGGTTAACCAATTAACCACATTTTCCTAGCAAATGGTTAATCGGTTAACACTGGAGCAGAAGGTGATTTTTGTGCATTTTCAAGTGTGTTTTGATTCCATTCCACTTTCAAAATTCATGGATTGATATAATTCATATTTGTGAGTTGTTTTAAATTTGTTTAACCTTATGCTACAATATGAATGCGATTCTTCGACACGCGACACTTGATTTTCATGATGCATGTCTATGACTCTTATTTTGCATTCTTGGTGTGATGATCGTTTTGCATATTCATTTGTACAATTTTGATTGCTTGTTCTTGATGTATACCTTGCTGCATTCATGATACGTGCTCGTGTTTATTTTCGATTCTGCAAATGCACATTAGTTTGAGGTGTTTAATTATTATAGAATATGCATGTCATTCTTGTTAATTGCTTAAGTGTGCAATGTCATTGGAGTGTTTGCTCATGCCTAGTTGCTTGTGTTTAATTGTGTATATGTGGGAAGCAATTTGTTCGTGCTTGATGTTCGTTCATGTTTGCCATTCATGTGCATTTGTTTAAGCGTGATAGCATATTTTTGTGTATTTCTTGTGATGCATGATTATGCTTGAATGTTGGACATTTTTATTGTGGATTGATTAATCTTTGATGCATGCTTAATTTGATGTTGTGTTGTCACATGATCATCCATGCTTGATGCCTATTCATGAGCATTTGTTTTGATGCATTGCATGCTGCCTTAGTATACATGACTGTTATGCTGAGTAGTAGCTGTTAAAACCTGTTTTGGTCACTTGCTGCCTTTTATACCCGTTCTATTCTGAAAAAGCATGTTGTTAAATGTTGTCTTGCTTGTTTGCTGGGATTTACTACTGTTTTGAGCTGGAGCGCTGTTGTAGCTGCTGTTTTTTTAGTTTATTTTCTTTGTTTTGGTTTGCTTTGGCATATTCCCTTAGGATTTCCTAGTCTAACTTGATTTTTGATTAAGCTTGGAGTAAGATAGACATTAGGAGTTAATCCATGCATGATAAAATTAGGGTAGTCCCTTTTAACCCCAACCTTAGATCCTTATTTTGCATGTTAACATTAGGATAGAAATTCCTTTCGCATACTGACCTTAGGGCCATTTTACATGATAACATGTAGGACCAAGTTTTCCTTAGACCTTCCGTGTGTCTTTCTCTTCTTTTACTCAAAACAAATTCAAAACACTTAATAAAATATGATGTGCATTGTGCGCCATGAGCCTTAAGCACATGGGAAAAGATGAGCGGATGCATTTCTAACCTCATCTTATGGCACTTTGTGTGCGAGACATTTGGATCGTTATCATGAAGTACTCGATCCTATGTCATAGACTTTAGTGCGATGTGCATTTCAAACAAATTCAATTCACTTACGGTAAAATTCATAAACAAAATGCAAATCATTTTATCCTTCAGGCCGTGAGTCCGCCTGTGGTCGACATTCCTTTTCTTGTAATGATTTGAGTCTGCCTCCAGCCGGTATTTTTTCTATTCCTTTGGTTGTGAGTCCTCCTGTGGTTGGCATTCCTCTTCTCGTGATGATATGAGTCTGCATGTGGTCGACATTCATCTGGTATCCTTTGTTTGGTTATGAATCCACCTATGGTTGGCATTCTTTTTCCTTTTAATATGAGTCCACCTGTGGTCGGCATTCATCTGTTATATTTTGGTTATGAATCTGCCTTCGGTCGGTAAACTTTTGTTGGGTTGTGAGTCCACATGTGGCCGGCATCCCTTTGGAGTCCATTTTTGAGTGGCATCTTTACTTTAAGTCCATATTCGGCTGGCAATCACCTTATTATATATCTCCCTACAGGTTGCAAACTTTCAGGTTCTTTTAGTATTCAATCTACTTCTACCTTGAATGTCTAAAAGTCATTATTGTCATTCCTTCAGGTCCAAGTGGATTGAATAGGGGTAGTTGTAGCACCCCAAAATTTCCCCTTTTGTTTTAATATTAACTAGCTTATGTTTCGTTCATCTGCATTATCATTGTGCATATCATAACATTGGCTCTTGAGACATGGGATCAGGGTGTTTATATGGCTCAACATTTTCTTTTATTGCAAGTTTTTAAACAACAAATGTCATAGGCTTCAGCAGTTATTTTGTTCAGCAATCGGATATCGGATCATATTTTTCAGCAGGTTATCTTGAGCGCAAGAGACATTTCATAGTGTATTTTAGGCATTATACATGTGCAATGTAACACCCTTATTCTACCCCAAAGATATTACGACAAAATAACACGGATTTTCAGAGTAAAAATCAACTTTCATAAAAAACCACAAAAGGGCGTACATTTCTCAATGTCTCAAAATAAGTCAATGCTCCGTAACACACGAGTTTTCTCAAAATACATCAATTTACACAAAGCAGCGGAACTCAAAACATAATTCAAGGTTTCTCCTCATAAGGGAAAATAAGTAAAATAACCCACTGATATAAAATCAACTCAAAGAACCCAACCAAATGTTACATATCAGAGCAAGATCCTCTAATCACCTAAATTAACCAATAACTCAACCTTCAAAAATGACTCCTCGACGGCGTCCACGGCTAACTTGGTCATCTGCATGTTACCCACGTGGAGGTAACATTCAAACAGGCAGGGTGAGTAAAACAATTCATAATAATCAATGTATAACAATTAATGCATAAACGGCGTCATATTCATATTCAACACATTCATATCCTTCAATAGGCCTCGAAGACCACAACGTCATAATTTATACACAAAGGCTCATAAATGCAAATGCAACATTGACTCAATGCATGTGGTACCAATCATCACAGCGTGATGGACACTAGGCCATCAACCCTCCATAGATCCCCATCAATAGGATCGATTCTACTAGAGAATCGGAGCATATCATAATACTTCACATCCGCACAGTGGGGTTGAAGCCAAGGTAATCGAGGTCCTGAACCGAAGTCCGGATGCACATGAATGCATGATGCACACGTCACAAATCATCCTCATAATAACATCATAGGTGCATCATCATTCATCATATTCGTCATATTCATCATATTCATCAAACATCATAACTCATTCACATAGTATCATATAAACATAAATCATCATATCTCATGTTATCACATAATTCGTCATAATCATCATCATCATCGCATAAATCGTCATATCTCATGTTATCACATAATTCGTCATAATAATTAATCTCACACATCATGTAAATCGTCATATAATCACGCACAAATCACCTATTAACTTATAGTCATCCTCATATTATCCCATCATATTATCACATATTATCACCTATTAATTCATAATACTACCCCATACTATCTCCTATTAGTTCACAATAATATCCCATACCATCTCATATTACATCATAATATTATCCCACATTATCCCATGTTAATTCATAATCTTAATCCATATCATCTCATCTTAATTCATCAAATTGCACTCGCGGTAATCCTCACACTATCACCTATTAATCACATAATTCCTCAATGTCATACTCATGTTAACTCATCTCAGGAATCTCAGAATCAAACATCAAAGCATCACTGCACACGATCAATCATTCGCAAACTCTGCTACGTCCGCTGGCTTGCTCGCTAGGCGAGTCTGTGGTGATTCTTCGCTGGCGTGCTCGCTAGGCGAGTCTGTGGCGAGTCTTCGCTGGCATGCTCGTTAGGCGAGTCTGTGGCGAGTCTTCACTGGCATGCTCGCTAGGAGAACAGTGCAATGACAGCAAAAACCTTCTACAACCAGAACTGATTTTTACCCAAATACTCATACGATTCACACACCCAATATCCCCAAAACATCCCTAAACCATCCCTAAGGTCATACGGCGATAACGGCACTAAATCTATGGTTTATTAGGCTAATCTGGCAACATATTTACGTTCTAAATCACATTTTCCCTATAATTACTCAAGGCATCATAATTTCTCATATCCTATATCGCTATCCCTTCAAGGTCGGATGCATGTCACCCCATAGTTTTGGCCACGAAGGCCTAAGGTTCTCTAATCCTCATATCAAATATTCAAATATTCAATGATACATATCACAAATCATAATCTCAGAGATCATTATTCCCATCTCTACAGGTTTAGGCCACGAAGGCCAAAGGTCATTATTCCCATCTCTACCCTTAGAACCCTTACGGTTACCACCTCCATGATAGATCTAGGCCACGAAGGCCATAGATCACTTGTTCGCATAACCTTCTAATCTTATCACGGTCAAAATCTCAATGATAGATTTTGTCCACGAAGGCCCAAATCCCTTTTTCCCATAATTCTCCCTAAAACCTCCAAACCAACCATAAACACATCGAAAGGCATACATAGAAAATCATGAAAAGCGATACTCCCTATACCTTAGCCGATTCAAAGCTTTCACGATTAACTCCGGGATCTTCCAAAGCTTTTGCCTCCACTTCTCCCTCCTCAGAGCTTTGGCCTCATTCTTTTCACGGTTAACAAAATGAATCCTAAACCTTTAGAATTCTATTTTATCAAACTTAGACTTGGGCCACACAATTGGGCTTTTCCCATAATATCCTTACTAACTCCTCTTAATGCCCAATTTACCCTTATTCCTCTTATATTTATTTTAATTCATAATAATATTAGTAAATTAATATTATATACTATCAATTAAATAAATAACCCATAAATTGCATAATTCTCAATAATTCCACACAACACCAAAAATCACCGGAAACACTCAAAATATGAATATTATCAATTAAATAAATAAATTAAAATATTCCGATTAAATTTGGGGTGTTACATGCAATATCAAAAGATAAGTTTCAGGGACCAAATTATGCTCAGAACAGTTGCAACAGTTGATCACCTGGGGTTCCCTCCTTATGGCGCCAGGAAATTCAAATTTTCTATGTGTTAATTGATTAACACTTTTTGCCTAGCTAAGTGTTAATCGATTAACCAGTGCAAAATTTGCCCAGAAAGTTCAATTTTCAGAACTGCAAAATGTCAACTCAATTTCAATTCTTACACCAGTAGAAGGATCTAGAAGTGGTTTTAAATTTTATTTATTTTCCAATTAATTCAAATTCTCTCCAAATTTCAAACATTCCATTCCTAATTTCACTTCTAATTTTCATTCCTCCCACTAACCCACACTCCAAGTCACATTTAATTCCTAACCTAGGGATTATTTAAATAAGTTCACTCCACACCTCTCGTAACTTTCACTCATTTCTGATTTTTCTACACATCTCTCTTTAATTCTCTCAACTTTTCTCTCATTCTCAAACTCTCGCCAAAGCTCCATAGCCAAAAGCTTCACAAATTATTCATTGTAATTTGTGAATTCTTGAGCTAAACCTTCATTGCATCTTCATCCTTGATTCAATTCTGGTGTGGAAGCTTATTTGGATCTTGAATTAAGTTGTTAGAATCACTTTTGAAGGAGCTTTTGCTTATTTGTGGATTATTGCTTGGATCTTTAAGTTTTCTTGCTAATGCTTCATAGATCCTTGGATTTATTGCTTGGATTTGTTAGTTGCAGCTTAACAACACTCACTAAAGCAAATCTCAGCTTTGTAGGTTGGTAAAATCTAGATCTAGCTTTGATTTTGCTTAATCTTGCATTCAACAATGTAGATCCTTGGCGTGTTGATGATATTTGATCCATGATTTTGGTGTTTGATTGGATCGAATTGATGTTTGTTTGCTGTGTTTGGACATATTTTTTGTGCATATTTGATTACTTAAGCATATGGATGGATGCATAAGTGATTAATTGTTGAAAAGTGCTTTTAAATTGGTGATTTTCTGCTATTGTGTCAGTGTTAATCGATTAACCAGTTGCAGTGCAAATTGGTTAATCGATTAACTACTGTTTATTTAAAAAAATTGGCCTTTCAAAGATGGTTAATTGATTAACCACTTGTGCACTGCAAATGGTTAATCAATTAACACTAATGCAGAATGTGATTTTTGTGCATTTTCAAGCTTGTTTTGATTCCTTTCCACTTCTAATCTTCATGGATTAATATGATGCATATATGTAGAGTGTTTTTAATCTATTTCATTATTCTTGATAGCATGTGTGTGATTCTTCGAAGCGTGACTTTTGGTTTTCCGTTGATGAACGTTTGTGATTATTTTGTTGCTTTCTTGATATGATGATCATGTTGCATACTCATTTGTATCATGTTAACTGTTGATTATTGATGTTCATTTTGCTAGATTTATGTTCCATGCTCGTTGTTTACTTTTGATTCCATAGTTGCGTGATCGTTTGAATTAATTAATCAATGTGGAACGCATATTGTTCTTGTTGAGTGTTGATTGTGAAATCTTGCTGAATACTTGTGCTTAATTGTTAATGCATGTTCATCATTTGATTTTGCTTGATGCATGTTCACGATTGATCCTCGTGATGTCATATGCCTTTGTTTAATTATGGATGCATAATCACGTGTTGTTCTTGGATAACTTGATCATTTGTTAATTTTTCTTAATCTTGGTTGATTGCAATCTTGATGTTTGGTTTTGGTTATTCTACATGCTCGTCTATGATCATTGCTTGCTTGATGTGTTGCTTCATGATTGATGTATGCTTGTTGCCTGGATTTTTACACCTGTTGTTCAGGATTTTCAAGTGCTGCTAAATGTGCACCTATTATGTCTGCTGCTTTTTACACCTGTTATGTGCTAAAACATAAGCTGTTAAATATTATAGTGCTACTTGCTGGATTTTTATAGTTGTTCTGAAGTTGGGGCGCTGTTGTAGCTACTATTTTTGGTTTGTATTCCTTGTTTTAGCTTATTTTTGCATGCTCTCTTAAGACCTCCTAGTTCAACTTAATTTTTGATCAAGCTTGGAGTAGGATAGATATTAGGAAGCTAGGTTAGTCCCTTTAAACCTCAACCTTAGGTCCATCTTTTGCATGCTAACATTAGGATAGAATTTCCTTTCGCATCCTGACATTAGGGCCATTTTGCATGACAACGTTAGGACCAAGTTTCCCCTTAGACCTTTCGTGCACCTTTCTCCTCTTCTCTCTCAAAACAACATCAAAACACGTAATAAATGCGATGAACATTGTGCGTCACGAGCCTTAAGTATATGGGAAATAATGAGTGAGGGGTCTCTTCTTGCTTCGTCTAGAGTGTTTAGCGTACATCCCGTCTGGGGGCTGTCATACCCCAAATTTGTCCTACCTCTGTATATCACTTTCATCCTGTTGTCATACCCTAAATTTGCCCGCCAGCTTTGTAAATATTTTCCCATTTTCTAGTTTTTTTATTTTTTGTTTTTTTATTTAATTTCATGCCGTTTAAACACGTGTCTGCCCCGATTGGGCGTTCTTCAAATCTCGACAATTTTACCCAATAGAAGCATGACATGTGGCTTAAGGGTATTTTTCATAAATTTCAATCCTTTTTATTTTCTCTTGTTTCTTTTCGAATATAATCAATTGTTTTTATTATAATTTTAAGAATAGGTTTTTATTTAAATAGAAATAGATTTCATTTTTAGATAGAAATAGCTTTTTATTTTTTTTTTATTTTTTATTTTCATTTAAGTAGACTTAGATTTAAATAGGTTTTAATATAGAATTCTATTATTTTTGTTTTAGTGGTAAAAATAGATTTTTATTTAATTAATTTCTAGAATAATATTTGTTTTTTTTTTTAAAAAAAAAGGGAGTTTTTAATAGAACTTTATTTAGAAAATAGTTTGTTAATAGAAAGTAGGATTTTAAATTGGTTTTCTTTAAATAGCTTCTTTATTTGTTCAGTTTTTTAATAGAAAATAGAAACAGTTTTTTTTTATTTTATTGTAATTATTTATTTATTTATTTATTTATTAGCTTAGATTATTTAGTATTAGTTTGATTAGAATTTATGTTAATTATTGGCTATTATTAAGTAAGAGTTGTTAGTCATTATTAAGTACCGTTTTTTTTTTTGATAACCAGCGATTTATTTACATTATGCGTCATGGTTAATCCGTTTTCTTTGAATTAACATCATTAACAAAAACCCCAGCAGCCACGTGTCCGCATTTCCCACATATATATACTATTCATTATCTCTGAGTTTGGGACAACCCTAATCGATGGGACACTAACCCTAGCCGCGAATCTGGCCGCCTAGATTCGCCTACCGCAACCCTTGTTCATCCTCAAGCTCCCACACTCTAAAAAAAACCTAAATCAAATGAAACTCCATCCCCATTCACACTTCATCTCAAATAAATCTCCATTAATGAACATCACAACCTTTGTTCTTCAATCTGAAACCAACCCATTAACGAACCAACAACATCTTCCATTTCACTGTCGTAAATCAACTCTTCAACAAACTCACCCTTCTGCCATTTCGAAACGCAACCGCGAAAACCCCACCATCACAAACCTCCACTTCCGATAAACCATATCCATTACGAACCTTCAACTCACCAAACTCATACCTTCGAACTCAAATCCATCATACCCAGAAACGACCTTCTTTTATCTTCGTTAAATCACCATTAATTTCTGCAAACAACTTATTTCCAACTCTAAACCAAAAAAACCTTCAACTTTCATCAACAATTCAACAGAAGAAAATTTCACAACCCAGAACCTCCAATCGAAACTCCACTTCTCCCAAATCCACAAACGTTCATTCAACCGACCATCATCCCCTTCCAAATACTGCCTTCAGACCCATCATTTCCTTCTGAAAAACCACAAATCCCTAACCTCCTTCTGTTAAATCTCCCAAACAACCCATTTAATCACCGTAACACACAAAGTCGTAAACCCGTTTCCGATCTGAGAACAACAACGACTTAAACCATTCCTCTGTCTCATTTTCGCTTTCATCTCCAAACAACAAAAAACTCTCCAACAGAGCCCTCACCCTTCCATATTTCAACCAACATTTTTGCAATTCATCAATTTCTCTCTTCAGCAACAAACCCTTGAAACCCAACCCATCAAAACAGAGACAGAAACAAGCGGAACAGAAACAGAAGGAAAGATTAGAAATAGAAATGAAAATGGAGTGAGAGATGATGGGATTGAGTGAGTGAGAATGAGCGTAGAGAGAGATTTGAGCGGAATGCGATTTGGGGGAAGAGGATTCCCATTTTTGCTTTTGCTTTTTATTTTTATTGTTTTTTTATTTATTGTTATGATGGGCTTGCAATGAGCTCACCGTGCCTCTCTCACACCCTTGTTTTTATTTCACACCCACCCTGCTTGTTGCGAGTGGAAGGTGATGGGCCTTTGGACCCAAATGATCCTTCAGTTTTTTTTTAGACACCCCCGTGTTTCTCTTACCCCCTCCCCTAATTTCTTTTACATTCTTTTATGCAATTTATTTTATAAATTAATTTTTATATTTTTGTAAATATTATTATAAACAGGTTGTTTAATATATATTATTATTTATTATTATTATTTAGAGTTTTTTTTGAAATTGTTAGTATTTTATTCTAATTTTTATATTATAGCTTTAAAATTTTAATTCTATTTTCTTTAAGAATTTATAATATTATTTTCTTCATAGCACGTATTTAGCATTTTTTATTTTTGTTTAGAGTTTTGAATTACTTTGTTTTTAGAGTTATCTTATTTCTCTTTTATTATTGGGCATTTTTTTTGTCTTTTGGGTCGATGACGATACCCCGAGTTATAGTTTGTCAAATTATTGACAGATAATAACAAACCCGAGACTATTTTTTTGTCAAAACTTTCATTTTCCTTTTTTTTATTATTCTTTAGTCATTGATGACTTTAATGATTATTATCGGTCAAATTATTTCAGTCAAAACTATGTCATTTTCGCTTCAAATCATTTAAAACTCCAAAAGAGGGAGATTCTTGAAATCTAGCATTTCTTGGATCTTCGAGTGAATAATTCTCGAGGCACGCTCTTGAGTTGTTATTCATTCAATCTTTTGATTTTCTCAAACATATTCTCAACGTCTTTTTGATCAAAACCCCGAAAGAAAGAGGCACTTGGAATCTAGCATTCCTTATGTCTTCGAGTGAATAATTCTTGAGGCACGCTCTTGAGTTGTTATTCACTCAATCTTTCGTTTCTTTCAAATTCAATCATTTTCAAACATTCTCCTAAGTCGAATGCTCGTCCGCATTCGCAACCCATTTCATTCACAACTCCTCGTGGTTTCGATATTGGGGGCACCCTCAGGGACTAATATCATTTCTCACAATCCTAACCCTTGACACGTCGTCAAGTCGTTTTCATTTTCAATCAAATCCTCGACACGTCGTCGAACTACTTCCAAACCAACTTCCTTTGGCCTCGCATTCCATTCTTCGATTCGATCCTTTCACAAACATTTTTAAAACTTACGAAAGAGGGATATTCTCAGAATCTAGCATTCTTTGAATATTCGAATGAGAAACTCTCGAGGCGCACCCTTGAGTTGTTATTAATTCATTCTTTCGATTTCAAAACGTCCAACTCTTTATCTTCAACTTATTCAGTCAATTCCCGAAAGAACTGAGTTATTGGAATCTCGCATTCTTTGAATTCTTGAGTGACAAGCTCTCGAGGCACGCTCTTGGGTTGCTTGTCAGTCACCCTTTCGTCTCTTTCTCAAACTTCCAATCTATTCAACCTCATCTTTTCGTGGTTGTTACCACGAACTACGACTGCTCGGATTCTTCATTCTCGTCCGAATGTAAGATACGTAGGCACAAGATTGCGATGATCTTGGCGAGCACACTTCTATCTTCCTTCATTATTCCACTAATCCTTTCCCGTAATCGAACTACGACGCTCTGATTTCTCATTCTCGTCCGAATGAGCATACGTAGGCACAAGGGCCCCAATCCTTGGCGAGCACCCTATTCACTAAACACCCATTTCTCCTTTGCGTCTTTAAACCTTTTACCTACCAATTCTGCCTTATCAACGAGAAGAAACAAGTAAACCTAAACAACACTCCCCACAATTACCTTAAGAGGCTCCCGTCGAGTACGACGGATGTGAGGGGTGCTAATACCTTCCCCTCACGTAACCGACTCCCGAACCTGGAACTTGGTTGCGACAGCCCTGTTCCTATCCTTTTCGTTTTTAGGAGGTTTTCTCGATATTTTCCTCTCCCGTCTATTCAGGAAAAATAAAGTTCAGTGGCGACTCTGTCGAACCGCATTTCCGCGCCTTTCGCGCGAGGGTCGCGTTCTCCGAAATGTCTCCGTGATTTTTCGAGGTGCGACAGGTGGCGACTCTGCTGGGGATATTTTTTTTGCTCCATGCAAAGAGAGAGTCGAGCCTATCTTTTGGTTTGTGAGGAGTGTTTGTTTTTTATTTGTTTTCTTTTTGTATTTGTTCTCTTGTAGATTTTATTTGTGCTTGTTATTTGGGCTTGTTGGTTTTTGGGATGACATCATGAGTAAGGCTCTACGCCCGAGCTTTGGTAAAAGCAGAGAGAACACATAGTTTAGAATTGGTAGTCGAGTAGTGTTAGTCTTCGAGGACTTGCTCCTTATGGGCCTAGCATGAAAGCTCCTCCAGAGGAGGCCTATTCGTAGATCTCGTTGTAACGCAGCTAGCCTGTTGCACGACTTGATTAATGAAGGGTCCGTGATTCTGGGAACCTTTTGTTAGCACCAGTTCCGATATTGGTGGTTGTGTAGTGTTAGTCTCCAAGGACTCGCTCCTTGTGCGCCTAGCATGAGGACCCCGCTCAGAAGAGACCTTATCGTCATTATTGTCGTAATGCAGCCAGCCTGTTGTGTGACGCTAATACGACTAGTGTCCGTGATCCTGGGAACCAAACGTAGAAACCATCCCGTAAGTGGGTTTATGGGTAGAATGTTTATATCTTCCCACATAGGTCGTACCTGTCATTTTCTTTGAGCAGGAATTATGGTTACTTATCAATCACAGTTACCAGCTTCAGGAGTTGTTTGATTGTGATCCTGTGATCCTGGATCTTGTATCTTGCATTGCATCTTGCATATCATTTGCATTTCATTTCATATGTTGTGCATTTTGCATTTCCAGTCCTTCAACAGAATCTTATGTCTTCGTTCCTTCCTCTCTAGTAAATCAAGTTGATTCCCGACACCAGTACGCAACTAGAGCCAATACAAGACAAACAATGGAGCAGATTCAGCAAGAACAAATTGCTATCAGGAAGGAGCTGGAATCCCTCAACAGAAAGATGGATCAGATCTTCGAAGCCCTCTCCATAACTGGAAAGGAATCAGAACAGCAGACCGTTCAACGACCGCGTCAGCAAAATCAACACAGAACATGGAAGCCAGAAAGAGTATTTGATAGTCTTCCAATGACATATGCAGATATCTTTGCTCAATTAATGGAGAAAAAGGCTATCGTCCCAAGAGATCTAGCTCCCCCAACTGTCCTTCCTGCTGATTATGACGCGAATGCTCATTGTGAGTTCCATAAGGGCGCTCCAGGTCACAACATTGAGAACTGCAGGTTTCTCAAGCACAAAATTCAAGACCTGATTGACAAGGAAGCTCTCACCTTCGATGGGAAATATCTCAGTGCCATCAACAACCCGATGCCGCCAGCCAACTAGTGCTAACATCAGATCAAGTCCAGTCAAGTTCATTCTTCGAAGAAGGCCGTCATGCTGCCATTTAATCTTTCGCATTTCTTATATTTTGTCTTTATATGTTTAAGTACTGTACGCTTTGAACAATTGTCATTCGAATTTGGTTTCATTAATGTATCGTTTATGCATGTTTTGAATTAGTTATGTCGTATTCACTCATGTTTTTTACTTATCACCGACACATTTATTCACTCCACTCTATTCACTGTTGTTTAGCTTGATTTGAGGGAGGATGATGAAAACGAGATACCCATAATTGCAAATCGTATGCTTTCAGACCGAATCTCGTCAATGATGTACAGGCATTGCTTCAATTCCCCAAACACCGGAGATATAAGGAGTTAATCCCTAGTAAACCACTTTAAGCCTAGAAGTAGTAGTTTCCTTCGGATATTCAAACCTTTACACTCAACCTGGGGCAGGGTAGTGTTCAGTTAATCCAATTCCGCACTTGAATCAGCAAATCGAAATCCAAAAGACGGTTGTTCACCAATGACTCACAACAGGGCAGTCACAACAAAATTCAAAAAAAAACAAAAAAAAACTGCTAAGTCAAACACCTCAGAGGGGACTTAGGCAAAATCAAAGACAATCCCGATGGATCTGACAAGCAAAGTCAATCCATGCAAAAGTTAGGGATCAAAACAAAAGCAAAAGAGGACCCCGAAATCCTCAACAAAAACAAAATAGGATTCAGTGGCCACCCAGATCAAAGGGGCACTAACATCCATCAAAAAACCAAAATAAGGTGACTGCCACGTCGAGCAAACCTTGAACCATCAAGTTTATACCGTCAAGACAAGTGTAGGATTAACTGAGCGTAGGACTGGAGATTATCAGGAAGAAGGGGTGGGTACAAATCATACTTTGAGTCTATCATCCTTTGTTTCATAACCGTGAACCAGACCACGTTACAACCCTCGAAAGACCTAATTGAGGCGAGGTTTATTCTGAAAGCATACTTTCGCAAGGTTGCGTAACCTGACTCCTCACATGATTCTTAATCATTAACAATTGGTGTCGTTATTCTTGCAACATCTTTTCGCACTAATTAAACAACACAATGTTTGGGCTAATGGTCCGTTCATCTCACTATCACAACACTTCAAATAAAACGATACTTTTTCAAATCTTGCATCGAACTTTGCATTAACGTCACCATTTATGAATGTACAATTTTATTTGCAAATCAGTGCTAGGTATTCAAGGACATCTCACCCAAAGAACAATCAGGGAGGAACTTGACTTCCAGTGGCATACACGAGGCAAGACTACCATAAAACCCACAGGCTGGAGCAAATTATTCAAGAGCTCGAGCAGGGGCAAACCATTACCATATTTAGACTGGGGCAGAACTAAGTTACCCTGATCATCAAGCAGAGTTGCAGCCTTCTCTGAAGCAAATTCACAGCGAACTACCAAGTACTCATACTTGGGGCATCTAGAGCATCATCGTCTGCTTCAATCAAGACGTCTTCAACAAACTGCGTGTCGCGGAAGTCACCCCCTCCCACCACCCAAAGTCTAATCCGCATTGGCAACTTCCAGAGTCCACCACGCTGGCGTCTCCACTCACATTTCCAATCACCCGTCTGCGTCATATGCATCATACGCATCGCATTCGACTTCATACGCATCTTGCATCATATGCATACTCCAATCATACCATACTTCCCCAAGCTCTTACATCTCCGCACGTCAGCATTTGCATTTGCACGTCCACTCATATGGAATATCATTTATCATCCAGCATTCATATATGCAAGTCAAGGTCCAGGATCAATCTTGATGATTTCCAATACCATCATCAGCCCGGTCAGGGGCATCCTCCACAAAGGTCGTGGATTTCTCCCACGAATATCAGGAGCTTCAAAGCAATCATCAGCCCAATCAGGGGCAATCTTCTGCAATTGTGGGTCTCTCCCATCGAAATTCAAAGACATTCAAATCAAGATTCAGCCTAGTCAGGGGCATTCTTTTCAAGACCATGGGTATTTCCCATGACGTATTTCAACCTCGTGGTCGATCAGATCTTCAAGTTAATATACATCCCAACCAGGGGCATACCATTCAAGACCATGGGTGTTCTCCACGAAGTTGGTCAACCTTTTGTTGGGTAAATCCAAGAAGTTTATTGCAAGATCCAGCCCGAGCAGGGGCACCTTCAGCAGAACCGTGAGCGTTCCTCATGAAGTTGTTCAACCTTTTGTTGACCAAGACAAGACATTTCAAGACAAACTCAGCCCAGTCAGGGGCATCCTCTTCAGAATTCATGGGCGCAGCCATGAAATCATTTCA
The DNA here is from genome assembly GCA_963859935.3 of Lathyrus sativus. NCBI lineage: Eukaryota > Viridiplantae > Streptophyta > Magnoliopsida > Fabales > Fabaceae > Lathyrus > Lathyrus sativus. The sequence goes on along the minus strand of OZ012741.1, from coordinate 400,468,902 downwards.
GCAAAACTATGATCGCCACAAAGACGGTGGGCGTACCCCGTTGACTCATTTCAATTCAATCTTCCTCTTGGGTGTTCCCTAATGAGTTGTATCCAGTAAGCGTGACCATTGTCAATTGCCTTACTATCATCCTTTTGGTGATAGTCGAACCTCGTCAGTTCAACCTAGCCTGCATCCTTTTGGTGTTGGTAAACTTCAAATCTGTGTTGTCCTATCATCCTTTTGGTGATAGCGACCTGTGTATTGTGTTTCGCTCTACCATCCTTTTGGTGGTAGGTCTGACATTTCGTCGATGTCAGATTGCGCGATGTTTTGTTTGTGTTTTCGCTCCATCATCCTTTTGGTGGTGGGTCTGGAATTTCGTTGATGTCAGATTGCGCGATGTTTTGTTTGTGTTTTCGCTCCATTATCCTTTTGGTGGTGGGTCTGGCATTTCGTCGATGTCAGATTGCGCGATGTTTTGTTTGTGTTTTCGCTCCATCATCCTTTTGGTGGTGGGTCTGGCATTTCGTCGATGTCAGATTGCGCGATATTTTGGTTTGTGTTTTCGCTCCATCATCCTTTTGGTGGTGGGTCTGGCATTTCGTCGATGTCAGATTGCGCGATATTTTGGTTTGTGTTTCGCTCCATCATCCTTTTGGTGGTGGGTCTGGCATTTCGTCGATGTCAGATTGCGCGATGTTTTGTTTGTGTTTTCGCTCCATCATCCTTTTGGTGGTGGGTCTGGCATTTCGTCGATGTCAGATTGCGTGATGTTTTGTTTGTGTTTTCGCTCCATCATCCTTTTGGTGGTGGGTCTGGCATTTCATCCATGTCAGATTGCGCGATGTTTTGTTTGTGTTTTCGCTCCGTCATCCTTTTGGTGGTGGGTCTGGCATTTCGTCGATGTCAGATTGCGCGATGTTTTGTTTGTGTTTTCGCTCCGTCATCCTTTTGGTGGTGGGTCTGGCATTTCGTCGATGTCAGATTGTGCGATATTTTGTTTGTGTTTCGCTCCGTCATCCTTTTGGTGGTGGGTCTGGCATTTCGTCGATGTCAGATTGCGCGATGTTTTGTTTGTGTTTTCGCTCCATCATCCTTTTGGTGGTGGGTCTGGCATTTCGTCGATGTCAGATTGCGCGATGTTTTGTTTGTGTTTTCGCTCCATCATCCTTTTGGTGGTGGGTCTGGCATTTCGTCGATGTCATATTGCGCGATGTTTTGTTTGTGTTTCGCTCCATCATCCTTTTAGTGGTGGGTCTGGCATTTCGTCGATGTCAGATTGCGCGATGTTTTGTTTGTGTTTTCGCTCCATCATCCTTTTGGTGGTGGGTCTGGCATTTCGTCGATGTCAGATTGTGCGATGATGTTTGTCCTATCATCCTTTTGGTGGTAGTAACTGTTTGTGTTTCGCTCCATCATCCTTTTGGCGGTGGGTCTGGCATTTCGTCGATGTCAGATTGTGCGATAGTTTGTTTGTGTTTCGCTCTGTCATCCTTTTGGTGGGGGGGTCTATCATGGTCATTAATGATAGATTGTGCGATGTGTAGTGTGTTTGCTCTATCGTCCTTTTGGGGATAGTAGCCGTATGTGTTTCATCCCATCATCCTTTGGTGATGGTGACCTTTTGCCAGTTATTTACAGTTTACTCAGAGGTACACCTCATCCAGCATGTTCAATTCCCGAGCATTTCTTTTCTTTTTGGACAAATTTAAGGTCTTCTTCATATCTAATTGACTTCAACCTCAGGAGAATGAACGCTGCAGCAATTCATTTCCTTTGGTTTAAGCCAATTAGATAGGGGCATCTGTCATACCCCAAATTTGTCCTACCTCTGTATATCACTTTCATCCTGTTGTCATACCCTAAATTTGCCCGCCAGCTTTTGTAAATATTTTCCCATTTTCTAGTTTTTTTATTTTTTGTTTTTTTATTTAATTTCATGTCGTTTAAACACGTGTCTGCCCTGATTGGGCGTTCTTCAAATCTCGACAATTTTACCCAATAGAAGCATGACATGTGGCTTAAGGGTATTTTTCATAAATTTCAATCCTTTTTATTTTCTCTTGTTTCTTTTCGAATATAATCAATTGTTTTTATTATAATTTTAAGAATAGGTTTTTATTTAAATAGAAATAGATTTCATTTTTAGATAGAAATAGCTTTTTATTTTTTTTTATTATTTATTTTCATTTAAGTAGACTTAGATTTAAATAGGTTTTAATATAGAATTCTATTATTTTTGTTTTAGTGGTAAAAATAGATTTTTATTTAATTAATTTCTAGAATAATATTTGTTTTTTTTTTAAAAAAAAGGGGAGTTTTTAATAGAACTTTATTTAGAAAATAGTTTGTTAATAGAAAGTAGGATTTTAAATTGGTTTTCTTTAAATAGCTTCTTTATTTGTTCAGTTTTTTAATAGAAAATAGAAACAGTTTTATTTTATTTTATTGTAATTATTTATTTATTTATTTATTTATTAGCTTAGATTATTTAGTATTAGTTTGATTAGAATTTATGTTAATTATTGGCTATTATTAAGTAAGAGCTGTTAGTCATTATTAAGTACCGTTTTTTTGTTGATAACCAACGATTTATTTACATTATGCGTCATGGTTAATCCGTTTTCTTTGAATTAACATCATTAACAAAAACCCCAGCAGCCACGTGTCCGCATTTCCCACATATATATACTATTCATTATCTCTGAGTTTGGGACAACCCTAATCGATGGGACACTAACCCAGCCGCGAATTTGGCCGCCTACCGCAACCCTTGTTCATCCTCAAGCTCCCACACTCTAAAAAAAAAAACCTAAATCAACTGAAACTCCATCCCCATTCACACTTCATCTCAAATCAATCTCCATTAATGAACATCACAACCTTTGTTCTTCAATCTGAAACCACCCTATTAACGAACCAACAACATCTTCCATTTCACTTTCGTAAATCAACTCTTCAACAAACTCACCCTTCTGCCATTTCGAAACGCAACCGCGAAAACCCCACCATCACAAACCTCCACTTCCGATAAACCATATCCATTACGAACCTTCAACTCACCAAACTCATACCTTCGAACTCAAATCCATCATACCCAGAAACGACCTTCTTTTATCTTCGTTAAATCACCATTAATTTCTGCAAACAACTTATTTCCAACTCTAAACCAAAAAAACCTTCAACTTTCATCAACAATTCAACAGAAGAAAATTTCACAACCCAGAACCTCCAATCGAAACTCCACTTCTCCCAAATCCACAAACGTTCATTCAACCGACCATCATCCCCTTCCAAATACCGCCTTCAGACCCATCATTTCCTTTTGAAAAACCACAAATCCCTAACCTCCTTCCGTTAAATCTCCCAAACAACCCATTTAATCACCGTAACACACAAAGCCATAAACCCGTTTTCGATCTGAGAACAACAACGACTTAAACCATTCCTCTGTCTCATTTTCGCTTCCATCTCCAAACAACAATAAACTCTCCAACAAAACCCTCACCCTTCCATATTTCAACCAACATTTTTGCAATTCATCAATTTCTCTCTTCAGCAACAAACCCTTGAAACCCAACCCATCAAAACAGAGACAGAAACAAGCGGAACAGAAATAGAAGGAAAGATTAGAAATAGAAATGAAAATGGAGTGAGAGATGATGGGATTGAGTGAGTGAGAATGAGCGCAGAGAGAGATTTGAGCGGAATGCGATTTGGGGGAAGAGGATTCCCATTTTTGCTTTTTATTTTTATTTTTATTGTTTTTTTATTTATTGTTATGATGGGCTTGCAATGAGCCCACCGTGCCTCTCTCACACCCTTGTTTTTATTTCACACCCACCCTGCTTGTTGCGAGTGGAAGGTGATGGGCCTTTGGGCCTAAATGATCCTTCAGTTTTTTTAGACACCCCCGTGTTTCTCTTACCCCCTCCCCTAATTTATTTTACTTTCTTTTATGCAATTTATTTTATAAATTAATTTTTATATTTTTGTAAATATTATTATAAACAGGTTGTTTAACATATATTATTATTTATTATTATTATTTAGAGTTTTTTTTGAAATTGTTAGTATTTTATTCTAATTTTTATATTATAGCTTTAAAATTTTAATTCTATTTTCTTTAAGAATTTATAATATTATTTTCTTCTTAGCACGTATTTAGCATTTTTTATTTTTGTTTAGAGTTTTGAATTACTTTATTTTTAGAGTTATCTTATTTCTCTTTTATTACTGGGCATTTTTTTTGTCTTTTGGGTCGATGACGATACCCCGAGTTATAGTTTGTCCAATTATTGACAGATAATAACAAACCCGAGACCATTTTTTTGTCAAAACTTTTGTTTTCCTTTTGTTTATTATTCTTTAGTCATTGATGACTTTAATGATTATTATCGGTCAAATTATTTCAGTCAAAACTATGTCATTTTCGCTTCAAATCATTTAAAACTCCAAAAGAGGGAGATTCTTGAAATCTAGCATTTCTTGGATCTTCGAGTGAATAATTCTCGAGGCACGCTCTTGAGTTGTTATTCATTCAATCTTTTGATTTTTTTCAAACATATTCTCAATGTCTTTTTGATCAAAACCCCGAAAGAAAGAGGCACTTGGAATCTAGCATTCCTTGTGTCTTCGAGTGAATAATTCTTGAGGCACGCTCTTGAGTTGTTATTCACTCAATCTTTCGTTTCTTTCAAATTCAATCATTTTCAAACATTCTCCTAAGTCGAATGCTCGTCCGCATTCGCAACCCATTTCATTCACAACTCCTCGTGGTTTCGATATTGGGGGCACCCTCAGGGACTAATATCGTTTCTCACAATCCTAACCCTTGACACGTCGTTAAGTCGTTTTCATTTTCAATCAAATCCTCGACACGTCGTCGAACTACTTCCAAACCAACTTCCTTTGGCCTCGCATGCCATTCTTCGATTCGATCCTTTCACAAACATTTTTAAAACTTACGAAAGAGGGATATTCTCAGAATCTAGCATTCTTTGAATATTCGAATGAGAAACTCTCGAGGCGCGCCCTTGAGTTGTTATTAATTCATTCTTTCGATTTCAAAACGTCCAACTCTTTATCTTCAACTTATTCAGTCAATTCCCGAAAGAACTGAGTTCTTGGAATCTCGCATTCTTTGAATGCTTGAGTGACAAGCTCTCGAGGCACGCTCTTGGGTTGCTTGTCAGTCACCCTTTCGTCTCTTTCTCAAACTTCCAATCTATTCAACCTCATCTTTTCGTGGTTGTTACCACGAACTATGACTGCTCGGATTCTTCATTCTCGTCCGAATGTAAGATACATAGGCACAAGATTGCGATGATCTTGGCGAGCACACTTCTATCTTCCTTCATTATTCCACCAATCCTTTCCCGTAGTCGAACTACGACGCTCTGATTTCTCATTCTCGTCCGAATGAGCATACATAGGCACAAGGGCCCCAATCCTTGGCGAGCACCCTATTCACTAAACACCTATTTCTCCTTTGCGTCTTTAAACCTTTTACCTACCAATTCTGCCTTATCAACGAGAAGAAACAAGTAAACCTAAACAACACTCCCCACAATTACCTTAAGAGGCTCCCGTCGAGTACGACGGACGTGAGGGGTGCTAATACCTTCCCCTCACGTAACCGACTCCCGAACCTGGAACTTGGTTGCGACAGCCCTGTTCCTATCCTTTTCGTTTTTAGGAGGTTTTCTTGATATTTTCCTCTCCCGTCTATTTGGGAAAAATAAAGTTCGGTGGCGACTCTGTCGAACCGCATTTCCGCGCCTTTCACGCGAGGGTCGCATTCTCCGAAATGTCTCCGTGATTTTTCGAGGTGCGACAGGGGCGATCATGCGACGCGTTCGCTCCTATATCATAGACTTTAGTGCAATACGAATCTCAAACTAATTCAATTCACTTCTCTAAAACTCACAAACAAATTCAAATTATTTTCATCCTTCGGGATTGTTTGTCAAACCATTTTTAGAAAAAATACATTATTTTTCCATTCTACCGCAAACAGGCATCGGCCCTAACTGCTGGAATGGGAACTTAACATCGCTCATAAAAAACACTAAGAAACATGTGGTAAGCTGAACTACGGCTTCTCTGATTTCTCATTCTAGATGAGGATACGTAGGCACAAGACGGTGATGTCTTGGCGAACAACCTCCCCCATTTTCATCCATAGTCTTCTGAACTACGTTGACTCTGACTTTCCTATTGTACAAGGGAATCCGTAGGACTAGGATGGCGATGTCCTGTCGAGTCTCCTTTTGTTTTTTCCCTTTTTGTTCTCGTTTTTGTTTAGTAGTAGGCTTTAGATAACACACCCTTTGATTAGACAACAAGCATGGATCCCGTTTAGTACAACGGACGCGAGGGGGTGCTAATACCTTCCTCTCGCGTAATCGACTCCTGACCCGAATTTAGTTATGACTACCATGTCTTCTCCCTTCTTTGAGGTTTTATTTGATCTTTTCCTTTCCCTTCATTATGATAATTAACGTTCGGTGGCGAGTCTTCTGTTTTTCCCGCCAGGTGTTTTTCGCAATTGCGACAGTTGAGGAATCTGGTTCCCTATGCGAGTCAATCCTAGCGCTTGTCTGTTTCTCGTCTTTGGGTGTTTATCTTTTTATGCTTTTATGTACATTATTTATTGTATATTATTGCATTTACTGCATTTTTGCATTTGAGTATTGTTATCATATTACTCTGCTGCTATTGTGTTGTTGGATAGGATTGTTCCTTGAGAGATAAGCCCACTACCTGGGCTTAAGTATACGCTTAGGATTAGAGTGGAGAGTAGTGTGGCTTGTGTGACATATGGCCACGTGTTTTCTTTGGAGATACTCTATCCTGCGCGTCCGGTGCAGATGATAGGGTGTTAACTTAGAGGGCTTACGACTCTGGAGACTGTTCATGGGAAATCAATTGATGCCTCCTTGATATATGATGATGCCGAACTAAAAATGGTGAACGTATCATCATTTCTCGGCCTGAGAGTCCATGATACTGATGACCTGCATAGGATGCCTATGTCCAAGACTAGAACCCACATGTGAGAGGGGATGGGTTTTGCATGAAACCTTGACTTTCCGCCTACCCGGTTTTCTGGTTTTCTTGTCACTGTGGACCTTTGATCCTGGGTATTATGGTTATTCTGGTATTCTAGTCTTCTGGTTTTCTTGTTAAAGCATAATTATGGTCTTTTTCAGTCAACCGTGCAACAGTTATTCAGAGCATATGGAAACCTTGATCCCATGTTTTCATTTGCATAATCATTTTACATCCTAACATTCATGTTTGTGTATTTCCAGGTTCTCATCTTATCCTTGACTCCGGTTATCAGAGGTTTATAGAGATGGACATTGGTAGGAAGAAAATCATCATGTACAAGTTTCCAGTTCCTAACTTGGTTTCCCTTCATGGTTTGATTGCTCTGGCAGATTCTAGCGTTCTTGAGGATTTCAAGAAGGATTATGGAAGAATTTTGAGTTTTGTGCACACTATTACTGATTATGAGTATAAGGTTATTCACACACTTCTACAGTTCTATAATCCTCCATTATGATGTTTCACTTTTTTGGATTATCTGTTGGTCCCGACATTGGAAGAGTATGCATTCATCCTGGGAGTGCCTATTGGAGATAGGGCACCTTTCTATTATTATGAGGAGGATCCTAAGACGATGTTGCCACTGCTCTTTATGTGAGCAAATCCATATTGGTGGATAACATTGTTAGTAAGGGAGGGCTTTTTGGGTTTCATATGGATTTCTTGGTGAGTGAAGCTTAGAAGTATGTTGAAGCTGGCAGTTGGGTGGTCTTCAACTCTATCTTGGCTCTATGCGTCTATGGCATCGTCTTGTTTCCTAACATGGCGAATTTTATGGATATGAGTGTTGTTCACCTTTTTATTATGAAGAATCTTGTGCCTACTCTCTTAGAAGACCTATATCATTATGTGCACTATGATAATGAGAAGAGGAGAGGAAATATGGTTTCCTGTTGTGTACCGCTTCTCCACAAGTGGTTTATGGATCACCTTCCTCATTCGGGAGCTTTTGTTGATTTTAGGAATTCGTTCGAGTGGTCTAAAAGATTGATGGGGCTGACTGTGAAGGATATTGTCTGGTTCAATAGTGATTTACTTGGCAAGGAGATTACTTATAGATGTGGAGATTTCTCGAACGTGCCTCTATTAGGGAGAAAATAAGGTATTAATTATAACCCTTCTCTCGCTGTTAGACAATTTGGATACGCCTTGAGGGAGCCACCAAAAGATAAGAATGTTCAAGAATCTTTACTCTTCACTGGGGTAGCTGACCCAGAGCTATTGAAGGGAGTTGTGGATGTATGGAGCAAGATCTATAGGAGGGGGAAGTCTTCTTTGGGCAAGAGTGATTATAGAGCATATGATCCCTACGTAGAGTGGATTCAGAAGAGGGTCGAAGAAGTGTTGTTGTCGTTCTTTGTTGAAGCACCTTTGTACCCGCTAATGATCAAACAACCTACGATGGTAGATATTGAGAGGTATAACAAGCTTTGGGCCAAGAAAGAAGAGCTCTACAAGGAGAATAAGGAGTTGAAGATAGAGGTCTCTCGTTTGGGGTATGATCATAATGAAGCAGTCTATGTATCCAAAGTGAATACAGAACTTCTAGCCAAGAAAGAGAAAGAACTAGAAGATGAAATCAAAAGCAGAAAGAGGATATGCCAAGATCTGAAGAGCGCCAACAGTATCCTGTAACAGAGGAAGAAAGATCTAGATGGGGCTCGCCTTGAGATTTTAAGGTTCAACAGTTAATGGAACGCCACAATGACGGCCCATAAGATGAAAGAAGATGAAATTCATGGCCAGATTGAAAATTTGAAGTTGCAACTCGAAGCTAAAATGAGAGAGGTCAGAAGAGAGTTGTCTCATGGATGCCGAAGTGAAAAGCAAATCAAGGAGACTCTGTCAACCTTAGAGGAGCTCAAGGTCCCAGTGAAGGTGAAGAAGCCTAAGCTCGAAGACGCCTTTGGAGAAGATGCTTGGGAGGATCGTTGCTGATATATGAAGGGGATCATGCACAAAAGAGATATTCTCATCCAAGAGCTGATTCAAAGACCGAAGCATCCTGACACTAAGAAGTTATTCAAGGAGGTTCAGACCTGGTGCAAAGAGCATAGTGGATGGGGAGGTTTGTCCTTGGTGGATATAGGCTTTGTGGTCCACAAGAAGGGGGTCGAGATCAACCAGAACAAAACCAAAGCCATCATGGAAGCGAAAGCGCCATCGACAAAAAAAGGAGCTGCAATCACTGCTGGGCAAGATAAACTTCTTGAGAAGGTTCATATCGAACCTAAGCGGAAAAACACAAGCCTTTTCACCATTGCTCCGATTTACCAAAGAGGGGTTCGAATGGGGGCAAGATCAACAGGAAGCCTTCGACAAGATTAAGGATTACCTAAGTTATCTTCTAGTCCTGTCACCACCTTGTAGGAATAGGAGTATGGGGTTGTACATAGTTGCGTCAGACAAAAATTTAGGGAGCATGTTGGCCCAAGAGGATGACAATGGCATCGAAAGAGCCATTTACTACCTCAGTAGAGTTTTGAATAATGCAGAAACTAGGTATAACATGATAGAAGAGTTATGCTTATGCTTGTATTTCTCTTGTACAAAATTGAAGCAATATATAAAACCAGTTGATGTTTATGTTTCGTCTCATTTTGATGTTATTAAACATATGCTATCTAAACCTATCTTGCATAGTCGATTTGGTAAGTGGGCACTAGCATTGAGTGAATATTCTTTAGCATATAAGCCTTTAAAGGTAGTTAAAGGACAAGTGGTAGCAGACTTTATAGTCGACCACTCCATAAATGAAAGCACTTTGAATTACGTCGAACTGGAACCTTAGAAGTTACACTTCGATGGCTTTAGCGACAAAGAGGGAATAGGCATTGACGTGCTGATTATTTTGCCTGAAAAAATTCCAACAAAATTTAAGTACAAAGTCGAAGGACTTTGTTCCAACAACGAGGCTGAATATGAGGCCTTAATAGCAGGACTTGAAATTTTGTTAGAATTGGGGGCAACTCGAGTCGAAATAATAGGAGACTCAAAGTTGGTTACAAAATAAATTACAAAGGAGAACAAGTGTGTTAAGGAAAGTCTTATCATGTACTTTGTAATAGCCAACAGACTACTGAAAAAATTTGAAGTGGCAAGCATTCGACATATACCTCGACTGAAGAATCAAGTGGCGAATGATTTAGCTCAGATTGCCTATGGGTATAAGGTTTCAAAGGAAAGCTTATTGGAGGCAATCGAAGCTAGAGGTAAAGTCGTGTCTGTTGGATTACGTCCATCAAATCTAGAGGTGACGAAGTTTAGATATGTTGATGAAGAAACTTTTGAGATCTTTGCAGTAGATAGTCTGACGGATAAAGACTGGAGGAAGCCTTTAGTCGAGTACTTACGTAATCCAACAGCCTCTATAGAGCGAAAGGTCAAGTATCAAGCTTTAAGTTACGTTCTTCTAGGAAATGAATTATTTAAAAAGACCCATGAGGGAGTCTTACTTAATGCCTTAGTGAATCAGAGGCATATATGGCCCTTTCGACGGTCCATATTGGGGCGTGTGGGGCACATCAAGTAGGCCATAAGATAAAATGACTATTATTTCGACAAGGCATGTATTGGCCTACTATGTTAAAGGATTATATTGAATTCGCCAAGGGCTTCCAGGAATGTCAAGTCCATGCTGGCATACAGCATGTCCCGGCAAGAGAATTGCATTCCATAGTCAAACCATGGCCTTTCAGGGGTTGGGCTTTGGACTTGATTGGAGAGATTCGACCTGCATCCTCTAAGAATCAGAAATACATTCTGATAGGAATTGACTACTTCATGAAGTGGATCGAAGCAGTACCTTTGCCAAAGGTGGATCAAGAGGATATACTTTTGAAAGATGCAGAAGTTTACCAAAGGTTTGGGATCACAACAGATCAACGGTCAGTTTTTACTGGTCAAAAGATGCAGGAGTTTGCTAAGGAGATGAGATTCAAACTCTTAACCTCTACACCTTATTATGCTCAGGCTAATGGTCAAGTCGAAGCAGCTAATAAAGTGGTGATTGGTTTGATAAAAGAGCACGTGGGAAAGAAGCCTAAAAATTGGTATCAGATGTTGGATCAGATTCTCTGGGCATGTCGAAACTCTCCTAAAGAAGCCACTAACATTACTCCATTTTGACTGACTTTTGGTCATGATGCAGTGTTACCCGTTGAGATCTACCCGCAGTCGACTAGGATTCAGAGACGTCATGAAATTCCTCCTGAGTCTTATTGGGATATGATGTTAGATGAATTGGTAGATTTGGACGAAGAAAGACTTAAAGCTCTAGAGCTTTTGAGGATACAAAATAAAAGAGTAGAGAAGTCTTACAGTAAAAAGGTTAAGGCTAAGACCTTTTTGCCTGGAGACTTAGTTTGGAGGGTAATTTTGCCTATGGATCGAAATGTCAGAGCCTTGGGCAAATGGTCCCCAAAATGGGAATGCCCATTTCAAATTACACAAGTATTTTTTAATGGAGCCTATGAAGTTGAAGAGTTAAATGAGGATAAGAGAATCTTGAAAGTAAATGGCAAGTATTTGAAAAAATATAAACCAGCGCTTCAAGAAATTAAAATCTCTAGAGAATAATTCAATGTATAAAGCAGAGCCAAAAATGGTATTCATAAATGCCAAAATGGCTTAAAATCATTACAAAATAAAGTGAAAGACTATGGCACATGATGGTAAAAAGTAAACATTACAAAGAAGTTAATAAGCTAAAACGAGAGATTCTCTTTCATCTTCAAATATTTCGACTTCTGGAGTTCAAGGCGTATTTCACATAAGGTTTTGTCAGACCTTAGGTGTGCAACTTCTTTCTCCAGTTGTCAAGCTTCCTCAGCAAAGGTGATGGCATTATCAAGCTCTTTCGAGAGGCTAGAATCATCAAAGGTAGATAACTCAGCATTGCTTTTTTTTGCCTTCGAGATCTTGGTTCGAAGCTTCTTGATCTTTCGCTCCTAGGAAGTAATACTTTGCTCATTAGAGGCAATCTCTTGCTTGTTCTTTTCTCTGTCCAATTCTGCCACCTTATTCTCAGAGTCAGTGGCAGATGCCCAAGTAGAAGCCTCACTACCAGATTTGGTCGAAATGGCTTTTTCGATTTGAGGCAGGCGCTTGAGACCCTCATAAACTTAGTTAATAATAGTATCAAGTTCTATAATGATGGTGGCAAATTCAAGGGAAACGGCATGTATGTTTACTTGTTAAAGAAGATTCTTCAAAGAGATATGGGTAACGTGGTCCATTTGCAAAAGCGTGAAAAGGTCACCCTTAAAGATCTTCTTTTTTATCTTTAGAAGGATGTTGTCTTCAGGTTTGCTCGAAGGTTAGTCTTTAGAGGTCGAAGCACTAAGATTCTTGCCAGAGGAACTTCCTCGACTACCAGGAAGGATCTTGATGTATTGTCGAGGGTTGTTGACCTTCAAGGCATCGAGTTCATTCTCAGAGAGGCCTGCTCCATACATAGTGGATGTTGCCTTGCCTTTAGTAGCAGCAGCAGTGCCCGGAGCGTCAATGACCTCGACTTGGGTTGGCTTATTGTCAGGACCTTTCCCAATTTTCTCCTCTTTACTTTGGACCTCATCTTCTTTGTCTTCATCCATTTCGTCGCCAGCATTTTCATCACTGTGGCCATCCAGTTCAGACTGATGCATAGTCTCATCATTTTCCTTCATCTTCTCACTCCCTTCTGGATCAACATTTTTGACACCAAGAGTATAATCCACTAGGGAATCCTCTTCATCAGCCAAAGTTATGTTTTCCTCCATATGGACGTCTCTCGGATCTTGTATCTTAAGATTCTGCTGCTCATCATCCTCCTCATGGTCAGAGCCATCAGTTTGAGACTGCTGGGTAGCGGTCTTTGCAGGCGAAGGGGGAGTTGTTTCAAAGCCAGGTTTATTAATTTCATAAAGTAAACTTATTCCAGAGCCCAAATCAGATGTGGGATGGTAGGTGGGCTCACCTTGGCTATTCAAGATGGTAGCTGGAGAAGGAGATTTGTTCATTATTGGTTTCGAGCCACCTGCATCAGCCTGAATCAAAGGGGAGCGGATTATGGTAAAAGGAAACAAGGTATGAGTAAATGGGCATTTCGAGAAATTGAAGTGATGAGTTACCTTGACAGCCTTAGCAGAGGTTTCCGCAACACCACTAGGGGGTGTGGTCTTTTTGGAGACCTTAATTGTCTTGGGGTCAGACAGGTTACTAGCAACATTTGTCCCTTGGCTGACTCGCTTCCTCTTCTTCAGTTTTAGATCTTCAGGAGGAGATTCGTCATCATCCTCTGAGTCAATAATAATTTGGGCAGTGGCCCTTTTCAACTTCCTCGGAGGTGTTAGAGGTGGTTTGCGAGAAACTTAAGTTAATAAGAAGCATTAGAGGAAATCAAGACTAGTTAATGAAAGAAATAGGCGTGTGCAGTACCTTGTTGCCTTTAGCCTTTGTCTCAACCAGTTGTTGAGGTGTGCTTTTCTTGGGTGTAGCTGTAAAACAAATGAAGTGCCACAAGTTAGTAATAATAGATTTTAGATGAAGGAATATAAAATCGAAGGATGACGACCTTCAAGAATTTCAGATTCGATGCGAACATCTTCAATACTGACATGAAGGTGCCCTTTAAAACTGTCGAGCATATGCTTAGTCGGAACCACCTGTTGGGCCTTAGGTTTCGACTGTTGACGAAGGATCTTTATAGAATCCCCACAGATGAACCAATCAGGAAATGGAGGGGAAAGGGCCACTCCAAAATCAGCAGATGGCAGTCGAGGAGTCTTCGAGGGAAATATGGCGAAATCCACTTCATAGCGTTTCTCAGGAGGAACATATGAAGGGATTTTTAAATTCTCCATTTTGTTTAAAAAAAATTCTTTCAGCATAACTGCGGCTTCACAGATGGTTCGACTAACATCATCTGGTCGATAAGAAGTTTCAAAGTACTTCTAGAAGGCTTGAATCTCTTTGATGTGAATGGATATACCTTTCTTGACCTTCTCCTGCACATCAATAAAAGCTTGGTCAATCAATCGAATAAAACTAGAAACATCGAGGAACTCTGCAGTGTAATGCCTCGACCACCAGTTATAGAACTCCTAGGTGCAAAGGTGAGAGGGCTCGAAGTAAACTAGGGTAAGGATACATTTGTGGGCGTGTCGAGCAAGGTGCGTCGAACTGTATATGCCATTGTAAATAGTATGATGGAGGATCACATGAACCTTCTTATCATACAGACACTTGGGCAATGTTTGAACCAGACTAAATTATCGAGAGACAAGATTTGGTTGGTAGGCCATCAAAGTTGTTTGCCCCCTTAGAAGATTAAGTTTGTGGACAATGAGTCGAGGGATCAGAAAACCCTCCCAGTCAAGCATTGACTTTGCCTCATGTTTTTTGAATGCAGGAGGGAAAGCCCTAGTAAATCATTCAGGATCGTATTTCATTTCTGCAAACGGGGCCATCCTTGGTGTAAACTCGTATCTTTTGGAAAACATCTTGATGAAGCCAAAAACAGATGCCCTAAGTGTTTGCCCCTCTTCACCGAGGGTTAGCTTAAATAGTCGAGTCCATTCGACTCGCCTCTCCTTTATTTCTAGGTCTTCTTCGTTGACCATCCCTTTGTTGGGAAGGCTAGTCTCGAATGTGGCATTAAGCCAGAGTTGGAGTAGCCAGAAAGGTCCCGACAGCAAGAGATTCCCATGACTCTCTTGGGCCTTCAGTCAACCAACACCTTCACTCAGAGATTCATACAAGCTGGCCAGTATCATTTCACTTAGACAAACGCCTCGATTAAGATGTACTTGGTTGGTTAAAGTGAGATACTTCCTTTCCACCTATAGAGATTTGGTGCAGAACACACAACGAGAAAGCCAAATAGCCAAAAAATTTATGTGTTCTTGGTCTTCGATCGTGTCTATTTGTTTGTTGTGGTAATGGTAGATGAAGTGGGTGTACATGTGATTGGTAGTGGAAAATCCTATGGTGTCCTGATTATTCACTTCGGGGTCATAGACCAATCCATGGGATTTTACCCTTGTGATAGCAGCTAAGTCAAAAAGGGTGGGTGTCATCATCCGACAAGGAAGGTGAAATGTATAATTAATACTATCCCAAAAATACAAAGAAGAAGCCAACAAAATGGGGCAGTAGGTGGGACCTGTCTTCGACATCATGATCAAGTCATAGATCCTAGTTTTCTTCCAAGCTTCTGCCTTGACTTTCTCTACCTTGGTCAACCAGTTCAAATAGAGGTCAGAATCTTTGAAGTATGAAGTTGCTCTAAACAACCTAGACCCATCATTCAAGTATTTTAGGTCTATGTTTTGTAAGGCTATACTATCAGGACCTTTAGTGGCTGCCTTGGTTTGATTTTTCTGCCCTAAGGGTTTAGTCTTGCGACAAGAAGGAAAGAAGTCACTAATGGTTGAATAATCTGCTCCTAAAGTGGATAAGGGCCAACTAAAGCTAGGGGTTTACCAGAAATAATCACGGGGATCATTACCTGAGATTTGTAGATGTGTCACTTCTCTTCTCTAAGAGGTTCAGGAATGAACTGTTGGTTCTTCACCACCTTGGGTCCGCTTAGTGTAGCAAAGGGAGGAAGCGACGACACACTCTTTGGCCCCTTGACCTTTGGGTTTTTCTTCTGATCCCGAGTAGCAGCAGTAGAAGACGCCATTATTAAGGGTTTAGAGGAAAGGGGTTTACTGAAGGTAAAGAGTTAGGAGTGCTTGAAGGAAATGTGTAGTGATTGCTTGGAGTGGAAAAAGTAAAAATAGTTTTTGAGGAGATTATTTATAAAACGTCTGGAAATAGTAAAAGGTCACTATTCATCATTAAGAGCTAAAGGGTAGTGGGACACGTGGTGTCCCAGGAGCGAAAGTGGGGGGCGGTGGCAGTTATTACCTATACCTACAATCTCATAGATCCTAGGAGAGGTAATGATGGTCTAGGATTTGGTGGGATTTCCAAGAAATTGTTTTCATAATTGGCCATGATGTCATGGACGTGTCTTAAAAGAAACTCAACAGTTTCTTAAGTCGTGGGTTGGTCAGTTTTGCTCACACTTACATGGGGTCGAGAGATGACGTCGAATGGGACACTATCAAAAAATGACCTTTTTCTTCAGCACTGTCGAAAATGACATTTTGGGGGGGCAATTTGTTAGCTTAGAAATCCGACGCCCATGTTAAATTGGAAGTGTTGGTGTCATACCCTAAATTTGTCCTACCCCTTTTTAAAAATATTTTCGCATTTTTCGATTCCATTTTTATTGTTTTGCACTGCCCGCATAATTTCATGTCATTTAGACACGTGTCCGCCTCCGATTGGGCATTTTTCAAATCTCTATTTTTTTACCCAATGAGAGCATGACACGTGGCATAAGGAGGTTATTTTTGTAAATATTAACTCCATTTTTTATTTTCCTCTTTTCTTTTCAAAACATTAATATTTTTGTACATATATTATGTTATTAGAATTTAGAATTATTATAGAATTTTAATTAAGTTTTAATTTAGAGTTTAGCTTTTTTTAGAACTTAGAATTTTAATATTAATTAGTTTTTAATCTAGAATTTAGAATATAGATTTTATCTTTTTATTAGAAGTATAATTATTAGGAAATAGTTTTTAAATAGATTTATTTGATTTAGTTTTAGAATAGTTTTTCTAGAATTTGGATTTTTATTTTTTAGAAAATAGTTGTTTTAATAGAATTAGATTTTTGATAGAGTTAGAATTATTAGACTTAGAGTTTTAGTTTTTTTAGAAATTAGATTTATTTTAATTATTAAGTTAGAATTAAATTTATTATTTAGATTAATTATTAGATAATTAGATTAGTTAGCTAGTTTAGGTTAATTAAGTGATATTATTTAGTTTAGATTTTAGTTGGAACTAGGATTAAGTCAGCATGTTATTAACACTTTAATCAGCATTAACCAAGATTTAACAAATCAATTAACCAGGCCAGCCACGTGTCATTCCCTAGGGGTATATAAGTAATATAACCATTATTCATTTTCTTCTTTGCACAAAACCCTAGCCGCCCTCTCCTTGGTCACTATTCATCATCACTTTCATCATTCTCAAAAACACCTAATCCCAAGAGAACCATACGCCGCCGCCCCTCTCAACTGTTCATTATCCCTTCTTCATCTACCTCCAATCATCAACCTTCGTCATCCCCATCTCCTCTTCCAGAACCACCATTAGTGAATCAAAACCAACTTTTGAAACTCATTTTCGGAATTTCAAGACACAATAAACCTCCATTGTTCTTCAACCATTAACAAAAACCCAGAACACTTCATCATCATCAACCGACCACCATCAATTTCACATTCATCACCCATACAACCCAGATTCGCCACTCTTCCAACTTCATCATCTTCCAAAACGCGAAAACTGAAACCCATCAACCTACCCAGAGAACTTCATCATCAATCTTCCAAAAGGAAATCAACCCAGAAACTATATGGATGAAACCCAACAACCACCATAACCCCTCTGATCCATTTCTCAGAAACCCATCATAACCCATTCAACTCAACACCTCCTTCCGTCACCACTTCACCCTTCTCAAATCAAAACGAACCACTTCACCTTCAAACTATTCCGAAATACACAGATTCAAAACCACCGATAAACTTCCATTATCATTCTTCAAACCACCATTAACACAAAGCTTTAAAACCACGACAACCATCCTCAAACCCATATCCCTCTTCCGCAACAATCTTCCGTAAAACCGCGAGCAGAAACAAAATGAAGAGGAAAAATTGGTTTTGAACAGAATTTGGAGAGAGGTGTTGAGATTGATGTGAATAGTTTTCTGGAGATATTAATTTGTGAGGTTGTTGATGAACTGAGAGTGAGAGAGAGAGGTAAGGACCAAAAGTGAAATTGGAGAAGAAGAGGATTTCTTTTGCTGCCATCTGTTGGACCATTTTTTTTTAATTTTTTTTTGGTTCCAGATTTGCTTTTGGTTGATGGGCTTATAGCCCGTTTGGCCCTTGCTGTACACCCTTGTTTCATATATCCCCACCCCTGTTTTCTTTTTTATGTTTATTTTCTAATTTAAGTATTTAAACTTTGTATATATTTTCTAATAGTTCTTAGATTATTAATATATTATATTTTTAAAACAGTTCGTTAATATATTATTATTCTTAGTTTTATATTAAAAAAAACTCTTTAATAATTTCTTTTAGAACTCTTTTATATTTTTAGAGTTAGATTTCATTTTTCATTTATCGTTGGACATTTTATTTCACTTTCCTCTTTTTGGGTCGATGACGAGACTTTTATTGTTTTTCTGTCAAATTATTGATGAGAAACATAGATCCGAGACCACTTTTCTTTCTCTCTTCTATTTCCGACCTCATTTCAATTCTTATTTCATTTTTACCATTTTGGGTCGATGACGAGACTTCTATTGTTTTTCTGTCAAATTATTAATGAGAAACGATAGATCCGAGACCACTTTTCTTTCTCTCTTCAATTTCCGACCTCATTTCAATTCTTATTTCATTTTTACCGTTTTGTGTCGATGACGAGACTTCTATTGTTTTTCTATCAAATTATTGATGAGAAACGATAGATCCGAGACCACTTTTCTTTCTCTCTTCTATTTCCGACCTCATTTCAATTCTTATTTCATTTTTACCATTTTGGGTCGATGACGAGACTTCCGTAAGCTGTTATTAGTCAAATTATTGATGGATAATATTGGATCCAAGACCACCTCCTTTCTCTCCTCATTTCTTCTTCTTTTCGATTTTATTTTGACTTTTCCTTGATCGATGAAATCTTGTACCGTAAGCGTCAGATTTATCGGAGTTGATAACCTTCCAGATTTAAAATCTATGGAAAATGACCATTTGGGTCATTTTCTTTACTTTGGGATCGCGATACGCTACCTTCGATTAATCGTAATTTTGTTTTCGATTAAGACGAGATCTCACCTTTTGGTCGGTGCGACACGATTAAATTGGAGAATGATCCTCAATACCATTTCTCTATCTTGCTCATAGCACGAATATCAACTCACGCGACCTCCTATAGACTGACTTTCATTATAAGTCGAGCTACGATGGTTTAGAGTTACATTTGTCCCGATTTAATTCCTAACCAAACTAACCACTAACTTTAATTTCTGCCAAATATCAACTATTTTATTTTTCAGTCAAATATTATTGTGGATATTATTGTATATTATTCATATTGTCATATCATATGCATTCTTGTTCACCCATAATCGAAAACATTAATAAACTATCGAAACGCTAAAAGCCAAAATTGGTGAACTGCTGGATAATTGGTCATTTGCAGGAACCCTAATATCGAGTTTGTGCCCGACTTTGCTCAAGGCGTAGTTTAGGACACAATGCACACACACAACTTTCTCTTGGGCTACCTGACAATGAGACCCCTTTATTTCGTGCAATCCCGTGTAACTTACATGTACCTCTCTCCTATTTCGATGTATGTTTCGTATTTCTTTGATTGTAGTTTATATCCTAGGAGCACCCATAGGGACTAGCGTAGATCAAACTATTTTCAAACTAATTCTCGATTCGTCATCGAGCCATTTTCAAACACCCTCTGTAAGTCGAGTGCTCATACGCATTCACCATCAACCTATTGCACACATTCATCGTGATTTCGATATTGGGGGCACCCTCAGGGACTAGTATCGTTTCTCACAACTCGACCCTTGATGCGTAAGTCAAGTCGGTTCCGTTTCTCAAACCATTTCCATTCCAACACGTTTTGCACGCGATAATAAGTCAAACCCTTGATCCAACGTCAAGTGGATTTTCATAACAAACTATCAATCAATTAACAATTATTTAATTCTTTTCAAGGTATAAAGAGTGGGTTCAAGTCTTTGATCTTGCTTTTGATTGTTTGGATGCGAGTTATCTTATTCGTGTGTGAGCAATTGACGCCTTTAAATAACATTAACAACTCGACAACGTTCAACCATCGTTCAACTACTCATCCTTTCAGATACCACTCAAACAACCTTCTTTTCGTGATGAAAAATAGAGAGTTCCAAGTCTTTGGACCACTCTCCCAATTACTTGGGTCTGAGAAGTCTTTCTTAAGCTTCGAGTAATCGTCGTCCGATTCCAATCACTCATTATTCAAACACCATTCAACCACAACTTCTTCAAGATGAAAAAGAGAGAGCTCCAAGTCTTTGGTTCACTCTCCCGATTACTTGGGTTCGAGAAGTATTTCTTAAGCTTCGAGTAATCGCCATTCGTACCCCCTTCAAACCAATTCAATCCTCGTCTTTTTGTGGTTGTTATCACGAACTACGGACGCTATGATTCTTCATTCTCATTTAATGTAAGATACGTAGGCACAAGATGTTGCACCCCAAAATTTGCCCTCACAATACAAGACTTTGTGTTCCAAGAAGATTCACAAGGTTCACAAAATTCACAATTGGTCAGAAGAGTTGACAATTCCCTCAGACAATGCACCTCCTAAGCAGTGCATCCAAAACTAGGGTTTTGACTTTAATCAGGCTAAATGGACTTCCAAGACTTCAAGTGAGCTTCATAACATCTTATATGTGTATAAGAACCCCCATGTCAAGTTTCAAGACTTTTCTCAAAAGTTTGCTCAGTCAGATGATCAGATAAGTCAAAAGCAGTCAATGCAGTTAAAAGGTCAAACTGAGGTCAACTGTGGTCAAACCAAAGTCAAACTTCATGATTTTTTTTTTGCCAACATCAAAGAGAGGTTGGTCGTCTGACTTTTTGCAGGTAAATATCATATGGCATGCATTTTTTTTCTAAAAAGTAAAAATGGCACAATTGGCAGGAGGACATGTGTAAGGAGTTATGAGTGTGAGAGGTTGAGAGTTCGAATCTCACCTTTGTCATTTTTTTTGTTTTTTATTATTTTTACTCTAAATTTTTCTATCTTTCATTAAAAAAATAACAAAAATAGTTTTTTATTATTATTTAATTATTATTTTCGTATTTTAATTAAATCATTTTTTAAAATTTTTAAATTATTTAAATTTTATTTTTTCTTTTCTTAACTAATTATTTAGTTTGGGCTTTAAAATGGGCTTTAGGGACATTATTGACAATTTGGTGTTAACCCTAATTTGTTCCCTATATATACATGTGTTGCCTTGTTGGAAAAAAGGGGGGAGAATGAAAAAAACCTAAGAGGAGTGAGTGTCGTTTGCCGTTATTTAGTTTTCTTCTTCATCCATTACTATTGTTTCTTTTTCTTCATCGTTTACCGTTATTTCTTTTCCTTCATCTATTACTGTTGTTTCTTTTTCTTCATCTTTTACCGTTATTTCTTTTTCTTCATCTATTACCGTTATTTCTTTTTCTTTATCTATTACTGTTACGTTTATATATATATAATTTTTAAATTGTTAGAGTTTATATATATAAGATTTTTGATCGAATTATGTCGATACGATGTTTGCACATTTGTGTGCATGACGCGTGACATTTGTGTTAGTTCGATCTGGTTGCGATGATCGCATTTTTGTGTGAGCAATAATACTATTTTTTGCTTAATTTCTTTTTCTTTGCGATAAATTTTGTTTCGTCCGATTTAGATCTGGTTGCGAGGAGCGCATTTCTGCGTTAGCAACATTGTTGGGTTATTTGGCACATTTAAAATTCATTATTGCTTTATTATTATTATTATTATTATTATTATTATTATTATTATTATTATTATTATTATTATTATTATTATTATTATTATCATTATTTATTATTATTATCATTATTATCATTATTATTACCACTATTATTATTATTGTTATCATTAATTTATTAAAATTTGTTATAATATAAAAATCTGTTTTTTAAAATAAATAACATTAACATCTTTTCCAAATTAATATGAAAACCTATTATTTTTAAGAAAAACTTTTTTTTAGATAAATTTAAAATAATAACTAAAATCTTTTTTTTAAAATAATAACTAGAACCGTTATTTATTTTATTTTATTATTGTTCAATTCAAATTTCATTATCATATTGTATCTGCTCCTCTCATGTAACCTCGCGAACTTAACAATCGCTCTTTAAATTATGCCTTTAAATTTCTGCTTGCATGGTTTAAATTATGACATTATCTCTCTGTTTGCATGATTCAATTATCTCACGCGTTTACCATTATTTCTGTCACATTGCACACATCCGAAGGTTAGGTTTAACTGTTTGGCCGCCGCGCCAATAGTCCGTAAAACTTCACACATTCAATTTCAAATCCTCAAAACTACAAACTACAAACCCTAATTTTCACAAATGCCTCGCCGCGGGCAAAATTACAATTTTACCCTTAGCATTAGGTCAAAGAGCCGCCGCGCTCATTTTAGGGTTTCCCGTCGTGGAATCCCTAATTTAACCCTAATTACAACTTAACATTTCAACGTAGAGATTTGGAGTTTCTACACTCCACGTAAGCGTGTCCTTAAGATGCGTTTATTCCCCTTGAGACCTTGACCACAGTCAAGAAGTTTCTAACCTCCCTATTGAGGGGAACTACGATTACTCTGATTCCACTCCCGTAAGGATACGTAGGCACAAGATGCGATGTCTTGCCGAGTAAACTTAGAATTAACCCCCTTTATTATTTATTATTGCTTATTTATATTCTATTTATCTTTGCTATTTAATTATTTTGCTTATTATTTTGTAATTGTTTCTTGGATGTAAAGTTGTTTAATTATTTAATTATTATTATGGTTAGTAATTAGGGAGTGTAACAACATGTATGTAATATTAAAATAAATTTAGATCACTTTTAAATAAAGATAATTAAAATAAACACGTCACACACGTAAGTCGATTTTAATCGCCGTCTCACTTCCTAAGGATATCCCTCAAGTTGCCTACGAATAATGGTTAAGTGGGGTGTATAAAGCAAGTCCCTCAAATAGAAAAATCATCAAAGTCCCTTATGGTTGCCTTTACGAATCGAGTCCCTTTCGAAAAATGATGATGGTCCCTTATATGTGCTTATTACATCCCACAATGGCCTTCGAAGTCAAATTGTCCCTCACATGTCCCTTAACATCCAAAGTAAGGACTACCTACTCCATTATAGTAGGGATAGTCTTACTAAAGGAAAGAATGAAGAATAAGAAAGACCTTTAAACATTAGGGTAGGTTACTCCTAGGTGCTTGCTCACTTCAAAATTGTTTCGCACTTAAACAAATTTTCAACAAGTTTTCAAACAAGTTCTTAACACATCCTTACATGGATTATTTATTAACTATTCTGAAAATTTTCTATTCACACACTACAATTTCAAAACAATTCAAAAGTGAGCTTAAGTACCTAAGAGCCCATGGATAACCATGGATGAAAAGGATGCTAATACCTTCCCTTTTCATAACCTACCCCCCGGACCCAAAATATTCTCTAAGGTCTTTCCTGTTCTTTTATAACCTTTCCTTATGGATAAAATAAAAGTCGGTGGCGACTCTTGCTATCCGCAACATTGTTTAAAGTCAGTTCACCGGGTTACAGAACCGGCGACTCTGCTGGGGATCTATTTAAGAGGGGTACCCTTAGGAATTAAGATCACTTTAAATTGTTTGCCTTGTTTGCTTTATTATTATATTGTTGGGGTGCTCTTATGTGTGAAAGGTCCTAACCCGGATCTAGTGTACCTTAGGTAAATGGCAATAGACCAAGGAAACTGTACGACGTATATCGATACGGTTGATCTGGTGGTCATAGTTAGTGCGACTTCTTGGTTGGTGCTTATATTCCTTAAGTCAAGTTGAGGATAATATTGAGGCTGCCATATGTTGTCAATGCACTAACTGACTTTTAGAACCCTAGTTAACTCATCTTGGCCTTTAGAAAGTAGTGAGGTAACCGGCTTTGGTGCAGACTGAAGTTGGTTGACACTCGATGCTACGCTCATTGAGATCTTAAACTTGGAGGGTTTTGGTTGGCAAGTAAGTTGCCTTCTGATCAACCACCCTTGTGAAGGATCAATGATATTGAGATCCCTTAGAACCCGGTTACTTTTGTAGGACAGGATGAACCATCTAACTTCAGGGGAGGGTACTTGCCTTTGAACCTCATGCAAGCCTTTAAACCTAGGGCTATGGTGTGACTTGTTTGTGTGTGCCACATGTTTGTGATTGAGCATGACATCATGACATCATCATGCATCATAAGCATATCATTTTCCCTAACCATTTCAAGGACCAAAGGATTTATCTTTGTTCTTTGTTGCAGGTCATGGCTTCTGCTCGTAGAAACACCATCAGGATCAACTTTGTAGGGATACCTGCTAAGCTCAAGGAGTTGGTTTCCCTAGTGCCTGATCATTCCCAGTTCAACAAGAGACATGGTCACTTATTGGATCTAGTTACTTCAGGGTTCAGTGAAGACATGATGAGTGTGCTGTTTCAGTTCTTTGACCCTAAGCACCATTGCTTTACATTTCCTGATTATCAGCTGGTTCCAACCATGGAGGAGTTCTCTAAACTTCTGGGTATACCTGTTCTTGATCAAAAGCCATTCACAGGCTTAGAGAAGGAGCTTAAACCAGAAGTTATTGCTGCAGCTCTACACCTGAAGAAGTCTGACATTGTTCTAGAGACGAGAAGTGGAGTTAAAGGTATTCTTGCCAAGGTATTAGTGGATAAAGCTCAAATGTTCTTGAAAGCTATGAGCTACGATGCTGTTGAGGAGATCTTAGCCTTATTGATTTATGGCTTAGTGTTGTTCCCCAATCCTGATCAGTTCATAGACGTTCATGCCATCAACATATTCCTGAGTCACAATCCAGTGCCTACCTTACTTGGAGACATCCTACATTCTCTTCACACCCGTACTACAAGGGCAAGAGGAACTTTGATGTGCTGCATACCTTTACTTTCTAGGTGGTTTATTTCTCACCTTCCTCGCTCAGTAATGAAGAATGAGCAAGGGTTCAGATGGTCCAAGAGGATCATGTCACTTTCTCACTCAAACATCCATTGGTGCTCCAGATCTATGGAGAATGTCACCATCATTGACCGTTGTGGGGAGTTTCCTAATGTGCCACTTCTAGGCATAAGAGGAGGCATCACCTACAACCCATCTCTAGCTTTACGACAGTTTGGTTACGCCCGGAGCGATGGTCCACATGACATGTTGATTCAGGGCATTGTGTTTGATTACGACAACGATCTTCAGGGTTACCGTCAGAGATTCATCCGAGCTTGGGGAAAGGTAAACAGGATTGACAGCAAGACACTGGAGCCTAAGTACACTATTCCTATGGAGGCTTATCTCAGATGGGTACGATCTCGTGCTCAGACACTCATGATGCCATATCCTGCCGTCCTACCAGTTACCATGGAACCTGTTGCTGAAGGAGACACAGCTTATACCATCCTTCACCCAGACATGCCTACTGATATGGAAGACTTGCAGAGATCATGGATCCAACTGAAAGAGCAAAGGGATACTTTCGAGGCTCATTACAAAGCAAGCCAAGCAAGGATCCTAGAGCTAACAAAGCTACTTCATGAGGAACGAAACCTCAACTCATACCTCAACACAAAGAGGAAACGTCCATGGGAGACTTAAAACCCCATCTTTTGTACTTATTTCGTTTTCATTTTTTGTAAGCCTAAAAGGCAAAACAAGTTATTACTAATAAAAAGTTACTTTCTTGATTGTTTAAGCAAATTTAAATCCTGCGGTCCTTGAAAACATTGCATATGCATTCCCATATCATTGCATCACAGGTTTATAATTGTGCACAGGTTTCTCATCTTCTCGCTGTTTATTTCAGCAATGGCTCTTGAACAATCAGTTAAGGATCTCCAGGCACAGAATGCACAGTTCCAAGAGCTGATCCTGAACCTATCCAAGGGACAGGATGAATTGAAGACACTGCTGGCCAAGAAGACTAAGAAGGCTAGAAGGTCTGCTGGGTTGCTCAACATGGGAAGAAGGTTCAAAGGTCCTGTCAAGACCAAGGAACATGTTGAAGACTATGAATCTGAAGAATCTGAGCAGGAGAGAGGCAGTCTCCACAACACTATGGGGGACTCTGATTCTGAGGCTAACTACTACCATGAGCCTAACGAAGACAAATTCAAGATGCTGGTGGATAGAATGGATGCTATGGAATTACAGAAATCATCTGGGCTGGATTTTGAGGATTTGAGCTTGATATCTGGGGTGGTCATACCCATTGGGTTCAAAGTTCCTACATTTGTTGTCTATGATGGGGTCTCTTGTCCCAAATTGCATCTGAGGTCTTATGTCAGAAGAATGCAACCCCACACTGCTGATAAAAAGTTGTGGATCCATTTCTTTCAAGAGAGTTTATCTGGAGCTCAGCTAGAGTGGTATTATCAGTTGGAGAGTGTCAACATCAGAGATTGGAATGACCTTGCTGAAGCTTTCTACAAGCAGTATCAATACAATGCTGACTTAGCCCCCACTCGCATGCAGCTTCAAAGCATGTCTATGGGTGCCAAAGAAAGCTTTAAGGAGTATGCTCAGAAGTGGAGAGACTTAGCTGGAAGAGTTCAACCCCCTTTGACTGATAGGGAGTTGGTTGATATGTTCATGTGTACGCTGAATGGTCCGTTTTACAGTCATCTCATTGGAAGCTCATCATCTGGCTTCACTGAGTTGATCATGACAGGAGAGCGAGTAGAGAATGGTATCAAGAGTGGTAAGATCCAAGTGGGCACTTCTTCATCAGGTGTTGCAAAGAAGCCTCCCACTGGGAAGAGAGAATCTAATGATGTGTATGGTCAGCCTGATCGTAACAGAAGGCATCAGTCTGTTAGTGCAGTTCATATTTCAAATCCAACTCCTGCAACAACAGAGCAGCCTCAAGGCAACCAACAGAGGGCTAGAAGACAATTCACGAAGATCAACATGTCAATGGCTCAGGCATTGCAACACTTGTTGAAAGCTGAACTTATTACCCTGAGGGAGGCCCCTCAGAATCCCAATGTTACCTCTCCCAAGTACAATCCCAATGCACGATGTGCATATCATTCAAACTGTCCAGGACATGATACTAATAACTGCTGGGTCTTGAAGAACAAAATTCAGGATATGATTGATGCTGGAGAAATTGAGTTTGATCCACCAGGTACTCCAAATGTGATTACAGCTCCAATGCCAAATCACGAGAAGACTGTCAACGCCATTGATGAAGATATTGATGAAGATCTGCATGTCTATTCAGTTATGGAGTTGAGCACACCGTTGTCTGTCACCAAAAAGAGGTTAGTACAAGCTGGGATCTTTCCAGGTTGTCATGAAGATTGTCTATATTGTACCTATAAGCCGGATAGTTGCTTCATTTTGAGAGATGGGATTCAACATCTCATGGATAAATATACTATAGTGTTTGAAAGAAGACCAGCATCTGTAGAAAGTATGGTGGATCATCTGACTCAGGGTAAGAAGATTGAAGAGGTTGACATGGTTGACAAAGTACCACTAAGAATCACTTCAAAGGGTCCCATTAAAATCACTCATCAGGGCCCAATCAAGATTACTGCTGAAGGTCCTGTGAAAGTTGTTGCTGAAGCCAGAGTAGCTCCTCTGATCATTACCACTCCTGGTCCTATTCCTTATACATCTGACAAAGCTGTGCCTTGGCACTACGGGTCTGATGTTTACATCCATGGTGTCAAGCAGGAGCCTTTACCTGATATGCCTGTTGACATTGATAATATTGCTGGATCTAGCAAGATCACTCGTAGTGGAAGAGTCTTCTCTCCTCCAGTTGCTTCTAAGAGTGCAGTTACTCCTGCTGTTACTTCCACCACTGATGCTCGGGGCAAGGGTCCTGTTATTGAGCCTGTATCTACTGATGTGCCAGCTGCTGATGACCTCTCTAAGCAGATGGAGGAAGTATTGAAAATCATTCGCAAGAGTGATTATGATATTGTTGATCAGCTGGGGCATACTCCCTCAAAGATTTCTATGCTCTCCCTGTTATTATGTTCTGAGGCTCATGCCAAGTCATTGATCAAGTTTCTAAAGATGGCTCATGTACCCAGTGCAATTTCTGTGGACCAGTTTGAGAATTGTGTTGCTCACCTGACCTATGACAACGGGTTAGGATTTTCTGATGTTGACTTGACCCCTGCCAAGAGGGATCATAACAGGGCCTTGCATATTTCAATTGAATGCAGGGGCACTACCCTGTCTCATGTGCTGATAGACAATGGTTCCTCTCTGAATGTGTTGCCTAAGGAAGTCCTGAACAAGCTGAGTCCTGAAGATACGGTATTGAAGCCCAGTAATATTGTGGTAAAGGCTTTTGATGGTTCTAGAAGAGTAGTGCATGGGGAAATTGATCTTCCAATCAAGGTTGGCTCTCAGGTGTTTACTGCTACATTCTATGTGATGGATATTCGTCCTTCGTACTCATGTCTGCTTGGTCGTCCCTGGATCCATGGGGCAGGTGCTGTGACCTCCACATTACATCAAAAGTTGAGATATCCGGTGAATGGAAAAGTTGTTACTGTCTTTGGAGAGGAAGAATACTTTGTCAGCCATGTAAACACTTTCAAGTATCTGGAAGTAGAAGGTGAATACATTGAAACTCCATGTCAGTCATTTGAAGTGGTTCCCTGGGCTGTTAAGGATTGTGTGACTCCTCCTGCTGTGAAGAAGGTTCCTGTGGTCATCAGAAACCCTCCAACAATGGCAATGGCCTCCCTCAATGATGCAAAAGCTGTGGTGGAAGAAGAGTCCCAGAAGGCTGTTCGTCGTGCTCGTGCTGTTCGTATCACCAATCAAGGGGTTATCAATGCTGTGGGAGATCAAGATGAAGACTACAACTTGGAGGCATGGATTTTTCCTACTGTGGGTGCTGGACTCAATAATTGGAAAGCTGAAGATGTTATCCCTATCTCCTTTAGTCAGGAGTAAATACTATTACTGTGTTATGTTTTTAAATTTGTAATGTGCCTTACCCGGGGCACAATGGTGTGCTTGTTACGGGTTGTCATTTCATTTGCATACTTCATTCAATAAAATCAGTGGACGTTTCGTTTTCGTAAATATTGTGTTCCTTGTCTTTCTTTTTCTTTTATTTTTACTTTATCAGCTATGTGTTCTTACACACACCCACGTCACTAAAATGCAGATCCTCATCCACTCTGGATCCAGTTGATAACAGTTCTACTATTGCCAATTACAATTTCGAGAATCCGATCTATCAAACTGAAGACGGAAACGAGGACGATTGTGAAATACCTGTAGGGCTTGCTAGGTTGTTACAACAAGAAGAGAAAGCTATACAGCCACATGAAGAGCCAGTCGAAGTTGTGAATCTGGGAACTGAAGAAAACAGAAAAGAGGTCCAGATAGGGGCTGATTTAGAGGACAGTGTCAAGAGCAGGTTGATTCAGATGCTACGTGACTATGTGGAGATCTTTGCTTGGTCTTATGAAGATATGCCAGGGTTGGATACAGACATTGTGGTTCACCGTTTGCCAGTGAAAGAAGATTGTCGTCCAAAGAAGCAGAAGGTTCGTCGTATGCGTCCTGAAATGTCAGAAAAGATCAAAGCAGAGGTAATGAAACAGTTCAATGCAGGGTTCTTGGCCGTAACTTCTTATCCTCAGTGGGTTGCAAATGTGGTACCAGTTCCTAAGAAAGATGGTAAGGTACGTATGTGTGTAGACTACAGAGATCTGAACAAGGCTAGCCCTAAAGATGACTTTCCACTTCCTCATATTGATATTCTGGTAGACAACACTGCTCAGCATAAGGTATTCTCTTTTATGGATGGTTTCTCTGGTTACAATCAAATCAAGATGGCACCTGAAGATATGGAGAAGACTACATTTGTGACACAGTGGGGCACCTTTTGCTATAAGGTAATGCCATTTGGTTTGAAGAATGCAGGGGCAACATATCAGCGTGCTATGGTGGCTTTGTTTCATGATATGATTCATCATGAGATAGAGGTATATGTGGATGATATGATAGCCAGGTCTCAGAATGAAGAACAACATCTTGATCATCTGCACAAGTTGTTTGAGAGGTTGAAGAAATACAGGTTGAGATTAAATCCAAACAAGTGTACTTTTGGAGTTAGATCTGGAAAGCTCCTGGGTTTCATTGTCAGTGGAAAAGGTATTGAAGTGGATCCTGCAAAAGTGAAAAACTATCTTGAGGCTCAGGAGTTCCCTGAAGGGGCATCTGTCAAAGATAGGAAGTTCCTGAGAAGGTTTTCTGCTAAGTTCTTTCTGAGTAATGGCATTCTGTATAAGCGTAATCATGATTCAACTATGCTTCGTTGTGTGGATAAGAAGGAAGCTACAGAAATTATGGAAGAGATGCATGATGGGACCTTTGGCACTCATTCTAGTGGTCATACCATGGCAAAGAAGATTTTGAGAGCAGGTTACTATTGGTCTACCATGGAAGCTGATTGCTATCAACACTCCAGAACATGTCACAAATGTCAAATATATGCTGATAAAGTACATGTACCTCCATCTCCATTGAATGTGTTGACTGCTCCTTGGCCCTTTGCCATGTGGGGCATTGATATGATTGGTGAGATCAAGCCTACTGCTTCTAATGGGCATCGTTTCATCCTGGTTGCTATTGATTACTTCACGAAGTGGGTAGAGGCGGCTTCATTTGCATCTGTGACTAAGAATGTTGTGGCTCGGTTCATTAAGAATAATCTCATATGTAGGTATGGTATCCCTGAAAGGATTATCACTGACAATGGCTCTAATCTGAACAACACTATGATTACTGATCTCTGTACGCAGTTCAAGATTAAGCATCACAACTCTTCTCCGTATCGTCCAAAGATGAATGGGGCAGTTGAAGCTGCTAATAAGAACATTAAGAAGATTGTACAGAAGATGACTGTTACTTACAAGGATTGGCACGAGATGTTACCATTTGCTCTGCATGGTTATCGTACTACAATACGTACTTCAACAGGGGCAACCCCATTCTCCTTAGTCTATGGTATGGAAGCAGTTCTGCCTATTGAAGTTCAGATCCCCTCCTTGAGAATTATGAAGGATGCAGGCTTGGATGAAGATGAGTGGATTCAGACTCGACTTGACCAGATAAATTTGATTGATGAGAAAAGGTTAGCAGCAGTTTGTCATGGCCAGATGTACCAGAAACGGATGATCAAAGCTTTTAACAAGAAGGTTAAGCCAAAGGTATATCAGGCTGGTGACTTGGTAATCAAGCGTATCATATTACCACAGGGTGATCCTAGGGGCAAGTGGACTCCAACATATGAGGGACCATTTGTAGTCAAGACAGTGTTCTCAGGAGGTGCCATGATACTGACTACAATGGATGGTGAAGACTTCCCACAACCTGTAAACGCAGACATAGTTAAAAAATACTACGCATAAAAAGAGACCCGCTAGGTTGACAGGCCTAGGCAAAAATAAGGGCATCCCGGCAAACCAAAAGGGTTTGGGCAAAAATTAGGGATATATATATAAAAAGATGTACACCCGGCAAGTCGAAAACCTGAAAAGGCGGCTTGGGCAAAAAAGGGTATCCCGGTGGATTGAAAACCTGAAAGGGCAATCCAGGCAAAAGTTAGGGATTAAAGCGTATGACTATGTCTCGTTTGGATCACTCATGAAACTGCAACCAGTTGTACTACTTACTCAAGCTCAAACAGATAAAGCTCAATCTAATCGTTTCCGTCTCAACAGCAAGAAGATGAGATACTTGAGTGGCAATAGTAGAATTGAAACTCAATAGGATTATTTCCCACATAGCTGATTCTTTTTGTAAAGCTTCATGACAAAATTCTCTTACTAGGGTTTATGTCTCCTTGTACAAACTTACCCGTGTATGGGTCACTTTTGATATAAATAAATTCCATCTTTTGAATCCAGATTCACTTTTACCCTATTTACATAAGCGAAACGTCCATTGGTTGTGTTTGAATGTATGTATGCCTTTGAATATGATTGATGTTTACCAGAAACGCATGTATGCTTTTAATATGATTGATGTTTACCAGAAATGCATGAAAATGCAGTAATAGTATTTACTAAGGACGAACGAGGGAAGGATTTCAACGAAGCTTCGCCGGTTCATCTTTACAAGACAGTTACAAACCATCAGTAGGACTAATCCATTTTCACAAAGGCTAATCTCCCCTGGAATTTATATCCATCTCTTTTATCCTCATACGGATATACGGGAAATTACTTTCCAATAAGGGCACGATGAACGAAGACGGGATGTTATACTTATCCTACTATCAAACGAAAACGAAGGTTATCTATACCCTACTATCCCCAACAACGGGAGGTTATCTATACCTTGTTATCCCCAACAACGGGAGGTTATCTATACCTTGTTATCCCCAGCAGACGGAGGGTTATATATTCTTCAACAACGAATCGGGATTTATTTTCCTTGGCCAGCAGTTGTTATACAAGGATATCCAGACACTTCCAGCAGTGTCATAGCATACATACATCATTTACACCATACCATAACATATATGTCTATAGTACATTACCTAAGTGCATCATGTCATACATGCATACATAAAGCATAAACTAATGTTGTTATACAGAATGCTACCTTGTTTTCAGGTTAATTATCCAACAAACAATCTTATGATCTTTGGGACTGCTTTATTGTAACCTCAGGGTTACTTTATCCTCCTGATGAGCTTCTTATTACTTTGGGACTGCTTTATTGTAACCTCAGGGTTATTTTATCCTCCTGATAGCCTCTCATGACTTCAAGACTGCTTTAGAGCTACTGATTGCTCTATCCTCCTGAAATCATCCTATTACTTCAAGACTGCTTTAGAGCTATTCATTGCTCTATCCTCATGAGGTCATATTACTACTTCAAGACTGCTTTAGAGCTATTCATTGCTCTATCCTCCTGAAGCCATCTAATTATTTCAAGACTGCTTTAGAGTTATCCATTGCTCTATCCTCCTGAAATTACATTATTATTTCAAGACTGCTTTAGAGCTATCCATTGCTCTATCCTCCTGAAATCATTACTTCAAGACTGCTTTAGAGCTATTGATTGCTCTATCCTCCTGAAGACATATCACAAGACTGCTTTAGAGCTGTTGATTGCTCTATCCTACTGAAGCCATTCTATTACTTCAAGACTGCTTTAGAGCTATTGATTGCTCTATCCTCCTGAAGCCATTATTACTTCAAGACTGCTTTAGAGCTATTGATTGCTCTATCCTCCTGAGGTCAAATTTATCACTTCAAGACTGCTTTAGGGTTATCATTATTGATTGCTCTATCCTCATGAAGACATGCTGTTACATCAGTATTACTCCAGACTCCTGACAGTTCTCATTATACTACTGAAGAACTTTCCCCTAGTGGCATCTTTAAGCCCACTCAATCATGTTCAACCAACCATCAATATCACTCCATGCACTGGTGAGTGCAAATTTTTGGGCTTTTGTGTTCAATCCCCTTCAACCTTCCAGGTTACGACTGGCAAATATACCAATCTAACCCCTCAGGTTTCAGAAAATTGAACAGGGGCAGCTGTTGCACCCCAAAATTTGCCCTCACAATACAAGACTTTGTGTTCCAAGAAGATTCACAAGGTTCACAAAATTCACAATTGGTCAGAAGAGTTGACAATTCCCTCAGACAATGCACCTCCTAAGCAGTGCATCCAAAACTAGGGTTTTGACTTTAATCAGGCTAAATGGACTTCCAAGACTTCAAGTGAGCTTCATAACATCTTATATGTGTATAAGAACCCCCATGTCAAGTTTCAAGACTTTTCTCAAAAGTTTGCTCAGTCAGATGATCAGATAAGTCAAAAGCAGTCAATGCAGTTAAAAGGTCAAACTGAGGTCAACTGTGGTCAAACCAAAGTCAAACTTCATGATTTTTTTTTTGCCAACATCAAAGAGAGGTTGGTCGTCTGACTTTTTGCAGGTAAATATCATATGGCATGCATTTTTTTCTAAAAAGTAAAAATGGCACAATTGGCAGGAGGACATGTGTAAGGAGTTATGAGTGTGAGAGGTTGAGAGTTCGAATCTCACCTTTGTCATTTTTTTTGTTTTTTATTATTTTTACTCTAAATTTTTCTATCTTTCATTAAAAAAATAACAAAAATAGTTTTTTATTATTATTTAATTATTATTTTCGTATTTTAATTAAATCATTTTTTAAAATATTATTTTTTTCACTTTTTTCTAAATTATTCATAAAAATATCCAAAAAATCATAAAATAAAAAATATTGAAAATTTTTTTTTCTTTTTATAATATTTTAGGAATCAATAGGATTATTAGTTTTTATTTTAAGTTTATTTTAATTATTTTAAATTATTTAAATTTTATTTTTTCTTTTCTTAACTAATTATTTAGTTTGGGCTTTAAAATGGGCTTTAGGGACATTATTGACAATTTGGTGTTAACCCTAATTTGTTCCCTATATATACATGTGTTGCCTTGTTGGAAAAAAGGGGGGAGAATGAAAAAAACCTAAGAGGAGTGAGTGCCGTTTGCCGTTATTTAGTTTTCTTCTTCATCCATTACTATTGTTTCTTTTTCTTCATCGTTTACCGTTATTTCTTTTCCTTCATCTATTACTGTTGTTTCTTTTTCTTCATCTTTTACCGTTATTTCTTTTTCTTCATCTATTACCGTTATTTCTTTTTCTTTATCTATTACTGTTACGTTTATATATATATAATTTTTAAATTGTTAGAGTTTATATATATAAGATTTTTGATCGAATTATGTCGATACGATGTTTGCACATTTGTGTGCATGACGCGTGACATTTGTGTTAGTTCGATCTGGTTGCGATGATCGCATTTTTGTGTGAGCAATAATACTATTTTTTGCTTAATTTCTTTTTCTTTGCGATAAATTTTGTTTCGTCCGATTTAGATCTGGTTGCGAGGAGCGCATTTCTGCGTTAGCAACATTGTTGGGTTATTTGGCACATTTAAAATTCATTATTGCTTTATTATTATTATTATTATTATTATTATTATTATTATTATTATTATTATTATTATCATTATTTATTATTATTATCATTATTATCATTATTATTACCACTATTATTATTATTGTTATCATTAATTTATTAAAATTTGTTATAATATAAAAATCTGTTTTTTAAAATAAATAACATTAACATCTTTTCCAAATTAATATGAAAACCTATTATTTTTAAGAAAAACTTTTTTTTAGATAAATTTAAAATAATAACTAAAATCTTTTTTTTAAAATAATAACTAGAACCGTTATTTATTTTATTTTATTATTGTTCAATTCAAATTTCATTATCATATTGTATCTGCTCCTCTCATGTAACCTCGCGAACTTAACAATCGCTCTTTAAATTATGCCTTTAAATTTCTGCTTGCATGGTTTAAATTATGACATTATCTCTCTGTTTGCATGATTCAATTATCTCACGCGTTTACCATTATTTCTGTCACATTGCACACATCCGAAGGTTAGGTTTAACTGTTTGGCCGTCGCGCCAATAGTCCGTAAAACTTCACACATTCAATTTCAAATCCTCAAAACTACAAACTACAAACCCTAATTTTCACAAATGCCTCGCCGCGGGCAAAATTACAATTTTACCCTTAGCATTAGGTCAAAGAGCCGCCGCGCTCATTTTAGGGTTTCCCGTCGTGGAATCCCTAATTTAACCCTAATTACAACTTAACATTTCAACGTAGAGATTTGGAGTTTCTACACTCCACGTAAGCGTGTCCTTAAGATGCGTTTATTCCCCTTGAGACCTTGACCACAGTCAAGAAGTTTCTAACCTCCCTATTGAGGGGAACTACGATTACTCTGATTCCACTCCCGTAAGGATACGTAGGCACAAGATGCGATGTCTTGCCGAGTAAACTTAGAATTAACCCCCTTTATTATTTATTATTGCTTATTTATATTCTATTTATCTTTGCTATTTAATTATTTTGCTTATTATTTTGTAATTGTTTCTTGGATGTAAAGTTGTTTAATTATTTAATTATTATTATGGTTAGTAATTAGGGAGTGTAACAACATGTATGTAATATTAAAATAAATTTAGATCACTTTTAAATAAAGATAATTAAAATAAACACGTCACACACGTAAGTCGATTTTAATCGCCGTCTCACTTCCTAAGGATATCCCTCAAGTTGCCTACGAATAATGGTTAAGTGGGGTGTATAAAGCAAGTCCCTCAAATAGAAAAATCATCAAAGTCCCTTATGGTTGCCTTTACGAATCGAGTCCCTTTCGAAAAATGATGATGGTCCCTTATATGTGCTTATTACATCCCACAATGGCCTTCGAAGTCAAATTGTCCCTCACATGTCCCTTAACATCCAAAGTAAGGACTACCTACTCCATTATAGTAGGGATAGTCTTACTAAAGGAAAGAATGAAGAATAAGAAAGACCTTTAAACATTAGGGTAGGTTACTCCTAGGTGCTTGCTCACTTCAAAATTGTTTCGCACTTAAACAAATTTTCAACAAGTTTTCAAACAAGTTCTTAACACATCCTTACATGGATTATTTATTAACTATTCTGAAAATTTTCTATTCACACACTACAATTTCAAAACAATTCAAAAGTGAGCTTAAGTACCTAAGAGCCCATGGATAACCATGGATGAAAAGGATGCTAATACCTTCCCTTTTCATAACCTACCCCCCGGACCCAAAATATTCTCTAAGGTCTTTCCTGTTCTTTTATAACCTTTCCTTATGGATAAAATAAAAGTCGGTGGCGACTCTTGCTATCCGCAACATTGTTTAAAGTCAGTTCACCGGGTTACAGAACCGGCGACTCTGCTGGGGATCTATTTAAGAGGGGTACCCTTAGGAATTAAGATCACTTTAAATTGTTTGCCTTGTTTGCTTTATTATTATATTGTTGGGGTGCTCTTATGTGTGAAAGGTCCTAACCCGGATCTAGTGTACCTTAGGTAAATGGCAATAGACCAAGGAAACTGTACGACGTATATCGATACGGTTGATCTGGTGGTCATAGTTAGTGCGACTTCTTGGTTGGTGCTTATATTCCTTAAGTCAAGTTGAGGATAATATTGAGGCTGCCATATGTTGTCAATGCACTAACTGACTTTTAGAACCCTAGTTAACTCATCTTGGCCTTTAGAAAGTAGTGAGGTAACCGGCTTTGGTGCAGACTGAAGTTGGTTGACACTCGATGCTACGCTCATTGAGATCTTAAACTTGGAGGGTTTTGGTTGGCAAGTAAGTTGCCTTCTGATCAACCACCCTTGTGAAGGATCAATGATATTGAGATCCCTTAGAACCCGGTTACTTTTGTAGGACAGGATGAACCATCTAACTTCAGGGGAGGGTACTTGCCTTTGAACCTCATGCAAGCCTTTAAACCTAGGGCTATGGTGTGACTTGTTTGTGTGTGCCACATGTTTGTGATTGAGCATGACATCATGACATCATCATGCATCATAAGCATATCATTTTCCCTAACCATTTCAAGGACCAAAGGATTTATCTTTGTTCTTTGTTGCAGGTCATGGCTTCTGCTCGTAGAAACACCATCAGGATCAACTTTGTAGGGATACCTGCTAAGCTCAAGGAGTTGGTTTCCCTAGTGCCTGATCATTCCCAGTTCAACAAGAGACATGGTCACTTATTGGATCTAGTTACTTCAGGGTTCAGTGAAGACATGATGAGTGTGCTGTTTCAGTTCTTTGACCCTAAGCACCATTGCTTTACATTTCCTGATTATCAGCTGGTTCCAACCATGGAGGAGTTCTCTAAACTTCTGGGTATACCTGTTCTTGATCAAAAGCCATTCACAGGCTTAGAGAAGGAGCTTAAACCAGAAGTTATTGCTGCAGCTCTACACCTGAAGAAGTCTGACATTGTTCTAGAGACGAGAAGTGGAGTTAAAGGTATTCTTGCCAAGGTATTAGTGGATAAAGCTCAAATGTTCTTGAAAGCTATGAGCTACGATGCTGTTGAGGAGATCTTAGCCTTATTGATTTATGGCTTAGTGTTGTTCCCCAATCCTGATCAGTTCATAGACGTTCATGCCATCAACATATTCCTGAGTCACAATCCAGTGCCTACCTTACTTGGAGACATCCTACATTCTCTTCACACCCGTACTACAAGGGCAAGAGGAACTTTGATGTGCTGCATACCTTTACTTTCTAGGTGGTTTATTTCTCACCTTCCTCGCTCAGTAATGAAGAATGAGCAAGGGTTCAGATGGTCCAAGAGGATCATGTCACTTTCTCACTCAGACATCCATTGGTGCTCCAGATCTATGGAGAATGTCACCATCATTGACCGTTGTGGGGAGTTTCCTAATGTGCCACTTCTAGGCATAAGAGGAGGCATCACCTACAACCCATCTCTAGCTTTACGACAGTTTGGTTACGCCCGGAGCGATGGTCCACATGACATGTTGATTCAGGGCATTGTGTTTGATTACGACAACGATCTTCAGGGTTACCGTCAGAGATTCATCCGAGCTTGGGGAAAGGTAAACAGGATTGACAGCAAGACACTGGAGCCTAAGTACACTATTCCTATGGAGGCTTATCTCAGATGGGTACGATCTCGTGCTCAGACACTCATGATGCCATATCCTGCCGTCCTACCAGTTACCATGGAACCTGTTGCTGAAGGAGACACAGCTTATACCATCCTTCACCCAGACATGCCTACTGATATGGAAGACTTGCAGAGATCATGGATCCAACTGAAAGAGCAAAGGGATACTTTCGAGGCTCATTACAAAGCAAGCCAAGCAAGGATCCTAGAGCTAACAAAGCTACTTCATGAGGAACGAAACCTCAACTCATACCTCAACACAAAGAGGAAACGTCCATGGGAGACTTAAAACCCCATCTTTTGTACTTATTTCGTTTTCATTTTTTGTAAGCCTAAAAGGCAAAACAAGTTATTACTAATAAAAAGTTACTTTCTTGATTGTTTAAGCAAATTTAAATCCTGCGGTCCTTGAAAACATTGCATATGCATTCCCATATCATTGCATCACAGGTTTATAATTGTGCACAGGTTTCTCATCTTCTCGCTGTTTATTTCAGCAATGGCTCTTGAACAATCAGTTAAGGATCTCCAAGCACAGAATGCACAGTTCCAAGAGCTGATCCTGAACCTATCCAAGGGACAGGATGAATTGAAGACACTGCTGGCCAAGAAGACTAAGAAGGCTAGAAGGTCTGCTGGGTTGCTCAACATGGGAAGAAGGTTCAAAGGTCCTGTCAAGACCAAGGAACATGTTGAAGACTATGAATCTGAAGAATCTGAGCAGGAGAGAGGCAGTCTCCACAACACTATGGGGGACTCTGATTCTGAGGCTAACTACTACCATGAGCCTAACGAAGACAAATTCAAGATGCTGGTGGATAGAATGGATGCTATGGAATTACAGAAATCATCTGGGCTGGATTTTGAGGATTTGAGCTTGATATCTGGGGTGGTCATACCCATTGGGTTCAAAGTTCCTACATTTGTTGTCTATGATGGGGTCTCTTGTCCCAAATTGCATCTGAGGTCTTATGTCAGAAGAATGCAACCCCACACTGCTGATAAAAAGTTGTGGATCCATTTCTTTCAAGAGAGTTTATCTGGAGCTCAGCTAGAGTGGTATTATCAGTTGGAGAGTGTCAACATCAGAGATTGGAATGACCTTGCTGAAGCTTTCTACAAGCAGTATCAATACAATGCTGACTTAGCCCCCACTCGCATGCAGCTTCAAAGCATGTCTATGGGTGCCAAAGAAAGCTTTAAGGAGTATGCTCAGAAGTGGAGAGACTTAGCTGGAAGAGTTCAACCCCCTTTGACTGATAGGGAGTTGGTTGATATGTTCATGTGTACGCTGAATGGTCCGTTTTACAGTCATCTCATTGGAAGCTCATCATCTGGCTTCACTGAGTTGATCATGACAGGAGAGCGAGTAGAGAATGGTATCAAGAGTGGTAAGATCCAAGTGGGCACTTCTTCATCAGGTGTTGCAAAGAAGCCTCCCACTGGGAAGAAAGAATCTAATGATGTGTATGGTCAGCCTGATCGTAACAGAAGGCATCAGTCTGTTAGTGCAGTTCATATTTCAAATCCAACTCCTGCAACAACAGAGCAGCCTCAAGGCAACCAACAGAGGGCTAGAAGACAATTCACGAAGATCAACATGTCAATGGCTCAGGAATTGCAACACTTGTTGAAAGCTGAACTTATTACCCTGAGGGAGGCCCCTCAGAATCCCAATGTTACCTCTCCCAAGTACAATCCCAATGCACGATGTGCATATCATTCAAACTGTCCAGGACATGATACTAATAACTGCTGGGTCTTGAAGAACAAAATTCAGGATATGATTGATGCTGGAGAAATTGAGTTTGATCCACCAGGTACTCCAAATGTGATTACAGCTCCAATGCCAAATCACGAGAAGACTGTCAACGCCATTGATGAAGATATTGATGAAGATCTGCATGTCTATTCAGTTATGGAGTTGAGCACACCGTTGTCTGTCACCAAAAAGAGGTTAGTACAAGCTGGGATCTTTCCAGGTTGTCATGAAGATTGT
This sequence comes from Lathyrus sativus, assembly GCA_963859935.3. Lineage (NCBI taxonomy): Eukaryota > Viridiplantae > Streptophyta > Magnoliopsida > Fabales > Fabaceae > Lathyrus > Lathyrus sativus. The sequence goes on along the minus strand of OZ012741.1, from coordinate 400,428,235 downwards.
CTATATTGTACCTATAAGCCGGATAGTTGCTTCATTTTGAGAGATGGGATTCAACATCTCATGGATAAATATACTATAGTGTTTGAAAGAAGACCAACATCTGTAGAAAGTATGGTGGATCATCTGACTCAGGGTAAGAAGATTGAAGAGGTTGACATGGTTGACAAAGTACCACTAAGAATCACTTCAAAGGGTCCCATTAAAATCACTCATCAGGGCCCAATCAAGATTACTGCTGAAGGTCCTGTGAAAGTTGTTGCTGAAGCCAGAGTAGCTCCTCTGATCATTACCACTCCTGGTCCTATTCCTTATACATCTGACAAAGCTGTGCCTTGGCACTACGGGTCTGATGTTTACATCCATGGTGTCAAGCAGGAGCCTTTACCTGATATGCCTGTTGACATTGATAATATTGCTGGATCTAGCAAGATCACTCATAGTGGAAGAGTCTTCTCTCCTCCAGTTGCTTCTAAGAGTGCAGTTACTCCTGCTGTTACTTCCACCACTGATGCTCGGGGCAAGGGTCCTGTTATTAAGCCTGTATCTACTGATGTGCCAGCTGCTGATGACCTCTCTAAGCAGATGGAGGAAGTATTGAAAATCATTCGCAAGAGTGATTATGATATTGTTGATCAGCTGGGGCATACTCCCTCAAAGATTTCTACGCTCTCCCTGTTATTATGTTCTGAGGCTCATGCCAAGTCATTGATCAAGTTTCTAAAGATGGCTCATGTACCCAGTGCAATTTCTGTGGACCAGTTTGAGAATTGTGTTGCTCACCTGACCTATGACAACGGGTTAGGATTTTCTGATGCTGACTTGACCCCTGCCAAGAGGGATCATAACAGGGCCTTGCATATTTCAATTGAATGCAGGGGCACTACCCTGTCTCATGTGCTGATAGACAATGGTTCCTCTCTGAATGTGTTGCCTAAGGAAGTCCTGAACAAGCTGAGTCCTGAAGATACGGTATTGAAGCCCAGTAATATTGTGGTAAAGGCTTTTGATGGTTCTAGAAGAGTAGTGCATGGGGAAATTGATCTTCCAATCAAGGTTGGCTCTCAGGTGTTTACTGCTACATTCTATGTGATGGATATTCGTCCTTCGTACTCATGTCTGCTTGGTCGTCCCTGGATCCATGGGGCAGGTGCTGTGACCTCCACATTACATCAAAAGTTGAGATATCCGGTGAATGGAAAAGTTGTTACTGTCTTTGGAGAGGAAGAATACTTTGTCAGCCATGTAAACACTTTCAAGTATCTGGAAGTAGAAGGTGAATACATTGAAACTCCATGTCAGTCATTTGAAGTGGTTCCCTGGGCTGTTAAGGATTGTGTGACTCCTCCTGCTGTGAAGAAGGTTCCTGTGGTCATCAGAAACCCTCCAACAATGGCAATGGCCTCCCTCAATGATGCAAAAGCTGTGGTGGAAGAAGAGTCCCAGAAGGCTGTTCGTCGTGCTCGTGCTGTTCGTATCACCAATCAAGGGGTTATCAATGCTGTGGGAGATCAAGATGAAGACTACAACTTGGAGGCATGGATTTTTCCTACTGTGGGTGCTGGACTCAATAATTGGAAAGCTGAAGATGTTATCCCTATCTCCTTTAGTCAGGAGTAAATACTATTACTGTGTTATGTTTTTAAATTTGTAATGTGCCTTACCCGGGGCACAATGGTGTGCTTGTTACGGGTTGTCATTTCATTTGCATACTTCATTCAATAAAATCAGTGGACGTTTCGTTTTCGTAAATATTGTGTTCCTTGTCTTTCTTTTTCTTTTATTTTTACTTTATCAGCTATGTGTTCTTACACACACCCACGTCACTAAAATGCAGATCCTCATCCACTCTGGATCCAGTTGATAACAGTTCTACTATTGCCAATTACAATTTCGAGAATCCGATCTATCAAACTGAAGACGGAAACGAGGACGATTGTGAAATACCTGTAGGGCTTGCTAGGTTGTTACAACAAGAAGAGAAAGCTATACAGCCACATGAAGAGCCAGTCGAAGTTGTGAATCTGGGAACTGAAGAAAACAGAAAAGAGGTCCAGATAGGGGCTGATTTAGAGGACAGTGTCAAGAGCAGGTTGATTCAGATGCTACGTGACTATGTGGAGATCTTTGCTTGGTCTTATGAAGATATGCCAGGGTTGGATACAGACATTGTGGTTCACCGTTTGCCAGTGAAAGAAGATTGTCGTCCAAAGAAGCAGAAGGTTCGTCGTATGCGTCCTGAAATGTCAGAAAAGATCAAAGCAGAGGTAATGAAACAGTTCAATGCAGGGTTCTTGGCCGTAACTTCTTATCCTCAGTGGGTTGCAAATGTGGTACCAGTTCCTAAGAAAGATGGTAAGGTACGTATGTGTGTAGACTACAGAGATCTGAACAAGGCTAGCCCTAAAGATGACTTTCCACTTCCTCATATTGATATTCTGGTAGACAACACTGCTCAGCATAAGGTATTCTCTTTTATGGATGGTTTCTCTGGTTACAATCAAATCAAGATGGCACCTGAAGATATGGAGAAGACTACATTTGTGACACAGTGGGGCACCTTTTGCTATAAGGTAATGCCATTTGGTTTGAAGAATGCAGGGGCAACATATCAGCGTGCTATGGTGGCTTTGTTTCATGATATGATTCATCATGAGATAGAGGTATATGTGGATGATATGATAGCCAGGTCTCAGAATGAAGAACAACATCTTGATCATCTGCACAAGTTGTTTGAGAGGTTGAAGAAATACAGGTTGAGATTAAATCCAAACAAGTGTACTTTTGGAGTTAGATCTGGAAAGCTCCTGGGTTTCATTGTCAGTGGAAAAGGTATTGAAGTGGATCCTGCAAAAGTGAAAAACTATCTTGAGGCTCAGGAGTTCCCTGAAGGGGCATCTGTCAAAGATAGGAAGTTCCTGAGAAGGTTTTCTGCTAAGTTCTTTCTGAGTAATGGCATTCTGTATAAGCGTAATCATGATTCAACTATGCTTCGTTGTGTGGATAAGAAGGAAGCTACAGAAATTATGGAAGAGATGCATGATGGGACCTTTGGCACTCATTCTAGTGGTCATACCATGGCAAAGAAGATTTTGAGAGCAGGTTACTATTGGTCTACCATGGAAGCTGATTGCTATCAACACTCCAGAACATGTCACAAATGTCAAATCTATGCTGATAAAGTACATGTACCTCCATCTCCATTGAATGTGTTGACTGCTCCTTGGCCCTTTGCCATGTGGGGCATTGATATGATTGGTGAGATCAAGCCTACTGCTTCTAATGGGCATCGTTTCATCCTGGTTGCTATTGATTACTTCACGAAGTGGGTAAAGGCGGCTTCATTTGCATCTGTGACTAAGAATGTTGTGGCTCGGTTCATTAAGAATAATCTCATATGTAGGTATGGTATCCCTGAAAGGATTATCACTGACAATGGCTCTAATCTGAACAACACTATGATTACTGATCTCTGTACGCAGTTCAAGATTAAGCATCACAACTCTTCTCCGTATCGTCCAAAGATGAATGGGGCAGTTGAAGCTGCTAATAAGAACATTAAGAAGATTGTACAGAAGATGACTGTTACTTACAAGGATTGGCACGAGATGTTACCATTTGCTCTGCATGGTTATCGTACTACAATACGTACTTCAATAGGGGCAACCCCATTCTCCTTAGTCTATGGTATGGAAGCAGTTCTGCCTATTGAAGTTCAGATCCCCTCCTTGAGAATTATGAAGGATGCAGGCTTGGATGAAGATGAGTGGATTCAGACTCGACTTGACCAGATAAATTTGATTGATGAGAAAAGGTTAGCAGCAGTTTGTCATGGCCAGATGTACCAGAAACGGATGATCAAAGCTTTTAACAAGAAGGTTAAGCCAAAGGTATATCAGGCTGGTGACTTGGTAATCAAGCGTATCATATTACCACAGGGTGATCCTAGGGGCAAGTGGACTCCAACATATGAGGGACCATTTGTAGTCAAGACAGTGTTCTCAGGAGGTGCCATGATACTGACTACAATGGATGGTGAAGACTTCCCACAACCTGTAAACGCAGACATAGTTAAAAAATACTACGCATAAAAAGAGACCCGCTAGGTTGACAGGCCTAGGCAAAAATAAGGGCATCCCGGCAAACCAAAAGGGTTTGGGCAAAAATTAGGGATATATATATAAAAAGATGTACACCCGGCAAGTCGAAAACCTGAAAAGGCGGCTTGGGCAAAAAAGGGTATCCCGGTGGATTGAAAACCTGAAAGGGCAATCCAGGCAAAAGTTAGGGATTAAAGCGTATGACTATGTCTCGTTTGGATCACTCATGAAACTGCAACCAGTTGTACTACTTACTCAAGCTCAAACAGATAAAGCTCAATCTAATCGTTTCCGTCTCAACAGCAAGAAGATGAGATACTTGAGTGGCAATAGTAGAATTGAAACTCAATAGGATTATTTCCCACATAGCTGATTCTTTTTGTAAAGCTTCATGACAAAATTCTCTTACTAGGGTTTATGTCTCCTTGTACAAACTTACCCGTGTATGGGTCACTTTTGATATAAATAAATTCCATCTTTTGAATCCAGATTCACTTTTACCCTATTTACATAAGCGAAACGTCCATTGGTTGTGTTTGAATGTATGTATGCCTTTGAATATGATTGATGTTTACCAGAAACGCATGTATGCTTTTAATATGATTGATGTTTACCAGAAATGCATGAAAATGCAGTAATAGTATTTACTAAGGACGAACGAGGGAAGGATTTCAACGAAGCTTCGCCGGTTCATCTTTACAAGACAGTTACAAACCATCAGTAGGACTAATCTATTTTCACAAAGGCTAATCTCCCCTGGAATTTATATCCATCTCTTTTATCCTCATACGGATATACGGGAAATTACTTTCCAATAAGGGCACGATGAACGAAGACGGGATGTTATACTTATCCTACTATCAAACGAAAACGAAGGTTATCTATACCCTACTATCCCCAACAACGGGAGGTTATCTATACCTTGTTATCCCCAACAACGGGAGGTTATCTATACCTTGTTATCCCCAGCAGACGGAGGGTTATATATTCTTCAACAACGAATCGGGATTTATTTTCCTTGGCCAGCAGTTGTTATACAAGGATATCCAGACACTTCCAGCAGTGTCATAGCATACATACATCATTTACATCATACCATAACATATATGTCTATAGTACATTACCTAAGTGCATCATGTCATACATGCATACATAAAGCATAAACTAATGTTGTTATACAGAATGCTACCTTGTTTTCAGGTTAATTATCCAACAAACAATCTTATGATCTTTGGGACTGCTTTATTGTAACCTCAGGGTTACTTTATCCTCCTGGTGAGCTTCTTATTACTTTGGGACTGCTTTATTGTAACCTCAGGGTTATTTTATCCTCCTGATAGCCTCTCATGACTTCAAGACTGCTTTAGAGCTACTGATTGCTCTATCCTCCTGAAATCATCCTATTACTTCAAGACTGCTTTAGAGCTATTCATTGCTCTATCCTCATGAGGTCATATTACTACTTCAAGACTGCTTTAGAGCTATTCATTGCTCTATCCTCCTGAAGCCATCTAATTATTTCAAGACTGCTTTAGAGTTATCCATTGCTCTATCCTCCTGAAATTACATTATTATTTCAAGACTGCTTTAGAGCTATCCATTGCTCTATCCTCCTGAAATCATTACTTCAAGACTGCTTTAGAGCTATTGATTGCTCTATCCTCCTGAAGACATATCACAAGACTGCTTTAGAGCTGTTGATTGCTCTATCCTACTGAAGCCATTCTATTACTTCAAGACTGCTTTAGAGCTATTGATTGCTCTATCCTCCTGAAGCCATTATTACTTCAAGACTGCTTTAGAGCTATTGATTGCTCTATCCTCCTGAGGTCAGATTTATCACTTCAAGACTGCTTTAGGGTTATCATTATTGATTGCTCTATCCTCATGAAGACATGCTGTTACATCAGTATTACTCCAGACTCCTGACAGTTCTCATTATACTACTGAAGAACTTTCCCCTAGTGGCATCTTTAAGCCCACTCAATCATGTTCAACCAACCATCAATATCACTCCATGCACTGGTGAGTGCAAATTTTTGGGCTTTTGTGTTCAATCCCCTTCAACCTTCCAGGTTACGACTGGCAAATATACCAATCTAACCCCTCAGGTTTCAGAAAATTGAACAGGGGCAGCTGTTGCACCCCAAAATTTGCCCTCACAATACAAGACTTTGTGTTCCAAGAAGATTCACAAGGTTCACAAAATTCACAATTGGTCAGAAGAGTTGACAATTCCCTCAGACAATGCACCTCCTAAGCAGTGCATCCAAAACTAGGGTTTTGACTTTAATCAGGCTAAATGGACTTCCAAGACTTCAAGTGAGCTTCATAACATCTTATATGTGTATAAGAACCCCCATGTCAAGTTTCAAGACTTTTCTCAAAAGTTTGCTCAGTCAGATGATCAGATAAGTCAAAAGCAGTCAATGCAGTTAAAAGGTCAAACTGAGGTCAACTGTGGTCAAACCAAAGTCAAACTTCATGATTTTTTTTTTTGCCAACATCAAAGAGAGGTTGGTCGTCTGACTTTTTGCAGGTAAATATCATATGGCATGCATTTTTTTTCTAAAAAGTAAAAATGGCACAATTGGCAGGAGGACATGTGTAAGGAGTTATGAGTGTGAGAGGTTGAGAGTTCGAATCTCACCTTTGTCATTTTTTTTGTTTTTTATTATTTTTACTCTAAATTTTTCTATCTTTCATTAAAAAAATAACAAAAATAGTTTTTTATTATTATTTAATTATTATTTTCGTATTTTAATTAAATCATTTTTTAAAATATTATTTTTTTCACTTTTTTCTAAATTATTCATAAAAATATCCAAAAAATCATAAAATAAAAAATATTGAATTTTTTTTTTCTTTTTATAATATTTTAGGAATCAATAGGATTATTAGTTTTTATTTTAAGTTTATTTTAATTATTTTAAATTATTTAAATTTTATTTTTTCTTTTCTTAACTAATTATTTAGTTTGGGCTTTAAAATGGGCTTTAGGGACATTATTGACAATTTGGTGTTAACCCTAATTTGTTCCCTATATATACATGTGTTGCCTTGTTGGAAAAAATGGGGGAGAATGAAAAAAACCTAAGAGGAGTGAGTGCCGTTTGCCGTTATTTAGTTTTCTTCTTCATCCATTACTATTGTTTCTTTTTCTTCATCGTTTACCGTTATTTCTTTTCCTTCATCTATTACTGTTGTTTCTTTTTCTTCATCTTTTACCGTTATTTCTTTTTCTTCATCTATTACCGTTATTTCTTTTTCTTTATCTATTACTGTTACGTTTATATATATATAATTTTTAAATTGTTAGAGTTTATATATATAAGATTTTTGATCGAATTATGTCGATACGATGTTTGCACATTTGTGTGCATGACGCGTGACATTTGTGTTAGTTCGATCTGGTTGCGATGATCGCATTTTTGTGTGAGCAATAATACTATTTTTTGCTTAATTTCTTTTTCTTTGCGATAAATTTTGTTTCGTCCGATTTAGATCTGGTTGCGAGGAGCGCATTTCTGCGTTAGCAACATTGTTGGGTTATTTGGCACATTTAAAATTCATTATTGCTTTATTATTATTATTATTATTATTATTATTATTATTATTATTATTATTATTATTATCATTATTTATTATTATTATCATTATTATCATTATTATTACCACTATTATTATTATTGTTATCATTAATTTATTAAAATTTGTTATAATATAAAAATCTGTTTTTTAAAATAAATAACATTAACATCTTTTCCAAATTAATATGAAAACCTATTATTTTTAAGAAAAACTTTTTTTTAGATAAATTTAAAATAATAACTAAAATCTTTTTTTTAAAATAATAACTAGAACCGTTATTTATTTTATTTTATTATTGTTCAATTCAAATTTCATTATCATATTGTATCTGCTCCTCTCATGTAACCTCGCGAACTTAACAATCGCTCTTTAAATTATGCCTTTAAATTTCTGCTTGCATGGTTTAAATTATGACATTATCTCTCTGTTTGCATGATTCAATTATCTCACGCGTTTACCATTATTTCTGTCACATTGCACACATCCGAAGGTTAGGTTTAACTGTTTGGCCGCCGCGCCAATAGTCCGTAAAACTTCACACATTCAATTTCAAATCCTCAAAACTACAAACTACAAACCCTAATTTTCACAAATGCCTCGCCGCGGGCAAAATTACAATTTTACCCTTAGCATTAGGTCAAAGAGCCGCCGCGCTCATTTTAGGGTTTCCCGTCGTGGAATCCCTAATTTAACCCTAATTACAACTTAACATTTCAACGTAGAGATTTGGAGTTTCTACACTCCACGTAAGCGTGTCCTTAAGATGCGTTTATTCCCCTTGAGACCTTGACCACAGTCAAGAAGTTTCTAACCTCCCTATTGAGGGGAACTACGATTACTCTGATTCCACTCCCGTAAGGATACGTAGGCACAAGATGCGATGTCTTGCCGAGTAAACTTAGAATTAACCCCCTTTATTATTTATTATTGCTTATTTATATTCTATTTATCTTTGCTATTTAATTATTTTGCTTATTATTTTGTAATTGTTTCTTGGATGTAAAGTTGTTTAATTATTTAATTATTATTATGGTTAGTAATTAGGGAGTGTAACAACATGTATGTAATATTAAAATAAATTTAGATCACTTTTAAATAAAGATAATTAAAATAAACACGTCACACACGTAAGTCGATTTTAATCGTCGTCTCACTTCCTAAGGATATCCCTCAAGTTGCCTACGAATAATGGTTAAGTGGGGTGTATAAAGCAAGTCCCTCAAATAGAAAAATCATCAAAGTCCCTTATGGTTGCCTTTACGAATCGAGTCCCTTTCGAAAAATGATGATGGTCCCTTATATGTGCTTATTACATCCCACAATGGCCTTCGAAGTCAAATTGTCCCTCACATGTCCCTTAACATCCAAAGTAAGGACTACCTACTCCATTATAGTAGGGATAGTCTTACTAAAGGAAAGAATGAAGAATAAGAAAGACCTTTAAACATTAGGGTAGGTTACTCCTAGGTGCTTGCTCACTTCAAAATTGTTTCGCACTTAAACAAATTTTCAACAAGTTTTCAAACAAGTTCTTAACACATCCTTACATGGATTATTTATTAACTATTCTGAAAATTTTCTATTCACACACTACAATTTCAAAACAATTCAAAAGTGAGCTTAAGTACCTAAGAGCCCATGGATAACCATGGATGAAAAGGATGCTAATACCTTCCCTTTTCATAACCTACCCCCCGGACCCAAAATATTCTCTAAGGTCTTTCCTGTTCTTTTATAACCTTTCCTTATGGATAAAATAAAAGTCGATGGCGACTCTTGCTATCCGCAACATTGTTTAAAGTCAGTTCACCGGGTTACACAAGATCGCAATGATCTTGGCGAGTTACCTTCTATCCATCCTCCCATTTCCCCGTATCCTTTTCGTGGTTGTTACCACGAACTACGACCGCTCTGATTCTTCATTCTCATATGAATGTAAGATACGTAGGCACAAGATTGTGATTATCTTGGCGAGCACAATTCCCTCCATCTTCCGTTTCCCCCGTCCTTTCCCATAGTCGAACTACGACGCTCTGATTCCTCATTCTCGTCCGAATGAGCATACATAGGCACAAGGGCCCCAATCCTTGGCGAGCACCCTATCCTATAAACCATCCCCTTCCCCCTAGCGTTTTTATCCCTTTATAGTACCGTTTTAGTATTTAGTATTGAGAAGAGAAGAATTAAGCTTAGCTAATTTTCATCACAATCCGAATTAAAAGGTTCCCGTTGAGTACAACGGGCGTGAGGGGTGCTAATACCTTCCCCTTGCGTAACCGACTCCCGAACCCAGGAACATCAGGTTGCGACGACTGTGTTCCTTCCGTTTTTAAGAGGTTTTCTTGATATTTTTCTCTCCCGTTCATTCGGGATAATAAGGTTCTGTGGCGACTCTGTCGAACCGCATTTCCGTGCCTTTCGCGCGAGGGTCGTTTCTCCGTAATGTCTCCGTGATTTTTTCAAGGTGCGACAATTGGGATATTGAATTCTTGATGTAATGTGAAGGGGTCTTCAATTGAGTCTTTATAATAAATGAAATCGAAGGCACTTACATAAGAAATGAAGACCTTTTTGGGACTTAGAAAATATTTCTAAGATTAAAGAAGTTACCTTCGATCGAGAATGCTGTCCAATACTAACAAAATTTGAAATTCAAATAAAAGAGGGAGTAGTTATTATTTCTCACTCCTGAATAAGACAAGTGACACACATCCAAGAGGCAGATGCATGCAGCGTAACACTTGTCAGGTGTTGATCATCTGAGAAAGTTAACAACAGTTAATTTTATTATTATAAATATGGGTTCTAGCAATATGATTCGATGTGTTGTGTTCATTTTGTACAAGTCACTCCAAATTTCCTCAAAGTATCCGTGTGTAGAGAAAAAAGTCTTGGGAGAATGTACGTGATGTAAAACACCATTTCATGCTTTAATGAAATTTACTTTCACTTTGTATTAAAAGATTTTATTTTTTACTTTCCTGCAATTTACATATTCAACGTTATATCTTGTCTCTTTTAAGCCTTTCCATTAAAGTCTTTAACCTTTTCTTTCAATTTAACGCTCTTACATTATTGTCGAACCATACACTTGAATTAAACTTTTCTTTGTAAACACTTTCGAAGTGTCCAATCTTTAGTTTTTTTTTAAATTAGAATTTAGCACATGTTCTAGGATCAATCTGATCGATCCTGTGAGTCACCAAAGTTAGATTTGGAAGATCAGTGGTTGTTTTCCAATTTTCACGAGAAACAAGAAAGCATGCGTAATATCATAAATGGTAAAAATGATTAATACTTGTGAATTCCAAATAAGTGATTTCTCTTCATGGAGAGGAGTCTCATGAACGTTTAGTTAATTCCCGATGAGAGAATGCATAACAATGGATTCAACCACTGGAACCTTTTGGTTGAAAGTTGATTTAGAAGCCATCTCAATGAGTAGAGTTTGAAGTTTTTTTGCAGAAGAAAACTTAAACATTTCGTATAAGATGAAGAAGGCTAGAAGACACTAAAAGAGTAGAAAAAAGACTATTTATAGTTTTGGAGGAAAAATTGTTCGTTTTCTTTATTTTTCTTTAAAAGAAAAAATAAAACCAGAACTTTTGACAAGTGTCCCACTAAAAGTGAGAAGGTGAGAAGTTGAATTTTATGCACGACCTGCATCTTTCCTAGGAACTCGGAGCCATGATGGCTCTTATAAACCTACATGTCTCGAAGATACGTTATTAGGAGTAGCCATGATGACAATGACATCAACACATAACTTCGAATAATGGTGGAACTTCAAAAACACCATATGTCTCAAAAAATGAATCGAAAGTGACATTTTTGAGGGGCACTTTGTTAGCTAAGAAATTCCACAAAAGAATTAGATAAGAGTTCTGCAAATACATGACAATGTTAAAATGTATTTCTACCAAAGACTTTGGAAGAAGAGACAACAACATTCGACATTAAAGAATCTGGTTTGGTACTTAGTGGAATTTTCAAGGGATTGGATCACTCATCAAATTTGACTAATTGACGGAGTTCGACTAGAAGTAAATTCAAATTTCAAACTAAAATAATTGTCTTTTGGTCTTATCTAAAATGCCAAGGACATGTGGAGGACAATCAAAGGCTAGTCAAGCATACAGAGATGACGTGTTAAACAGAAAGACATTTGAACGTTGGAAGACCATTAGTTTCGTAGCATTATAAATAGGAATTCTAGTGTTAGGATTCAGGGGTGATAAAAATTATTGTAAACATCAATATACACTCAAATTACCCATACACGAGCGACAAACGAGTTTTTTTTTTTGAAGAAATGTATTTGCCTACCATTTTTACACTTATGGAAATAAATTTCTTTTTCATTTAAGTTACTTTTATTTGTTTTATTTACTATTCAAGTAACTAGTTTCGACCATGCTGAAATCAGTTAGTGCATTTACTTTCAAAGCTTAACTACTTTTTAATAATAATCAACATTCGATGCAAACAATTTGACAACATTAAATGTACACATTTTTTCTCCTGAAACTTAACACAAACTTATCCCAAAATTTACTAGTTTTATCTTTAAAGCAACAAATTTAAAACTAAATAATTATTTAGAAAAAAAAAAAAAACAGCGATGAACGCATATATGATTACTTCATAGAGTAAAAGAATTAAGTTGTTAGAACACAGATTGGTTCTTAATTATATCTCTATGTTTTGATGATAACTCTTATGAAATTTTGTATTAAGAAATTATATACTCTAAAAATTGTTCAAGTATGTTTGTTGCAGATATTAATGTTTAAATACTTCTAAAAGCAAATTGGATCTGAACATTAAGCTATACAAGGCTCTGAAGCGTCAGAAGCATCCATTAGAAGAATCTGAATGCTGTCTACAGAAGATTTTGAGCGCTGCCTATAGAAGGATCTGAAGCAGAAGCTACAGAAGCATCTGGAGCATAGTCTGAAGACTTTTGTATGAAGAGTTTCAAGCATAGTTTTTCAGAAGACTCTGATGGTACCGTACGCTGCAAGTACTGAGGATTTGATCCCTAAAACTCTGCCCTAATGTAATTACACGTTGAAGCACACTTGCTGCATTGTTCTGATTCAGCAAACTCTGATGAACATCAAAGACTCTGATCACTCAAGGCTCTGATGTTATTTGCTGAGTATTAAAAACTTGTTGAAGAAGAATTCAAAGTTATGTCCGTTGGTTTGGCCAAACGACTCTTTCCTCATTTATGCTAGACACAAGAACACAGACAAAAATGATTTCTCTGTGCATTCTACTTCTAGGAAAGGTCAAGTGATGTGAAGACAAAAAGGCTACAGCCCTTTTTAGTACACAGCCCTCAACGTGAAAACTACTTGGACTCCTGTGCCTATAAAAGCAAGTCTCTAACACTCTTCTTCAGTTGACGATTTTATTGAAATAAATTCATTACAAGCTCTCATACAATTTATTCTCATTGCTGAATTTATTTCATACGTTCTTAAAACTTAAGTGTAAAATCACAGTTGTGATATAGTTTACTTAGAAGCATTCAAACACTTATTTAGTTCTTACATTTAATTGTAAAAGTTCCTTGAGAAGACCCAGTTGTGGTCAGTAGTTCTTGAGAAGACTAAGAACAGTTGCTCTTAGTGCTTGCTATTGCAATCAGTTGATTAATAGTGGATTAAGTCCTTGTTGAGAAAGGCAAATCACTCTTGATAGGGTGGACTGGAGTAGTTGAGTTCAACGAACCAGGATAAAAATCTTTGAGTTTTTATTTCCATAAGTTTTTTCTATATACTTATTCAACCCCCCCCCCCCTTCTAAGTATTTTCTCACCTTCAGTTGGCATCAGAGCTCCGGTTCTGTGTGTGCTACCACTTCACAGTGACAGAAAAGATCCAGTGAGAAAACTTTGATATATATTTGGTTGTTATTATGGCTGAAACTTCAACATCTAACAGTAACAACAGATATGAAGAAAGGGAGAGAATCAGCACAAAACCCCTTATGTTTGATGAGGAGAAATTTGACTATTGGAAGGACAAAATAGAAAGTTTCTTCCTTGGTTATAATGCTGATTTATGGGACTTGGTCGTAGATGGGTATGTTCATCTCACTGATGGGAATGGCAAGAAAATAGATAAAAAATCTATGACTGAAGCCCAAAAGAAGGAGTTCAGAAATCATCACAAAGCTAGAACAATCTTGTTAAATGCAATATCTCATACTGAGTATGAGAAGATCACCAACATAGAAACTGCATTTGACATGTTTGAGTCTTTGAAGATGACTCACGAAGGAAACTTGCAAGTTAAAGAGACCAAGGCTTTGGCGTTAATACAGAAGTATGAAGCGTTCAAAATGGAAGAATCTGAGTCTATAGAAACTATGTTCTCTAGATTCCAGATCCTCACAGTTGGTCTAAAAGTGTTGGACAAAGGCTACTCAACTGCTGGTCATGTGAAGAAGATCATCAGAAGCTTGCCCATCAGATGGAGACCAATGGTCACTACTCTGAAGCTAGCTAAGGATCTGAACAAGATCACATTGGAGGAACTAATAAGCTCACTGAGGAGCCATGAAATTGAACTTGAGGAAGATGAGCCTCAAAAGAAAGGTAAGTCAATTGCCTTAAAATCTAACAAATTTGTTAAAGCATTGCAGGTGTTAGAAGAGAGTTCTGAAGAGTCTTCTTCTGAAGAAGAAGATGAACTGTCCTTGCTGTCCAGAAGAATCAACAGACTCTAGAAGCACAAGCAGAGGAAGTTCAAGAACTTCAAGAAGCCAGATCAACGCAAGGAGTCCTCTGGACCAAAAAGATTTGGAAAGAAGGAGGTTGTTTGCTTTGAATGCAAATAACTTGACCATTACAAGAACGAATGTCCAAAGCTTCTAAAGGAAAAGCCAAAGAGGAAGTTTGACAAAAAGAAGAAGGTTCTAATGGCAACATGGGATGATTCAGATGAATCTGGATCTTCATCAGAATCTGAAGATGAATGCGGCAACATGGCTCTGATGGCAGGCGTGGAAGATCAGAATGAAGGATCATCTGGGTCTGAATCTGATTCTAAATCTGACTCAGAAGAGGTACTTTCTGATCTCACTAGGGAAGAGCTTATTAAAGTGTTATTAGAAGTCCTGAAAAACTATAACCAGATTAAGCTTAAATGCAATCTTGGATCTGAGAATAATCTGTTAAGGTCAGAAGTTGCTGAGCTAAAAGAAAATAATTTGAAAATGAAAGCCAATTTTGAAAAAGCTCAACAAGACTCTGAATCTGAAACTAAGTCTAAATGCAAAAATATTTTAGAAGAATATGACTTCAGCTTTCAAAAGTTTCTGGCTAAAAGCATAGATAGAAGCAAGATGGCTTCAATGATCTATGGAGTTAGCAGAAACAACATGAAAGGAAATGGATATGAATCTTCCTCTGGAAAGGATTTAAATCTAATGCATGTTGATAAACTTATCATTAAGAAGACTCCCCTATACTCTCATTTTAAGTTTGGTCATCTAAATGATATTAAACACACATGTTCTAATCAGAACGTTCCTGTGTTTAAGCCAAAAGCCAATCAGAACAAAACTGTTGTAAAAAGACAGAAGTTCAGACATACTTTCAAGGCAACTAACCTAAAAGGACCCAAAAAGATATGGGTACCTAAGGATAAGATAATCCCTGTTGCAGATGTATTTAGTAGAAAAGTCAAGACGCCAGTCATGGTACCTGGACTCTGGTTGCTCACGTCACATGACGGGAGAAAGGTTTATGTTCCAAAGCCTAAAGCTTAAATCTGAAGGAGAAGTGAAGTTTGGAGGGAATCAGAAGGGCAAGATTATTGGCTCTGGTACTATTGGCAATGGTAACCTTCCCTCTATATCTAATGTTTTACTTGTAGAAGGATTAAAGCATAATCTATTATCCATAAGTCAATTAAGTGACAATGGTTATGACATAATATTTAATCAACAATGTTGCAAAGCTGTTAGTCAGAAAGATGGCTCAATCCTATTTAATGGAAAGAGGAAGAACAACATTTACAAAATCAATCCTTCAGAACTTAAGGTTCAAAATGTTAAAGGCCTTATGTCTGTTAATGATGAGCAATGGGTCCGGCACAGAAGATTGGGGCATATTAATATGAGACGTATATCTCAGATTAATAAACTCAATCTAGTTAGAGGACTTCCTAAGTTGAAGTTCAACTCAGATGCTCTTTGTGAAACATGTCAAAAAGGAAAATTTTCAAAATCTTCTTTTAAATCAAAAAATGTTGTTTCAACTTCAAGAACATTAGAATTACTTCACATTGATCTATTTGGACCAGTGAAAACTGCATCCATCAGAGGTAAGAAGTACAGATTAGTCATTGTTGATGATTATAGCAGATGGACATGGGTAAAGTTTCTAAAACACAAGGATGAGTCACATTCTGTGTTCTTTGATTTCTGCAAACAAGTCTAGAATGAAAAAATTTTAAAATTATTAAAGTCAGAAGTGATCATGGTGGTGAATTTGAAAACAAATATTTTGAAAAATATTTTAATGAAAATGACATTGCTCATGATTTCTCCTGCCCTAGAACTCCACAACAGAATGGAGTTGTAGAGAGGAAAAATAGAACTCTGCAAGAAATGGCCAGAACCATGATCAACGAGACTAATCTGGAAAAGCACTTTTGGACAGAAGAAATAGACAGTGTATGTTATATTCAGAACAGAGTGTCTGTAAGACCTCTTCTGAAAAATACTCCCTATGAATTGTGGAGGAACAGAAAGCCCAACATTTCTTATTTTCATCCTTTTGGATGTATTTGTTATATGTTGAACACTAAAGAGAATCTTAACAAGTTTGATTCTAAAGCACAGAAGTGTTTCATGCTTGGCTATTCTGAACGCTCTAAAGGCTACAAAGTATACAATACTGAAACACAGATTGTGGAGGAATCTATACATGTTAGATTTGATGATAAGCTTGGCATTGAAAAGTCAAAGCAGTTTGAAAGTTCTGCAGATAGAGAAGTAATTCTCACAGACTCTGAAGGCTCAGAGGCAGAAAAAACTCAAGTGAAGGAACCAGAAGCAACGCCAGATGCAATTCCTTTAGCTTCTCAAATGAACAACTTGAACATTTCTGAAGAATCAAATGTTAGAGGATCATCTTCCAGAATCAAGGCCTCTCACCCAGAGGATGTGATCATTAGAAAGAAAGATGACCCAATAAGAACATGATCCTTCCTCAAATCATCCGAAGCGTCATTATTTGGGTTGGTGTCAGTTATTGAACCAACTTCTGTGGATGAAGCTCTGCAAGACAATGACTGGATAATTGCCATGCAAGAAGAGCTCAATCAGTTCACAAGAAATGACGTTTGGGATTTGGTTCCAAGACCAAAAGGATTCAACATAATTGGAACTAAATGGGTCTTCAGAAATAAGTTAAATGAAAAAGGAGAAGTTGAAAGAAATAAAGCAAAGCTTGTTGCTCAAGGTTATAGCCAGCAAGAAGGAATTGATTATACAGAGACTTATGCTCCTGTAGCCAAGTTAGAGTCTATTCGTTTACTCATTTCTTTTACTGCACAGAATAACATCACTCTATATTATATGGATGTTAAAAGTGCCTTTCTAAATGGAATTATAGAAGAAGAAGTCTATGTTCACCAACCTCCTAGTTTTGAAAGTGAAAAATTTCCAGAACATGTTTTTAAACTAAAGAAATCTCTTTATGGGTTAAAACAAGCTCCCAGAGCTTGGTATGAGAGATTAAGCAATTTTCTTCTGGAGAAATTTTTTATCAGAGGCAAAGTGGACACAACACTCTTTTGTAAAACATTTAAGAAAGATCTTTTAATTTGTCAAATATATATGAATGATATTATATTTGGATCTACCAATGTTATGCTGAGAAAGGAGTTTGCTCAATGTATGCAGGCTGAATTTGAGATGAGCATGATGGGAGAATTGAGATTCTTTCTGGGAATTCAAGTCAACCAGACTCCAGATTGCACTTACATTCATCAGACCAAATATGTTAAAGAGCTTCTGAAGAAGTTTAACATGACTGATAGTAAGATGACAAAGACTCCTATGCATCCAACAAGTACTCTTGGTAAGGAAGAGGTAAGTAAGAAAGTAGATCAGAAACTCTACAGAGGTATGATAGGATCTCTTCACTACTTAACTGCTTCTAGACCTGACATTTTATTCAGTGTATGCTTGTGTGCAAGATTCCAATCAGATCCTAGAGAATCACACTTAACAGCTGTTAAGAGGATTCTAAGGCATCTAAAAGGTACTTCTAATGTGGGTTTGTGTTACAGAAAATCTGATGATTTCAAATTAGTTGGATTTTGTGATGCTGATTACGCTGGAGACAGAGTGGAAAGAAAAAGTACTTCTGGAAGTTGTCAATTTCTAGGAAGAAATTTAATCTCCTGGTACAACAAGAAGCAACCTACAATTGCGCTATCAACTACAGAAGCAGAATATATTGCTGTTGCTGGATGTAGCATGCAGATGCTCTGGATGAAAAGTCAGCTAAAAGACTATCAGATCTTTGAGAGTAATATTTCTATATTCTGTGATAATACTTCTGCTATATGTTTGTCTAAAAACCCTATTTTACACTCTAAGGCAAAACATATAGAAATTAAACATCATTTCATCAGAGACTATGTTCAGAAGGGTATTATAAACTTAACCTTTGTTGATACAGATCATCAGTGGGCTGATATTTTCACAAAACCCCTTGCTGAAGATAGGTTTAAGTTTATTCTGAAAAATGTTGGTATGGATTTTCGTCCAGAATGATATTTATCAGAAGCAAACTTCTCAGATGCAAAATGTTTAAAACTCTGAAGTATTTCATCTGTCAATTATTTGATTTCTTGAATTATTATTATTTGTGTATATCTAAACTAACAAATCTTAGAGGATCTGAACATTGGCTAATGTTTCATTTCTCAAGAGAATTCAGAAGCACATGCAAGTAAACACGTGTCACTCTAAATCTGAAAAGATGGCGTGCACAATACTGAAGAGACATTTGAGGTATTGTTTGAATAGTTAAAATCTTGGTTTTCCCCCAAATTGTCAGAATCAATTAATGCTTTGAAATGATTATTATTCTTTTCATTAAATGCCATTTAATGCTAAGTGAGAACGTGCTAACTGTGTCTGTTTGCATGCCCTAACTTCTCTCTATAAATACCACAAATCACATCATTTCACACTTTTCACTTCACAAACAATATATGCATTTCTGTTTGCTATTTGGACTTTATCAAAACCCTAAACCTTCATCCAAATCTTCTTCATCTTCAACAATGGCAACATCATCTTCAACCTCAGCACAATTTCAATCATCAATGGCTGCAGTTTCTTCATCAAACATGGGAGCTACTCCATTTAAGGAACCTGAAAGAACCTTATTAACCCCTGTTGATAAGCTGGAAGTTCTTTGTGAATCAATGGTGGATTTTGATTCTTTAGCTGAAAATGGATTTGATTTGCGTTCCATTATTGGTGCTCAAGGCTGGGTAAAGTTTTTTGATAGATTATTTGGACCAGTGTATCCACACTTAGTGAAGGAATTTTAGATTCATGCATCTGTTTACCCTAAGTTCATCCTATCTTCTGTTCTGGGAAGAGAGATCATAATCTCTGCAGATCTCATCAGAAAACTCATTGGGTATGAGGAAACTAATGGAGTTTGTCATCTGCCAGCTGGGCGTGTGGATATGGAAGAAGTGTATGCTGAAGTGATTTCTTCTGGACAAGCTTCAAATAAATTCAAGGATCTGAAACCTGATTACAAAATCTGGGCAAAGATTTTTCTGGGCTGCATCAACCACAGAAAATCAACAAATTCTCCAGATTATGTGAACAATGAACAACTGTATTTCATGTACTGCTTAAGTCAGAGTACCAAAGTGGATCTGCCATACATTCTCTTCATGCATATGTGGAATCACATCAATGCATCCAGAGAATCTATTAAGTCTAAGGGACAGAAGATCAGGACGTGGATTCCTTTTGGAAGATTGATCTCAGACATTCTGACAGAGAATGGTCTGGTAGCTGCTATATATGAAGCTGGAGTTAAAGAAGAGCTTGAGTCAATTGTTGGAAAACCATTGAATGGAAAGAGTCTTCAAAGACTAAAAGTTGTGGATGAACTCACAACTGCTCCTAAGAAGCTAAATGTTACTGAAGTAAGTCAGAGAAGGATTCCAGTTCAAGACTTTCCAATTTTTGGTGCTGAAGAACCTAGGGATATTATTCTTAGGTATATTGAGATGTGCAAGGCAGATGGAACACCTGTTCCTGCAGATATTCTGATACGAGCAAGAGAACCTATTCCAGATGTGTATGAGGAGAACATGAGAAAGAGAAGACAGTTAGAGGCAGAAGAAGCTGTTGTTCAGAAGAAACAAAAAGTTTCTGAAAAACCACAGAGGCAGATAAAGAGAAAAGCTTCTGGAGAAGTTCCCTTTGTTCCTACCAAACGCATCAAGACAAAAGGTACTAAAACATCTTTACCTTCTATTCCTGAAATTACAGTAGATATATCAACAATTAGTTCTGTTCCAAAACCCCCTCTTTCTAAAACTCAAACAACTTCTTGTCCATCTCAAACCTCTGAACCACCTACAACATCTGACCTTGTTCCCTCAACACCACTAAAATCATTTGAAATTCCTCAATCTAAACCACAAACAACAACACCAGCTGAACCAATTCCAACACAACTTCAACCTAAAATTCAACAATCCTCTGAACCTGAACGAATACAATCTGAACCAGTTGCATCTAAACCACCAAAATCCATATCTTCTAATCCTCAACCAGAACAATCCAATCCTGCTGAGTCAAATATACCTGATTCTGAGGTTCTGAATATTAAACCTCTCAAGACTGTGTTTGAAGTATCTTCTACATCTTGTACCCTAACCACCTCATCTGATTCGTCTGAATCTGATGTGCATCCAGAGGTTAGCTCACCCCCCTCTCTCAGAGGATATGAACCCAAGCAATCAGATCCACCTGTTTCATCTGATGCTATTATTCTTGAACCCACTCCAACACCTACACCTAGGACATCTGAGTTTGTTTCAATTGCTTCCTTTAAACCACTTCCCTCTGATCCCCTTCCTTCTAGTTTAAAGCTTAAACATTTCTATACCAGAATAGAACCAACTGAACCAGTCACTCCATTCAAACCTATTCCTTCAACCATTCTTCCATCTAATCTTCAAACCCATTTTGAACAATCACCAGATTTTATTTCATCAGAACCTCTGTTGTCTGATAAATCTGTTTTCATTCCCTACTCTTCCACTACATTTGATGATGTTTCCTATGCATCACGTGTAAAACCATTTCTGGTTAATGCCTTATCCAGATCCAAAATTGCCACTCCGTCTGACCATCCATCTTTTCCTTTCTACCCTCATCTTCTCTTCATCATTCCAAAATTTACCATACCTGCACCATCTGTTCAACCCAAGCCTCTCACTTTGGAAACCCTTCTCAAACCCAAACCAAGGCTTAATGTTGATATACTATTTGCTAATTTTCTGAAAGAAATAAAGATGAATTTAGGCTCTGTACAGAAAAGATGCTTGTCAACCATGAACTCAGCTGAATCTGATGCTATCTGGAATAGCTTCATTTCCAGATTCAATACAGTTGCTTCAAATCTGAAGAATGTATGATTTGATGATGCAAAGATCAGGTTTTCTGAGACTGCTAGAACCATGGTATGGAACATGAAAAGATCTGCACCTTTGCTTCTTGAGGATGTACCTTCATCTTCTGAAGTATCTGCTACAGAAGCTTTTGCAGAATCTGCTTCTGAAGAAAATCCATTGGCTCTGATAATAGTGGACAAACCTTCTGCATCTATGGATCCAAACTCTACAACTTAAATGGTTATTGACTCTGCACCTGCACCAGAATCTGCTCCATATTCTTCATCTGAGATCAAGAAAGAGAACCCAGACTTAGAAGATAAGATTGCAGTATTGGAAGCTGGGCAATCTGAGATCAAGTCATTGATGGCTAAACAAGATCAGAAGAATGAGCACTTGGCAAAATGGATGTCTAAGCAAGAAGAATCTTCATCTGAAATCACTCAATCTCTGAAGATGATTCTTTCCAAGCAAACCTAGTCTTATGTTTTTTTGTATCTGATGTTTGTGCACATGTACTTGACTTTATTATTTGATGATTTGTCTGTTTGTTTTTATCTGAATGAATGAATGAATGACTCTGTTGTTTTCTATACTTGAATGCATCTTTTCTCTATTTCCTTTTATTTTGTCTTTAAAAGTTTTTCTTTTTGATTATGACAAAAAGGGGGAGAAAATGGATCTGACTGTTCAAATAAACTCTACCTAAATGAAATTCAGACATATCTAATTATAACTAACGTGAACTCTTAGTATTTCAGAACATATGAAAAATCTGACAAATTCTTTAAAGTAACTCTGAGATCCCCAGATCAAGCTTTATCAAATCAAGCTATGACTCTGAAACATTTATCCAAGTTAAGATCTTATTTTTTTGGAACAATCAGGTTCTGATTCTGAAAAGAATACTAATGCAAAAAGGGAAGTTTCTATTCTTTCTAAGTATTCAATTCGGGGGGAGATTCATAATCTCAGGGGGAGTTATAATTATTGATTTATTGAACAAAATTTCTTATGTTTTTGTCATCATCAAAAAGGGGGAGATTGTTAGAACACAGATTGGTTCTTAATTATATATCTATATTTTGATGATAACTCTTATGAAATTTTGTATTAAGAAATTATATACTCTAAAAATTGTTAAAGTATGTTTGCTGCAGATATTAATGTTTAAATACTTCTAAAAGCAAATTGGATCTGAACATTAAGCTATGTAAGGCTCTGAAGCGTCATAAGCATCCATTAGAAGAACCTGAACGCTGCCTACAGAAGATTTTGAGCGCTGCCTACAGAAGGATCTGAAGCAGAAGCTACAGAAGCATCTGGAGCATAGTCTGAAGACTTCTGTATGAAGAGTTTCAAACACAGTTTTTCAGAAGACTCTGATGGTACGCTGCAAGTACTGAGGATTTGATCCCTAAAACTCTACTCTAATGTAATTACACGCTGAAGCACACTTGCTGCATTGCTCTGATTCAGCAAACTCTGATGAACATCAAAGATTCTGATCACTCAAGGCTCTGATGTTATTTGCTGAGTATTAGAAACTTGTTGAAGAAGAATTCAAAGTTATGTCCGTTGGTTTGGCCAAACGACTCTTTTCTCATTTATGCTAGACAAAAGAACACATACAAAAAGGATTTCTCTGTGCATTCTACTTCTAGGAAAGGTCAAGTGATGTGAAGACAAAAAGGCTACAACTATTTTCAGTACACAACCTTCAACGTGAAAACTATTTGGACTCCTGTGCCTATAAAAGCAAGTCTCCAACACTCTTCTTCAGTTGACGATTTTATTGAAAGAAATTCATTACAAGCTCTCATACAATTTATTCTCATTGCTGAATTTATTTCATACGTTCTTAAAACTTAAGTGTAAAATCACAGTTGTGATATAGCTTACTTAGAAGCATTCAAACACTTGTTTAGTTCTTACATTTAATTGTAAAAGTTCCTTGAGAAGACCCAGTTGTGGTCAGTAATTCTTGAGAAGACTAAGAACAGTTGCTCTTAGTGCTTGCTATTGTAATCAGTTGATTAATAGTGAATTAAGTTCTTGTTGAGAAAGACAAATCACTCTTGATAGGGTGGACTAGAGTAGTTGAGTTCAACAAACTAGGATAAAAATCTTTGAGTTTTTATTGCCATAAGTTTTTTCTATATACTTATTCAACCCTCCTTCTAAGTATTTTTTCACCTTCACAAATAATCGTGCCAATTTTTTTATCAAATACAATCTACTTTATACTTTAGACTCTTTTGTTAAGATTATTTTCACTACTCTCCTCTCTTTAGTGCCATTTTGTGTCCAATACAACTCACTTTGTTAGTGTAGAACAACATAAGGGAGATAATATCTAGTGGTGTAGTTTTGCTACCTTTTCTTACGTTTTCCATTTACATAAAAAACTAATGAATTGTCCCTAATTTCTGGTCTAAATTAAAGCATTGCTCATTGTAAAGAAGAATAATATCCGTGGGCTCTAGTTACTACCTTGTTTCCCAAGACAATATAGAACCAAACCAACGTGCACCTTTCTTGACCCCAAACAAGCTTTTATACTTGAAAAAAAAAACCAAGACGACGTCGTTTTTGCCTAAACCACTTGATATTATCTCCCTTATGTTGTTCTACCCGACAACTACCAATATCACCATCATTTTATCGTATCACGTATTTGTTTTTTCAGATCTAATAATCGTGAATTAAGATTTTATTTATACTTCGACCTCGATAATACTATTGTTCCTCATTCATATCATGATTTTTTCAAGGATTGGACGCTCTCTCTCGCGTTCTTCTCGCGTTAAAGTAGGTTTTTTTCTTTTTCTTTTTCTCTTCATTCGGTTCATTTCTTCACGCAAGATTTTAACTTTGATGATTCTTTTTCATTGGGTTGTGTAGAATTTGTTGCACGGTGATTCGAGATTGGGAGCGTTTTCTGGAGTTCCGCGAATAGATGTCTGTTCTGAGGGTGTTGAAGGGGGATTAGGGTTTTTCAGGGGTTTCGTATCTTCTTCAGTAGCTCGCAATAATGGTTTTGTTTCTAATTTGTCTGATTTTAAATCTGGTGCCGCAAACCCTAGGCTTCTTCGCTTGTTTTCCAGCGAAGCCCCCAAGAAGAAGAGTAAGTTAGGGTTTCATTGTGATTGGCTCTTAATGTTAGTGTATGGTTTCGATTCTGATCAGTATTTTTGTGTTTTTGGCAGATTATGAAAACTTTTATCCTAAGGGACAGAAGGAAGTACCTAAAGGGAATGACAAAAAGAATGAGTCTAAAGGTGATGAAATGAAATATTGGTTATATACTTTGTTTTATTGTGAATTGGGAAACTGTAACGAAAAATTATTTGAGAGTTCTGGTCATAGCTGATGTGATGAGCAATGTGTTACTCATGGAGCTTTTTGTTATACTAAATTTGGTATATTTTTATAAGTGAATTTTTGTCTTAGACTTTTTTTAGTAGCATTTATTACACATGAACCTTCTTTCTGATGAGATACTTGAGAATGAGAATCAAGTAGCATTCTACTAGTTAGTGTTGGATTCAAACTTAAATGAACACTTTATACTATATAGGTGAGTTTGGGTTCTGAAGAACACATCTTCCAATCCCAACTATATGCTCTGTCTAACTCATGTTTTTGGTTTATACTGGTTTAGTTTTGAGGTACTTATGCATGTGTGTGGGGAATTAATCTTGCATCTGCATTTTAGTTTGTCTTGCAATAAATGGTAACTACCAGAAACATCTGACACTTGAATTCATGCTTTGGTTTCAGAGGATTCTAAGTCAAACACAGAGGATCAAGGAGGTTTTCAAGAAGCCTTCATGAAGCAATTTCAAAGTTTTCTCACCCCATTGTTGGTGATGGGGCTATTTCTTTCATCCTTTTCTTTTGGTCCTCGTGAGCAGCAGCAGGTAACCATAACTTTAAACATGTTTGGGGCTATTAATTTGCTTGTGCTGATGAAGTTGGTTTGAGGTGGCGAATTCAAGATATTATGTTAATTAGATGTTAGTTTTACATGGGTATAATATTAGGAGGGCCTCAGGGATTTTATGTGACATAAAGGAAGATACCACTCAAGCCGAAGAGGAAATTTTATCGGACTGCGGTAAGACATGTGATGTATATGGGTCAGAATGTTGGGCGATTAAGAATCAAAACGAGAATAAAGTGTAGTAGAGACGAGGATGTTGCAATGAATGTCTGGTAAGACCAAACATAATAGGATTAGAAATGAAAATATTAGAGTGATGTGGTAACACCTATAGTAGAAAAGATGGTGGAAAATAGACTTAGGTGGTTTGGGTATGTAGAGAGAAGGTTTGTAGATTCTGTGGTAAGGAGAGTAGATTAGATGGAGAAGAGTCAAACAGCTAGAGGTAATGGAAGACTTAGAAAAGCTATAAGAGAAGTTATTAAGAAAGATTTTGATATTAACGATTAGGATAGAAGCATGGTCTTGAATAGAATATTATGGAGAAAGTTTATCCATATAGCCGACCCCACTTAAGTAGGATAAGGCTTGGTTGTTGTTGTAGCTAGAAGTTACTGTTTGACTGCAATTTTATCATTGAAAAGTGAATATCTATGAGACAAGCTTTGTGCTGCTGTGATTGACAGAGCTTTTATTGAAGGTCCATTAAACAAGAATACTATTAGGATGTGTTTAAGGTTTTTTATTATCCTTTTTTTTTTTGCTAGCATCTGATTACAAGTCTCAAACTGGCTTGGCTTTTAAACAATTAATGACATTTCACTATATTTTATTTGTCCCAAGGGTGCCTTTGTATGATAATTACCGCGCTGCTGTGATTGGCAGCTTTTACTGAAGGTCCATTAAACAAGAGTACTATTAGGATATATTTGAGGTTTTTATTATCTATTTTTTTGGCTAGCATCTTGTTTCAAGTTTCAAACTAGCTTAGTTTTGAACAATTAATGACGTTTCACCATATTTTATTTGTCCCTAGTGGGCCTTCATATGATAATTAGCGTGCGAACCTTTGTTTGATAATTACAATGTAAATTGAACTACATGCCCTGTGACAACTCTTCATCTTTGTCTGGCTTTTGTAGCCTATTTAGTTATTATCATATTACTAATGAAGATAAGAATTTGATTCTCAGCAGATTAGCTTTCAGGAGTTTAAAAATAAGCTTTTGGAACCAGGATTAGTAGACCATATTGTTGTCTCCAACAAATCAGTTGCCAAAGTATATGTAAGGAACTCTCCCCGTGATCAAACTGACAGCGAAGTACTCCAAGGAAACCTTCCTGCAAAGGGCTCTACTGGCCACTATAAATATTATTTCACTATTGGAAGTGTCGAGTCTTTTGAGGAGAAGTTAGAGGAAGTGCAAGAAACACTAGGCGTGGACCCTCACGATTATGTACCTGTTACATATTCTTCTGAACTGGTTTGGTTCCAGGAGTTGATGAGGTTTGCTCCAACCTTGTTACTTTTGGGAACTCTCTTGTATATGGGAAGGAGAATGCAAGGTGGATTTGGTGTTGGTGGCGGCGGCGGTGGCAAGGGTGCTCGTGGAATATTTAACATTGGAAAAGCGCATGTTACTAAAGTAGATAAAAATGCCAAAAACAAGGTTGGTAACTTATTCTTCTATAAATAATGGATAATGTTTTTCATATTTGTTTTTAACAACATTTTCTCTAGTTGACCATTGCCTTTCCCATTCTCACTTTTTCTTTAGGGTGTTGTGGTGGTGAATAGCTTCAGTGATAAGTTCATTTAAGAGAGCATTTTTCTTATTTGAATTCATTTTGTTCAGGTCTATTTTAAAGATGTTGCTGGCTGTGATGAGGCAAAACAAGAAATTATGGAGTTTGTGCACTTCCTCAAGAATCCTAAGAAGTACGAAGAGCTTGGTGCCAAAATTCCAAAAGGTGCTCTTCTGGTCGGTCCCCCAGGCACAGGAAAAACCCTTTTAGCAAAAGCAACTGCAGGGGAGTCTGGTGTGCCATTTCTTTCTATATCTGGTTCCGATTTCATGGAAATGTTTGTCGGTGTTGGACCGTCAAGGGTGAGAAACTTGTTTCAGGAAGCAAGGCAGTGTGCCCCCAGTATAGTATTTATTGATGAGATTGATGCAATTGGTCGGAAAAGGGGCCGTGGAGGTTTCTCTGGTTCAAATGATGAGCGTGAAAGTACTTTAAATCAGTTGTTGGTGGAGATGGATGGTTTTGGAACCACTGCTGGAGTTGTTGTGCTAGCAGGTACAAATAGACCTGATATATTAGACAATGCCCTACTTAGGCCTGGGCGTTTTGACCGCCAGATAACAATTGATGTACCCGACATTAAAGGCCGTGACCAGATTTTTCAGATTTACTTGAAAACAATCAAACTTGACCACGAGCCCTCATATTATTCTCAAAGGCTTGCAGCCCTTACTCCAGGTTTTGCTGGAGCAGACATTGCTAATGTTTGCAATGAAGCTGCACTGATTGCTGCAAGAACTGATGAAGCACAAGTCACAATGGATCATTTTGAGGCAGCTATTGATAGAATCATTGGTGGTTTGGAGAAGAAGAACAAGGTAGGCTTTTAAAAGCTGGTTTGTTGTTTTTTATATGAAAAAACACCTTTTTAAAATAAGAACTAAATATTTGCAGGGCGTGACTTGCTAAGCTGTTAAAAACTATCGGATAATGAAAACATAAACAATTTTTTTTTTTAAAATATTTGAGAAGCTATTTTGACTGAAAATTATAGTGATTTTTTAAACATTAACTTTTGAATAAAAGAGTGCTTTTTGTTTTTGTAACTTCAAGAAATATTGCCTCTGTTTTATGCAAAATATCACAAATATTTTTACAATTACTCACTCAAGCCATCTTTTCAAAATTTTCTTTATCTAATATGAAGAAATAGTTTATATTACGTTGTAGTGTTGTAGTTCAAGACATTGTGATGATGAAAATTATGTTACAGTGACCTGAAAATGATTAGAGTTGTCCACTTTCCTTTTTTTTTCTTTCAACTATTGGTTATAGTCTCTAAAAATACTCATGTTTCATATCTAGGTAATAAGTAAGCTGGAAAGGCGTACTGTTGCTTACCATGAAGCAGGTCATGCTGTTACAGGTTGGTTCTTGGAACATACTGATCCATTGTTGAAAGTAACTATTGTTCCTCGCGGAACAGCAGCTCTTGGGTTTGCGCAGTATGTTCCTAATGAGAATCTTCTCAAGACTAAGGAGCAGCTTTTCGATATGACTTGCATGACCCTTGGTGGCCGGGCTGCCGAGAAGGTTGTTTCATCATTCTCATTTAGTATACTCACCTTTTTCCAATAATCCATTGCTTTACCATGATTGATGGAGACAGGAATGATGGTTTCTGTCCCTTTTTATGGCAGGTTCTCATTGGGACAATCTCTACAGGAGCACAAAATGACTTAGAGAAAGTGACCAAGATGACTTATGCCCAAGTAGCCGTCTATGGTTTCAGCGAAAAAGTGGGTCTCCTCTCTTTCCCTCAAAGAGAGGACTCAATGGAGATGACCAAACCATACAGCAGCAAAACTGGTGCAATAATTGATACTGAAGTCCGAGAATGGGTGAACAAAGCATATGAACGTACCATACAGCTTATAGAGGAACACAAGGTGAAAGTAGCCGAAATTGCAGAGTTGTTGCTTGAAAAAGAAGTACTTCACCAGGAAGACTTGCTTCGAATCTTGGGCGAGCGGCCCTTCAAAAGTGCTGAGCCCACTCATTATGATAGATTTAAGCTAGGGTTTCAAGATGAGGAGAAAGTTGTTGAAACCACAGTAAATGAAGCCAAGGATGATGGTGACTCACCTCTAGAGCCAGAGGTTGTTCCCACATAGCTGAGGAAGTTTATGTTTGTTACCATTGTACATGAAATTGACAATCTTTTTCCGCCATTTTGCTGATATGGACAAAACTTGTCTGATAATTCTATAATAAAAATATTGTTTCTGATTTTTTTTCTTAAATATATGTTTTCCTAAATATTTTGATACATGTTTTCCTAAATATTTTGATGATTTTAATGATGTTTGTAGGTATAAGAGTAACAGCTTATAGTTAAAAGATGCTTTATTGGACAACTGTATTTTATTTTATTTTTGTTTACCCATTTTATTTTTCTGAAGAATACTTACGTTTTCAATTGAACTAAGTTTTTCTTTTCTTTTTGCCAATGCCAACTTTTATTCTTATGGGACTTAAAGGGCACACATTAATGATATATTTGCGGAATTATTCATTTGAAATGGATGCATTTAATTTTTTCTTTAAATTATGAACATTGTTTTAGATTTTAATCTAGATACATTGATGATGTAAAACAAGTTAAGAATATATTACTCTCCCATATCATAATTCATAAGTAATTATATATTACTATGTCATATTATACAAGTAAATTATTATATCATATTATACAAATAACTTAAAAAATTTAATTTGATTAGGAGGTACATGAAAATGTAAAGTTAATTACACTTTCAATGTATCATTCCTTTTCTCTTTTGTTTTATGCAATTCAATTTTTTATTTTATTTATTTTCTTTCTGTTCATTGATAAAATGGTAATAACTTTTAGAAACTCACACACATTACATATGAGTCCTAGTGATAACATTCAATTTAATATTGGTATTTTGAATCTAGAATCAATTTTAAATTTCAAAATTATTAAATAAAATACAAATAATATTATCAAATGATTAAATATTGGGTAGCTATTCAAGAAAACTAAAGTACCACATTGTTCACTATATCTAAATTTAGTTTTATCAAAATTAAATCTTACCACCACTTAAATAAAAATAGACTTTTTAAATATGTTTTGTGAGAGCTTAAAGGAAACTCCAACATCACCCAAATTGTAGTCCCAATATAACTTATGCTTGCATGTTAGTCGACCTTTTAGAAAAAATTCTATTGAATACTTTTAATTAACCTAACATTACTTATTCCTAAACTTTTACGTGTCAAAAGAAAATATAACATAATGCAAATATATATATATATATATATATATATATATATATATATATATATATATATATATATATATATATATATATATATATATATATATATATATATATATATATATATATATATATATATATATATATATATATATATATATATATATATATATATAAAATAATTATAAGTATCAGGAAGGATTAATAAAATAGTTAGAAGTTTTTTCGTTCTTTAATCCAAATAATTGTCAATAAATAATATAAAGTTATTGAGATCGTTCTGGATTACTACCAAAACTCTAGAAATGTTAGCACAATATTCATATAGTTTTTACAAAATATTCTTATTTTGTAATAAGTTTCTTTTGACTCTTAAAGAAAGCGAGAGAAAAAAATCTATCCATTATTTAAACTTTTTATTAACTCCGATTATTATTGTCAAAATTTAAAAAAAGAATCGCTTAAAATTAGAGTTAATCTAATTATACTTTTTCAAGCTAAGGAGCATAGATTTATTCAAA